>CM070783.1:51467962-52667962 GCA_036346955.1 Dipus sagitta
ACTCTCCTGCTGTTTTGTCTACCTGGTGTGACAGGGGGTGATATCCAGCCTCTGCTCATGCCATTCTTTCCCCTGACATCATGGAGTTTCCCCTCTAGTCTGTAAGCCAAAGTAAACTTCTTTCTCCCACCAGCTGCTTTTAGTCAGATGTTTCAATCCAGCAAAGAGAAGTTAACTGCAACAGTAAAATTTGTACCAAGAAGTATGGTCATTGCTGCTGGAAACCTGATTGTGGCTTCTGGCCATTTGAAACTAATTTGTGGGAAGAATGTGGAAGAATTTAAAACCCTGGCCACTTTGGGCTCCTAATGCCATTGAGTCAACAGACTAAGAAAGGGTTTACAGTGTTAGCAGGGGTAATAGATTCAGACTACCAGGGGGATATTGAACTGCTTCTCTTAATGGAGGTAAGGAATAGTATAGAGTTTGGGAGATCTTTTTGGGTGCCTGTTGGGGTTACCATGTTCTGTGATCAAGGTCAATGGGAAACTAAAATGATCCAATTAAGACAGTGTGATAAATGGCCCAGATCCTTCTGAAATGAAGGTATAGGTCAACCCTCCAGGTAAAGAACCAAGACCTGCTGAGGTGTTTGCTGAAGGTGTAAGAAATACAGAATGGGTGGTAGAAGAAAGTACAAATACCAACTACCAGCCAAGGCCCTGTGACCAGTTATAAAAACGAAGATGGTAATTGCCATAGTGTTCCTGTCCTACTTTGTTGAGTGTGTATATTTGCACAAATTAAAATGCCTTTTTTTTAGAATAAAGTTTTTCTTTATTCTAGTTCTCTATCTTGTAAATAATATTGATTGAGGTATGTCACTAGATAACTGTTGTTAAATTTATATAGCTCCTGTCAGGCTCCCAGGAAACACTGAAGGTAGCTGAATGGCCAGCTTCTTTTTCTTTACAGGGCTTCATTGTGATTGATGAGTACTGTGAAAGTTTACAGATTTTTCATAGGCTACATTGCTGCAGATAAAAGTTAATTAAAAAGAGCCATGCAGTAAAGTGTCCACCACTCCAAATCACCACCAATTATCTATTTTTCCTTCCTCACACTAACCAGAGATATGGGGAAAAGGGCTAGAGTTGGGCTGTGCTATGGACCCAAAGATGCAGAGAGCCTTCACAAAGTCTGGTGGTGAAGAATCTGACTATAGTGCATTTGAGTCCTCAATCCCCAGCCTTCCTGGTATCACCATGCCCATTTTTTTTCTTTTTTGCATGTGTATGTATGTAGGGTGTGCATGTGTGTTTATAAGTATGTATGTGTATGCAAGTGCACATGCACCTGTGTGTGCATGCATGTGAAGCTACAGGTTGACATCAGTTATCTTTTTCAATTGCTCTCTACTTTATTTTCTCTAAACCAAGACCTCATTGGTTGGGCTAAATGAGCTACCCAGAAAACTCCAGTGATCCTCCTGTCTCCACCTTCCCAAGGCTAGATTATAGGTGTGTCCTACCACATGGGTACTGTAACCAAGCTTAGGTCTTCACGCTTGTGAGACAAGCACTTTGCCAACTGAGCCATGTCCCCAGCCCCTCTCTTAACAGAAACACTGCAGTATTCTTCTTGTTGCCAGGTAACTCAGACCTAGCACCTAGGCTACACTCAAACTTTATTTTCCCTTTCTAGACAAGCTAGTATCATCATGCCATCTTCTTCATTATCAGAAGTATGCACAAAAAATAATTTTTTCCTAGTTTCTATTTCCAATTGCTTCCAAAGCTTTTTCTTTACCTCTAGAGCGTGAGTAATTGACCTATTTTGGTCCAGTACGGCTTCATAGCTGAGTTATAGAAGGGTTTCACTCTAAGAATAAGTGAAATGCAGTAGAGAGACTAACCTCTTTTTCATACCATAAGCACAGTTACAGGAGAATGTGATGTTCAGATACGAGGCTGACATACAATAGCCACAAGGAAACAAAGTAAGATGCCAGAGGAAGACATAAAGGAGCAGCAGGACATCCCCAGGGTTTGGTGACATTCCTCAGCCGTGGATGGCATAAATTCCAGAAATAGCCATCTCCAGACTTCACTAAAAGAAAATTATAAGACTTTGGTCCCAAGCCCCCTATGGTAAAAAGTTTTCACAGGGAAACGCCTTTACTAGTCCGCCCATGATCTTAAAATACTGTTTGTTGCTGAGAATAAGAAACCATTATGTATGAAGCCCTGAATGAGATATCTTTACCAGCCTCTTCAAAGTTTAGGGAACATACAGAAGAGGGGCAGAGAGAATGGTATGACAAGCCAGAGGGTGAGGAGCAGTGCTGTAGAAGGCTACCTTTTGCACCCAACATGGTCATTTCACTCATGAACTCTCAACAACCATAGTTTGCTGCATAAGACTGAGCCCATAAGCACTCCATCATGGATGTGTAGAACACAGTCAACCCAGAGGAGCTATGGACAATTGGTGATTACTGGGGGTTGGAGAGTTATGCTCTTTAGTGGCTTAGCCACTACTAAGTTGTCCATGTTCCCATAAATAACGCCCCTCATGCCCATGCAAGCAACCCTAGTTAACTCAGTGAGTCACAAGCAAAAGACATGAAAGAAGGGAGGGATTCATTGGGAGGAAAGAGGTTTAGTGAGAGTAGGAGGGGATAATAGAAAGTAATGGGGTGTGAATATGATCAAAATAAATTATATACATGTATGGAATTATAAAAATAAATTACAGAATTCATGAAATGACTGAGATAACCATTGGGAACTTTGTATCTTGATTGGATAGTGAGAACCAAGTTCTATTCCCAGGACATCATATACATGAAATATGGTATTTCTTCCTAAGCAATATTCTATAAACACAGAGCAAAAGATAAAAACTTATGCACAGGCTTTCAACATTGTCTGCCATACTCTTGTAATATGACTAAGATTTCACCAAGAACCAAGAATCATAGTGAAGTGATATGGGTCAGCAGAGGAACAAACATGAACAAAAGCATGGAAGTGTTTGAAGAAAGACAAGAAAAGTGTAGTGTTGAACCATAACATGAAATGTTACTTCTCTGATGTTTCTAAAAGAACATCTGGTGATATAATTAGGTCTACTATGTAGCAAGCTGTACCACGTATTACTATTCATATTGGCATCATCTTTCACTAACCAGTGCCTAAGACATGCCAGACACCCCAATAGATGCCTATTGAACAAACATGTGAATGATAAGCTCTTATTAGCAGTTCCCTGGGAATAGCAATGCCATGGAAAGTCTGTGGTGAAGTGCTTAGGGCATAGGAGCTAAAGGAACGTGCACACAGGAGATGCATTTGTTTGCATACACATGTATCTACACAGCCATTGTGAAGTTTCCTAGCAGGAAATTCATTGTAATTGTGGATAGTAAAGGCAATTGCTTAAAACTCTGGATCTGTATGAGTTTCCTGAAGACCATCCATCAGTGATAAAAACTTGAACTGAGCAAAGGATGCTTGTCAATTCTGGGCTGCAAACTCATCCTGACGGCTATAAAACTGCAGATGATGTTTATCACACCTTTAGGACATTGTGCGGAGTCTGTCTTGTCTATTTTCCTAGTCGTGCTATGACCTGACTCTGTACCATCGATGGCCATTTGCCCATTAGCCTTTGTTTAAGAAGTCCTAGAGGACTGCCTCTGTGCTGGGGACCTTAAAGGTATAGTTGCACAGATTCTGTCTCTCAGTGACAGGAGTGTAGAGTGGTAAGAAAGGAGGAGAGAAGGGTTGACGAAATCCCAGAGTCACAACTTGACACAACCTGCATAGGAACCCCCATTCTCTGGCTTAACATAGGTTTGTAAAGAGCTCATAGGAGAAGTGCTACCACTGTTTGGTGACAGGCCTCTAACTCTGTTCCTCAGGGTGACTTTCATGAGGATGACCCATTTAAGGATAATATCTATTGCTTCATCACTTCCCAGGCTTCTGGCTTGGCCAAAAGTCAGGCTGCTGTTATAGTGGATTATTTTGATTACTTACAAAATAAGATTTCTAAGCTTCCCACATAATAGAGTCATTAAGAGCACTGAACAGTCATTGGTTGTGGTGGCACATGTCCATTCTCTCAGCACTCAAGGAGCAGAGACAAAGGATTGCAAACTTGAAGCCAGCCAGGGATTGAAATCTCTGAAATCTTGCCTTTTTCTTCTTTGTCCTTTTCTTGTTCACTTAAGTCATTCACTTAATATTTTTCTGAGAGATCTCCATGCATGATGGTCAATCTCTATTGTCCACTGTATAGAACTGAGGCACAAGCCTTTAATCCCAGCACTTGGGAGTCAGAGGTAGGAGGATTGCATTTAGTTCAAGGCTAACTGAATTCCAGGTCAACCTGGGCTACAGTGAAACCCTACCTTGAAAAACAAACAACAAAAACAAAGAAGAAGAAGAAAATACACTTCTTGTGCAGGTCTGTGAGGACATTTCCAGAAAAGATGAACTGATGGGGGAAGACTGCCCCCAAATGAGCAGTCCCTCCACAGGCATCTTAGATATAAAGAGGTTCCAGGAATAAACAGTGCTATACTCAGCCAACTGTGCTACTTGTTGGTGAACGCATCTACCTTGATGCTGCTGTCCTTCACTGACTTTGGAACATAGTTTCTTTGACCTTCAAACATGGACGGAAGACCAGTGGCTCTCCAGGAATCCTCCAGGCTTCAGTGCCAGATTGGTTCTGCTTAGACATTCATCCTCATGGCCTGAGTAGCAGCTTCTGGGTTCTCAGACTCTGTAGTTGGCAGTCACTGTGGAAACTACCCAGTCTTTATGTATAAGCCAATCTAATAACACCCCACTTGTAAGATGTATTCACTCTATTGATCCTGTTCCTCTAGAGAATCCCAATAAACCATGATGCATCAGATACCTGACTAAGGATAAAGCAGCAAATAAAGTGGAAAGGGTCCCTGCTGTCATACAGCTTACCTTTGTGTTTGGGGGAGTGGACAATAAGAAATAAGCAGGTCCATATGCCAGATGGTCACGATCTACTGGCTGTCTCCATTACCTTGATATTGTTACTGTTAGAGGCATCATTTGGGATGAGGTGTGGATGTGGCAGAACAGGAAACCTAACAGTGGCTTAGAAAAGACATTTTTTCTTTGTTAGTAAGCCATACAAGCCTGGGGTGATGGTCCCAAAGTAATCAAGGAGAAAATCACCTTTTCCATCTTGCTTTGTGAGGCCCAACCTCTCCATCTGTAGCAGTTCCTGCCCATGCCCACACATCCTCTAACAAAAACCACTTACTTAATGCAGTACCTGGCAGGCTGGCATTCACCATCCTCTGACATTACTACTGCATATTTACTGTGAACACCTGACACCTTTTCCCCTTTCTCTGGCCTTAGGATGGTGTTCAGTCCACAAATAGCAGACTGGCCATGCCAGGGAGGATGTGCCCTCAGCAGCTGAGTTCATCGAATGGGTATCAGCTGTTGGTGTATATACCCAGCTCCCTCATCTGTCAGGTAGGACCATTCTGAAGTGCATTCCACAACATCATGAATCTGCCTGTCTGTGTCTTGCACATTATCACACACCTTTTACTGACTGGCTTTCCATCTGTTTAACTTGCCCAATCCTGCACTTCCATTTCCTGGGATCATTTAGCCTAACAACTTGCTCCCAAGTGTGATTCAGAATTTGTCTTTCCTAGGGAACTCAGTCTATAATATGGTCTGAGGTAGAAGGCACACTCTACCCATCTCATTTATAGTCCAGCCAGAAGAAAGAAAGAAATGGTGAAAACAGGTAGGCAAGTCCCCATCCTTTAAAGAACATTTCTAGGGAGTTCCACAGGGCACTCTTCTTACACACTATGGGCCAAATTTTCCTCAGAATGTGCCAGGTCAGGTGGTAAAGGAGGCTGGGAGGAGTATTTCTTTTTATGAGTGGTAATATGCCCTGTGAGACCAGGCATCTGTTTCTGAGCAGAGGGTGATAACAGCTAGAATAAACTAGCCTGATAAGTTTCCAGAGGATAGGAAATGCAAAGCTGTGTGCAATCAGCCAAGGAACCACAAGCTGGGTTTTGGTTTTGGTACACTGCAAATGCATGCTGGCAGTCACCCTTCCCCCTGGCCCTGCCCAGCCTCGCATTTTGTTGCCTGCCTCCCCACCTGTTCCCCATCTCAGTTTAAGCATAACTTACTCTTCCCAGTCATGAAAGAAAAGCCAGGACTTAGCTACAGTAAACCCCGCCAAGATGCAACTTGTATAATAAAGTCACTCAAACTGGTTTGTTCTTCACACAGGAGCAAAGGCCTCACATGATGTGCATGCTTTATATGGAGGTTTGGCAGATGCACCTCCGTGATGAAGGACTGGACAGGGCTAGTGACAAATGAGAGGTCCATGTGTGAAAACCATTCTGGAAGCTCACAGGACCTGCTAAATTCATAGTATCTCAGTGCCACAGGATGGGAGGTTTAAGATGTTGATAAACACCAACAATGAAGACATTTAATCTTTATAGTTGGTCTAGGGTGTGGATATTTCTATAGCACCATTTGAAAACTGCAGAAACTAAGATGTTGAAATATGGAATAGCTTACCTTTGGTCCCCACAACAGGTAGGAGACAAAGTGAAAATAATATTAATGAAATCATAATAATAACATTTTGTTATTTATTTACAATTTTATTTCTTGCCAAGTGATTTCCATGCTGAGGCAATTTTAATTTTAGCATGCAAAGACAACATTGAGATTCCATCTCACCCCAACAAGAATGGCTATCAGCAAGAAAATAAACAACTAATGCTTGTTGACATTCAAGAGGAAAAGAGGCCTATATGCACTGCAGTTGGGAATATAACTTAGCACAGTCACTATGGAAATCAGTATGGACCACCATAAGCCTGAGCTATGCTACTCCTGGGTGTATTCCCAAAGGAATCAAAGTCAGCATATCAGAAAATGTCTGCAAGAGAAAGGCAAGGGAAAATAATCCAGTTAATATGATCCAAGCACATGTTATGCATGTATGAAACTGTTGTAATGAGTCCTATTTTGAACTGTTATTATAAACTAATAATATAATAATATAGTAAGTACCTTCCTTTCCTGAAGAAAGCCAGCTGAAGCCACTGCTTTCAAATGTGAGCTCCTCAAGATAAGGGCCTCTGATTTGCTGTACTTCCCACAGAAGAGTCTGCTCTGGGACAGACTCAGAAAGCTTTTACTGCAGAGGACCAGGTAGAAACCGACTCTGCTTTCTCACTCACACTATCTCTAACCCAGTGCTCAATTCTGCTGCTATAGCCTAAGTACAACATGGCATGCATATCTTCTGATTCCCATGTATCACCAAATATCGTCCTTCTCTTGATTTTTCCAACCAATTAAGAAATTTAGAAAGCATCCTTAATGAACTTCCTCAAGACCTGCACAATATTAAGCTGATCAGCATTTTAACATGGATGATGGAGGAAGGGAAAAAGACATCAAAATAGAAGAGGGACGAGTTAGAAAGAAAGAGAAATTCAGGGAAAAGGGGCGGGGAATAGGGATAAAAGAAGGTAATAAAAGGGAATTATGATCAAATTACATCATGTTTATGCATGAAACATGTTAATAAAAAGCTTTTTTAAAAGAAAAAATAGAGGGCTGGAGATATTGCTTACTGGTTAAGGTGCTTGCCTGTGAAGCCTAAGGACCTTGGGTTGATTTCACAGTACCCATGTAAGTCCGATGCACAAGGGGGCTCATGCATCTGGAGTTCATTTGCAGTAGCTGGAGGCCCTGGTGTACCCATTCTCTCTCTCTCTCTGCTTCTCTCTCAAATAAATAAGTAAAAATAAAATATAAAAAGAAAAAATATTAAAGTTAAAAAAGATAACAGATAGCAAGTGAAAATTGACTCCTGTGTCATTGCTTGCCAACCCTGTTCTAGAATCTACAAAAGTATGTAGACAGGCTAATTTAAGAATCCTGAGTTTCTATCCTATTTGTAGACATGATGAAGGATATAGCAAAGCATTACTTTATTTTTTGTATTGAGAGAATAGCAAAGGTTAAAAAATAAGAGAAATAGGAGTGCAATTTTGGCCTGATCCACCTCTTCCTATAAGGCTAAGTATTCTGTGATGAAGACTAGAAAGGAAAGTAAGATTTGGAGAGTAAGGACCACACAAACTTTGCTAAGGAGGTTGACCTTATCACCACATGGGTGCATAGTGCCAAGCCCAACACCCCTCCATTTACATGTGAGTGTTTTCTTGCACTACATCTTCATCATGGCACACTTGGGAATGAACCATCCATTTCCCTTCTTTCATTAGCAAAGAAATCAAAACTCTAAGAGGCTAAATGATTGCCTGGTATCACATAGCTTATGGAAGCAATTCACAAACATAGAGACACACACACACACACACACACACACACACGGCTGCCTGGCTTTAGTTTCTGTACTATGAACCCTGCATTCCATGAGCAGAGACCTTAAACCACAGGCAGTTTCTCAGTGGAACAACTCCAAGCTGGTCTGCTATATATATATTACCTCCCACCTGGTATAGGAACACCAGTGCTGTCTGTGGCCTATGATGCAAATTCTCTTTCAGCTTCCATTTACACCCAGCAGCAAATGAAGCTAGGAGACTTATGCTCCAGCAGCAGGTAGGGGTCAAAGTTTACAGAAGGAAATGTTAAATAGAGGGTCTAGTGAGGTGCCCTGCAGGGGAGCCCTGATTACCACAAAGCCAGCTGAAAGGCTACCTGCTACTCAGGACAAGGAGAGCCCAGCGGGGTAAGAGGCAGAGTTGATCAACAGGCTATTTTCAATAATAATGGGGAAAGTGATCAAAGCTGGCATCAGCGAATGTCTGACCCATGCTGGGATCTGGTCATGGATATCACCTGTGTTGTCTTTATTAGGGGGCTTTTCACATTTACTTTGCAGATTCAGGAACAAAGCTCAGCTAATCAATGTAACATCCTGCAGAAGTCTGCAGGACTCCAAACTCCAAGCTCCCTCAGGAATGCATCCCAGTGTTAAGTCCATGCCTCCATCCTCCTCTGCTGGCTGTAGCTCAGTACACATAGGCCCAGATGTTTGAAATGTCTCAGTGGTCAGACAGGTCCTCTAACTGGCCAGGTATGAAATGGGGTCTTTTCATTATCTCCTTGTCCTTCTCCTCTAGTCTGCTGCCTTCTCTGAAGCCAAAACTATCATCATCTAATAGAATTTGGGTCAGTGAAAAGATGGTGCAAGTTTTGCCTAGAAAATGAAAGACTTTGGTTCAATACAAAATATCACTAATGATATTTAATAATGTTAATATCAATAACTTATAACACACAAGTAATGTGTGAAGTTGTGAAACTTCTCCCCCAAATGTCACTGTACTGCAACAGGACACACCCTGGGGGGTTTAGGGATCACTGACAGTGGTCAAGACCATGAAAACAAGATTCCCAATGATCAAACTTTGTTCAGGTCCTCTAGCTTGCCTTTGACTAGCCCTGAACCTAGGTCTCTGTCTCTGGCCCATTTACTTCAATTTCAGTAAAAGTTCCATTGGACCATTTGAGTGAACATTCTCAGCCCCTAACACCTGATCAAATTTTTCAATCCCCACCTTTGATATCCTAATCACACTGGCCTGCATTCCATGAGAATTCTGCTGAGCCAACATAGCCAGATTGGCCTCATCCACAATGCTGTCTCTTAGCAGTGTTCCAGCCTCTCACCCTCCCCCTGGTTCCTTGATCATAATTCCCTGTTTGACCTTGGATTTATACAGCCCAGTTCTACCCTGAGGGATCTTTTCCGATGATAAGAGTTTCTGAGTCAAATATGCCTTCACTGTTTTTCCTCCTGTATGTCTTTGGTTTTCTTGACACACAGATTCCATAAAAGAATATCTATGTGAAAATGATGCATTAATTTATACAAAACAATATCTCTAGATGACAACCCCCTCCCAAAAAAAACCAGTGCCCCCCCCCAGCGGTCTGAGACGGGGAATCCTGAATGCCATGGGGACCCTGTAGGCTTTGGTTTGTCAGTGTAGTACAGTGCCTCCACCCTCGGACCCAACACTGATTCACTAGCAAGGCATGGAGTCTTGATTCATTTGTGTTTTCTCATCTATGAAAGAGGTCTACTAGCAACGTACCTGCATAGGGGCATGGGGATGGATTCAGGAGGTGAGTGTCAGTGCTCAGCATGGTATTAATACAGTGTAAGGGCCCAGTGGCTACTAGCAACAGTGTCTATAGCATAGTCACTGGGCCCAGGCATGAGAGGAGACCATGATGGCACAAAGCATCACAGAACATTTATGGACTACCTAGAGCATTACACAATCCCTAAACTCGAGAATAAGGGGTTCCCATAGATCAATATCATGAGAGAGGAGCAGCAAGATGAATCATTTCCAGCTTGGGGATAACAGGTGTTCAAAGAATGAGGTGATATTTGGACCTTGCCATAACTAGACATTTTCCATAAAGATGGGTCTGGATAGCATTTCAAGAGACAAGAATGGTCCACACGGACAGGATCCATTTTCACACCATGTCTCAAAGTGACTGTCAGCTACCCTCCTTCACTCACAATCCTAAAATTCAAAAACCTCTCAAAACCAAAAGTACTGCCGAACTAATGCTTTACAACAATACCCCAACTGTTCTAATTTAAATATGTTTATGAGTTTGTTTCTCTATCTTAGTGAGTGAGCAGGTTCCAGGTAGAATATTTGAGTTCAGTTACAAGCTATTGTCACGTAATCTGTAGGGATGTGATGTATGGTGTGGTGGACGTACAATGTCACCTTTCCAAATTAGGAATCATTCTAACTTTCAGAGTATACCTGAGTTTGAAAAAAGAGACAGTACTTAAGACTTACTGAATGATGTTTATGCTACAAGGACTTCTTCAAGAACTCAAATCTCTTGATGTAAGCAGGCACTAGTGGTTTCTTTGTTGCACAGATGAAAAAAATCTGATGTACATACTTGTCCAGATTCACACAATTGAGAAGTTTCAAAGCCAGGAGTTGACACTGCAAAGGCTTGTCTCAAAGGCTGTGCTAGCCAACACTACACACAACTGCTTGTCTGTGCTATAACTCCAATAATACCAAGTGCAGTTGTGTTACATCATTGTTTGTTGTGAATTGGAACATTCCTTCCTGGAGAAAGGAGGAAGGCCCATCAGACTCACAAAGCTCATGAAACTCACACAACTCCAGTACCCCACCAAAGTTGCATAAGCAGTAAGGAAATGCTGGGGATATGCGAGGAGAGTCTCCTCAGTGGAGATGCCTATAACATGAGCAGGGAACCCCAATGATGCACCTTTCATGAGACCTCACCCATGCTAGGGTGGACTTGCAGTGATGTAACTGCCTGAGCCACACTGTTATTCTCAGTAACCCCTCACTCATGCTCCTGTAAGCCACTCCACCAAACTCACTGGTTGACTCAGCTAAACTTGGATGGGATTACTTCTTGATCTATCGTCATTACCCCATGGAGTAAACAGACATTAGTGCATGCCTCCCCAGGAAAAGTCATGTGACAGGTTGATTGAATTATTGATTTCCATTCTTACTCCATTCAAAGGATATACTTCCCAGTACACTGACACTGGGCATGCTTTAGTCAATCAGGTGACAGAAATGAATTATAAATATGTGTATTTGTGCTTCATTACACATACTTTTATGAGTTTTCGTGAGAAAAGCATGATTCTAGTAGATTTATTCATCTCAGAGTGAGTGGCCAGGAAACCACATGAAAGCAGGGCTGCCTCAGCCAAATTGTGAAGAGGAATGTAAGTAACTGTTGATTGCTGTCTCTCAGCATGATCAAAGCCACAGCTGGAAAATGAGGGACATTAGAATCGTTGGCACTGAGTTGGATAACAAGCACTTTCTGAGATAAGGATGCAAAGTTGAGAAAATCCTGGAAACAATGTCAAAGCTCCCTAATTCCATCCTGATAGCAATAGAGAATTTTCAAGTGCCTTAAGTAGAACGACAAAATGATACAACTGCCTTTTCTACACTGCAATTGTTGTGGTTTGAACATGAAATGTCACCCATAGTCTGATGTGTTTAAACACTTAGTCCCCAGTTGGTGACACTGTTTGGGAAAGCTGTGGAATCTTTAGGAGGTGGATCCTTGCTAGAGAAAGTGGGTCTTTGAGGGGGGAGGGGTTGAGGTGATACAGCCTGACCCCACTAATTTTCTACTTCTGCTTCCTGACTGTAACTGCAATGTGACCGTCCACTTCCTGCTACTGTCACCATGCCTTCCTTGACATGATGGACTTTATTCCTCTGGAACCATAACCCAAAATAAACTCTTCCCTTCCTTAAGATGCTTCCTGTCAGCTACTTGGTTGCAGCAATGAGTACAGTACCTAACACAGCCATAGAGCACATGTTAGTTACTATTTTGTTTCCCACCCTCACACAACACTTTCTCGTCACCTGCTGAAGGTTTCCCATCATTTTGGGGCTCAAGAACAGAGTCTTACCACAGTCAAAAGTCCCTTTGTCTGGACCCTGCCCAGCTGCCCACCCCAGTGAATACCATGCTTCTCCTTACCATGTGCTCCCACCACAGTCGTCTTCCTTCAGTTCCCTGGATGTGTACGAATGTTTGCCTCAAGACTGTGCACATGCTTCTTCTGTTGCTAGACATGCTTCTTCACTATCTGCCTACTTATCTCTTTGGTGAGTCAGTTGGTCCTATTGTGTGTGCGTTTAGCACCATGCACTTCTTTTCCTTTATATTTGCCACTAAATTGTTTATACCTGATTATGCCTTGGGGTCTTTCCCTTCCTAACCTTGTAAATTCAGCATTAGCAGAGCTCCTGAACCCATGTTGGTGACCAATAAAATTTGTTGGGTGAAAGGAGGCTGTGGGATGATAGCTTAGAGAGCAGTGAGGACAATGAATGCCTCAAGCAACCATCATATCAGGAACATAACGTATCCTTCTTTCTTCCATCAGCCCTTTCAACATCTACTTGATTTCTCTGAAACTTTGCCAAGACAGATCTCATACAAAAGAACAGTGTGGTGGGAATGCATTATCAATCTGTTATTACCAATTGGGAAATATGACCTTAAAACAGTGCAATATGGTCAATCTATACGACAGGTGCTCATCCTGTGTCCCTCGGCATCCACATTTGGATTGTAATTTTACAATCCAAAAGACTCGTGTAATTGGAAGGGGATGAAACATCTGGATGTTGCAAACTCTCTCGACAGGTTGTCTATACCATCACCTTCAAAATCGATGCATAGAAATGAGCGTTTCTTAAGCAGCAGAAATAGAAGCTGGCGACAGAACACAGCATTTAATCCCTTCAATGTATGAAGCAGGGACTGTCTGGCTTTCCTTTGGGAGCCACTAGGAATTGGGATGTGGCAATAAAAGAGACCATGGGCAGGAAAGAACGATGACTTAATTTTGAAAGTGTTTGTGTTAGGAAAAAAGATGTCCATCATTCATATAGTATTTGTGAGATGAATAAAAGAATTCAGTAATTAATAAATGCCCAAAGACTGTGCTGTTCAGAAGACAGAAGCTGGGATCTGAATTAAGGTACTTCTTATTGATGGGCAGCTGAGAACTGGAAAGCCTGGAGAATATGAGAATGATAGGGAAATAAACTGCTGGCAACAATGACCTACTATCATTATGACCATGGTTAGTTTTACCCAAGAGAAACTACATTTTAGACAGTAAAAAAACCAAGCTGGTGATATCAAGATATGGTGAGAACATGGCAGGAGGATATGAGTGCTGCAAAGACATACTGTTACTGAAAGGCAGGAAGCAAGTTGTCAAATGACATAGGCACCATGCTACTATGCATACCACAGCAGTGCATTTGTGTGAAGCTGGGTAGCAGAGCCCTAGTTGTGATCAGTGGACAGCTATGTGGATGCAGTGTAGATTGAACTGGGTGTGGAGGCCAGTGGGAATATTCTACTTATGTTTGAAAAATCAAGTTGTTCAAGTACAAAAGGAGTCCAGAGACCCCACTAAGTGAAATTGGACTTGAATCATGAGCTATGCCACTGTGGGCATTTAACTGAAGCAATGTATGTCCACGTGCAATAGAGACACCTGCACATCCACATTTATCTCAGCACTGTTCACAATAGCCAAGTCATGGAATCAGCTGACGTGTCTATCAACAGGTCAATGAATGAATGATTGAGTGAAGGAAGAAAATTTGGTATATTTTCACATGGAGCTTTATTCAGACATGAACAAAGTAATTTCATTTTCAGGAAAATGGACAAAACTGATAATCATCATATTAAGTAAAATAAGACAGACTCAGAAAGACCAATATTGCATGTTTCTCTCATATATGAAATCTATATTTAAAAATAATCATACATGAAAACAGGAGGGGGACATTTAGGACGAAGAAGGATCCTGGTGTTGTGGGGGCAGGACAGGATAACAAGGGAGTGACTATAGTAAAATATATGAGATACATGTATAAAAATGTCAAACTGAAACCCAAAACTTGATGGAATTAATATGCGATGGCTCAGATGGTAAGAGCACTTGCCATGCATGCATGAGGACCTGAGTCCAATTTCCAGCCCTCATGTACTACTGTCTTTATTTTAAAAACAACACAGGTCAGAAATCATACACAATAATACATTTTAATATAAAGAACTCAAACAAGAATCCTATGGAGAAACAGCCTGTTTCAAACAGTAACTTATGTAGGCCTGGGGTTATAATTCAGTGGTAGAGTAATTGTTTAGTATATATGAAGCCTTGGGTTCCCATCACAGGCCATTTAATACAATTATAATGGATAGGATAGGATAGGATAGGATAGGATAGGATAGGATAGGATAGGTAGCATAGGATAGGTAGGATAGGATAGAATAGGAGTATGTGAAACAGAAGTCAAACTTGGCGATAAAAACTTATTTCTCAGTGTTCTTTCATAAAGGACAGGGAATGGTACAGGGCTCCTCTGAATTTGCCAGTGACCCTTCTCTCTGACACTGTTAAGGAGGCAAACATCATCAGGTATGTGACTGCAGTGACACTCACTGCCCAGCAAATACTTACTGTTCATTCTTTAGAGCTGCACTTCCCCCAAAAATTTTATTGGCCATATGACTTGAAATCCACTTTTCATATTGATCATTACATTGTGGATACTTTCTCCTCTCTCTGTCTCCAAGTTCATGGTCCCAGAATCGATAACACTCCTGAGTTCCTGAGCCCTCAGTTGGAAAACCATGTCCTACTTCTGTCTTTCTGCCAGTAATGTTGGAAGCAAGTGATTCAGGCAGACTACTTATTCTCCAAGTTCTTTAAATCCCTACTTTCATTGACTAATTCTGTCCTATGAACCAAGTTGTCCTTTGTGTTTTGATTCCCTCAGTGAAAACTGATTGAGCACCTATTATATGTGATACATAGAACTCTGAAGAGAAAAAAGAACAGATCAAAGATCTTGCACTCGTGGGAATCCATTCTAGGTCAGGGAGACAATCAAGAAGCAAGCAAACAACATGGACATTTAGATGTGCTATGAATGGCACAAAATGCTGTCTTGAGTTGGGAGTAACTGTGGGCAACTGGTGAGAATTTACCTTCTTCTTTGGTCTGTGTGGCACAAGTTAACATCTGGGACAAGCCATACATGAGAAAGAACCAGAAAAGTGAAAACATAAGAAAGACTGTCTCAGGCAGAAGAACTGCAAGGACCAAGAAGTCCCCATATCAGTTCAAGATACTAAGAAAAATCACTGGCCATTCTGGCTGACACTCACAGAGAAAGGATGAAGGAGGGAAGAGACAGAGAAGAAGATAAGGCCAGAAGGCACATCACTTTGGCAGTCAAGAACTTGGCATGTGATTATAACCTTGTAACACTTACAGTGGAACAAAATACCAGAGCTCATTAATTCATTAGTGATTCACTTCCTCCAAGAGTCCTTTTGGCCATATTCCTCAAGTTTTGTTCAACCCAAGGTTAGAATTCAATCCAAGAACCATTGTATACCTCAGCAGCATTTTTATCCATCTGGTCAACCCTAGTTCATTCTGTAGTCTCCCAGTAAAACTGGAACTTCTGGGCTAGAGAGATGGCTTAGTGGTTAAGGTGCTTGCCTGCAAAGCCTAAGAATTCATGTTCGAATCTCCAGGTCCACGTAGCCAGATGCACAGTGACTCAAGTGTACAATGTTGTACATGCACACAAAGAGGCACATACTCTGGAGTTCATTGACAGTGGCTGAAGGCCCTGACATACACATTCTTTTTCTTAAAATAAATAATTTTTTAAAAACTGGAACTTCCTAATCTGCAGTTATATGAGTCGTTCATGTCTCTTACAGATTTACATTTTCTCAGGAGCTCAGCTCTGTTCTTCATGCCTCTGGTCAAGGCTTTCAGACTTGTCAGAATAAGAGTTCTCCCCACACACAGCACACAACCAGGCCCAACTCAATGTTCTAGTTCATTCTACCAACAGTTGCTCACCTTGAGGCCTTCTGATAAATTGTTCCATTTTGCTTTTCCATTTATCCTTTCTACATTATGGAATCAAGAAGGCATAGCTGGAGGCTGTAGCTTATCCCTTCTGGGAAAGATTCTACTGGGCACTGTCTCTTCCTTTTCTTTGGCTCTGCACCTAATCCTGCCATGGTGTATTTTGATAATAGCTCTCCTTGTCCATCACAGTATTCCCCAACACTACTGCTGCACTTGACCATTACACTCATTCACAGGACTTAGCTCCAAATAACTCTTGGCAGTGTCAAAAATCAAATGTGGAGATTGGTCACAATTGCGGACATTTAAAAATTATGTTCCAGACTCTGGTGGCAATTTCCAAAGATCAGTTCCAAGGATAGCTGGGAAACTGCCATGTAACTGGAATTAAGCTGTGACCTCCTCAGCAGCCCGGCTGGGAGAAGGACCACGTGCATGTGAGTGCATCCAGACCATGCTATCTGCCAGTAATCAGCCTCATTTCCTCCCCCTCTCCCCATGCCGTTGTGGTCATAACTCTTGTGGTGCTTGGGTTCTGGACTCATGTCTGGTAATTTAGGCTCCAAACTAGGAAAGCCAAGGAAGCAAAACTTTAGTTTGGCTTTAAATATTTGCATTTTGGGCAACAGCTGCTTTCCTGGAGTGGTTTCTAGACCCTTTATTGTTCTGGCCACTCTACTATCAGCACTGGTTTTCAGTAAATCTTTTTTAAAATGGTACGAAGGACAAACTTCTGCACTTCCAGTGTAATGTGAGCAATGCCAAGAGGTAAGTATTAGCTTCTGTCCACTGAGGGCAAGCCTGTGGTTCCCAAGCCACATCCAGCTTCCACATGTGATTGTTTTGATTAATAGCACTCATGGATTAAAATTATGCTGCCAACATTTAGAAATTAAAAAAAAAAGCCAAGAGTTCAAATTACAAAATTGCAAAACCTGGCCACACTGGACCAATGTCACTTATGAGGCAGCAAACAACCTTATGGCCAATCTCCATATTTCAGCATGAGGGCAATTTCCCGTTCACCTCCTTTCCCACCTGAGCCTGAGTGCCACGTGCGGACATCACTCAACCAATCACTTAACAACATGAAACGGGTCTGGTCTGGAGTTTGAAGGGCTGTTTATGCAGTCCGCCCTCACGGTACTCACTGGTCACTTACCAGGTTGGAAGCTTCATACCTAAACGCCTGATTAAAATGACAAGTCATCGACAAGACAGACACTGCCCTTGCAGAATATCCAGTTGGGCAGGGGAGAAGGTCATATGCACTATACTTACTCATTGCAAAGCTAAGAAATGCCGCCAAGGAAAATCAGAGACCACCACGGGAACACAGAATAGAAAAACAAAACCCACTTCATCCAGGAGAGGAGGAGGCCTTCTCTCTGACATGTCTGCTGCACCTAAAACACTGGGGAAAGTGAACAGGGCACATGGAAAAATAGAGAAAAAGAGTTCAAGGCCAAGGCAACTCCAGGTGCACAGGCCTCAAGTTTGAAAGAAAGTGAGCATATCGTGGGAAAATGAAAGATGTACTTTTTCTTTCCTTTTCTTCTTCCTTTAATACTGTAGATAACACCTTGGGAGGATTTTATTACCATTTCTTTCTTGAGAACACGTACCAACTCCCTATCCTAACAGCAATCTCTTCAATATGCCCAGGATTGTGGTGTAAAAGATAGGCGTTGAGCTCCTGTCTGTGTTTTTACAGACAACTTCATGAATACCTGGCAAGAAACTCTCCACTAAGAAGACAATGAATTATATGTGACTCATAAACCCCAACCTTCTCAGCCTGTGATTACAAAATGAGATTATACTCTCCTTCCGCATGCAAATTATTACAGCCTGAGGCCCTCCAACTGTCGCTGAGCAGTTTCTGAGACGTGCCCTAGGCTCTTGGGTGTCCAGGATGACGGACTTAGTTGCACTTTGCTCCTAGCCTCTTGCCTGGCTGGACTCAACTGTACTCCATGGTAACTACTGACCTCAAAGTCTGTAAGTCTTTGAAGAGAAATTACTTGGGTCAGTCATGGTGGGCTTCAGCAACTGCTAATAGAGTCTGAACTCACAAGCATGCCTGAGCTGGAAAACTGCATTGCTGCTCAGAGTTTGCTGCTGGCTGCCTCAGGAAGCCCCAACAAGAGACCTCCATGCCTACCTACTCCCTTCATCTACTCCCTTGTAGCCAGCCGGACTCTGGCTCCTACCAAGGATCTCTCTACCCTTCACAGCTGGGAATTCTTACAAGGTAACCTCCAACTGATTGCTAATTCTGTCCAGTTCTTCTGTAAAATAGGGTCCCCTTACCTGCAGGGGACATGTTCTAGACCATTGCACAGATGAATCCATGGATGACACTAAACCCTATACTAGATATACTATGTTTTTTTTCTGTACATTTATATCTCTGATAAAGTTTAATTTATAAATTAAGCACAGTGAGAGATTAATAATATCTAATAATAAAAATAATAATTATAACAATGTACAATAATAAAAGTTAATTAAATTTATGAATTGTTTGTTATGGAATTTTCCATTCAATATTTTCCAACTGCTTAACTATGTTACTGAAATTGTAGGAAGTAAAACCTCAAGTGGGCAGGGAAAAATTACACTCAACTACTTTCCATTTTTACTGATTGTGTTAGTTTTTCATTGCTATAACAAAATACCTGAGAAAAACAATTTAAAAGAAGAAATATTTATTATGGCTTGTGGTTGGCTGGCTCCATTGCTTTTGGGTCTGTGGCCAAGAAGGATATTATGCAGAAGAGCATGTGTAACAAAACTGCTCACTTGGTAGTATCCAGAAAGCAGAGAGAGCAACAGGAAGGAGTGAGGGACTAGACATGCTTCTAGTTATCTGTTTCTACCAACAGCCTACCTCCTAATAGCTATGGGTTCATTCATGAATGGGTTAACTAGCTGATGAAGTCAGTCCTCCTGATCCCACTGCCTGTAAAATTAGTGTCACTAACTAGGAATAAAGCCTTCAATACATAAGCCTTCTGGAGGGGCATTTCATAAATAAACAATAAGTCAAATTATGTTATTGTTTAGCCTTTAAAACTTTTTTAATTTATATTTTAGTTAGTACAGAGCTTCAGGTATCAGTACAGCATTTTCAAGCACCAACTGTGTTAACTGATTCTCTCCCTCCTTATTTCTGTCCTCCTAGCTCCCTTGCATCCCCCTGCCTGCCTCCTATCTGTTTATAGGACTCATGTGTCCTTTTGTTGTTCCCTCAGTCCCCTTCCTTATTATGTTTTTTTAAACTATATCTCTTAAAATTGAGACTTCTTAAGAGTTTCAGATTTAAGCACTATATATTGCCTTCTCATTACAAATAATGAAAAATTTAACCCTTTTGTGCTCATACTATGTACATACAATGTAATCCAGGCTCCACCTATCTATTCAGATATATCTCCTTATGCCCCTTGCACCACCATGACAACTGCTGGTCCCTTGAGCATACAGGGCCACCTGTCCCTGTGTTTCATTGGTGCACTTTATCTATCTAGAATGGCCTCTCTTTGCTATTATCATGATGGATAAATCAGATAACACAGGATTTCCTTTATTTGGAAATTTTAAAAAATCAACTCAAAGTGAATAGAATATGCTTTCTGACACATAGAAAATACTATGGCAAGCTGGGCATGGTGGTACATGCCTTTTATCCCAGCACTCGGGAGGCAGAGTTAGGAGGATTGCCATGAGTTCAAGGCCAGCTTGAGACTACACAGTGAATTCCAGGTCAGCCTGAACTAGAGTGAGACCCTACCTCGAAAAACCAAAATAAATAAATAAAAATAAAAATAAATAAATAAAAAAGAAAATGCTATGGCAGACTGATAAATAGAAAGGTGCCAATCATAATTTTTTGCCTCATATTTCTTATTATTTGGAAATGTTATCTGGTGGTTCAACACACTTCCAAGATCTTAATTTTCCCTCTTTTACATAAATTCATCCCAAGTTTGTGGTGAGAATATACTTCATACTTCACCTTACTGCTGCTACATTTCAGCCCCGTGTCTCTCTCTAGCTTTACAGCTTAATCAGATAAGCCTCTTCAGGGTTACATCATGTGCTCTCAATAATGACCTTTCCAGCTGTAAATATTCTGTATATCTGATTAGCAGGCCTTCTAGGTCTTCATAAAAATCATTATAAGTTTGTTTAAGCTAAATGTGGCCTTGCATGCATGTAACCCCAGCATTTGAGAGGCTAAGGCAAGATAGAGATTCTTGAGGCCACCACAGGCTACACACATGATAACTTTGAGGCAAGCCCAAGATAAATAGCAAGAAGACTCTATCTCAAATAAATAAATAAATGATCGAGTCAGGCATGGTGGCTCATGCTTGTAACCCAGGGATTTGTATGTCTTAGTCAAGAATGATAGCCGGGCATGGTGGTGCACACCTTTAATCCCAACACTCGGGAGGCAGAGGTAGGAGGATCACCATGAGTTCGAGGCCACCCTGAGACTACATAGTGAATGTCAGGTCAGCCTGAGCTACAGTGAGACCCTACCTCAAAAAAAAAAAAAAAAAAAAAGAATGATGCCATGAGTCTAAAGTCAGCCTGGACTAGACAAAGCCAGTCTGGGATACAGTGTGAGACCCTGCCTCAAAATCCAAAAGAAAACACAGAGAATATTTCATAAGGCACTACTGAACACAAACCTTAAGGGATCATTAATGGAAGTCTCTCTCCAGATGCAGAAAGAATTACCCATCTCTGCTAGAAATCCTCATACGGTTATTATAATCAACTAAGTACACACCTGCCTTCTTCTCCAGAAAGAATTTGAAGGTTCCCATTCAATCAGCAGGTCAAGAGATTCTAGTACCCCACTGTTTTGTTGGTCACATAGACTTTTTTTGTGAAGTTGATATTTTTGTGTGATTTCACATAAAAGTCTCAATTGCTGGCTTTTTTAAAAAGCCCAAATATTCAACAAACACATAAACATCACAAAACTGTACTGATAACTGGCAAAACATGAAAGAAACCAAGATGTCCTTTTGTAGGTGGATGAATAAGCAAACTATAGTACATTAGAAGTGAAAAGAAATGAGCTATCAAGTCACAAAAGTCATGGGGGAACCTACAATGCATATTATTAACTGAAAGAAACCAACACAAATGTCTGAAAAAGCTATCAGACCCTCACTATGCGGCATTCAGGAAAAAAAAAAGTCTCTGGAGAAACAGAGATCA
This sequence comes from Dipus sagitta, assembly GCA_036346955.1. Classification (NCBI taxonomy): domain Eukaryota; kingdom Metazoa; phylum Chordata; class Mammalia; order Rodentia; family Dipodidae; genus Dipus; species Dipus sagitta. Next base: position 51,489,725 of record CM070783.1, read on the forward strand.
GCAGATGCTAGAGGTTGTGAGAGAGGAGATGTAGATGAACAAGCAGGCTCAATTGGACGGTGTTCTCCACATCCTGCTCACAAGAGCACTGGACACATAAGCCCTGATGTTTGTACTTCTCCAATATGCTAACTCAGCTGTCAAGGACTTGGGAGGTTACACATGTCTTGACCCCTAAATATGTGTGTGCACCATGGTGCTAGAGGAAAACCACTAATAGCCTGGACAGTGCCAATGTCACTCAGGGACCCCAAAATGCCACTACTGGTCCACTCCTTGCTAACACATGATCATTAGGGTACTTTCTGGGAGATCAGAATTCCTGCCTCATCCTTCACTCTTTGTCCATTAGGCTTGATTCCATCTTCTAGACCCAGGCTGGACCATAGTCAGTCACCCTTCCTTCTCATGCTGGCACATCTGTTGTTTCTGTTTGTGTTGTTGTTGTTTTGTTTTGAGACAAGGTCTGGTTGTATAGTCCAGGCTATCCTTGAACTCAATATTTTCCTGCTTCAGCTTCACATGTTCCATCTGGGGTTACACACATGTACCACCACATCTGGCTCAACACCTATGATTTGAAGGCTTTGCTTCCTATCTGCACCCCCTGCAAAATAAAAACAGTTTCATCAGCCATATCTAATAGGATGGAAATGGTTTCTAGATTCTATATAAAAACCTGGTAACCTATTATTTATTTTATTTTAATTTAATTTTTAGACAATTCTATACATGCATATATTGTATTTTGATCATATTCATCCCTCTCATTACTTTCTTTGTACCCCTCCAAATGAAACCCTTCTTCTTCCCAACTAGTCTGCCACTTGTACTTTCAGAGCTTTTTTTTTTTTTTTTTTTTTTTTTTTTTTTTTGGTGACCCACTGAATTTAATTAAGGTTGCTTGCATGATCATGGGTGGATAGTTACTTACCTGAGCATAGGCAACCTACTCAGGGCTACAACATTAAAGAAAATGACTACACACACCAAACAACCATTAATTGCCAATTGTTCCTCAGAGAGGGATGGGGCCTCATGAGCCTTTTCAACATCCATGATGAAATATTGACAGGTTCAGTCTTATGCAGTTAAACAGAGCTGCTGAAAAGTCACGAATACAATAGCCAAGTCATGTCCAGAAGACAGTGTATCAAAGCACTCTTCCCTATCCTCTGGCTCTTACATTCTTATACCCTCTTCTACTTTGTTCCCTGAACCTTGGGGAAGGTGATAGAGATATTCGTTTAAGGTAAATAGTCACTTATTCTCAACACTGACCAGTTTTGAGTCTGAAGTGACTGCTGCCCACTGCACAAAGAAGCTTCTCTGAGCAAAGCTGAGAGCAGCCCTAATCTAAGGTGATTTGCAAGGCACACCCTATCCACTTAATATAACAATAGCAGAAGCTTCCCACCCCCACTGCCCTAAGGCCTATGTTTGTCACTTACTCTTAACCAATAACTGCCTGGCAATTCTGGGGGCAGAAGGGCTAAAACTGAACAGAAAACAACACTAAGAAATAAGTAATGAACACATCAACTGGAGTACCAATGAATGTTAAGTTCTACAGGAACTACCTGATCCTTTCTAAGAGAGCTGTGAGCATATTCATGAGCCTGGGGAAAACCAGCCTCAGTTTACCCCCCAGGCAGGGGACAGAGAATACAAACATACAAAGTTTGATAGCAGCCTTGTGACAACTCCCATGAAGTTCCTAAAGCACAGTCAACTTTCATCCAGGCATCTAGTTTGTTTTCTGCTCAGAGAAACAATGGAAATACAAACCTATCATCTGTGCTAACCTCACTTCAAATGCAAACGAAGGTGGAAAGTCAACACAAAGATGCCTGTTTGGGATGATGTTTCATCTGGGAACCAATTATCACCAAGAAGAGTGTTGCAGAATTAAGGAAACCAGCCTTCTCTAATCTGCTGTCTCTCAGAAAGCTGCATGCAGCCAGTCAGTAATGGCTGTGGCGAAAAAGCATAAGAGAAGTGTGTGTCTCTCTCTCTATCTCTCCACTTCCACATCTGTAATTAAGGCCAGTTTAATGAGATTTCCTGAGAGCTGGGTGTCTGCGTGCAGAAGAGGGAGACAGCAGGAATCAGATATCTAAGCAAAATACAAGTGGAAGTTGTTAGATATGAGTCACCTCAGTCTATCTAGCAAAATATAGGGTGTGGAGAAGATGGGAGGCAGTTGCTTGGAAGCACAGACAGATAGCTACAGCTGGTTACCTCTCCTGGTTGCCACTGAGGAAAAGAGGAATCTGTCTGAGAAATACCTCCTTTTCCCATGTTTAAAGAAAACTCCTAGACCTCACCATTCCTTTCTGGAATGGTGTGAAGAGCCTGGGTTTAGACTCCAGGCTTTCTTCAGCTAAAGGGCAGTTCTGCCACTAGAAAGCCATTTCTCCTTGAGTGAGACCTTTCTCCTTCTGATGACTCTGCTGTGCAGTGGGTTAGCAACAGCAAGTTACTGCAGGACTCTGGGGAGCATATCTGGAGCATGCACTACAATAAAGGACAAGGTTTGATCACAGCCAACTTCTGCTGTGTCATGCACTGTCACTGGCTCAATCTCAACCATTCCCTTCAGGTAATGAGGATGCTATATGGTTGTCATAAGATACAAGCAGGAAGATTCAACTATACTTGGCATGATATAAAGTTCTGACAGTTACCACTTCATCCATGGTCTACAAAAAAGGTAGGAGGTCAGCAAAGAATTAAAAATTGAAAATGTGGGCTAGAGAGATAGCTTGGCAGTTAAGGCACTTTCCTGCAAAGCCTAAGAACTCATGTTTGAATATTCAGGTCTCGCCTCAGCCAGATGCACAGTGATGCAAGCATGCAATGTTGTACATGTGCCCAAGAGGAAACACACATCTGGAGTTTGTTTGCAGTGGCTGAAGGCCCTGACATGCCCATTTTCTCTCTCTCTCGCTCTCTCTCTCTCTCCCTCCCTCCCTTTCTCTCTCTTTCTCTCTCTCTCCCCATAAACAACAACAAAAAAAATTGAAAATGGCTGGGTGGTACATGCTTTTAATCCCAGCCCTCAGGAGGCTGAGATAGGATTGCTTTGAGTTTGAGGCCAGCCTGAGACTATATGGTGAATTCCAATTCATCAGGGGCTACAGCAAGACCCTACCTTGAAAAAAAATTGAAAACTGCTTTGCAGGCCAAGACTGTGTGATCTGTAGTCATGGAAGGCGGAAAGTACAGAGAAAGAAGATGACCCATGTGTATCTGCGTGTGTCACGTCCATGCATGTGAATGTGGTGCCCAAATGCCTTGGTGCATATGTGGAGGTCAGAGGACAACTTCCAGTGTTGGTCCTCACCTTCCACCTTTTCTTAAAATATATTTTTCTTTTTATAAATGTATTTGAGAGAGAGAGAGAGAATATGGGCATGCCAGGACCTTCAGTTGCTGTAAATGAACTCCAGACATGTGCACCCATTGTACACATGTGTGACACTGCGCACTTGTGTCACTGTGCCCCTGGCTTATGTGGGACCTGGAGATTCAAAGTTGAGTTCTTAGGCTTCACAGTCAAGTGCCTTAACAATTAAGCCATCTCTCCAGCCCACCTTCCACCTTCTTGAGTCGTGGTCTATCTGTTCCCTGCTGAGTTCAGGGCTGGCTGGCATGTGTGCGTCTGTGAAGTTCTCCTGTCTTCATCTCCTTTCTTGTTGCAGGCATGCTGAGATTGCAGGCATCTATTACAGGGTCTGGCTGTTTGTGGGTTCTGGGAATCTAAGCTCGGGTGCTGATGCTTACTGGGCAAACACTTTATCCACTAACTCATCTCCCCAGCCCCACAGATTGAACGTGAGGGGTGGTGTGTGTGTGTGTGTGTGTGTGTGCGTGTGTGTGAGAAGTATGTGCAGTATGTTATGTGATGTGATGTGTGTAGTATATCCACATGTATTCTCAGATGCACACCATGTGTGTACCCATGTGGAGGCCACAGGAAAACATTGGGTGTCCTCTTTTCACTATTCCTGTTTCCTTGAGAAGGAATCTCTCACTCACCCCAGAAATATTGCTTTATAGGGTTTTCCTCGAGTCAGAAGCCCAAGTGAGTCTCCAGTCTTTGCTCTCTAAAGGGCTAGAGTTACAGGCATGAATGGCCATCCCCAGCTTTTTACTTGAGTGCTACAGAATTTCTCAGGCCCTTGTGATCACTCAAAAGCCCTCAACCACTGAACCATCTTCGCACTCCTCCCCCTCCAGTAAGTACAACCTCCACCGCAGGGAAATGAAAACTCTGGGTCTAAGTCCCTCCAGATGGAATTGTTTGCCCCAAAATAGGCACTTTGAAAGCAGAGGAGCGAGCACCTCTGTCATGTTACCTTGCAGACTTGGAAAGCGCTGGAGGCAGAGCAACAGCAGCCAGGGCGCTGTCACCCCCAGGAGGATCCATATGGCTTGCTACACGTTATATATAAATTACCTCTTGGCACTTGGCTAAACAAAAGGACTTAAAATGATTCTGCATTTTACTAAGAGACTACATTTACCAGCTCATTCCCCACCCACCAGAATCTATCTGCATATGCCTGTGCCAAATGCATCCTGGTCAGCAGCTCTGTGATTTAAGATCAGCTATTTCTTGTCTCCATCCTCCATAATGAAGTCAGTCACATTTTATTGCCAAATGGCCCTGGTAATGCCTCTGTAACTGCCCATTGAAGGTGCTTCTGCTTTCGGGAATACTGAGCAAATCTGAATTTCACCAAGATAAACTCATGGCTGGGTCAATACATTGAATGGTTATCGTCTATGCTCTGCACTTTATCTATTTTTAGGCCTTGTTCCTGAAAGGAAATAAAAATGTATTACCTGTGCGTGGAGAAGCCAGGGACCTGGGGGAAGAGGAGTAGCATTTGTTAACAGCTTTCTGGAAGCAAACAGCAAGGCCTGCAATGCTGGCAGAGAAGACTGCCACAGGGATGGAGGTGGGGGCATCAAAAGGAAAAAAAAAAAAAAAAACACTTCATCTATCATCAGCCCTGCATGTGACAGCGCTCTTTGTTTTAGGGATGATCCCCAGGCCTTCAAGAGTGAATAGCCCCATCTTACACAAGAAATGAGGGACATTTTATTTGAAGTCTTACTGGACCTATGTTTCAAGTTCTCTTGACCCATGGAAAACTCACACTCCTCTGCCATTTTGGAGTTAGTTAGATGCAACCTGTTACTTATTTTGGCCCATGGAGTAAGTAGGAGTAGAAAGGAAGAACACCTCAGAACAAGCCACAAGACATCAGCCCTTTTGGTTCTGTGAGACAGGTTTTCACTGTGTAGCACCTGGAATGACTATGTAGCCCAGGCTACTAGCCTTGAATTCACAACAACTCTATGACCTCAGCATCTCAAATGCCACCACACCTGGCTATACAAATGTCTCTCACTGTGAGAATACTGTACTATTTACCTTTTCACCACTGTGAAAGAATGCTGGACATATACTACTTAAGAAATGAAAGATCGTGGTCAAGATGGCATCCGCCAAACCGTGCCACACCTCCCTGGGAAGGAATGGCAAGGCATTAAGGGTTCACTGGGTCTTTTATGGGAGCACAATCTCTAATAGATTGCCCAGTGGGAGGGCACGGAGGGGAAAAAAGGGAATCAGCTGATTCCCTCGTTCTCGGGTTGCCCACCAGCCCCCATAACCCCAAGCAGCCACCCTAGCCATAGTCCTAGCCTCAGGATACCCCCACACTTACTGCAGGAAAGGGGACCCAGGCCAGCATAATTCTACTTGCCTCACTGCACAGGGGCAATTGCCCTGCTACCCCCACCCACACGTGACCTCCAGCCAGTTCCGCCCGCCAGCCAGCGCAAGCTCAGGCTTGATCCATCCATCTGCCCAACACGTGCATGTTAGGCTTGTGCCACCCATCCGCCCATGCGAGCTCAGTCTGCTCTGCCCATCTGCCCACTTGCTGCTCAGGCCACCCGTCCACACAACTGGAGGAAAATGACCAATATCTGTCCAAGCAACTCATGGTCTAACCTACTTAGCAGCAAACAACCTGACGTGATGCTCACACAAGTGCAAGTGGTGCACAGCCATGTTGGGAAACCAACTGCTCTTGATTTGGCTAACTGATCCCCTCAGTGGAACAGAACCCATGGCTGGAGCTGGGAAAGAAGTCAGAATCAGATCCAAAATGAGCTCACTCTCCATTATCAAGCTACCACCAATCGTGGCTATAAGAGGGCCTACACCTATTAAATTCTCTCTAAAAAAATAATGGTTATCCCATTTATCTTGTGCTAAATTTACTCTCTGTTGGAGAATCTGCTTCTCTTTTTCAGATAGATACAGATCCTAAGGAGAGAACCACCCCATCATACCTCAAAAGGGCCCCAGCTGAAACTAAGAATAATTGGTGAAACAAACAAGGAAGCTGTTTTCTTGGTGAACCTGGTACCAGCACAAGGGTGAAGGAGATCAACACAGAGAACAATCAACTCCTACCAAATCAGATATCCAGAGACACATAGGCTCCCAAGACCTCAATCACTGAAGCAGACCTAAAATAAACCCAACATAGCTCAGGGAAATTTGCAGAAGAGGGGGTGGAAACAATGTCAGAGCCACACATTGGGTCATGATACACAGAGACATTTCCCCCTACCCATAACTGATGGCTAACCCCACAATTCATGACCCATATACCCCAACAAAGAGGGGCCAGGGGGAGGGGGGACATGGAAGAGACTAACAATGGTACCAACTTGACTGTATTCACTGAGTACAAAACTTTTTTTTTTTAAAGAGAAAGAAATGAAAGATCTATTTGGGCTCATAGTTTCAGACCTTTCAGTCCATGGTCCTATGGCACCATGCACTTTGGGAGAATATCATGGTGGCAGGAATGTGTAACAGATGATATTTGTTCACTTATGACAGACCAGAAGGAGAACATGGAGAAAGAGACAAGGAGATAGATAGCTAGACATAGATATATAAATGATGATTGATAGATAGATAGATAGATAGATAGATAGATAGACAGACAGACAGACAGACAGAAGACAGATGACAGCGAGTGAGAGAGAGGTTGGAAATATACCTCCAAGGTCTCTCCTTACTTCTTCTTACTACCTCCTAAAATTTCTACCACCTCTGTAAATGGTGCTGCCAGGTGGGAACAAAAGCATTCAAAGACCAGTAACCTCACTGAGGAGAGCCCTCAATGGAAGGGGGGATGGGGTAATGGTGATATAATGGGTTGATATAAGGGGGAATGGACCCAACATATAATTTGTCCATACAACAAAGTTTGTAATTAATAAAAATAAATAAAACTTTAAAATGTTCCTTACACTAAAAAAATAGCATGAGACTATGGTGGTCATCTTATAATCAACTGATAATAAACACCAGCATTTCAGACTATGATTACCCCATCAACCCTAGTCTTGGAGTGAAGAGATGCAGAGTAGAGCATCAATCCACCCACTATGGGCATAGAGAGATAGTCAATAAAATATACTTCCATGTCTCATGCCACTGAGATCTGATAACTGGGAACTGTTTGGCATGGTAGCAGAAATCAGCTTTTAGAGGATCTCTCATTCTTATGTTAAGGAATGCTCCTTTTCTGGGCAAAGCCAGAAATTAATAGAGCTCAGGTCTCTCCAAGAGATGGAGAAAGAAAGATTTCGGTTAACCTCTCAACTGTCAGACTCTGAGTGAATGCCGTGCTTTCCCCACCATCATGAAACTTCCCCTTGGAACTATAAGCTGAAATATAACTTTTCATTCCATAAGTTGCTTCTGATCAGGTGTTTTTGTCCCAGGAATAAGAAAACTGCTATCCAGGTGTGGGGCGGGATTCAGGCTATAGAGCTCAATGGGTGGAAATACCAAGTTTTCTGGTGCCCAGAGGATTTCATGACAAGTTTTGGATACTGTTCATGGACATGCAGAATTTGATGTTTACCCTACTTGTTTTCAATCTCGCAATGGTCCAATCTTTACTTCTTGTGCCCTCATTCCTCCTTTTGAGATGGGAATGTTTAGTCTGTAATACTATGTGTTGGATGTATGTAACTTGTGTGTTGGTTTTAAAGGCTGACAGTTAAGAGATTGCCTTGAGTCTCAGATGAGACATTGGACTATTGATCAATGTTGGGAATGGTTAAAACTATGCGTATCTTTAAAAGATGGGCTGAATGCAGTTTGCATCATGAGATAGCCAAGAAGTATGTGGGAGCCAAAGGTAGAATGTGGTAGTTTGAATGTAAACTGTCTTACATAGCCTCAGATGTTAGGTGGCATTGCTCAGGAAGGTTGTAGAGCCTTTGTGAGGTCAAGACTTTCTGGAAGAAGTGTGTCACTGTGGGCAAGCCTTGGAGTTTTATTGTCCATCTCTACTTGCCACACTCAGTTCTCTCTTTCTACTTTCTCCCTGTTTCTGTGGAGATGTGACACCAGGCTATCTGCTCCTGTCATGTTTTCACCATCATGAAACTTTCCCTGGAAAATGTAAGCTGGAAATAAGCCCTTTCTATCCATAAGTTGCTTCTGGTCAGGTGTTTTGTCCCTGCCATTAGATAGTACTGCTACCAGCACAGTGTTGCTTAAGCCAGCTTGAGTAGGTTTCTGTCACTTGCAAATAAAATAGTTCCAAGTGTTCTGTGAAGAGAGAACTGCATTTTCTAAACAGGACTTGGAAAATTTCATAGTGGGCCTGGGAATTGGATTGTATATCTATCTTTCTATAGGAAAGGATCAAGATAGGAAAGATGGGAAAATATTGAGAGCTGGCCCAAAGAAGTGAGCTTTCCATGTAGCCCTCACCCACAGCTGATGGTAAAACCACTGGCTTGGCAGAACTTGAACATCAACAGTCTCCTTGTGTGGTGGTTTGAATATAAAATATCCTCCAAAACCTCATGTATTTGGGATTAGGTCTCATAATTAATCCCCAGGTAGTGGAGCCTTTGGAAGGCTGACCCTTGCTGTAGAAGGTATATTGCTAGAGACATGCCTCAGTGTGCCATAGCACAGTCCTGCTTGCTGCACTCAGCTCACTCTCTCTTCTTTCTCCCTGCTGATGAGATGATGTGATGCCTCGCTATCTGCTCCTTCCATGCTTTCTCTGCCACGGTGAAGCTTGCCCTCAAAACTGTAAGCCAGGAGTAAGCTCTTTACTTCCATAAACTGCTTCTGGTCGACATTTTGTCCATGCAATGAGAAGATAACTGCTACACCTTGGTTTCTCCTCCTACAAAAAGTTGAATACAACTTTTACTTTTCCTCTTTTACCCTGGTGCCAAACTTCTAGGAGATCATATTTGACAAGGTTTTGAGATTTTAGTGCTGGAAAATGAGCTTCTAAATGTTTCCATCAAGTCAAGCCCATGTCATCTTAAGACAGAAGGTCTCAGAGAAACCATTTCACTATCATAGTCTTCCTAAAGTTTTCACTCCTGTCTTGTCCTTGGGCTTCACATGAGGCTAAGGGTGTAAGAAAGGGCACCATGACAGGATTGAGCTGGGGAATAAGACTAGAAGGCAGGGCACCTGGAGCAGAGCCCTGGCTCCTGTGTGCCCCCAAAAAATAACCTTTAATCTCCCTGAGACTCAGTTTTCACCTCTTCCAAGTAGGGTTGCTTTTACCAGCTCCCTATGTTTAGTTTTCCTGCACTGGTCTCCTATGCTGGTTTTGCACCCTGAACCAAAGCGAAACTCTCTCTGGATTATTTCATTTTCTCTAAATGTCCCTCCCGATGTCTCTGAGGGACACAAGGCTCCAGCACAACACAAAACATTTGCCATCTCCCAAACACAGCATCAGCTATGCACTTGACCTTTACAAATACCTTCAGGGGCACAGATAAAAGTGGCTTGGAATGGATCGATGTTCAGTACTCATTCATGCCCCAGGTACACAATAAAGACTGTGATCTCAGGGTCATATGGGAAAGCTGAAGAGGAATATGGCCCTGAGACACTGAACAAAGACACTCTATAAAACAAGAAAAGAAAAAAAAAAAAACAAGAAGAGGGACAATTGTTATTATTATTAGTAGTAGTAGTGGTAGTAGTAGTATTTTTCTTCCCAAGGTCTTAGGGAAATTTCTAAGGAAATAAGACAAATTAGCCAGAGGAAAACACTGGAGTTACGTGGATTATAGGGCATTATCTTAAAGGCAAACCTAGCAGGAAATAGGAATCCTTTATGGATACACAATGTGGAGAGGTGGTTTCCTCTCATTTGGTATTTGCATCACATTGCAAAAAGGTTGTTTTTATTGTGTTTTTTTTCCCTTCCTGTGGTAGTCCTGGTATGATGAACCTTTTATCTGACCTCTAGATCTTCTGATGCTTGTTTTGAAATAAAATACCAAATAAAGTATGTGTTATCCTTTTTGAAGCACTGGAGTGGACTTCCATAACCAAAATGGTAAAATTTTCTTAACAAGGTATCTACACAAGTGAAGAGTTGGAGTATACTGAAAGGCACATTTTACAAGGTTGAAAATGCATTGTTGGTGAACCATGGCCAGTGTTCATTATGATATGGGCTCTGAAATGAGACCACCTCATTACTTCTTAGAAGAGAGAGGATGCTGGAGTCCATAGTAAGTCCTGAGCAGCTGAATGGATAGGTCATGAATACAGGTGGGAAGAGACTTAATGCATACAATGTAAATAATTATAATACATTTCCATGGCTGAATCTGTGATTGGGCTCTGGGACTGTAGGTGGGTGGCACAGAGTGGCAAAGGGAGCATCCAAAAATTCTCCAGCTTGGTGAGAGGCAGCTTGGCACACTAATGATGCCATTGGGTAGGAATTCTGGAGCCTATGTCAGGAGTTATAAAATCATGGTCTATGGACTGAATATTCCTCCTAAAATAGAATGTATTTGTTCTGTGTTTCTAATGGATTAAGCTGAATAAGGGCTTTGTCTTTTCTATTCAATTATATCCTTAGCACACAGCAGATGTTCAATAACCACTTAATGAATTGATGGACAGACCAAAAAGGCATCATAGGATTTTAAATGAATATCTAGCTTATTCTGAAATATTAGAAAAACTTGGGGAATAAAAGAAAACAGTGAGCTGGGGCCAAAGAGTAGCTGTCCCTGAAGACAGGAGCTGTTTGCTTCACTGTACAATAGTCCTCACTGACCCATATTGTCTGAGATTGGCCCAGTTCATTTTACCCATCATCTGTTACCCTCTAGGCAGTAAAGCTTTTTGACAATGATCTAAGCTATTATGAAAATTTTCCATGTCAGATCTACCCTAGTCCCTGCAGAGTGTATAGTATCAAGAGTTTGAATTATCACTTCAATTGTTTCCACCTAAGAGAACTGAGGCCTCATTTCTGGCCAAGTGTCTGAAGGGTATGGGACGTCATAATGTCACAAACATTGCCTATATCTTACCTCCTTCACTTCTAACATTCCCAAAATGTTGAACAAAAGTCTTTCAGCATTGATGGGAATCTATTTGAGTTTGTCCATTAAGCTCTCATGTGATTCCTACACACACACACACACACCCCAAGAGATGTTTTACAAATGCTAAGTTTGTTATGACTACTTCATGTCTCACAAAACCATGGCCCACAAGAAATTAATGGTGGGCTGGAGAGATGGCTTAATGGTTAAGGCACTTGCCTACAAAACCAAAGGACCCAGGTTTGATTCCCCAGGACCTACATAAGCTAGATGCACACGGTAGCACATGTGACTGGATTTCATCTGAAGTGACTGAAGGCCCTGGTGTGCCCTTTCTCTCTCTCTCTCTCTCTCTCTCTCTACCTCTCTCTGTCTCTCTCTCTCTCAAATAAATAAAAATGTTTTCTTTTAAATGTTTAAAAGTATCAATGGAGAATAAAAGAGGGAGATTATTTAGCTGATCAGAAAAACCAAATAACTTCGTATTCAAATAATCAAAGATTTTAAAATATTCTGCAGAGTACTATCCCTTACAGGACCCCAAAGCAAAGGGGTGCTTAATTATTAAAAGACCAGCTCACATCTAAAGGAAACAGACCTATTACATAAGATCACAGGAAAGCCACTAAGCTTGTTACTTAAAAAAAATTATATTGATTTATTTATTTGACAAAGAGAAAGAGGGAGAGAGAGGGAGAAAGAGAATGGGTGCACCAGGGCCTCCAGCCACTGAAAACGAACTCCAGACTTGTAGTAGTTGAATAGATAACCCCCAATATATTCAGTGTATTCAGTGTTTTATTAGTTTGTACTTTGCATCTGCAGCCACCTGGCTGGAAGCAGTGTCACTGGGGGGGGGGGGGATGTTAAGGTGTGGTGGTGGGTTTGAGATTTCAATATAAAGATATGCAAAGTGTGCCTAGCTGGAGTTCCTGAAGTGTGCTGTGCTGTGTGGTTTTTGACTTTTTGGCTTGTGCTTCTCTCTCTCTGCTTGGACCTGTGAAGGCAGGCCAGGTTCTTCTGCCATTATAGAACTTCTGCTGGATCTGTAAGCTTCAATAAATATTCCTTCCTCCATATCTGTACCTGTCTGAAGTTCATCTCAGCGAACCTGAAGCTGTCTGCTACAAGACGCATGCACCACCTTGTGTATCTGGCTTACGTGGGTCCTGGGGAACTGAACCTGGGTCCTTTGGCTTTGCAGGCAAGCACCTTAACCACTAAGCCATCCCTCCAGCCCTAGGCTTGGTTCTTGTAGACTCACTGCAAGCAGATGGAAGCCACTGAATTTCTGTGATTCAAAAACTGGGCTTCTAAGCTACCCAGAGCCATGCCTGAGGTCTGGCCCTGACATTCTCAACCTGATAGCTTGTATTCTCCCTTAGCCTCAGCCTCATCATCATTTGTCCAGGTCTCCTCCACAGACATGAAGATAAAATAGTGATTTGGACTTTTAATGTGAACAAAAACAGTTAGAAGAGTACCTAGAGCACAGTTCCTATGTTAGCTGCGTTTGAAACACTGTAAACAGAATACCTTACACAAACAAACCAGGGTGAAGGATTTGTTTCACTCATTGTTTTTAGAAATTTGGGTCCATTATGGTACAGAGGAAGTGGTAGAGCAGTTCACCTCAGGCAAAGCAAATCCAGAATAGGAAGGGGAAATAGAATCCCTAAGACACAGCTCCAGTGACTTACTTCCTTTAACTAAGTCCCACTTTCCACTGCTCCAATATTTTCTCAATAGTCTATCCAAATTCTGAATCCATCCATAAATGAAACAATTGTTGGGTCAAAGCCCTCACGATTTTCATGGATACACCCAGATATGTGTTTCACTAATCCCCTAACTGTCTCTCAATCCAGTCAAGTTGACCATCAAGTTGAACATCATAAAAAAGGTTAGCTATGCTATTCTAGAGAGAAACAGAATGTAGGTTTGCCCTACATCCGGTGGTGAACTTAATTTCCACCTCTGTCTGGCCATGAACAGACTTTTCTAATCTACTCACTACATGAAGAAGTCATATTAAGGCCCTTGGGTAAGAAAGTGGTCTCCAAAAACTCTTTACAAGGAAGTACAAAGGATGTTGGGATCTTGGAGTACAGAATTACTCTTCCAGGGGGAGTGTTAAGTTCATAGCAAGGCAAATCTTCAAAGATAGTTAGATTATAGGTTGCATGGCATTGGGGGTTGTAATGCAGACTGATTTAAAAAAATAGACGAATTTTGGGGGGAGAAGAAAAATATTCTAAATTGAATGGTGGTGATCACTGTGCAGCTCTCATTTTTCTAAAAAAAATCTTGAATGGACACTTGGGATGAGAACATTTTTGTTTGTCAATCCGAACTCATAAGAGGTCTAAATTAACAGAGGTTTGCCACCTTCTGCACTGGTATTATTCATTAGAGAAGATGTGGTTTCCTCCCAAAGGGCTGGGGTCGGGCACAGGGGTAAAGGCTAAGAGGAGGTGTAATCCACCTGACCAGGAATCAGCATCATGGTGGGTGGTGGGAGAGAGAAGCTGAGGCTGAGAAGATGGATGGGGCAGGGATCTCACATGGCCAGGCTCATCTCTGTATCACCCACCCTCAGCAGTGCCTGGCCTCTGCTGTTTGGCATTCTCTCTCAAACATTCATGGCAGGCTTTGGCTTTGCAAAAGACACATCTGAGCTGACTGTTTGAAACCACAAATCCCCTTATAGGACATGAGAGCAGAGCGAAGTGTTTGATTTCTCTGATGTTTCCCTAGTCGAAGCTCCCCCTTCACTGGTGCTTAGGGGATTTGCAGCTTCTTTGCTGTACTGACACAAGAGGTTTTTCTGCTTAATCCCCAGATCTTCAGAGTTTGGGCTGCATTCGGTTTGTGTTTCAAGAGCATCACAGAGTAATCTGTGACACTGAGCTTCAAGCTCTTGGCACAGTGAGCCAGCTGGAAGAAACCAAGGTACTCACAAAGCCTGCAGAGTTGAGAAAGTCGAGGCCATGAGCAGCAGCTCTCAGTCTCCCTCAAAGTCACTATTTTCTTTCCAACTGCCTCATCTCCTGCTTCAGAAAACAGGGTTATTTTGGGTAACACAATTGACATGGACCATGATGTTTGGACCCCTGATCCTAACTGAGCCAATTAGATGAACTTTTCAGAGTTCTAGTTATTCTGGGATAGTCACTGAACCTTGACCCCTGTAGAAGTTGGAGCTGTATGCCTTTCAAAATGTTCTAGAGAGAAAGACAAAGCTGGCCTCCAACTTCCCTCTTGACTGCCAACTAGTACATGAGTTTCATCCTTTGAAATCAGGTTCCTTCTTTCCTGCTTCTTGGATATATTAGATACCCCATACTTCCAGGAAATTCCCCCACTTTACTTAAGTAAATTGGAATTGGATGCATACTTAAGTAAAATGGAGGAATTTCCTGGAAGTATATGGACAATGCAAGATTGACACCCCCCTCTGCTCCTCTGTTGGACCAGGATATTATTCAAGATAGTGGGTATGGCTGCTCTTTGGTCAACAAAGAACTGACATAATTCTATCCAAGAACATACCCATTTCAAGTCCAATGTAAGGCACTCCTGCAATGCACTTAGAATATCACCTTGGGGCTAGAGATATGGTTTAGCTATTACAGTGCTTCCTGAGAAGACTAAGGACCCATGTTTAATCTCCAGACCCCACGTAAGCCAGACTCACAAGGTGACACAAGGGCACAAGTTCACAAATACATACAAGATGGTGCATGTGTCTGGAATTTGACTGTAGTGGCTGGAGGCCCTTGTGCAGCGATTCTCTCTATCTCTTTCTCTCTCATAAAAAATATTAATTAAAAGAAGAATATTACCTTGGTTATCATTCTAGACTTTGAATATTATCTTGTTTATATAAAAATAAATGCAGGAAAATGGATGGATCTGGAAAGGATTATACTAAGTGAGGTAACTCAGGCCCAGAAAGCCAAGCGCCACATGTTCTCTCTCATATGTGGATCCTAGCTACAGATGATTGGGCTTCTGTGAGAGAAGGAAAAAACTCAGTAGCAGAGGCCAGTAAGTTAAAAAAAAGAGACACAAAGGGAAGAGAAAAGAAGGGAGGAGGGTAATTAATAAGTTGGTATTGTATAAATGTAAGTAGAAGACTAGATTAATGGGGGTGAAAAGGCCCAAAGTGAGGTCAGGGGAAGAGATGGAGTAAAGGAAAGGTGGAGGGAGGCTAATCAAAATCTAAGAGGATATAAGTAAATCACATGGAATCCTCCAGTTTTGGACAATGGAACACTCAGGAGCCATTGATCATTGCTAGAAAATTTTCAGGGCCAGGGATGGGATACCTTCCAGTGAGTTCTTGGCCAGGGAGATCCCTGATGCCCCCAAAACATTATAGGCCATTGCCGAGGCCCTTGATTTCCCACCAGGAATAGATGATAAGACCCTATTGCTGAAGACTCCACATACTTGGGCTGCAAGGCCACTGAGAAATCCTGCTGGAACTGAGCTGATAACCTCCTCCATGTAGAACAGCTGACAGAAAGCTAGAAGAAGCCATTCTACATGCAGTTCAATGGGAGAAAGAGATACCACCAGTGAAGATACTCAACAGTGGACACTGCAAGCCCTATAATTGGCCAGCCAGGCCAAATGAGCCAACGGGTACAATAGTGGCACATCTATCATGGTGGAAACCAACTGCCCTCCAATTGGACTGGAGGCCCACGCCATGGGAGGGAATACATCCCTGATACTGAAAACTTAAAACAGGGGTAGTCATGAGCCCTAGTGGTGTAATGCCTGCTGATGTCTGGATAAATGTATATACTATGCTTATCAAACTGCCCAGTAAGCACGTCTCTTAATATTCATACCCTTATATTAATGCTACTCTCAAATTGTGTAGAGAATCTTCTCTTTTCAGATGGCAGTGACCTTTGACGACTCAGAAGGTATCATAGTGCTGGAAAGAAGTGACTGGAGTACTGAGTAACATCTCGATCACATCTTCCAAGGCTCAGGGTCTAATGTGGAAGAGGTGGTGGAAAGAATGTAAGAGCCAAAGGAAGGGTAGGACTCCTTACAACGTGCTCCCTCCAGACATAAAATTGCCTGTATATCCATGACCTCATAGTGCCTGACACTACCTACACAAGACCATCATAAGAGGAGGAAAAGATCATGGCATCAAAGTAAAAGACAGACTGACTAAGATGGGGAGGGCATATGGTGGAGAATGGAATTTTAAAGGAGAAAGTGGGGGAGAGAGGGTATTACCATGGGGTATTTTTTATAATCATGGAGAATGTTAATAAAAATTGAGAAAAAAATACAAGTTTCTATTAGTAAATAATAATAATAAATAATAATAATCATAATAATATTCTAGGGACAAAGGAAAGTATCTGAAGGATTTTTTTTTAGCAAGGGGCATAACATCAGCTTAGGATTCTAAAAGATCACACTGGATGTAGGGTAAAGAATAGATTGATCCATGCCCTCATTAGGAATGAGAGGCATATGGAAAGCTACTGATATCTTGAAAAGGAGAGAAAGTAAGTATTTGTAGCTAGAGTGTCATGATGGACATGGAAGAAAGCTGATTAATCAGAGAGGTATTTAGGGTTGAAATAGATTGAACATGGTTATAGTGCGGCTATAAAGAAGCAAGTAGCTTAAAATGAGAGAGTTTCAAATTTTGTACTGAGCAACTGAATGGTTAGTCATGTTCTTTTATAGACCGTGAACACACACACACACACACACACAAAGGATTTTTAGGATTTTAAGATTAGTGTCTCCATCTCAGAGGAGAGAGCTGACAAGCAGACCTTGCAAGTCATCACTGTTCCAATGTTGAAGCCATAGGCATATGAGATGCTTCTTGGGGAGTGTCCAGCATCACATTTACAGAAAAAGCCAATGGAATCTACTTAGGCATGATGGATGTTATAGTTTACCTATAACGTCCCCCATGCCACACACCCAGCTCAATAAATACTTACTTATTGAACAAACAAATCAATCAATCAATTTATGGACAGGATCGAAAGCTGAAATTGCACACAGACTTCCGCTGTGGAGGCAGAGAGGGAGCCACAGATGCAACTGACTTTTATTTCCTCCATTCTAGACTCTGTCACTATTTCACTCTGTTTGTTTGTTTTGGAAAATCAATGTAGAGCCAGGAGTTACAGGTAACTGCAACATATTGAAGCTTAATTCCAGAAAACAAACACAAAACTTAATTCAATTTTCAAAATCTGTTCACTACAATGTTGCCAAAATTTCTCCATCTTTAATGGGTACCTTGATTCACAGGCAACAGGATTCCTCTGAGTAGGCCCTCTTTAGTAGTTCCTGAAAGGTATATCAAGTCAAAGGCCTACACTTTCCAGTTAGGACATTAAAAAAATATGAAAGTACCATGCAAGCTTACCTGAGATTATTTATTGACCTTGATAATAAAAGATAGCATATAACCTTAATGGTTGTGAAGGTTGCACAAAGTTCTTCTTCCAAGTAAAGAAGTGCATAAGCATACTTTGCTATCTCCTTGAAAGTTGTTCCAGGAAGGAAAAAGCTGGAATTTGAAGAAACACCCTAGGACATCTTCTCTAAATTTCCCTCAACACAAGGATTTGTACAACAATGGTTAAAAACGAAAGCTGCCAGAACAAGAAAAACAAGATTGCTGAACTTTACTTGGTGGAGTCAGAGAACTCAATTTTTTAATACTATTTTTTATTTTATTTATTTATTTCAGAGAGAGACAGAGACAGAGAGAAGTAGATAAGGAGAGAATGGATATGCCAGGGCCTCCAGCCACTGCAAACAAACTCCAGACACGTGTCACCTTGTACATCTTATGTGGGTCTTGGGGAATCAACCCTAGGTCTTTTGGCTTTGCAGGCAAGTGCCTTAACTGCTAAGCCATCTATCCAGCCCAGAAAACCCAGTTTTTAAGGATGACTGATATAGTCATGAAGAAGGTGCACTTCACCATAGAAATGTACATTGGGTTTTAGATCCCTGACACTCTAACAGGCCCGTCAAAGGAAAACTGTCCATCTGCTATGGCCAAGTGGACCAGGAGGGGACATACCCCAAGGAGCCGTTACATATGACAATGGTTTTGAAATGTTGCTGAGAAAGAATGACTAGGGTATAGCCCTATGATAGACTTCATGCCAGAATGTGCAAGGCCCTGGATTCAAGGCTCATCACTACCATCCTCCAGCCAAAAATAATGATGGGTAGAGGAAGCATCTTCAAAGCTTGTTCAAACCCAGCTTGCTGGGAACCATGCCCAGAGACTGACATTCAATAGGTAGGCATACATCCTGAGAACCTGCATTTCGGATATGCTCCCAGTGATGCTGACATTGCTATCCCCTAGACAAGTGCAAGTATATTGGCTAACAGCTGCCACCACTTCAAGGTCAAAGGTACTCAGGTATCCAACGTGCTGGGCTACAGCAATTTCTCAACAAATGTTTGCCGAACAAGCAATCTTCTCTCTTGAGGAGTTTCAATATGTTTGATGGCCTGTGTCTTGTTATGTTTGGGATTCTGTAATAAAATGCCATGGACTGTGAAGCTCATAAACAACAAAAATGTATTTCCTACTGTTTGGAGTCTGAGCAGTCCAAGATCCAGGTGATAGAACCAGCATCCCGCATAAGGCAAGGGCTAGTTTGCTGATTCTGAGATAGTGCCTTCTAGTTGTGCTCTTGCATAACTGAAAGACAGAGGCAGTCCCCTGGAGCCTGTTCAAATAACCTCCATCAACAGCTATAGTCCCATATCCTAAGACCATCTTGATGGCTCTTAGATGTCAGCATAGAAAGCTTAAGGGAATGTTAGCATTTAAACTGTAACATCCAGGTATGGAAGAAGTGGAAATCAAAAGACACACAAAGATAAGGCAATTAGAAGAAGCCACAAGGCAGCAGAAGTCAGGAGCTTCCACTTGCCCATGTGAGTCAAAACTCAGTAGAGAGAAATAAATCTGCAGTCTCTGGGGTAATGGATGCAAAAGCTGAGCTTCACTGAGTTGGCAAGGTACTAGATTAGTTACAAAAAGCTGACCTGTCAATGAGGTAACAAGAAAACCATATTGGTCATGGTTCTGCCTTTTGAACACTCCTTGAATCACTGGAAGCGGAAGTACTTCTGTTCCTGTCTTCCTTCCATGCCCACGTGTCCTCGCGTTCCTCCTGCCCTGAGGATGGGGAACAGATCATCACAGCCAACACAGGCCCAACATCATCTCAACTTAGTATTGAATCCAAAACCTTGAATTGTGACTTCTATCTTCTTTAGCCAGGAAAGACTATTAAAATCCTCAGATCCATAGCTTCCTGTTGGTGAGCAGTGTAAATAGAACCATCTTCTGAGAATAATGGACATGAAATTCCAAGATACACTAACTAACTTGGTACTGAAGCATGGACAATGTTGGAAATAGAACTTTTACCATTCTCTAGTTGAGTTGTGAGTACCAGGTACTGCCCTAAGTATTGATGATACAATAGTAAACACAAGCCACAAAGCCCTCTCTCTACTCCTAGAAAGCTTACATGGAAATGGGGTGGGAGGGTGAGGAACAGATACAGCAAACATAAGAAGGTGTGGTATCATTGGCTTCTATTAGGTATCTTGGATGGAATGTGTGAGGAGAAGGAAGGGCTATGATTTTAGATATTGTAGCCTAGAAAAACAGCTATATATAAGAGCGGAGGAAAGTGAACGTGCAAGGGTCATAAAAATTGACAGTCAAACATTCCAGGTGCAGAGACATGAAGTGGTCAAGGAGGGCTGGTGTATTTCGGGAACAGCATAATGACCAGTGTCTTTGAAGCCTGGAGAAATCCAGTATGGTACAAAGTGAACTGAATGAGGAGCCATATTCCATATCTGATGTGATAAAACCATGGCTTATATAGAGAGAAAACCACAGCTTAGTTTTCAAGACAGCATGACACAGTCTAACTTGCTGAAAGAGATGAGCGTGGCTATTCAACTGAAGGATCATGTTAAAGGAGGCAAGTTTAGAGGCAGGGAGTAAATTCAATGACAAAAGTCAAGATATGATTTGATGGGGTCTCAGAGACAGATAAAAGTAATAGAAATGAGAAGAAACATATATCTATAGTGATATTAAACTATATGGTCCTTTGAGCTTGCGCTATGGCTCAGTTTATAGAAAGCATGCACAAAACCCTGGGTTTGATCCTCAGTACTGCACGAAACTAGGTGTGATGGTACACACTTGCAACCCCAGCACCCTGAAGGTAGAGGCAGGACATCAAAAGTTAAAAGTTTATCTAGTGTTCAAATCCAGCCTGAGCTAATAAGACCTATCTCAAAAACAAACAAACAAACAACAACAGATAAAACATAGGCCTTATGAGAAATCAAAGGTAGTGGAGTGAAAACAAAAAAGGTTCAGGCTTCTTGGGCCTCAGTTGCTCATGCTCTGCTTTCATAGTCCATGGCTTCACTGGAGACTTGAGGAGGAGTCACTAGGTATTTCTTGTCCCCTGTGTGCTCCAACGTTTTGACAGACTTGTTTACAGGTTGAATTCTTCTCCTACTCAACCACTGCAGCCTCTCAAAGATGGATTTTCTCATGCCACATCTCCAGAAATACTGAACATACTGAAGGCCCAATCAGATTCCACATCCTGCCAGTATCCTCATACACTAGAACGCTCCATCTCTCTGAGCACTGTTGTTCTCTTGGTTTGGGGAGCACCATCTCTCCTAATTGTCCCCAACAGCATTCATCCACTCTGTCTCAACCTCCAAGCCAGAGTCCTACTACTGCTGCCATCTTGGAATGCCCAAGGCTCAGTCTTGGACCTCCTATCTTCGCACAGTATCTCCTTTAGAGAGTCCATCAAGTTCCATGACTTACAATCCCAGTTACTGTGAGAGACTCTCCAAGTTAACCTACTTTCTGGCTTCAGACCTATGCATACAAGTGTTTCATCATTGACTCCATTTGGGTGTCTTGTCAGCATTTCAAACTTAACATAACAAAACACAATGTGTGATGTCTCCTCCCCACCCCAAGCAGGCTTCTCTTCACTACTTACTTCCTATAACTGTTGGAATGCAGTACCACACTTTCGCAATAGAAAAATTCGTAGAAAACACTAAAAAAGGCCTACTAAAAAGTGCCGTTGTGGGCTGGAGGGATTGCTTAGTGGTTAAGGCATTTGCCTGCAAAGCCAAAAGACCCAGGTTCGATTCCCCAGGACCCACGTTAGCCAGATGCACAAGGGGGCTCACACATCTGGAGTTTGTTTGCAGTGGCTGGAGGCCCTGGCGCACCCATTCCCTCTCTCTCCCTCTTTTTCTGTCAAATAAATAAAAATAAAATTTTTTAAAAAATAAAAAAGTGTTGTTGTTACTTTCCACATCACTGTGAAAGAATACCTGAAGAAACAACTTAAATGTGGAAGGATTTATTTGGACTCAGTGATTTCAGAGTTTTCAGCCTATCATGATGGAGAAGGCATAGCAGTGGGAGTGGCTCCAACATTAGCGCCGGAAAGTTGTGTTCTTGTGATGTGGACAGGAGGCAGAGACCTCCAGAGACCTAAATCCTAGTAATCTGCTTCTGTTAGCTAATCCCTGCCTCTTCAAAGCTCCATGGTCTTCAAAATATGGCCACAGGGTGGAGACTAAGGACTCAAAACATAAGCCTGGAAGGTGCATTTCAGGTTCAGATCATAACACCAAGGAGCCACTATTCTTACACAGCGATAGACAGCAAGAGGAGGCCCATACATGCAGCCACTTCCTGCGTTCTTTAGTTAATTCATACAAACATAACACCTGCCTGAACCCTGCAGGTGTTTGGAATGGTAACTTCTAACCCAGCCTCTTCATGAACCTTCCTCCCCGTAAAGCATGCTATGGGCTCTCTAAACTGGCATTTCAGCATTCAATTCCACCCTTCCTTCTATTGGGCCCCTGTGTCATTCTTTACCAAACTGTCCTGACTTTTCAGATTTCCACCCAATAGCATTTCCATCAGCTATATGTAGGCAGGTATTGCAGTCAGGTTTGCATTGCTAGTAGAAATCGCCCAACGAAGAGAAGCTTGTGGGATAAAAGAAGTTTATTTTGGCTTACAGGCTTGAGAGGAAGCTCCATGACAGCAGGGGAAAACGATGACATGAGCAGAGGGTGGACATCACTTCCTGGCCAAC
This sequence comes from Dipus sagitta, assembly GCA_036346955.1. Taxonomy (NCBI): domain Eukaryota; kingdom Metazoa; phylum Chordata; class Mammalia; order Rodentia; family Dipodidae; genus Dipus; species Dipus sagitta. Next base: position 51,512,386 of record CM070783.1, read on the forward strand.
CTCAGGTGGACAACAGGAACAGGAGAGTGTGCCAAGCACTAGCAAAGGGGGAGCTGGCTATAATACCTATAAGCCCACCTCCAACAATACACTCCCTCCAGAAGGCTTGAATTCCCTAATCTTCACCAGCTGGGAACCTAGCATTCCGAACACCTAAGTTTACTAAGCACACCTGAATCAAACCACCATAGCAGGCAAGCATAGAAAATACATGAGCCACTGGGAACACTGTTTGGCTTCAGCTATATGCACCCCTTCTTCTAAGAAATGCACCTAGCAACCTGTTGGGAAACTGGGGCCCACTCCCACATATACACCTGTATCAAACTACATGTACACCCTGACCTGCACAATGAATTTGTTTTCTCCTTCCTTCAGTTGCCAGTTTTCATGACCAGAACCCATTCATAGATCCAAGGTTGAAACAGAAGGATGCCATCCAACCTGAACCAGACTGGGTATGCATGCATGTGCAGCAACACAAAGAAAAATCCCTACGTACCATCTTATGCCTATATATAATTGGATATGTATTTGATTAAAATAAGATGCATCATGGAAAGGAACATGACCAATAGAGAAAACATATAACCCAAAACTGTCAATCAATTCAGAGGACCACCAAAACTACACCCCTAGCTACCCATCCATCCTCTCCTAAAAATCCTATAAAAAAGAGAAATTCCAGACCATTTTCCAGTGTCTTTAAACATTCTCACTTTGCTCTTAACAAAGTTTCTTGCTGTTTAATTACTTTTGTGTGCCTTTCTTAATTCTTTAGGAAGCCAAGAACCTCAAAACACAAGAAGAGAGAGAGAGAGAGAGAACCAGTAACAGTATCACCAGCTCCCACAGAAACTGCTCTTGTAATATACTCCTCCATACACTCCCTCCAAGTGTTAATTCTATGCACTGTGCTGAACAGTGTGGGAAAATCCATCATTATATAGCCTGTTAACTCCACATGTCCACTGTTCTATGACTATGGAGTCCAACACTGGATACTTGGTGCCTGTCATACATTAAATATTCAGTGAGCATTGGCAAAATGAGTGACGGAATGAATGACATCTGCTTTATAATATGCAGAGGGTCAGTTGCTTATCAGGAACATGGGGATAATGAGATGCATCCTTCTTTTTGTGCATATTATTTGATAGACCAAATAAAAGCATGGGGTAGCATTTTATTACATCTTTAATATTTATACCACCAGCACCTGGTATTGAGTTTAATTCTAACAAATGTGTGTTAACTTTGAATTGCTATAGTTACATGTCTATAGACAGGAAACACAAAAGTCAATGCCAGGACCCAGGCCTACAAGCAATGCCCCTACCCATTCTGCCTCAAAAAGATGCTTCGGCCTAATCATAATAAGATTTGAAGATCTTAAAATGAGCACGGTAGGGAGGAATCAATAGATATATGGCCTAGAGCAAAAGCTGTTTGGCCCTGAACAAGTTTCTGTTCTTACCTGTTTGTATTATATTTTGAAAGGCAGCTAAAGTTTGTCAATAAAGGTGAAGTTTATTGCTTGAAGGTCTTGCTAGCAACCAGAAAGAGTGCAGATTACAGAAGCTCTATCTTCTCCCCGAGCTTAATAATTTCCCACATCAAGTCCATACTACAACAAATGTCAAAGCAAAAGTATGCAATAATGGGAGATACCTAGCAGGTCTGTCAATGTGGTCAGTAGGAGGAAGCTCAAGTTTAACCCCAAAACATCACTTGCTTCCAGACTCCTCTATCCATTTTACTTCTGGTCTTTTGGGGAAGAGTGACGACAGTATGAATGTTTGCTGAGACCCAGCTATGTATGTACTATACAGAACCAGCTCGGCAGCGTGCACTTAACAGCTGATATGATTCTTACACAGAGGAGTCATTACGTCTTTTCAGTGATGTACAGAGGCTAACACAGGGCTAAACAGCCTCCCCACATGCATATGACTAACACTTGATGGGAGGAAAGAAGTAACAGCCGCATTTCAAAGAATGCAAGACAACAAAGGAAGTGACCAGACACCTGTAAGTTTCTAATTTCATGTGGAAGTACATCCTGGCAACTCCCCAGTGGCTTCTGGCTTCAAACTGCGTGGTCCTATCCAAAAACATCAGCATTATGTTGTCAGTAACATGGCCTTTGGAGGCAGAAGTAATCTAGATTTTACTTTTTCTCTGTGTATATGAGCTGTGCGGTACCAGGGCATCTGTGAAACATCTCCATGCCTCCGATCCACTGGTCACACCCTTGGGGTTGCCTAGCATATCACAGACAGGTAATAGACAACTGTTTCTGTTCTCTTCTACCACAATCAAGTTAAGAAACACCATGAAGTTTGCCTTAAAAGCTGGCAAACTGATTAATCTTCTCTCTCACTCCCTGCCAGGCACCCAGCTGAGCCCAGAGGTGTTCCAAGTTTAAACTATGGCTCAAACAACCTGCTTTTCCAAACAAACTGTGGAACTGAGGCTTACAGAAACTGAACAGCTTAACCAGCCTTGATAATGGAACTCAGGACTCAAACCGGAGACTTTGGAAAATTTCTTTGTTGCTGTTTTAGAAACAGGGTCTCGTAATGTAGCCCAGACCAATTTCAAATTCATGGTTCTCTTGCCCAAGCCTTCTGAGTGTTGGAACCAAGTCTCTTAAACTGAAGCCCTTGGTATTCAACTACAATACCATCTTGCATCCCTAACTACATCCCTAGGACAACAATAATTGCCAAAATATAAGCTTTTATTGTCCTCTCTCTCTCTCTCTCTTTCTCTCTCTCTACCTCTACCTCTGCATGTGTGCATGTTTGCACACATGCACACACGTGTGTCTGTCTCTCTGTGTGTGCGTGTGTTGTAGAAAGATTTATTGAGAGAGGGGAAAGTTGGGGACAGACTCAGTCTCTCTTGGATAATGCTTTGCTCATGGCAACTAGCAAGTTTCTCAGTTCCTCCTGCTTCATGCTGGCATACATGTGTGTCCCTATCCTCTTTTCTATGAATTTGAGTGTCCCTATGTCTTTGGAGACCTTGCACAGTTCCATGACTAGTAAGGTGAAAAGCCGCACATCTCCTGAATTATGTCCACCATGAACTTGGTTTGTTTGGTGAGGCACTGGCTTGCTCACTTTCTTGGTCACCATAAGACATCTGTTGAGTGTCATGGCCATAGGGTAGCATTGTCACTATTCTATGACAGTGGTGACTGTTATTCATATTTCCACAGTAATAACTCCTACCTGTCATTCTTTGCTAATGCAAAATCACCAGCAAAGATTAAAGGTAGAAAGGCTGAGAGACATCAGCTCACGCCATGTTAAAAGTCAGCCATCTGATCTGGTAAGATGATGGACAGGAAATTACGCCCACTATGCTGTGTGGGAGTTTCTTCTGGTATGGTTTTACCCTCGAAGTGTGCTTAGAAATACAAATGCACACACAGATATAAAGGACTGTATTTTCCTCAGCAACTCCTTCATCAGGAAGGGGCAAAGAGCCAAGAAATGAAGAAGAAACAAGTAATTTTCTTATTTTAAAAGCAGAATGTGTAAGAAGTTGAGTCTTCTTCCTGCTCCAGGCCAGGGCCGCCACTCTGCTGCTTCCGAGTGGCAGAGCAGATCGATCTGTCTCTGAGATGAGGCTCCTTGCTGGAATCTACTCAGGGGGTCTGGGGAGGAGGCTACTGAATATTTGAAGGGCATGAGCCTCCATGAGGGGAATACAAATAAGAGAGAAGCATTTCGAGGTGAAGAGCAATGATTCTCAACCACAGGCTACTCTGCACCCCAGCATCCTCTCAGCAATGCACAAGTCATTTTGCTTGCCATGGCCAGGGTGGGAGAGGCAGCTTGTTACATCCAGGGGTTCCAGGGGTTACTAAGCCTGCTGATGTGCCCAGGCCAGCCCAACACTGACAAGTGCCTGACTAAAGAGTCAACAGCCAAGGTTGAGAAACCCTGTTTTTGAGGGTAGATATCTGGTTTTGTTTTTGAATTTGATCTTTTGAAAAGCAAATTACTGTCAGCCTGTAAATATAATGATCTTCCTGAAACTGAATCCTATGGAGGGTTTCTTCTACCAGCCTGCAATGTCTGACTGTCTCCACGGAATGGACTGAATCTCCCAGTACAATGTCACGGATTTCCCCACCAAGACCCACTCTCCTTCCATCCTCATGGCCTGGTCCTGAGAGCACAGCATGCCAGATTTCTGCAGCTGGCTGGCAACCCAGTGTCTCCCACACACAACTCCCAGGCACACTGCTTATATACACATGCATTATACATATAAACTATGTGCATAGATATCACATACATTCATACACATAGCACATACCACATACATACACACTATATACTTCTGCCAAGTACATGTACATACCACACACATAGAACATGCATGCACATAGCCCAAGCCCACACTCATACCTGTTATACATACTTATATACCCATATATACAAACATATATATACAAACATGTACTCCCAAACACAAACATACCCAAAAACACATATAAATATATACCCATAGACACACACCTCACACATATAACATACACACATGCACAAACATACCCATACACAAATGTACAATACACATAGCCACAATGCAAACAAATTTGCACACAGCCCTACCCACACAGACACATATACCCAACATATATTCTCACTTACATACACCCCACATCTACATGTACCCCATACACAATTCCCAACATGAAGTTACATGTATCCCATCACTACACATACTCAAACACAATTCATACACACCTGTGCTCATATTCATGAAACACATGCACACACACACATACACCATGCCTTTGAGTTCCATTTTCTCTCAAGCTTGATATCTCTTTTCTTTCCTTCACAACATGCAAAATTCTCTTCATCCCCAAGGCTTTCCCATATTACATTCTGAAAAATCTTTCCCATAAGCAGAGTTCATGGGCTGCCTTAGTCCACTCAGGCTGATATAACAAAATGGCTTATAAACAACACTTTTACTCTCCACAGTTCTACAGGCTGAAATCCAAGATCAGGCATGCAGCCTCCATGCTAGGTAAGTGAAGGTTCTGCTTCAGCCATGGTTTCATCTCGCTTCCACATGTGGTGGAAGGTGCAAACAAGCTGTCTAGGGCCCCTTTCACAAGGACACCATCCCCTTCGTGAGCACTCTGCCATCATGACCTAATTACCTCCCAAAGGCCCCACCTGTTAATACCATCCCTTTGCAGGTTAGGTCAACATATGAATTTTAAAGAGATATGCAGACCATATCAAAGAGCAAGGATACCAGCGCCACCATAGGATTTAATAGAAAAAAATAGAATTTCAGGCCCCTTCCCTGAACATAGCCAATCAGAATTTGCCTTTCAGCAAGACCTGAGGGGTGCCATTTATACACCAGACTCTGACATGCTCTGTTTTAGAAGCCCTACAAACAGCAACATCTCCTACCTGCTCCCAGAGCACCCTAAACAGACTTCCCCTCATAGATGATCTACTGTCAAGCAACTGTCTCTGTGTGTCTGTCTTTCTCTCTACCTTCTGATCTTGACCTGGGAGAGGATAATGGGTTTGGTTTTTGGTATTTCATTTCTTTGTTTTTTTGAGAGGGGGGGAGATGCAGAGAGAATGGGCACGCCAGGGCCCCCAGCCACTGCAAACCAACTCCAGACACATGTGCCCCCTGTGTATCTGGCTTACATAGGTCCTGGGGAATTAAACCAGGTCCTTAGGCTTCACAGCCAAAAGCCTGTGGATGATGTTTTATTCCACTCTGTATTGCTGCATGGAAACAGAACTGACACATAATATACACCCAATGTATTATGGCTGAACCAATGCACCGGCTATCCATCCATGCTCTCCAGTCCATGCAGATGGAAATGCTATGTCTTTCTCCAGATCATTGAGCTCAGCATCAGTCCAAAGCCAGGGGCACATTTACATCATCTGCACTATCAGCCCACACTGCTCAGAATTAAGTTGACTCAGAACCTTCTGTCAGAATTCCACTGGAGCTCACTGCATGGGTACAGGGCTCAGCAGTGGGACACAGTGCTCAGGAAAACACACCCAATCCCTCCCTTTGCTGTAGGAGATATTCTGAGGAGGGAGGTGGTCAATGGACAGGATGACCTGAGGCACTTTGTCAGTATGTATGACAGGTGGATTGTGGGGAACAGAGCTCCTGCTAAACCCTCTGGAAAGAATGACATTTTAGGGCAGAGAAGATAGCTCAGTGGATGCAGCACTCTCTGCTCAAGCCCGAGTAACCAAGTTCAGTCCTCCCCAGATCCCACGGAAAAGCTAAAAGCCATGCCAGGCTTCTGTAATTGCAACTCAATGATGGTGAGATAGGAAGTGGACATAGAACATTTCAGAAATTCTTACCAAGCACTGAAAAGAACAACATCAGAGCAAGAATCAGAAAATGAAATGAAGCCTCACAAGAGATGGGACAGTCAGGAATGACTCCTCAAAGTTACCTCCTTTGTCCGTCGAATACTTTCTTTCCTGGATGAACATGAGACTTTCAAAATCAATAGCTGCCTTAAAGCCTTCACTCCCCTTCTTTCTACAAGGCTCACTTCTCTCGAGCCCCATGTTTTTGAGATGCCTGCAATATTCTGGTTGTGTCTCACATCATTCATTCACTTTCTTAATTAATCATTCCATGTATTCATTGAATCCTTCTATAGGCTAAGCCCCAGGGACATCAAGGTGAATAAAAACGCACAGGGAAACTAAACAAAATGAACAGCCACTGTGCCCCGCCCTCTGCCAGGGACTATGGAACAAGAGATGGGGACATAGGCAAAAACTAGCTGGCTGGACCCCAGTTTCCACCTACTTCAATACCCACCACAGAGAACTACACCTCTGAATAAGTGGGACAGGCAGTCATCCTCTGGAGGCTGCTTTTGCGATTCTTAAAGGTGCTATCAGGAACGTGAATCACCCAGGATGCAGCAGCCTTCCTTGACTAATAACATTTATCTGTGGACTCTGCCTCCGAGAGATTCAGTCTGTAATTTCTGAGCCTCCAAGGGAACGTCTTCATATTTCTCAATACAATAGATTACAGTGACGGAATTGTTCATTGGCCCGTAACAGCTCCATTATGAAAGAGGCCAATATTACTAGGCATTAAGCTACCTGTAATTATTTTGTTTTATTCTCCATTTTGGTGAGATAAGCTGTTCCAACTGGGCAGGGCCCAAGAGTCATTTGACACTCACCGAGCTGTGTCTGTAGCGGAGAGCTTTTTTGCTATCCCTGGGCCATATCACTGCATCTCTGGCAGTGTGGTCTTGGTGAAAACCAAAGCAGAATGTTACTTAATAGAAAGTTGGTGGCTAAGGTCCATGGGCCAATCATGATCTGCCACCTCTTCTTATGAATGAAATTTTACTGGGAAACAGCCCCATCCACTCCTTTGCTCATTGCCTATTCCGTTTCCCCACCAAAACAGCTGAGCTGAGGAGCTGTACCAGTACTCTTTACCTGTTCAATAACCAAAACTCCTACAATATAAGGTATACATAAAATACTTTGCATGGCTTTCACCCTTTCGTCCACATGAAATCTGTAAGAGTACCTAAATGATGGCCCCAAGTCCCAGTGTTGCACCATAGCAGAGTTAAGTTAAAGACTAAGGTTGCATCATCTATGACTGACTGATGGTTGCATGGTGATCATTATCTGAAATCCAGATATGTGAACTGTACTGTTCTTTACAAGGTAAAGGACCTTATAAAGCGAAGAAGCCACTTTGCCTAATTTTGCACTTCTGTTCAAAGTGCCTCATGAAACAGGCCAGTGGGCAGAGTCGTGAATGTTTGAGGAGATATGATGGGTAAAATTTGCAAATACACTGACTGCCATTTAAGCATTCATCAGTGGTTACTTACTTTTCAGGTGACATACGCCCATCTGTTCATGGAAGGCTGTGTCCCCTAAATCCTCCCAGCCAGTTCTACTCTCAAAGGACTCCTCAGAGCTGGTCTGCAGTCTTCCTGGAAGCACATTGGGAATATACAATCTCCAGGTCTACTAAATCTGAACCTACATGATGAAAACATCCTGATTACTCCTATGCACATTGCAATTGGGGGTACAATACTCTAATTCACACTCTGATGAAGGAAAGGACCATGACATCATCCTTGGGACAGGATGCCTGTGCAGACCCTCAGGCTCTGCCCCTCAGCAGCTCAGTCACCTGAGCATCTCTACCACTTCATCCCAGCCACATGGGTATCTGTCTTAGAGTTAGCCTTATTCCTTTCAACTGAGGTACTCCAATTGCCTTCCAGGTTTCTACGGGTCCTGGCTAGCCCTCCTGAATTCCTCAAAGGCCTGCCTGGCACATCTTGTTATCTCACCTGTGCCAGGAGTCCTACCACTTCAGTGACAACCTGAATATCATCCTGTTCCATGACAGGTAACATGTGCCTCCAGGACACTCAAAGCTCTCCTGCCCTTCTACACTTGAACTTTAAGGCATGTCCTCAACATTGGCTCATTCCTGATTTCCTGGCCAGAATGTCCCAGCCTGTATTGTGGCCCTCAATAATTCCTCACTGGCAATTTTAAAGAACACCAGATCTCTTCTTATGGTGACATTGCTTGTCCATGGGGATCTGCAGAATGACTCTTGAATCCCAAGCTTCCAGCACAGGGTTGGGAACACAGCCAATGTTCAAACTACTAAAGCTAAATTTCTGATCTCACACCTCCTGCCTGCTCCCTCACCTTATCTTTTTAAAATGTAAAAAAAAAATAAGCATCCAGGGCTGGAGAGATGGCTTAGTGGTTAAGTGCTTGCCTGTGAAGCCTAAGGACCTCGGTTTGAGGCTCAATTCTCCAGGACCCACATTAGCCAGATGCACAAGGGGGTGCACGCATTTGGAGTTCGTTTTCAGTGGCTGGAGGCCCTGGTGCGCTCATTCTCTCTTTCTCTCTCTCTCTCTCTCTCTGCCTCTGTCTCTCTCTGTCTGTCACTCTCAAATAAATAAATAAAAACAAACAAAAAAAATAAGCATCCAGCTGGGGAGATGGCTCAGTGAGTAGTGTACTTGCGGTACAAGCATGAAGATATGAGTTTAGATCCCGAGTATCCACTAAAATGCTGGCCATCATGGAATGTTCCTGTAATCTCAGCATTAAAGAGACAGAGACCAGGAATCCCTAGGCCTTGCTAGCTAGCTAGTTTAGCTAGTGAGCTTTAGGTTCAGTGAGAGATTCTGTCTCAAAGAATAAGGCGGAGGATGACTAAAGAAGACACCACACCTGGACTTCTGACTTCCACATGCACTCACACATATACAAAACATGCATACACACATGCATAAAGAACACACAAAAGAGGCATCAGAGAATAACCTAAGCAATTGGGTAGAAGATGCTACAAAACACATCATTCTATGAACATGACCCTTCCCTGCCTGTTATTTGTTATCATAGCTTCCTAGAGACCCAGCTATGGCAGATGTTTAGGTCTATGCAGACCCTGCCAGCCTGAGTTCACAGTGTTTGCCAACCCGGAAAATAAGATATTCTACTGTGGATGCCAGCAGGCAGCTCATCTCACTCCCCACACCTATGATTCATCCTCCTCCTCCTCCTCCCCATTTCTATCACAGACACACATCTGTTCCGACTTAGGATAACGAAAGGAAAATTAAATGAATCTGTTTCATGTGTCTCTAAGGTTATTTATAGGACTTTAATACGGGCTGATACAAAATAAAGAAATAAAGAGGGAAATAAAAATAAGTTATCTCCCAGGAAGCCACGGAAAGTTCAAGGAAAAAGAAAATAAGTCATGTTTTTTGGGTTGATGAAGCTGTAGAGTCTTTGGTTTATCACAGTCTTTCTTCCAGGTCCTGTGAAAATCAATGAGACCTGTTGGATTTTGAGAGATCGATATTAAAAATACGTACTTTGCAATGCAGAGCATGTACACTGTGAGCATTCCAAGGGGCCTGCGTGCTGATGGAGCGATCCTAATCAAGCACTTTGAGGAGTGTAAATATTGACTGCTAGGATAAGGGTATCTCCAGGCCCTTCTCTGCACTGACTTCTCTCTGTGTGCTTTGTGTTACCCAGCTGTGACAGGCAGCTGAAGGCTTGGGTCACTGATGAAGCGTCAGCATTCCTTATACCTATGTGTGATGACACCTTTCAAATATAGGCCAGGAAGAGATTCATTAAGTTCCAAAAGAAGTGGCTGGCATGTCAAGGCCAATGTGATGTCTAATCTGAGGAAATAATCAATGCATTCAACATTTTCCACCTCCAACCCCCATGTCTCACTTCTCCATCAACACTCATTCACCTCACTTCCCTTCTGAGAGCACATAGAATCTGCTTCTGAGTGTAACTTTCTATCTTTCCACTGAGCTTCGCTATGCCTACCTCTCTCATCACTAGTATAGCTACCACTGAGACAGGCATCTTACCCTTCTTCTCAGGCAGTTCTTTCACTAGGCATCTACTTAATTCTGGAACTATCTCTAAACATATTTCTTAGATACCATTCACACAGGCACATAACTGGACTTATATATTCATACCTCAAAACGTTTGCTCATCCACAGTGGATAGGACCAAACTGGATAGGACCAAAAACCTGAATGACTAACAGGAATGGAGCAGACACACAGCAGACATGCTGAGAAAGGGATGGTTTCCATCCAGGCAGGATGAGCTGAGCGATACCAGATCTTTTCACACTACACATAAGAGTGTCAAATTTAAAATGAAAAGTCATGCAATTCTTGAATTTTCCACTTAATATTTTTTTTTATTTCTTAACTTATTTATTTGCAAGTAGAGTGAGATAGAGAGCAGAGATACAGACAGAGAGAATGGGCATGCCATGACCTCCAGCCACTGCAAACTCCAGATGCATGTGCCACTCATGCATCTGGCTTTTACATAGGAACTGGGGAATAGAACCCGGGTCATTAGGCTTTGCAGGCAAGTGCCTCAACTGCTAAGCCATCTCTCCAACCTTCCATTTAATATTTTTACATCATTGTTGCCCACAGATTAACTGAAACTTTGGAAGGAAAAAAATTACTGTTATCATTAACATACAGATCTAGTGGCTTCTCTGTAGTCTCACTTATGGATTTTCTTAGGCAGAAACAAATGTTTCTTTTTTCAGAGAAAGAGAGAGAGCACATGAGAGAGAGCGGGAATGGGCAGGCCAGGGCCTCAGCCACTGCAATCAAATTCCAGACGCTTGTGCCACTTATTGCGCATGTGCAACCTTGCGCTTGTACCACCTTTGTGCGTCTGGCTTATGTGGGACCTGGACAGAGATTGAACATGGGTCCTTAGACTTCACAAGCAAATGCCTTAACCACTAAGCCATCTCTACATCCCAACAAATGTTTCATTCTAGTATGATCCCAAGGGAAATATCTCTATTCCAGTATTTATTATGTAGAATAATATTTCATATTTACCTGTATACCTGTCCAACTGTGGAGTATGAACTCTCTGAGGATAAGATGTTTCTCATGGATACTACTGTAACGTGAATACCCTAAGATTATGGGCAGGTACATAGTGAAGACTCAGTGAATGGTAAATGGAGAAATGGTTAAATGAATGAAGAAATGAATGAAGGAAAGTCTACCTCTCAGTCTAGGTTGTGAGTTCCCTGAGAATTTCTTGTTCACTTTGTATTTTGGATGCACAGGGAAATGTCTAACATTCAGGAGGCGTCAACCCCCCAAAAAACAAAACAAATGAAACCAAACCCCATCATGTTTTATTGAATTGAATTGGCTTGAGAAGCCCTTTGCAGAGGGACCTAGAAAGGGGTCTTCAGTCCTACATCTTCATCTAGATTGAAAACTAAAAATACTGCCTCCTACAGAAAGAGAAAGAAGTATTCAGCAAGGATCAAGGGCAAAAGATCTCCAAATCTCAACACCCCAAATAGCCAATTATGCTCCTTGGGCTTCACAATTCTATTTATGAACGTAAATCCTCACCTTATCTCAAGGAAACATACTGCAATGTCAACCCGATTTTAAAAGACCTTTATAGTCGCCACAACTTTGATATATACATTTTATTGTGGCACCATTTGTGCCATGAAAGTTAAGATTGAGTCAGCACTTCCAGTAAGAAATCCATGTTCAGGGGATTTATAACTCGGTCATAAACACTTCACTATGGCTATGGTGATAAAGAGGTGAAACCTGCCCTGATGGGTGGAGATGTATCTATGAACCCTCTCAAGCTATCTCCCCAAGGAGTTCAAGGAGAAAACTCAAATCTGTCTCCCTTTTGCAAGGCTAGTTCTAAATTAGTATCAAGGAGCAAAAAGCATTCACATGAGGAATGTAACCCTCCCCCATTTGCTCATGAAGTAAAGTCCAGTGTGTGCGTTTGGTTTTGTGGACATCATCATTCCTACTTAGGTGTTCTTTCTTTCACCCCACATACAGGTGGTCCCCAAACCCTACAGTTCATTTGCAGTTCTTTTCAAGGTCCAGTATCTCTATAATCACCAACGGGAGGGCCTCCCTGATGTGTAGACCCAGGAAGTCAGGGGGATCTTGGGGGGAGTTTTTTTTTCTTTTTTTTTTAATTTTTTTTTAATTAATTAGTTTTGTACTCAGTGAATACAGCCAAGTTGGTACCATTGTTAGGCTCATCCATGTCCTAACCCCTTCCCCTGGGGCCCCCTTGTTGAGGTATATGGGTTATGCATTGTGGAGTTAGCCCAACAAGCTCCTATGGAGCACCAACCCACCCCACAGACCATTCTATGAGAAGCAAGTAACTAGACAGCCCCCAATATTCATACGTCTTATACCTGCCTTCTTCTTTAGTACAGACTTCTTCACTCATGCCTGACCTGTTTAAAATGTGCCAGGCTCCTGCCCTGCTCCACTCTTCTGCAACATTACCCCTATTCCACCTTTCTGCAAATCCCCATCTTTATTCTATCCTCCAGTCTCTGCTACAATGGAAAACATAATCCCAACATCACCTGTCCCACACAATGAAGCCAGAATTCTTCAGCCAGCCTCAGTCATGCCATCAATCTCCCCTCAGAAAGGGCGAGTCATTCTCCTTGTCTTGCCACTTTCTATACTGCACCATTAAATCTGTCGGAAAATTTTCTAATTATTGACCTATGTCTCTGTCAGGCTCAACTGACTGCAAAATCTTAAGAGGGAGGAAGCATATTTTACCCAGATCAGGGTCTGCTACTCAATAGGAATTCAATAAATATTTAATGAAAGGAGGAATTCATATATTAAGGAATTTATAATAGGAGCTAACATTTATTTAGCATTGACTCCATACCAGAGGCTGTACAAAATGCTTTCCATTTATTAAGTCATTTAATGCTCAGAACAACCCTAAGAATTAAAATGACGAGCCTCACGTTTTACAGGAGGAATGAGGTGCAGAAAATATACATAAGTATCTCAAAGATTCAGTTTCCACAGTGACAAACCCAAACAGAACTCAATTCTATTAAAATTCCAAAATTCCTTCTCTTAATGATCAAATTTCATTGAAAAGATTAATTGACAGGATGAATGAAGATCTGAATGAATGGCTGGATGGATGATGGGTAGATGAATAATTTCTGTTGCCCTTGGAAGACCTGGGAAATCAGACAACCTATACCCACAAGTCAGTGAAAGGACCCTATTCAGATGACCAGGTGCTAATGTATAAAAACAAAAGAGGTGATTTATGGTTTTGCTTTCCTGGCTCTGACCTCTGGCAGCTCAAAATAAGATTTGATTTTACAAAGCAAATGCACCTCCTTGACATGGAGTTGAAGAACAAGAAGATGCTTGTCTGGACTCAAAGAAACTGAGGAGCATAGAATGCTTCTGACCTATGAGGGACGGGAAGGAGGAAACACCAAACACCATTCCTTCATGTATGCATCTGTACATCCTTTCCCTTTATCACTTGTCCATTCATCTGTTCATATTTTATTCATTGATCCAATCCAGTGTTCTTTCAGTCACCAAATACCCACTAAGCCTCAGCACATCTTAGGAATTTTAAAATGCTGGAGATATGTCGAGTTTGGGAGAGATTGGTCAAAGGAAGTTTCCCAAAACACAATAAATTATCTATGGAAACCTACTTGGAGGATATGTAAAAATTATTCCAGAAAAAAAGTGTATAGATCTGCATGGCTATGTAGTGGATGTGGAAGGGTTTACAGAGGTAGTGGTAAACTTAAATAAAAATAGCACTGTGCAAGTTGTGTATGAGAGACAGCCTTGCATATTTGAGATACTGAAACAAGTTCAGGATGGCTAAGCAGATACTAGGGATCAAAGAAACAAGAATAAGGAAGAATGACAAGTAAATATGAGGGCTAATGCTTTTTTATTTCTAAAATTTTATTTTATTTCTTTTATTTTATTTCTGATAATTAAATAATGTTACTAGCCACATGCATCTACAAAAGATGTCCAGAGGAAAAACCACTAAATAGAGGGCGATTACACAAATTACACACACACACACACACACACACACACACACACACACACATATATATATATATATATATATATATATATATATTCCTCATAGGTTGTCATGAAATGATAAACTGATTGTGAATGGCAGCAACCAAACATGGCATGCTTGTTCACTCTCCCTCTCTCTCTCTCTCTCTCTCTCTATATATATATATATATATATATATATATACATAATATACATATATATATATATATATACTCTTATATACTGTCCATATCCATAGGTTTTTATCATATAAATTTAAAACAACTTTAGTTCTGACCCTAAGTCTCTACTACACTGAAATAAGCTTCAATGTCATAGTGCTATGGGTTTGGGAGTAAATGATGCAGCCAGCATGGCTGTGTTAGTCTTCTCTGCTGCCTCAGCAGCTCCCTGTGGCTTCTGCATAATACTTCACTTCCCACCTGGATATCTATAATGCTGCCCAGGGTCCTATCTGCCTACAGTCATCATGCTGGTGCTTCCTTGTGGTTTTATGGTCTCTCCTACATGCAACCAGGATGTGTGGCCTGCTTATTTCTGTTCTGTACTGAGATTTCTCCCTCAGCCCTCTTTACTCATAGTCCAAAAGGATGAAATGAGGGGAGAAAACTCTTGCTAGCAAAGGGTTGTCACATACTCTCCTCATGATGCTTCTCCTTAACCAAAACACTGAATACAAAAGCTAGGAAGGAAGGAGGTGACGTCAGTTATCGTTCTTCCAAATGCAGTAAGCAATGAACTAGCACTCTGGATAGCACTCTGGCTACAGAAGAAGTGAAAGATGGTTGAACAAGAAAGAGGAACATATTGAAAAAACATAAATTAATAACCATATTTTGATAGAGACATGATGTGAAGACAGAGATATAGTGACAGGTCTGGTACATGATGGGCACAAACATATAAGATAAAACAATATTCATCTTATCTTTCTGAGCTTCAATCAACTTGTCTTTCTAAACTTCTCTACTTCCAACAAGCTCAGAACTCATTTTTTTCCACTTTCCAAAGCTCTAGAGAAGCCCCACTTTGCCAAACGGATTGTAGAGGAATTCTGAAATGGAAGAAAAATTCAAAAAATTAAAACAAGTAGAGTCAAGAAAGAGTACCAGAGCAGCAAGGGCTGAAGATAATCAGCATGCCACTTAAGGAGAAAGATGGTGAGGTATGCCAGAGCAGCACGGGAAAGAGGAAAGAGATGCACTAACTTCAGAAAAGGCTACTGGGAACTTTCTAGTACTACCTGTAGGGGAGGACAGGTGCTGTGCTACCAGCTCTCCTGAAATAGGTTAGCTTTCTGCAGACACTCAGAGCTGATCTTGGACTTTTCTTCATGGCTCTAGAACTCCACAGTGCACTGAGAAAAGGTTGAAACAGAAGCAGAAAAAGTATGCAGGGCTAGGGGTGAATTTTGTTCCAGGTATCTTCATAGAGAACCAGCAGAGAATGAGGACACAACTCGCTAAAGAGGGCCCAATGCATCTGAATTCAGGGAGCTCATATTTCCACCCCTAACAAGACATGGGCATGTACTCAACCCCTTGATTTAGGAATGCACCAAACGGGCTCGTCTGCCTGACTTCTCAGGATAAAGTCAAATGTCAAGGGTAGACAGAGTCCTTGCAGCTTCTCAAGCAGGTGTCTATCAGATGACAGCACAGGAAAAACATGGGTCTGTATTTGTTATAGTACAGATGTGTGTGGCATACACAGGATTGATTCCAAATCTGCACATGCTCAACCTCTTCCATAAAATATCATAGCATTTGCATGTAATTGATACTATACTCCTACATACTGTATTATTTAGGGAACAGTGAGGAGAAACAAAGATCACACATGTTTAGTACAGATGTAATTGACCTGTTGTTCAAATTATTTTCAATCTGAGGTTGGCTGACTCTGTGGATGTGGTACTCATGGATGCAGAAAGCCAACTGTATTCCTCCTCTCTATCCACTCTTCTAATAAAAAAGAGAGCAGGAACAACTACTTCCTGGTCTGTGCATTCCTGCCACATAGGATCCAAATACACTCAATTGTCTCCTTTTATGCATCTTTGAAAGCAAAAGGATGTAAATTTTCATGAGTTGGCACAAAGCAAGCAAAAATAAATAAATAAATCAAAACACGGAACAAATACACAGCCTTGTTTTTGATCTCAATACAAAGTTTAATAAACTTGCTAAACAAAATTGACATCAAAACCACTTTCTGTAAATCTTGCTACTATACTAGAGAGTTATTCATTCATTTATCCACTCATTTCATTTTGATCAATAGCAGGGACCATACCACCATGATCAAGGGACCAGGTGCAACAGCCAGACAGACATGGAGTTTGAATAAATAAGTGTCTCAAGAGTATTACAAATAATGATCATAATAAATATGATATGCTCTAGGTCCTGTGTGACATGGAGGGTAAACATTCCACCCCTATCCTTAGAACCACCCAAAACTCAAAAAAAAAAAAAATGCAGCCTGGTAATGAAACTCCTGAGAATGCTCTGATGCATAAAAACCACCTTCTAGTTAGTAATGATAAAAGTCATGAAGGTAGGACTGGCTCAGTCAGTGTGTCCTGCTTTTCAATCATATGCACCCAAACTTAAATACCTAGCACTCACATAAAAGCCAGGCACAGTGGCATGTGTCTGTCATCCCAGCATTGTGGAGCTGAATACAAGAGGATCCATGAGCTAGCTAATCTAGCTAAAACAGTGAATTCCAGGCTCAGTGAGATATTCTACTCCCCTCAGAAAAGGTGGGAAACAAATGAGGAAGACATTAGACATTGATCTCTGGGCTTCGCATGCATATAGCACATATTCATTCATGTGTACCAGATACACCCACACAAACATACATATACCCATATATACATCAGAGATATAAATACATGAATGCAATAAAAAGGAGGACTCTTGTCATTTAAGGAGTTTGAAAGTAGATGGCCTTAGAGTTGTTCTGAGAGCTCCAGGATTTCTTAACAAGATACATCCATCTTTCAAACACTTCTTACACAGTGTGTAGATTAATTATTCCTACACCTGTTACTGTGTCCCCACAAGGCTGCTGTTGATGGAGACATCACAGGAGATATGGTGCTTACCTTGAGGACAGGAATAAAGACAGGGAAAGTTTACTGGGGTTTGTTCCCAACCAGCCCTAAACAAAACACCTTCCAGGATTCATGCAGCCAATAAGTCCACACATCTCATCCAACAGAACTGATTCTCACGGGTTCAGAGTATGCTGGTGAAGTGCACCTCCTGTTTTTCAGCTGCTACAGAAGGGGGGAACAAACAGAGTGAATGGAAACACCTGCAAATTACCCACTAGCAGTGTCTCCCTCAGAAACTCCTAATATGGAGATCACACATAAGCTTAAATCAGAATAGAAAAGGAATTGGCATACTGGAGTTTGGAGTTTGGGAAACATTCCAGATTGGGCAACATCTGGAAGAAATGCACAGCGGTGAGCCATTAGAGTTGGGCAGAGAGGGACCCTGGCCACAGAGAAAGGTAAAGACAGGGCAAAGAGTATCAGAGAAGAGCCAGGAGACTGCAGTAGACAGATGCTGTGCATCAGAGGGGAAAGAGATTCAGATGATCAAACAGGTCAGGGGCAACTGGACTGTAGCTGGTGTGAACTAAAGTTCCCTGGAAAATGCTGCACCTGCAGTAAAGGTTCTCCAGGATGACTGATGAGAACTTCTGTGATTGTGAAGAGCTGGAATGTTTCCGGCTCAGAGCCAAATTACCCTGGACTACCTTTAGCTTCCTTAGTAGTCACTTATTACCCATTTGTAATTATTGGGTAAATCCTTTTGGGAATATACAAAGAGACCTTGGAAGTCTACCCTAAGAATTTCATCAGATCACATCCAAGGCCTACAGCAGAGACTTCCCAGCTGCACTATAACTGGCCTGCCTGATGTTTCCACCAGTGCATTTTTTTTTTTAATTGCTGGTGTTTTCAGTGTGTGTGTGTGTGTGTGTGTGTGTGTGTGTGTGTGTGTGTGTGTGTTTTGAGGTAGGGTCTCTATCTCAGACTGGTCAGGAACTCACTCTGTAGTCCCAGGCTGGTCTCAAACTCACACCAATCCTCCTACCACTGCCTCCTGAGTGCTGGGATTAAAGGCATGTGCCACTATGCCTGGCTCCAGCAATGTATTTTAAAAGTGCTTTGAGGGCTGGAGAGATGGCTTAGCGGTTAAGCGCTTGCCTGAGAAGCCTAAGGACCCCAGTTCAAGGCTCAATTCCCCAGGACCCACGTTAGCCAGATGCACAAGGGGGCACACACATCTGGAGTTCGTTTGCCGTGGCTGGAAGCCCTGGCGTGCCCATTCTCTCTCTATATATATCTGCCTCTCTCTCTCTCTCTGTCACTCTCAAATAAGTAAATAAAAATGAACAAAAAGATTTTTTTTAAAAGTGCTTTGATTTATGATTTCCTTTGTTCTCTTACTGTGAAATCTTCATGAAACTGTTACCATGTTGGAACATGGTACTTGGGGTACTTGAGGTCATTCATATGTGGCTCCAGAATAAACTATCTTAGTCACTTTGGGGTGAGAGCTGTTTTTGCACTGGCTGGCACTGCTTCAGTGAACAAGTGATGATGTCAGGAGGAAGAGGGACACAGCATTTAAGAGCATCATGTACATGAGGAAGGTATCCCTTTGTAAATTCTCATTTCAGTCTTACTGTTACATCAAGGATTGAGTCTGGCTTTGGTACTGCTGGGTCTTTTAAGATCTCCCTAATGCTCATTCCTGGTCTCTTTTTAGCATAAAGAGTGTGAGCTTCAGGCAGAGCCTGGACAGCCTAGTCCCTAGCTAGGATTCTGTGACCCTGTCTGGTTTTCCTCTGTGTGCATTATATTGATGCTTATGGTTACCACATAGTGAAGGTAAGTAGCACTGTGCATTTAAATAAGAGCTGTAATTTGTTTTATTAGGATAGATGCAAATATTTTCAAAACCAAGTTCATTTTCAGAAAAGTTTAAGTTATTTGGGCCATGTGGCAGACAATATGACAGAATCTATGAAGACTAACCACAGCTCCTTTCCTACACTGTAGAATCATGAAAATGATAGGCAGCATTGGAAGCATGGGACACTTTGCTCTTCTGTTTGTCGGGGGGACCTCTCACATCTATGCAGAGTTAAAGGGAAATGGTCAGATCTGTTTTACAAGGACTTGTCATAAAGAATATATGAGCTCATACATGCTGAGGGATTAGAATCATGCCTGGCCCATAAAATCAGCATGAATTATCAAAGCACTATGAGTACTACAGATGCCATTATCAGTTAGGAGGCAAAAGGGATGGAGAGTGGGAGGCTGGCCTCAGGAGACGAGTCAAGAGGTGGTTACTTTGACAGGAGCCAAACAGAACCCAGCAGCCATGGGGTAATGAGAGAGACAGGGAGGTGTTTGAAAGAATGGTGCTGCAAAGCCCAGATGAACACCGCTTGTTTCTCCCTCTGTGCAAGCTTG
The DNA here is from genome assembly GCA_036346955.1 of Dipus sagitta. Taxonomy (NCBI): domain Eukaryota; kingdom Metazoa; phylum Chordata; class Mammalia; order Rodentia; family Dipodidae; genus Dipus; species Dipus sagitta. Next base: position 51,532,438 of record CM070783.1, read on the forward strand.
GAGCTATGTGAGTCCCTAGTGGCTGACTGACCCACTGCCAGTCTCCCCACACAGGGAGAATCATTGAGATGAACACTGTGAAAACACAGATAAAAATCCCCAAGCACATTCTGTCCCAAATAAGCATCTTGTCATTGTCTGAATATTAGCTGTCACCTGTAGCAAGAGTCCTCATCTGTTCGAGTGAGAAAGGAAAAATAGAAATGAAGAGAAGCTGGACAAAAACTTAAAAAAAAAAAAAACTTATCCTTGGCCTGAAGAGGATCTCACCAGCTATAGCTCCTTTCAGTGAGGCGGCTGCCCCAGGAACATAAATCCAGCACTTTGCCAAGGCAGAAGGGGAGGAAGGAACCTAACTGAGGGGGTCCTGAGGGACCAGGTGTAACCCTCACTCATGCATTCCCTGAGTGTAACTGGATTCCATCCTCAGGAAGGATCTATAAAGACAGCAGAGTTCAGAGGGACCAGATGACATGGTGACACAGAACCAAGGGTCACACTGGGATTTGAGCCATGCCTGAGCAGCCATGTGCTGCCAACATGCTCCAGAGGACCAATGTCTAAGGAAACCTAAAGGCTGGGTGTGATGAGGGCTTGACCACGTTGAACCTCAGTTCCCTTGACCACGTTGCACCCCAGCTCTCTTGCAGAGTCCCAGCATCTATTAGTATTCTTTCCCCATTTTTTGTTTGTTTTTATTTTAGAGAGACAGAATTGGCACACCATGGCCTCAGCCACTGCCACTGAACTCCAGATACTTGCATCACCTCATAGGCATGTGCAACCTTGAGTTTGCCTCACCTTTGTGCATCTCCCTTATGTGGGATCTGGAGATGAACATGGGTCCTTAGGCTTCAAAGGCCTTAACTGCTAAGTTATCTCTCCAGCCCTCCATTGGTATTCTCATAGACAAAGACAGCAACAGGGAGCTGCGGTCACACCACATGAGTTTTAATCACAGAGAAACTCTCAGAAGAGAATAGTCAAGAGCTCAGAGGGCTGTGGGGTGGTGTCTAACACACCACCTTCCACTTCCCACAATCAGCAATTTAAAAGGGCTGAAAATACTATTCCCACCCCATCTATCAATAGTCTCTCTGACCCTTGTCCTTCCATCTCCATGGATATTCCTAGTGCACGAATATTTGTATCCATTCAGAATTATATGCTGAAGCCTAATAACCAATGGAGTGGTACCAAAAGGTGGGTATTGCCTTTGGGACGTGAAAAAGTAATGCGGTCTGAGCATTACTTATTCCTTAGAAGAAGAGACCTGAGAGACATAGCTTCTTCTCTTAGCTTTTCACTGAGTGAGGAAACAAGGACAGTGGTCTGTAAACCAGGAAGTGGATCCTCACCGAACCTTACAGCTGCCAGTGTCTTGACCTTGGACTTTTCAGCCTCTAGAAATATAAGTGATGAATGTTTGTGGTTCAAGTTGCTCTCCCAATGGTATTCTGTGACAGTGACTCAAGTCAGCCCCTGCCTCATCTCATTTCACCCCTCCCTGACCCACTTTTGCTCTCTCAATTTCTCTGTCCACCCAGTCTCAGTTCATTACCAGCAGAAAGAGATTCCATCACTCCCCATGAATGAAGCTCTCTATCATTCCCCACTGACTGAACGTGTCATTTCCAGACCCTCTTGTCTGAGACTTGTCTATCACTCAGGCTTCCACCCAGCCTTATTACATTTACCCTTCCTCCTACAGTATGTTAGCTCACATTACCAAATTCCCTGAAGCCCTGGTGTCGTTGCACACACTGCTCCCTTGCCCAGAAAGTAGACACAAGGCATGTGCACACAAATACTGCCTTATCCATTCCCCCTTCCTCTCAGCCCCATTCCCATTCATTATAATCCTCATTACACTTGTTTCTCAGTGTTGATGTTTTAGCCTGTCTCCCATACTAGACTAATTACTAAGTAATTAGTCAGTGTCTTGCTCATGTTTTGAATGCAATAGGTACCCAGTTTCCATTCACCAGATGAAAACAGGACCATGTGACATGATCATTCCATATGGGAAGGGATTTTCTTACCAATGTTTCTCCTGAAAATAAAAAGAGGCTCACAAGGGCTGGAGGGATGGCTTAACTGTTAAGGCATTTGCCTGTGAAGCCTAAGGACCCATGTTCAACTCCCCAGATCCCAAGTAAGCCAGATGCACAAGGTGATGCATGTGCAAGGTGGCACATGTGCACAAGGAGGTACACATGTCTGGAATTTGAGTGCAGTGGCTGGAGGCCCTAGTGTGCCAATTCTCTCTCTCTCTCTCTCTCTCTCTCTCTCATAAAAATAAAATAAATAAAGAGGCTAACAAGCTATAAGATGTCATAACCCTGCAGAAAACTTAGAGGGCCCCAGAACTATTTTCCTCCTAGCAACCTCCCATTCTGTTTCACAAACTGCTTTCTGCTCCCTGAACATTCATGAGTTGCTTTCTAGTGATTTCTTTGCTTGAATCTGGGAACAGGTTCATTTGCATACTGTTCTCTATTTTTGCCAAATCAGGCTTAAACTACAAAAAGAAGAAAAGTTGTTCCTGTTAAACTAGAAATCTCCCTCTTTTCATGGAACAAAGCATTTGAAACTCTAATGAAGCCCAAGGTACTCCAAGGAAAGAGACTCAAATCACAGTGGAACTCCAAAAAAAGTAAAAGAATGAACCCAGGTTATTTAAGGAAGGAAAATAACTGCTTGTAACTACTTGAAAGAGATGTTCCTTTTCTCTTCAAAAGGTCTGTGGGGATCATGTGTGAGCAGAACAAGGACCACATAGATAGAAACCACCATGTTTTAAAACATGGAAGAAATGCTGCACCACTGGCATGATCTAGTGACTATGCTACCAGGTGGAGGAAGGAACTTTGGACATCCTGGGGTATTCCAAACAGAAGTGAGCTCTCCATGCTTCCTGGGTATTAATGATGGCACAGAAGATACTTTCACTTTTGTCTATCCAACATCCATCACCTGGTTTGCTAAGTGTACCCATAATTCCCATTGGAAAAACACTCCCCACTCCTCAGTTGATGGACTGGGGTTGCTGTATTCCCAGACTCTATATGTGGACATGTCTGGGACATTGAAAACTACCAGCACATCACTGAGGCCACAGAGACCTGTCCACGACTCCACACGACTCAAGGTTAACTAGTAAAACCCTTCCCTGGAAATTGGTCTGGAGTAGCTGCTCATTGGGAAGAATATCAGCCTCAACCCAAGGGTGTCTATCTTTGCAGCCATGTTGTCCACTGAACCAAGCAATCTTTTAAGTAGGCAGAGAAGATCTTATTGTCCCCATACTATCAAATCAATGACTTCCTATTGTAACCAAAACCCTTTATCACAGCCACAGCCTCACTACCATCAACTCCAGTGTGCCTCTCTCACTGTTCTCATGACTTTCCTCTTTGTTTATCAGGTCCCAGACATACTGGCCTCTTTTGATTTATTCAAACACAGAAAACTCATCGCTATTGCCAAGTGTTTGTAGATGCTATTTCCTCTGCCTGGGATACCAACCTTACCCCAGCACGTGGTGACATTTTTTCACCACACAGGTGCCTTCTCACGTGCCAGTATGTCACAGAAATCTTCTGGGATTCTTCTCTTTCACTCTGTATTCTCTTATCTAGCTTGATCATCTCCATAACACTACTAATGAAACTTTTGCTGCATGTGGTGGCACACGCCTTTAATCTCAGCACTGGGTAGGCAGAGATAGGAAGATCAACATGAGTTCAAGGCCACCTGAGACTATATAGTGAATTCTAGGTCAACCTGAGCTAGAGACCCTACCTTGAACCCCAATCCCCCCCAAAATAAAAAGAAACTGTTCATATATTTTTTTTCAGTTTATTTGATCCTCCCTCTGTACAAGAAAGCTGGGTTTCACTATTATATTCACTGCTATAAATCTAGTGCCTAAAACATGCCCAGAGCTTAGCAAGTTCCCAATAAATGATGAATAGATGGATGTCTCCTGAGTATGGAACCAAACAAGAGGCAACTGGCTCTGAATGATAAGAGATAAAATTCCTAGCAACATCATTGGATCCTGTGACCCTGGCTGAAGCTATGTCCCCTTAGACCGTTTAGTTAAGCAAGAAAATAAATTTCCTGCTTGTTTCTGCTAGTTTGCACAGGTTTTCTGTCACCTGCAACCAAAGAGCTCTGACTTAAACTAGAGGATTGTGGGTATGTGGTGGAACCCAGCAATGCAATGACATCCTCAGATTTAACCCCTGCATTGTCTATACATGCACAAACTAGCCTCTGTCCCAGCAGTGGACTCTCTCTCTCTTCTGTTACTCACTGTTGACTTAACACTGTTTTGTTCCAGGGCTTTTATCTGTAGATTCAATGAGACACACGAGGCTTAGGAGGAGGAAAGTAAAGAAAGGATGGCAGGGTCAGGACATATAAGATGTGACAAAATTCTCACTCTATTCTTGCTGTGCCTCTTCATTCCCACAAGAATCACATTTTCCTATCTGCAGCTTTCCTGTAAACAGAGGCCTCATCTATGACCCAGAAGAAAAATTCTAACCCAGCAGAGAAGCAATTAATCAACTGTAACCTCAGGTCTCTTAGCATCAGTTCAAATTGTTTACTAGGTTAGCTGTAACCTAGTGGCTTTGGCCCTACACCTGAATCTTCTTAGTGAAGATAAACAACAACAACAACAAATACTTGCCTTTCTGGTGTTATTTGGTGTCAGGTTCTGAGTACTTGTCATTGTATTAGTTCAATTGAACGTCACAGAAATCCAATCAGATGTACGCCATTAATGTCCCATTTCAAAGAATTTGAGGCACAGAGTTTTTATGGTTGACTCAACATCACATAGCTAGTAAGTGGCGGTCAGACAAAAAGCCAAGAGTCTGATTCCATAGTCTGGGCTGATAACAGCCTCACTCTATACCTTACAAAACTGTAAGCACTTTAACCAAACTGAGCGTCACAAAGTGCAGGCTACATCTCATATTCTATATGCTTTACTACCTGCAATGTCCGTTTACTGGGAGTGGGATATATGTCCCTTCCTCTTGAATGCAAAATATGTGGTGCTACGTGTCTTTGAGGCTCAATGGCAGAAATCTCTGTCTTGTTCCCATGGGTCTTTTTGCTATCACCATGCTAGAAGAAAGTCCAGACAGTCCATGTGGGAAGGCCGTGTGAAAGCATGTGTGAGTTCTCTGCCTCACAGAGGAGGTCTGCTTCCATCCATTGGGTCATCCCCAGTCTTCAAGTCCCTGACTGAGACCCCAGACACTTGAGTGCAGAGATACACCCTTTTAGTTCCTGATCCCCAGAATGTTGAACCACTAGGTTCTATAACATCTTGTTACACATCAGAAGTTGGCACAGTATTCCCTTGTGTCCACACATTGTACATTCTCAACCTGTAGAGCTCTGCCTCTGCCCTGTAGCTGCTTCAGCCCTTACATCCAGTGATAGGTCCACCACAGTATGCAGCCCAGTATGCCACACCATCATTTTCTTGGACTTTTCTAGTGCCAACAGCCAACATCAATTATCATTTGTCTGTAGTTACATCCTCTTGACACCAAGTGTCACCCATCAATGGAACTACACTTGCTTCCTTTCCTGAAGTTGGCTTTGACCCTCCACCCTAACACACACCAGGATTTCAATGTAATGGGTCATTCCTCGTATAGCCATCGGTAGTCATTTCCAGAAAACCCAGTCATGCTTTTGAAATGGAGTTGATTTATTATGTTCACATGAGAGATGCATAGATGGAGATCCAGCAAACAAAAATAACAGCAACTGACATCTTAATGTATGGCACCACATAGAACATATCCTTCTGTGTACTGAGCATTACCACTGGGCCCATCATACACAATTGGACACTACTAAGCAATATTATCAACCCCGCCATGCAGAAGAAGAACCGACACTCAGAGAGAATGAATTAGTTTTGGTTACTGAATTAATTGTATTCAGTGTTCCCAGAGAGGTCAGATAAGAAAACTAAGACTAAAATGATCACAGTTTTCAAGATGGAAAAATCACTGCAGTTTTCTCAATGCACAAAGTCCAGCAGGTGTTACAAGAAGACAACAGCCACAGTTCTGATTCCATCCTCCATGCAAACACACGTCATGTCATCAATACTTCTAAGGAATACAGATGGTCCTTTCCTGTTACTTGGTATGGTGAGTTTGGCTAAAAAGACATACATTGGCCAAAACCCTCAATTTAACTCTATGAGATCTTTGGGGTCATGACTTGAAGAGATGAGTGTGTGGTACATTCTCACAGGAGCCATGCATGGTGGCTCAGAGAAAGTTGTTTGGAATCAGATATAAATACAGACACAGGCTCTGCTACTCTTTACCCTACTTGTGTTACTTTGGGATGTGTTGAGAAAACTCCACAAATGACCATGCCCTTATCAGTACAGTGAGTACTAGCTAATAGGACATGCGTATCTCATGGGTGAGATGAGGCAGGTAAATAAACAGAGTCACACTAAATTTTAGGAAAATCCATCAAATGATTTCAAATCAATAAACAATTGAATAAACAGAATAAACAATCTCTGAAATCCCACTCAAGAGTCAGGAATGCCAGCCCTCAAGCACCCAAGGAAGTGTTTGTTCACATGATTTCAATCACTTACTTTTCCCAAGGAACCTTGAAACTAGTCAAGATGTAAGATGCTAATCCCTCAATTACATCCTTCTCTAAAGTCTGGTATTATTGGTTCTAACCTAAGGCTGGATAGGACAGCCTAACTTTCTTGTTCTCCAGGAAAGGAGGGAAGCAGGGAGCAAAGATATGTTTTGGGTTTCATGATTCTGGCAAAGAAGGGAGTCCATAAGTGAGAACAGATTCAACTGTAATCTAGTCAATGTCTCTTCAGAAGGGTGCATAGCTAGCTGCTGCAGCACCCTCCCCTTAATGAAATCACTCCAGCACCATCCTCTCCTGCTGTGGTGAAGAGTAAAGTAGAATCTGACCAGGACAGAAAATAGGTTTGTGTTAAATACTTCCAATGAAGCCCATGGCTCAAGGTTACAGCATTCAGTGGAAATTCAATGACTTGGAAACCTGGAGACCTCATCCATCAGCTGGCATCACTAGCTCAGAAAGGAGGTGTTGCAGTCAGGTTTACATTGCTGGCAGAAATCACCCAATCAAGAGCAGCTTTTGTAGAAAAAAAGAGTTTATTTTGGCTTACAGATTCGAGGTGAAGCTCCATGATGGCAGAGGAAAACAATGGCATGAGCAGAGGGTGGACATCACCCCTGCCCAACATCAGGTGGACAACAGCAACAGGGGAGTGTGCCAAACACTGGCAAGGGGAAACTGGCTATAATACCCATAAGCCCACCCCCAATAATACACTGCCTCCAAGAGGCATTAATTCCCAAATCTTCACAGCTGGGAACCTAGAATTCAGAACACCTAAGTTTATGGGGGACACCTGAATCAAACCACTACAGGAGGCAACAGATCCAGATCAGGAAGGGGAGTTTTTGAAGGGAGGGATTTGGGTCCACAATAGCCTGAAGTGCTAGTTTCACAATAGGCCCTTGACGTAGGTTTTAGTTTCCAGGCCTATGAGCATATGTTGAGGTTTTATTTGTTTCTTTGTTTTATGCACAGTAAATGCTGCTTTCTCAGCATTTCTCAGCATTCATTAATTCTTCTTTTATCTGTCAACAGAAATGACATGATTGCCTGTTCTACCTCAGTCCACAAGATGCACTAGGGATTTAGCCCACCTACAGCTTTAAACATAGGTGTCTATGAGTTGACCCATGCATTCAGAGCAGAGCAGCAGACAGAGCTTCAGGGCATGATGATTCAAGGCATGGAAGTCACAGCCAATTCAACTCAATCTTTCAATGTATCTTGTCCTCATATCTTAAAACTGTTTGTTTTGTTTCACAGCTGACTATCCTGGGCCTCATGCATGCTAGGCAAGTGCTCTACAACAGAGCTACATCCCCAGACTATAATGTTTTCTTAAAAGAAGTCATCTTTCAGCCTGGAGAGATGGCTTAGCAGTTTGGGCGCTTGCCTGCAAAGCCTAAGGACCCATGTTCGACTCCCTAGATCCCACATAAGCCAGAATCATAAGGCGACCCATGTTCAAGGTCACACGCACAATGTGGTGCATGTGTCTGGAGTTCAATTACAGTGCCTGAAGGCCCTGGTGCACTAATTCTCTCCCTCTCTCTCTCTCTCTTTCTCTCTTTCTCTTGTTCTCACTCTCTCTCATTAAAAAAAAGGCCATTTTGTTGGGCTTGCCTAAAAAAAGTCATCTTTCTAGTACCATGGACAGGAAAACAGGCTGCAATCACAAAGCTCCTCGCATCCAGGTAATCATGAGGAGGGGAAAATGGAATCCAATCACAGAAAAAGAGAGGTAAAAGATCAAGAGAATAATCCAAACTAAGCTTGAGATTGTTTCAGCTCTGAGATCAAGCCTTACCTGGCAATTATCCCTGGACTACTCAGCTCCTAGGCCCAATTTTCACTTCCCTTGATTTTAAGTTGATACAAATTTTTTGTGTCATTAGAATTCCAATGTAGCTGTATCACATAGCCAAGGCAGGCCAACTTGGGCAGTACCAGCTGCCTGTGGTACCCAAGTAAGGCCCCAGATAATTAAGGTAATTAGTCCCATTGCCAATCAAATTCAATTTGTAAGTGTGTCAACAACATGTGGGCATAGTACTGTAGATTTCACACTATGGAAGGAAAGCAGGTACACATCCCTAGTTAAATGGAGCCAATGCTGGGGATGCTCTACCCAGAATCACTAACCCCTTACCACTTCTGCATCCACCCTTTTGACATCCAACAATCAAAGCTTTGTGCTTATGGCAAAGTTAGCCCAAGTTGTACAATCCTATTTTTCTTTGCCTTTGATAGGACAGAACTATTTGGGCATTAAAATTTCCCTGTGAATAAGTTTTGTACTTTTGACTAGGAAGACTGAAGAAAACTATTCTAGGGCAGATTATTAATGAGTTACAGGGTTACAACCCTGTGATGTCTGTATTACAAATGGTCCCTCATCAGATGTCCCCCTTCCTTGTGCCACCTCTCTATTCCATGATGGTGTCTCTGATCATTATCATGAATTTCATATACTCAGTCTTTGTCTTAGTTCTGGTATTACCTAGAGAACAGAAGCTTCATTCACTTTCCCACTGGACATTTCTGTTTCTCCCTTTTGCAGTTCCCCACCCCGCCCATGTATTAGGTCTCTGAACCTCTTTATAAATCCCTTTTTATGATCCTTAGAAATTCATCTTTCCTGTCAGCCTGCATATCCCGTGAAGAAAAACAAAATCCTAGAAACTCTCACATCCCTTCCGCCCACCCTAAAAAAGTTATCAATATAGTCAGGCACCAAAAATAGATTTCTTCCAGAAGGGAATAGCATTGCCACCCAAATATGATTTACCTATAAATACCAGCACAGAAGATGGGTCTGTGCAGGCACTGTGCTGATGCGAAGGCTGAGGCTAAAGGAACACAGCCTGCCAGCTCTTCAGCTCTGGCTCTCACCTACCTCCTCTCCCTCTTGTCTCACTCCCTCTGCCTTCGTTTTGGCATTTGATGTAGACAGCCATGCTGAATGAACTAGTTGGAGTTCCCCTAAAATAAGCTGTGCTATCTTTCTCCTTCTGCTTCTTTAAATGCTGTTTCCATCTGCCTGAAATACCTCATCTACTCAGAGGTTCTCAAAGAACAAGTTTCCTTTTCATTCCATCCAAACTCATGTGTTCCTAAACTTTCTCACTATAAAGAGGGTGAGCTGAAGTAGACAGCTTCCCTCTGAGCAGATCATCAAGCCAGTCTTGGGGATAACCTGGCCAGATGTCACAAATGAGCTGAAAAAGTGGATAATGAAGTCACTCCCAGGGTTTGGACAGACACAAGTATCATTTTAAGTATTTTTCCAACTGACTTTAAGTGACATGTAAGCACACCAGAGATCACACTAAAATCCACAGTAAGAAAGGCATTCCTGATTCCATTTATCTACCTTCATTTTGATTCCTTCAAAAAGAGAAAATCTAATTTTTATTACTCTTCTTTCTTTCTCAGAATTTATGAAACTCTCATGTTAACAGGGAAAATCAATAGTGTTAATAACATTTCTATTTCTCACTGAACTATAAGTAGAATTCTCTTCTACTTATAGATAATGGTACATTTTTGCTTTTCTAACATTCATATTAATGTTTTATTTAAATGAAAAGAATCAAAGATATAAAGTAAGCCATATACACAGACACATGCATACATGCCAAAGTATGGTGCTGTATACACACATTATACTAAACATATTAAATGCTCATAGCATCAGCATATGACAAAATTTGTGAAAGTGACACAAAAATCAAATTTGAGGTAGGAGGATCTGAAGTAGCTGAGCTTACTTGCACAAAAATGTCTTTCTGAAATCCATCTCTATGTACAATGAATAGACACCAGCCACAGCTCTTCAGCCACACGTTTGCTCAAGCTGTCTCCTGCCCCTTGAAGTATATTCTATGCTTTTACTCTCACTTTTAATAACTCCATAATTTCATTACTAAACCGATCAAATAAAGGAATACAATGTTCTTAGAGGCAAAAATATCACTTCCTTCCTATGTATGAAATCAGGATGTGAGGTGTTCATAGGGGATGCCTGGCTATGTCTGAAATCAGTATGTGAGGTGCTGGTGGGGGTGACTGAAAAGAGGCACCCTTCTCGGTAATGGGAAGATAAAGTCAGGAATGAGCCAGAGATGCACTTCTAGCTTCAAACAGGCTTGAGGAAACCAAAGAGCACTTTGAACTTCTCTCCGTTCTCCTCCTTCTACAGTCTTTAAGCTGACTGTTCATATTCTGGGATGATTTCAGAGCCGAAAACCCACTGTTTTAGCTACACTTGGCTCCTCTGGAGTACAAGGCAAAGGAAGTCCTGCTCAGTAGAACCCCAGCTGTGGTGTAGGACAAAGGCTTCTCTGTCTTGGATAAATCAATGAAGCTAAACATTAAAGGTGCTTTCTGAACCTCTAAGGCAGCAACCCAAGCCATAGAGCTATCCAGCCTTCAGTGAGTGGTTAGCATGCCATTTTCTTCTAAAATGTGGCTTAGAGATAGACAAAATAGGTTGTCCTCTGACCCTTTCTCATCTTACCTTCTCATCCAACCACAATCATTCAAATACATACATATATATATATATATATATATATATGAAAAAATATATATACTTTTAAAGTTTATTATTATTTGCAAGGAGATATATATGTGTGTGTGTGTATATATACAAATACATATATATATATATATATATATATATAGAGAGAGAGAGAGAGAGAGAGAGAGAGAGAGAGAGCGAGCACCAGGGTCTCTAGCCACTGCAAACAAACTCCAGATGCATGGGCCATTTTGTGCATCCGGTTACATGTGGGTACTGGGGAATCTAATCTGTGTCATTAGGCTTTGCAGGCAAGTGCCTTAACCACTTATCCATCTCTCCAGTCCCCTCAAGTGTATTTTTAAGGGAGTCAGACACTGTTCCAAAATCCAGGGGAAAAAATGAGAAACTAGAACCTGCAAAGGTCATGACTTCAAAAAGCCACAGTTGTAAAAATCTGGAGATGAGAACAGACATGTAGTACATAAGGACATAAATAAATGGAAGAGATAATTCTTGAAGAAGTGATATTACTTGAAAAAAAAAAGAAGATTTGGCAAAATGTGTCTGCGGGGGTGTTTTCAGGAATGCACATTTGGTGAGTGCAGAGTGGTCAATGGCAACCTCCAAACCTGAAACTGAGACACATAGAGTGAAAGAAGCAGCTTTACAGGGATGGACATTCTTGGCAAAGGAAACCACATGAGTAACAGCCATGCAATAGTCCCCTTCAATATACTTAGTTGTATTTATTTTTCATAAATGTTGGCCCTTCTCCACCTGCCTTTCTTTTTCACTACGGCTGAAAAGTATGGCTCAGGACTGTGTTAGATTGTAGTCCAAACAAGAACCAATTGAGTGACTAGTCTTGTTGAGTCTCAGTTTTCCTACCTGTAAAATGACAGCACGCATAAAAATGCTTGTCATAGGGTTGCTGTGATAAGATGGATGACAGACATTAAAAATGTTCAGCTTCCTCCTGGGTGCACTCAGCAATACTTCCTCAGATGTTACTGATTTCTTTGGATGAATTTCAGGAGATACATTTGTGTGGGATAAAACTGCCTCATTCCCAATCCTGAGCAAGAGCAGAGCTGCATGTGAATTCTGAGTTCCTTATTTGAATGAGTTTGGGACTGATGACCATGAAACAAGCCACTGCTGAGATTTTCTTTCTTTTGGCTCCAGGTATTTCCTATTACCCCTTCAAGAGCTTGATCATTCTGTATCTATGGTATTCAGTGTGGGGCTTTGGGCTTCTTATTTTCTTTTCTCATATAGGGATCCTAAGAGAAAAGGAGTCAGTGTTTTGGCCTTTGAGGTTCAAAACAGGCCTTTGAAACTTAACACAGAGACACCAGTATTGAGCAAAAGGGCTTTTGAGCTTCAATAGGCTGTATCTTTTGAGTTTCAGAAATCAAAATTCCTTGGCTAAATAACAGGAATAGAATAACACACACACTGATCTATGAAAATGAGGTTTGCCTCTGAAAAAAAAATCTTACTGGCCAGGAAGAAGATGCAGAGGAGAAATATGATCCTTAGAGTCTGTCAAGCTACCTGGTAAAGCCAAGTCCACTACATTATAAGAGCTAAGAATAGACAAGATCGGGCACATTCATGAAGCTAAAAAGCTTTTTCACAGACAAACATACCATAAGCAGATCCAATAGGTTACCCACTGAATTGGAGAAAATCTTTGCCAGCTATACCACTGACAGAAGCCTAATACCTAGAATCTACAAAGAACTCAAAAAACTAAACAATAAAAAATCAAACAACCCACTCCATAAGTGGGGCAGAGAACTAAATAGGGAATTCTCCGAGGAAGAATTACAAATGGCTAACACACACTTAAGAAAATGTTCAACATCCCTAACCATTAAGGAAATGCAAATTAAAACAACTATGAGATTCTATCTTACCCCACTAAGGATAGCAAAACAACAAAAAATCAAATGAAAACAAACGTTGATGAGGCTGTGGAGAAATAGAAACCCTCATTCACTGTTGGTGGGAATGTAAGATGGTACAACCACTGTGGAGATCGATTTGGAGACTCCTAAAAAGGATGAATACCAGCAGACCCTATTATTTCCTTACTGGGCATTTACCCTGAAAGTTCCATACCTCAGTTCAGAGATATTTGCTCCACCATGTTTACAGCCACTCAATTCATACTAGCTAAAAACTGGAATCAACCCAGATGCCCATCACTGGATGAATGGATAACCAAGATGTGGTATATCTACACGATGGAGTTCTACTCAGCAGTAAGAAAAAAATGACACATTGAAATTTGTGAAAAATGGTCAAACATGGAACTCTAAGTGAACTCACACAATCAGAGAAACACAATCGTCATATGATCTCACTCATCTGCAGTTCCTAACCTGGATCAGCCCAAGTTGCTGACGTAACTGAATAGCATCTTGAGGCTTGGACAATAGGAAGGGCAGGGCTTGGGGGAAGGGAAAAAGTTGGGGGGAGGACACAAAATCCAAGCCCAAATTGAACTGGTACCATAGAATCCTATATCCTGGAAATCAGACTAAATGGTAGAACCCTCAAGCAAACCTTAGAGGGAGCATCTGAATCGAAGGGACATGGGGAGTGAGATGAAACCTAACCTCAAATTTCTCCTGTTTCTCTTTCTTCTCTGGATTTTTCTAGTTTCTTTTCCCTTAGCTCTGTCCTGTAATTCCCTGTACCGGGATGTGGTCTACATCCACAATGAGCTGTTGATCCAAGATGGGAACTGGACTTGAGGAGATAAATGACCCAGCACACTCCACCCCAGCCCCAGCTGAAACCACAGAAGAATTGGGGAAATGAGCAAGAATGCTGCACTCTCAGTTAAGCTAATATCAGCACAAGCATGATGGAGAAAGATATTGAGGACACTCAACACCTACCAAACCAGACATCTAGATGCTCCTAAGTGCCCATCACTGGCTTAAAATGTTCCCAGCATGGCTCAGGGAATCTTGCAGAAGAGGGGGTGGAAATATCGTGACAGCCACATGTTGGGACATTTTGCACAGAGACATTGCCTCTCTCCCATAACTGACTGCTGCCCCATAATGCATGAACCACAATACCCGTGAAGTTGACCTGCATCCCCAGTGAGGAAGACCTCTTCAGAAAAGGAACAGGGAGGAGGAAAAGGATGGTATCAACATGTGATATTTATATACAAAATATGCCCATATCTAATATATATATATACTAAGAATAAAACTACACAGATAAAGATATGAGCTGGGCGTGATGGCAGAGGTGGGAGAATCACCATGAGTTTGAGGCCAAAAAAAAAGGTATGGGCAACCATTCTTTCTTGTCAAATGAGGACCAAGGAAGTGATCAGAGCTCATGTGTTCATTTTGCATTTAGAATTAGAGAGATGGGCTATGAGATGGGCTATGAGATGGGCTGTGAGATAGCCCTCCTTCATCAATATTGTGGTCCAGAGAAAAGCAGCCAACAAGTGCTTGATTTGAAGTTCGTGCCGGCCTGCTCCCCACATCTTCCAACTCACCCTATGGTCTAGATCTGAAATAAAACTCAGAAACTATATTCTAGACCAAGATCAATATGTTCCAAAGACCCCTAAGGGCATGCTTTCTGGATGACCCCCGCCCTTGCTTTCCAGATGCCACACTGGAGAATCTTTCACAGGAACAACTACTTACATCCTTGACTCGGAAGGGGTAGAGGAGGAGGCTTCTCAAAGGTGAACGAATTCAGTGAGCCCTGGGATGCCCTCTGAGCTCTGCAGAAGACAGAAATGTCCCCCACAGACTCCTGTTTCCAACACTTCCACGTCAGATAGAGGTGCTATTTTGGGAGGTGGTAAAATGTTTAGGAGGAGGGACAAAGCTGCAGGTAGGAGGTACTTTGAGGGTCATTCCTATCCCTGGTTCTAGCTTGCTTGCTCTGCTTCTTGGTCCACTACCATGTGAAGCCTCTCTGCCATGAACTACATGCCTTCCTCACCATGATGGGCTAAATGGCCCCTGTAAACATGCACCAGATTAAACTTCTCCTCTCCTATGTTGTTTGTATCAGGTCGTTTAGTCACTGAGACATGCAAATAACTGATTCAAGGGCAAATGAAGTTCCCTCTGTTTCCCCAAGAAGAAACTTTGGTATTGGTGTATCTGAAAGCAACACCATCTGAAGACACCTGAATAACCAAAGTTCTAAGAAACAGAAAGTCCTTAGTTGCCTCAGCTCAGAAAGAATTTTTGCTTTAGACTCCCTTAAACAGAACTGTCTGGGCCTCAGCTATGGACCTGGAGGCTCACTTTCTAGTTAGTCAATCTGTTTTTACTTGAGTGTGTGTTTATAGTATGCGTGGATTGTTGTGTGTGTAGTGTATGCATGTATGCAAGCTTGTGTATGTACAGATGTGCACACCTTGTACACATTAGAAAGTCAAAGACACTCCAGGTGTCCTCCTCTATTGCTCATCCCCATGGTTTCCTTGAGACAGAGTCTCTCAATGAACCCAGAGCTATTGTTTTTCATTTTTTAGTCACACTGGCTGGCCAGGAAACCCCAGCCTCCAAGGATCAGGGTTAAAAGCATACACTGCTACTCCCAGCTACTTATGTGGTTTCTGGGGAACTGAACTCAGTAAAATAGGCCCTCATGCTTGTGCAGCAAGTGCTCATATTTGCTAAACCATCTCCCAAACGCAGCTCGCTCGCTAGTTATTTCTTTCTTTCTTTCTTTCTTTCTTTCTTTCTTTCTTTCTTTTACTTTTAATAAAATAAAATGCATCATTGGGCTGGAGAGATGGCTTAGTGGTTAAGGCGTTTGCCTGCAAAGCCAAAAGATCCCAGTTGGATTCTCTAGGACCCACATAAGTCAGATGCACAAGGGGTCAAATGCATCTGGAGTTTGTTTGCAGTGGCTGGAGGCCCTGGTGTACCCATTCTCTCCCCGCTCCCTTACCTTTTTTTCTCTCTCAAATAAATAAATAAAATATGTTTTTTAAAAAAATGCATCCTCAGTAAGAGTAACCCCTGTGGGTCGCTGAATTTACTAATAGCCCTGTCCTGAGCATCTCCATGCTCTGATTCCTGTCCTGCATACTCTGGGCAGCTCTACAACAACCAAGGATGAGTGCCAAGGAAGCCTGGATGCCACCTACTTAAAGCCAGCAGCACCCATGACAAGCCCTCTGGTAAGAGCCCGACAACAACAAGCTCCTTCCACTTTCTCCACAGGCCAGCTCCTGTCAGAACTCCCACCTTTTTCTTCAGGGCTGTTGAACACCATCCTGTTTCTCAAGAGGCAACTGGTTCTTCCTACATACCTCTCTAGTGGACCGACCATGTTTCATCAACTCCCTGTAAGAAGACAAATTCTCATCTCATAGGATTTAAGGCAGACTTAGAGGAGACCCTCCCCCCCCCACACACAAACATCAGATGTTACATCCTCCTGCAAAACCACTGGACTATCCCCAAACCTACAAAAATCCATTATTTCCGTCCTAACATTGACCATTCTTTTTTTTATTTTTGTTGAGTAGAAAGTTGTATGGATGCATTATATGTTAGCACCATTATTTCCATCCTCTCTGTCCCCATTCCGCTGAGGGTCCTCCTTTGTGGGATTGCTGGCATGCCTCCTAGGTTTGTGGGGATATAGATGTGTGAGCATCAGTCAGTCATTGTAAGCGGGGGGTGGGCGGGACGGCAGTGGCCATACTCTTCAAAAAAAAAAAAAAAAAAAAACAAGCAAGCAGGAGAAACCTCCGTGGTAAGATGTCCCTATTCATTCCACGTGCCTATTTCTATTTTCACTCTCTTATTTCATTTCTTAACTCAGCAGCCCTAGCACTCAATGAGTTATTTAGCAATTACCAGGGACACATAGGTCTAATGCACAGTGGCTAAGAGAGGGGGTAACAAATGCCTATTAGCACCAGGTCCAGTAATGGCTCTACAATGTTGCTGTGAACTGAGCCCAATGAAGGTAGTTATAAGGAACTTTAAAGGTGTCACAAACCCTAATTAATTTTCAGCACACTGAGAGGAAAGTACTTACTCCCATTTGAGATTCTGAGAAGTAGCGCACTAAGACAGTTGTGTGTCAAAATAAAAATAGCCTTAGTTAAATTCACCTACAACTTTATAGAAATGGTTGGAAGCACATTTGCATCTGGTACTGTCAATTTACCCAGCAAGTATTTACTGAGTGTTAACTGTATTGCAGGCCCAGTGCTAGTCTTAGGGAATAACAAGCATGAGGTTTCAGAAACAGTCCCAGACTAGTGGAACTTTTAGTTTTCAAGAATGAAATGTCCATTAGTCAAATATACTTCATGAATTCATTAAACACACAAACCTATTGCTCAAACTAGAGGAAAGTTGCTTGTTAGTAAAGGAGAAGTCTGATATGACAATTAGTCTCATGAAAGATAGACTTGAGCTTGAATAATTGCACAACTGTTATTAACTACCTGTCCTTGGGTACCAGCCTCAGCTTCACAGCCCTCACTAAGTTGCACCTCTTATCAACATCTTGTGAGAGGGCTAAGTGATACACTGGATGTGTCTAGCCCAAAGCAAGTACTTAATAAAGGAGAAAAAATTCACAGCTATGGTCACTATTTTCCATTACCCTCTTCAAGTGCAAGTTTTCTCTTTGCCTAAGGGATATCACTTAAGCCTGTAAGAAGTTCTGGAGTTGCTCAGAATTAAACAGACCTCTAAAGGTGTGCAAATCAAGAATTAATCCTAGGGAGTCTAGCCAAGCCCATGACTCAGTGGTAACCTTCATTCTTCCTGATCCCTGGTGTTCTCCAGAAAAGACCAGTTACAACACAAAAGTGAGGGGGGGATGTTTGAAAGAGGTAGAAGACAAGATTCCCCATACCTTTTCCAGATCCTGCCCACAAGAGCCTTAAGATATCGTTCATCACTTGAGCAAGGAGAGAGGACAGTCTCAGCCTTTAACCTGACTCTCAGCATTTTCATCAAGAACTTGAATCCAGCTAGTGAAAATCTGTATACAGCACAAAGTTGGGGCTTTACCTTGTAGGCAATATGCTCAGTAATGGAATCAGTACCCCAGAAGACTTCCAGCAGCTGTTGTGGAAGTCTGAATTACACAACATGAAATTTAACAGAGATAAACACAAGGTCCTGCCCTTTGAGGCCCAACAACCATCTGGATAAGTCCTTAATGGGGAAGCATGTGTGAATACACCTGCCTGGATTTCATTACCTGCAAACTCAATCCCAGTCAACAGTGTGATGAGCACTCACAGTTTTTGGCTATATATTTGAAGTAGAGTTCTAGAGCAAAGGAGGTGACCTTCCTTCTTTTCCTCCCTCCCTGCCCTGTTTTTCAATATTTTGAGGCAGAATGTCATTATATAGATCAGACTGCTGGCTTCAAACCCACAATCCTCCTGCCTCAAGCCCCTGACTGCTGGGATCATAGGTGTGTGTCACCGTGCATTGTTGGGAGGAAATATTTCTGTTCTACTTTACCTTCTGTTCTGTTATAAGCTTGGAGACTGTTCTGATAGACATTAGCACTGGTGTGCATCATGAAAGAAATGTAACCAGAGAAGTCACTGGGATTTAATGATCGCGCACTTAGCATTTGAAGAAACCAGAAAGGAATAACATAGAAGATTGAGAGGAACACAGTAACTACTTACAAGTTCTTAACAAACAGTAACTTTCTTGGGCCAGGCAATGGGTGGGGACACTCAGCAAGCATGTACTCATTTGATCCTTCCCACAACTCCATGTTCATCTCCAATTTAAGATAAGGAAACTGAAACTGACATAGGTTAAAAATATGACAGAATAAAATACATGACAGAGACATGACATAAAGCTGGTGATTTATTGGTAACTAGTACTTGGATTTAGGGTTGTCTCGCCCACATTTAGCACTCTGACCACAACTTCTATGTAACCATACTCTAGACTACAGCAAAGGGACAGCATATCCGTTTGTGTGTCTGCTCTCCTACCAGGCTGGAGGCAGGCTCTGGCAGGGTATGGATGTTGTAGTGGTCATCACCACATCTCCTGCACCTGACTCATAAACAACTAGCAAATCTATGCTGGAGAAAGGGATGGATTAATGGAGAAGGCTAAGCTGCTGCGCTACACAAGCACACAGTAAGACTCATTGCTGCCTTCATTGCTGAGGGCTACCATACGAGGTGCCACGGGCTAGGAAACTAAAAGCAAGAGTGCCCCTTTCTGTAGAACAGGTGGAAGAACATCAGAAATCAAGCTGTCAGGAGGCCAGGTTCCTTTGAGGTCTCCTGGGAAGAATCCTTCCTTGTTTGTCCAGGTGTTGGTGGTTGCCAGCATTTCCTGGTTCATAGCAACATCTCTCTCTGGTCTCCTTCTGAAGGCTACCTCCCTGTTTCCAAATCTCTCTTTTCTCAGAAGTACCACTGGAGCTATTGGATTTAGGGGCCATCCTAACTCATTATAATCTCATCTTAATGATTATAACTGAAGAGACACTATTTTCAAGTAATGTCATATTCACAGGTTCTGGATAGGATGAATTTGAAGAACAGCACCTTCCTGCCCTGTGCAATTAATGAAGGAAATGAACTGCATTAGAAGGTTGGGCATGGCTTAATCCTAGGAATGTTCAGGTAGGGGACAGACTTTAGTGACACATAGGAAATATAATTAAAGGCTGACCTGTGATATTCTTTTAGTCAATAAGCATATACTAATGCTAACTGTATACCTAGCATAAAGCCATCAAACTGGAATTTTCCAATATGAATAAGGTCAAAGTGGTTACCCTAGAGAATCTCTAGGTCTGGCTGGAGAAACGGACTTGCAAAGAAACAATTAAACATGACAGAATAAATCTTACTCTGAAGAGCTCTGGAAGTTCAGGGGCTAAGTGAAGTAACTTAACCTAGAAAAGAGGTAGAAGAGACTAAGTGTCAATGATAAGTGAAGGTCTCTAGGCAGAAAAATATGGTGTCTTCAGCATGGAGCCCACCCTTCTCCACAGCTGTACTGTTGGGTGGGATGGTTTCACCCACAGCTCCAGGAGTTCAGGCAAACCAGGACATTTGATGACTTTGACACTAACTAAAGGCAGGTGCTGGTAGGAAAGGGAAGTATAGATGTCACTGTGCTTAGTGATGCAAGGGCGTAAGGCTTTCCACTGCTAGAACCATCTTGTAACCATAAGGGAGAGCGTGGACACTGCCAGCAACAGCAGTAGATCCCGGGAACAGAGCCATTCACAAGAAGTGCACTAAAGGGCATCATGTGATGTGACTCAGGTCCTGAACAAGCTGCATATGAAGTCAGCCTCCCAGAGTAGTTTCATTATATGAGTCAATAGTTACATTTTATCTTATATTTGATTTTTTTGCAAGCCAGTGTGAATTGGGTTTCCAGGATCCTGCTGTCAAAAGCTTCTTGGTTGGAACAGCAGTCCTTTCTGAATAAACATGCCAGAAGTCACACAAAGACCAGAGTGTCTTTGGTAGATGAGTGAGGATTGAGTGTGGCTGAAGAATGAAGAGTAAGGGCCTAGGAGGCTGATGGAGGTCTCACTGGAAGGATAAAGTTAAGTTCAAGCTTCATTGTGAAGCTTACACCCCTTCTAATTCTGAAATGTCTTAATTTTTTTTTTAGAATCTATGTTCTAAGAATCTTTGCAAGAGAAAAGGAATATTAACCCGAGAAAAATTAGCAGCACTGCCTGAGCTGCAGCCTCCAATCCCAATGTGCCTGCTATTGGGCACTTAACCTGCATCCATCAGTCTGCTGGGAAACACAGATCCAGGGGTGAGAATCACTGACCTGGGCTTTGGGAGCCCATGTTCCTTTGGGGTGCTAATCACATGCCAGGAAATAACGTTACACACCACATGATCTATGGCCAAGTCTCAACACATAGAGAGCTTCCAGACCTTTCCACTTCTCAGTTCCAGATCACAAACAAAAGTGGGAAACATAATGGAAGTCCTACCACAATGTAAAAACGTATAGACCTCAAGTCTCATACTGAGCTACCATCACACAGACAGGCAAGATTCCCCAGGGCCTGCCACAAATTCATTCTGCCCATTTCATATAAGCCTATCGATGCATCTGCCAAAGATGAGGTCTGTCCACTGAGCATGTCCATAACTTGGTTGGTACCTGCACAAAGACAACTCAGCTTTCTTGTCAGTGCCATAAATGACCAACCCCACACTGAAATGGCCTTGTCCCTTCCCTCTTTAGATGAGGCCAAGTAAAAAGAGTGGAAAGTCTGTCCCAATGGACTCACACCCAGATAGTTAAGCAGCAGATAAGAGACAATTTTAGATGAACGTAATGTGTGTGTGTTCCTAATGTGTGTGTGTTCCTTTCCATAGTCCTGTCATGCAGACATCATCACTAACCCCTGTGAAGGTAGAGAAGGTGAAATGGAGGCTAAATCATGTGCTCATGGCCACACAGCTAGTATGTGCTAAAGCCTGGATGAGACCCCAACATTAGCTGGCTTCAGTATGCATGCCTTCATTATCACTACATGCACACTGCCTCCTAGCTACCTGAAACATTCATTTGACAAGCATTTATGACATATCTACTATGAGCAGATATGCTTAAGCAATGAGTAAAAGAAACATTGAGTGCATTAAACACTTCTCAGTAGAGGGATAGATGGGAAGGATGGATGGATGGATGTAAAAATGAGTAAGCTAGGTGATGGATGGGTAGATGACTTGCTAGAAAGTTAAACTGAAGGGCAGCATATTAATGAATTAATAAATGGTAAATCCACACTCAAATATCTTGCAAAGGCCCACTCAATATCAGGGTGAGTCATCAGTAGAAAAGCTGTGTGTCTCTGTTCCCGAAGGTTTCTTTTGCAGGGGGAAGGTAATTTGTCAGTGCATGATGGCACCAGGGTTAGAAGTCCGGATCTAAGGCTGAAGTTGACTCTTGCTTAGAGGTCTTGTCCATCCCTTGACCATCTTTGTGATCTGGAACAGATCACTTGTCCCCTGCCCCCACGCCCTGCCCCTGTACCTGTTTCCTCACTTGTAAAATGACAATAATCCCAACTACTTACATAGTTTCCAGGGAATGAATGTGATTTGCTATTGTTTAGAGCCCAGTTCAAATGTCACCTCTTCTCTGTAGCTTTCAATTCAATTCACCAGATCTTTATGAATTGTGCCCTTTATGCAGACTTTGTGCTGGAGGCAAGGATACAGCAGTATATTAGACAAATATGGTCCATGTGCTCAAAGATATATTAGTTAAGTCAGAAAGACATCAGGGAACACAAGCAATGTGCACTGAGAAGGATTATGAGATGCTTTGGGCATATGTGATGAGAAAAAATTAGATTTCTTTCTTAATCTTCCCATATTGCTTCACTTACATTGGATACTATACTATGTATCTGTCCCTCCCCCAATTACACATTGCTCCTAGAGGAGTGTACACAAATCTAACAGAAGAAATAATTAGACCAACTATATACTCATAGTGGAAGAAGGGAGAGAAGGAAGGTGGGAGGGAATGACAGGTAAATGGATACATGTATGCATGCATGAAATTTGAAATAATGGTCTACTTCTACAAGTTTTACAAAGGCCAAATCCAGTAACATATCCACTCCACTGTGAGATGATGTCGCATTTGTAAGAACTGGATGCAGTAAAATCATCAAGTCAAAACTGGACAAAGCCATAAACTTCAAACACAATGATATGAAATGCTCAAGCATATTTTATGGTAGTAAACTGAACTCTTTGCAGCTAGACACAAGGGACAAGGGTGGTATATTGAAAAGTGGCAACAAATGTCCCTCACCCTTAGAGTTGTACCCCTTTACCACATGACTGTAGTTCCTCCATCAGCAGATGGAGCATGCTCACCTCCTCTTTGAATCTGACCTTTCCCATGAGACTTGGTCAAGAGGACATTAGCAGAATCATAGTATCAGAGGCTGAGAAGGGGGTACATTTTGGAGTTCATGCTCCTCCTGCTATTTGGAAATTCAGTGACCAGTCCTACTTGAATTTCCAGGATAACTAAGCTTGCAGGAGAAGGAGAGAAACATGTGTGAGTCGTGCCAGGTATCCTAGCTGACACTGAAACAACTTCAAGTCACAACATGGGACTGTTCTATAAAAGGTACCTCTCCAAACTGCCAGCTGACCTCCAGGATGAGCTGAGTGTGCCCACAACCAGAAGAACCACCTAATCAAACAGAATCACAGGAAATAATAAAATGATGAGGCCTTAAAGCCACAAAGTTCAGAGTGATGCTTTGAAGGCTCAATGTACAGAAATAAAACAGAGAAACTCATGAGCGACCATGACCTCCAGTAGCCTGAGCAAGCCGCTTCCTTCCATTGTCTGCCCTTCAGCAGAGGGATGATTTCTGGGATCATTCTTCTCAATAGAATAAGCATATGCCCTCCGCATTCTGGAATCTGAGAGACTGTTTGCATGCACATGGCAAGTACTGAATAAACATTCACCTTTTAAGTAATTATGGAACAAACAGTGGTTGACCAGCAATAAAGGTTAAGGCCTACCATCAGAGAAGGTGAAATGGACACAGGTATTGCCCTACTTGATAAGTGATAATAACAAGGACTGGAATGGGATCAGGTCCAACTAGCCCTACACCCAACTCACCTTCCATCACAATTACTCTTTGATCCCTTCAAAGATAAGGATCCAGCCCAGATATCCCTACTCCTTTACAACAGAGTGAATACATCTTAGTTTCTCATTCTCACATAAGAGGACAAATAGACAGCTGGAGTAGGGAGTGACATCCTGACAAATGTTTGGTTTTATCATGTGTCTTGAGTCAAAATATCCACCCTGAAGGGAGGAGCTATAGCTATCTAAACACTTCACAGTGGTGGGGAACACAGATTCAAGAACACCATGGAGTCTGAATCCAGAACTTGCTCTTTGTGTTAATTTCTCTATACTATAATTTTCCTTCTTATGTCTATGGAAGCAAACTCAGTTGTTCCTTCAGAGGGTTTTTGTTAGGATTGAATGAGAGAACCCATGTATGCAATTATCTGGCCAGCCATGACAAGAACTCTATATGTCATAATTATTCACTATCCTCTTTCTTACTCCACTCATTTTATTCTCTCTTCTGATTTTATCTAAGCTCCTGACATGTTTCTCTGACTATTTTGCATCAATATGTATTTGTTTTCTCTGATTTAAACACTGGCCCCATCCTAATGGCAACCACAAAAACATGTGTCTCAGCTCTGCTGCTGCAGGGAGCTTAGAAGATGCGTAGCTCTTGCTTGAGGAATCTCCACTGACCCACCAAACTTTTCCTAGAATTGAGTATGCACCTCTCCCTTTCCAACACTCCTTCCTTCAGCAACTTCTTGACAGAAGTCAGACCTGAACTGAATCTGAGTACTCCCTCTTCCATCTCTACCACTCTCTCCTTTTTCCTTCATGGGAATTCTTCCAAAATCTCTTGTATGTCTCATCCTACATTGGCATCAGTATCTTCTTCTTTTTAGAAAATCTAAACCTATTATTGTCTACTGTACTGTATGTTCATTGCTAAATTTTCTCTGCTTACTCAAGGCAATATCCATCCAAACAGCCACATCCAAGACCTAGAGCATCTATCCCTCTTCTCTATGAACCAAGTGAGATTACAGTAGGAATAAATATCATCTCTCTCACATGTCTCACATCCTGCTGCCTTGACCTTATAGTGCAACTGGAATCTCACCAACTCTACTGCTCCAATCTTGGTTCAGGAGACTATCCTTTCTTGTTGTACTATTACGAAGTTTTCCTAGCTGGTCCCCCTGTATTAGCACAAACTGTTCTATCAAAAGTAATGATCCTATTAAGGCACAGCAAGTTTAGGCAACACCCCTGCTGAATGTCTTCAAATAGATCTTTGTTTCACTCAGACACAAACCAAAAATCTCCCAGTGATCTAATCCCACTGGCCACTTGCTCATTGCAATGTGCCTACATCAGCTTCTTTTCTCTTCTGTAGGTTTCACTTCAGGGACTTTCCACCTGGTCTCCCTTCAGTCTGTACATCTCTTCCTAAGGACAAGCATTTAATTCACTCTCTCTGGCCTCTGAAATCTTTACCCAAATGCCACCTTCTTGGTGAAAGCCTGGCAAGACACTGTGTCTGAAGTTTGTCTTTGTGATTTATTTTTGTATACATAGCACTTCTAATGTCATTAGTGCATGTGGCTATATGTGAGAACTGGGGAACTGAATCCAAACTATCAGGCTTTGTAAGCAAGTGTCTTTTAACAGCTGAGCCATCTCTCCAGCCTTCTAATGTTATTTGGAACACAGGAGTTGGATAGATGTTTGGTTAGGTGGATATGTGGATGGATGAATAGGTGATTGGATGGATGCTTAGAAAAATGGATGAATGAGTGAATGAATGGAGGGATGCAGAAAGGGAAGTAAAGAAGGAGGGAAAGGGGAAGAAAGATTGAGATAGAGCCAATGATGTGGGAGAAATGCTATGAGGCTTTCCAGAGGGAAGCAAATTTGATTTTCAGGATAGGTAACACTGAAGCCCATAGGAATAGACCCTAAGGATTTATCCTGAAAACCTCCCTTCAGGCTCTGAGTTAAGTAAGACAACATAATATTTGGACGCCTGTGACTTCTATCTGCAAGTATTCCAAAGATGGAGATGAACACTCCAGGAACACCTGAAGTTCTAGAGTGAGTCAGAGATCCACATCTTAGTGCTGTGCTAACTTGAAGAAGTCATGTAACCCCACTGAATCTTACCCTTTAAACTGTAAAAGTACATTAGGATAGCAATAGCGATGCTATGAGAATTAAAGAGCACATGTAAACCAGACATAGTGGCACAGGCCTATAATCTCAGTACTCCAGAGGCTGAGGCAGGAGGATCATGAGCTCAAGGCCAACCTAAGATACATGGTGAGCTTTAGGCCAGCCTGGACCATGAAGTGAGACCTTGAGTCGGAAATTAAAAGTAAATAAATAAATGAACAAACAGTACATGTAAAGAGCCCAGCACACAGACTAGAATTTAACAAATGCTAATTATGCACAGGGATAGATTTTTCCCCATCTGGTTAATAAGAAGAATAATAGGGTTTCTGGAAGAAGCATGAGCCTATTGAGCTTCAAACAGATCAAAATTCAACACTATTCAAGATCTAAAATTCTCACACTGTTACTAAATGGTGTGGCTTTCAGACATTCGGTGTGTGCCTGGAATTCCTCAGCTATACTCAGTTAGTAAACCCATTCCTGAATCCCTGTGTAGCTACTTACAAGACTTATGTGCAGCCTCCAAACATAAGGTCAAAAAAGGGCAAATAGTCTTTGCACAGCTACAGAGTTCCTGAGATCAGAAGGAGGGCCTTAAGCAGGGACATCTGCAGAAGGAGGGCTTCTATCACCTCCCCACCCCCACTGGAGCCAGATGGGACCATGCCTACCACGGGGAAACTTATGACAATTCCCTTCCTCCCATTGCAAAAAGAGTGAAGCTATGTCACAGTCCAGATCGTTTTGCTCTAGGGGCATCCATGAACCCGCATCCATGGAGTCCCAGTCACCAGCCTGGGCCCTGCAGCTGTGACCTGGCTGACAGCCCCTCCTGTGCCCCCCAAGAGCAGATGTCTGCCTCCGAGGCCATCTTCTACCAACCTCCTGCCTGGTACCCCAGGAACCTGCAGTAATTACTGCTATCATTCTTACATTAAATACAAGTGAACAAAATTAAGATTCCAAAGGTACAGTAGAAAAGTAAACAGACACATAAGCACACACACACACACACACAATTTTAGAGGCTGTAACATAAACAAAGGGACTCTGGGGACATCACCCTACCAAGGAACCTGCCTACCCAGAATTCCTTTCATTGGGTTTCCTCTTACACAGGCAGATGCGGTGGTTTTTTCAAGCCTGCCTCACCCCCACTATGCCTGCAACGAACATGGCAGGGGGTCTGCAAAGACTACACTGACAAGAACCATCTCTGTTTCTCTTAGTTCCTAACCAGTTTTTAATGTTGACAATCTGAATTACAACATTTGTTCCTTAAAGAAATGACTCACAGGGAGTTCAGCCTTCAGAGGAAATGCTGGGATTTTCTTCTGTTTGTTTGAAACATGAACCTTTCTAAATGGAGGTCTGGCCAAATAGTCTCTGTTTATGAAATATTTTCTCCTCCAACTTAAACAGTGCTTGCATTTCTTTTTCTTTGAAGATGACCCTGAAATCCACCAGGCTGTTGCTTTGTGTCAAGGTGCTGCTGGGCGTCTGCTGCAGGCTGGGGGAAGGGCCATCTGTTACAGGCACCCTGGACAAGGGACAAGGGAGGAGGAGAGAGAAGCAGGTTGTGAAGCCTGCTGTTCCATCCGGATTTAGTATCTTCCAATGTATCTCCAATGTTTCAAAAGAAATGAGCTTTTTGGCATAGAATTCAGCACAGTCACTGAAGTCTGGCCTGTTCCCTGCACAGGATTCCGAAGGAAGTGGTTTCATTCTGGACCTTCCCTCCTTGGCAGCACTCCCTTCCTTGGGGTGGGAGGCAGGGAGAGAGAGAAAAAGCTAGAGAAATGAGACAGTCAGGGTGTCCAGGCACATGTGCATCTGTTGTGAACCATCCTCACATTGTTAATGCCTTGCTTTCCTGCTAGTTCAAAAGAACATGCTGAATGTCAATAGACCTGTGTGCCCATCTGCCTGCTTGATTGTCTGTCATCTATCTACCTCTACCAATCTATCTATATAACCGCCAATCTGTATGTGTATTTTACAACAAGGTAAATAAACTAAGGCCCATCACTGAGGCCTACCAAATATATACTAAACATCTGCCTCATGTCAGACTGTGAGGCTGAGCAACTTGCTTGTAGATGGCAAATGGAGACCAACCTAGTGCTCTGAACTGCATTCACAGTTGTCTGTGGTCAAAATGCAACTGATTTAGTAATTCTTTTTTAAATATTTTATTTCTATTCATTTATTTATTTGACAGAGAAAGAGGGAGAGAGAGAGAGAGGCAGACAGAGAGAGATGGACATTCCAGGGCCTCCAGCCACTGCAAACAACTCCAGACATATGTGCCCCCTAATACATCTGGCTAATGTGGGTCCTGGGGTATCAAATCTGGGTCCTTTGGCTTTGCAGGCAAATGTCTTAACCACTAAGCCATCCCTCAGCCCTGATTTAATAATTCTTAATCTACTTTATAAACAATTTCAACACTTACTCAACCTACATTTATTAACACCACTATGGGCAATGAAAAGAGATAATGGCCAAATGGGTCTATGCATTCACATATGTGTGTGGGGGGGGGACTATTTCCAAAAACAAACAAACAAACAAACAGTGGAGATGGGATGAGTAGAGTGAGAATAGAGAGTTTCCACTGTGAATGTGTGATGTGCTACATGACAAGAAAGTCAATCTCATTGGCACAGGATGCTGATTCCAGGTTCTGCTGAGGCAGGCACATCCTTGAGGGAGGGTCTCAAAACTAGAAGTTGACCTCAATCCTCCCCCTCCAGCTCAACAACCAGGAGAAGTGGCTGCACTTCCATTTCAATCAGCAGAGTTATTGACTCCCTATTCCCTTCCTCCACCAACTCCCTCTCCAGATATTATCCCCCATGTGAATGTGGAGATTACTTAAGCTTCTAGAGAATTCCCTCAAGACAGTGTCATTGCTCTGTAAATCCGACCCTGGGATACCTTGTCATCATTAAGTTTGGTTACAGCTTGAGAGGTCTTCCTTAAAGTCTATGGACGGAGAGATTTTAAGGAGAGATTTTACTTTAAAGTTTGTTTAAATTTTATCAAGGAAAAGACCCCCTGGGTTATGGTCTGAGAAGAGTTGACCTCACCTCTTCATGTGAATGGACAAGTAACCTCCACTTCCCCCGCTTACTCACTGTGAGATACATCTCAGGCCCAGAGGGAACAATGGAGAGATGCTAACTATTCAGATTCTTCCTCAGGAACACCCCCCCAAACGTGGATCCCTGCTGCTTCCTCAGAAACAAATGTTACTTTTAACATAAATGATCAAACCCTTGAAGCTCAAGGAAGATCATGTCATGTGGAAGCACAATGGACTTGCATCCAGAAATGACACATGGAGTTTGATCATTGGCTGCTTTCACAAGCTGACTTGTGCTTCCCCCAAAATTTATACATTGAAGCCCTAATATCCACTTATCAAGAGTGACTGGATTTGGAGGCAGTGTGTTTAAAGGTTAATTAAGTTTTTTATGTATCAATATATGGATTCCTTCGTAGATGTATGGTTTGCAAATATTCTCTTCTATTCCATAGGTTAGTAAGTATAGTCTAGCCATATGCACTAGCAATTATGCTTGTTAGTATTTACCTCAAGTGGTCCACAACTAATCTCCACACAAAAGCCAATGCATGGATGTTTGTAGCAGCTGTCTTCTGAATTGCCAAAACTTGAAGCAACCAGAATGCCTCCCCTCCAGTGGCCAAATGAATAAATAAATTGTGACACATCCAGGTCATGGACTACTACACAGCACTAAAAAGAAACATGCTATTAAGTGATTTAAAAAATAACTTTAGATACCTATTACCATGTAACAAAATCCAACAGAAAAGGTGCATACTAAGTGGGACATGGTGGTATGCGCCTTTAGTCCCAGCACTCAGGAGGCTGAGATAGGAGAATCACCAGATTACCATGAGTTTGAAGTCACCCTGGGGCTACAGATTGAGTTCCAGGTCAGCCTGGACTAGACTGAGACCCAACTTGAAGAAACAAAACAAATACACACACACACACACACACACACACACACACACACACACGTTTATTTGCAAGGAGCGAGAGGGGGTGGTAGAGGGAGAGAGAATGGATATGCCAGGGCCTCTAGCCATTGCAAACGAACTCCACATTCATGTACTACTTTGTGAATGTGGCTTTACATGTGTACTGGGGAATTAAATCTGGGTCCTTAGGCTTTGCCAACAAGCATCTCAACTGCTGAGCCATCTCTCCAGCCCAAAATATTCTTTTAAAAAGGTATATGCTGTGTGATTCTATGTACATGATATTCAGGAAAAGACAAAACTATAGATACAGTAAAAACACTAGTAGTTGTCAAGGGTATAAGAGTAAGGAGGGCTAAGTAGGTGGAACACCAAATACTTTAAGGCAGTGAAATTCTGCATTCTACTGTAACAATGAACACATATGTTACAGAGTCGCACGAACTCATAGAATGGACCACAAGAACAGATCCCAAATGTAAAGAGTGGATTTGGCTGATTGCAATGTAGCACTTCAGGTGCACCAACAGCAAATGCACTACCCTGGTGGGTGATGCTGGTAATGCAGTAGACTATGCCTGAGGGGGTTCAAGAGATGTGTGGAAACTCTGTGCCTTCCTCTTAATTTTACTTTGAACCTTAAACTGCTTTAAAAATAAACTCTAAGAATCCAACACAACAAAGAAACCTTTATTTCCAGACCCACATTACTGTGAGAGTAGACATGACTTCTCTCTACTTGCCAGACACTACCTGAGCTACTGATTTAAGCTAGTCTCCTGGAGTACACTTCTCCAGGGTGTGCTTGGAGTCTACTCCTCCAGCATTTCATGGTTCTAAGAGCTGAGTACCATAACAGAGTCTCTGTGAGTCTATGTAACTGAGTCTCATCTCACAAAATAAAAACCCATCAGTAGAAATGCCTGGGTTTTTGATTATAAGTTTTGCTGTTGTTGTGGTTGCATTGTTGAGACAAAGTCTCACTGTTACTCCAGGCAGTCCTTACACCTGTGATCCTCCTGCTTTGGTCTCCCAAGTTCTGGGAGCCCTATGCCGCCCAGCAAAGTAGAAAAGGTCTAGTCTTATTGTCACATTTTTTAACATAGATTGTTGGTATTCATGAGAACTTTTATTTGTTCTGACCCTTTTCTTGACAAAATAAAACCATTATGAAAAAGTGTACCATAAAGCATATTCAATGATAATAATGTAAGAAACATTACAAACACTCACATCACAGAGACAATATAGGCATTGCCCTCACATTCTTTTATATGACCCCTCAAATAACTACATCATAACACCTCCTTTTCTCTCAAAGAAACACAACCATCCAATGCTGTAGAAATTGATTTCTTGCTTTTCTTTATCATTGACTTGTCCCTAAGCAATACACTCTCACTTTACAGTACTTGGGAGACACCCCAGAAAAGCTGGTGTCAAACTCATTACTAACCCTGCACTTATTAGGTGATCTTTTACCTGTCTCTGCCTCAGTTTTCTCAAATGTGAGACAGGAATAATGTGTATTTACCTTATGGCAATAAGAATCAAATGAGATAATATGAAGTAGTATGACAGAGATATTCTCATATCATTTATTTGTCAGTATGCTCTTCTGAGACTTCCCTGGGAGTTTATTGAACCCACACTTTCTATCTAGTGTCTAGCCAAACATACTATTCTTAAAACAGGTAGTCACTTAGGAATATACATAGAGTAGTCTGAACTGATAATAGGTGATTTTATAACAAGAGACTGCTTTTTCTCTCCAAAGTTCTCAGAAATGACAAAAATAAAATAAAATAAAATAAATTCGTAAAATCCCACAGTAATGTGCCAGAACTATGGGATGAGGAGGGTAGAGAACTAATCCCCACATCACAAGAAAAACTTCTACAGAGGAAAAGTGGGCATGAATTCCAAACCAAAAACATGAAAACACAAAAAGTTAAGGTCTCTAGGGTATTCTCAAGTTAAAAAACTTGGTAGTTACCCTCAAAGAATACAGGCATCACAAGAAGACACATATATAATGTTCAAAGCCAGACAAATATGAGGAAGAATTTAAAAAATGATAACACTATGTAAAATGTATGCCACCACATTTGAAAATCCATGCAAAATGATTGAGTTTTTGAGGAAATATAATTTACTGAAACTGACTCAATAAGGGATAGAAAACTTGAGTGGACCAATAACCTTTGAGGAAATTTGAAATGCTGTATAAAAGAGGAAGAACAACTCACCCAAAATAAACAATTTTGAATCAGCCATTAAAATTAAAAATGCACATACCTTTCAACTCAGAAATCGCACTTGTGGGAGTCTATCAAGCAGACAAAAAAGCACTGGTGCCACTGGATACAAGTTCAATCATTAATGCAGAATCACTTGTGGAAGGTAAACATGAAATAAAGAAAATGCTCTACCAGAGGAAGTCATGTGGTCATAAGAAAATGAGCTAGACCTCATCAGCTGATGTACAGAAACTTCCAGGGTGCACTGATGGTGGAACAAAGGCAAGATGTGTGCATATAAGCACATCTCAATATTTTTCAAACAATGATCAAAACAAATCCTTCTCTGAGTGTGTGTATGTGCATGTGTGAGCATAGAGAAGGCTGCAGAAAGCTGCACACCAGATTGCAACCTCAGTATAGAGTTATAGAGTGAGAGCTGGAGACGGGTTAGGGGTGCAGAAATGTAGAGAAATTAAAGGAAGGTCTTCAGTAAAATAGAGCCACGATTGTATAACAAAGGGGGGGCTGTGGATATAGCTCACTAGGTAAAGTGCTTGCTTGAACAGCACGAGGGTCTGAGTTTGATCCTCAGTAACCAAAGAAGGTGAAGCAGAGCACAGATGCCTCCATGCTATCCTCTTACCTCCACACACACACACACACTGAGGCACATGCATGCTCATACACACACATACAGGCACACACTCACACACACACACAAATAAGTAAATGAATAATAAATCAATAGATTTTTAACTGAAAAATAATTATAGGCACAAAAAATCAGTTGATAGATATACAGTATAAAAACATATATAATATCACCTACCAATAACATAGTATATTCAGAGAACTTAAGTCGTTACCAATTCACAATATATTTTATTTAAGCCTCATGGGAAAAAAAAAACACTGTAGTAGATACACAAAAGACAAGAGAAGAAACAACATATGCAGCTGCCAGTAATCTTCACTTTACAAAAGAAACAGTGAAAGGCAAAGAAAGGAGCAAGACAGAAGACGGCTAACAGAAAGAAGCCCTTAACTGCCAACAGTGCTCTGAAATGTAAATAGTTACTCTCTGTAGTCAAAAGCCATGCACTGACTGAAAAGATAAAAAATAAACCTTACAACCCACCGAGCCTGAATAGTGAGAAAATAGAAAATCTGAACAGATTGATAACAAATAAGGAGACTGAATCAGAAATCAATAACCTAATGACGAGAAGCTCAGAATTCTATCAAATATTTACAGAACAATAAATGGCAACCCTTCTCAAACTTGTAAAACTTTGAAGAGAACACTTCCAAACTGATATCCCAGTGCTCAAGTATTGCTGTGATATTAAAATACAACTAGGATATGAAAAGAAAACAATATTATAGGCAAATATCCCTGAAGAACAGAGATGTAGAAACAATCAGCAAAATACTATCAAAATAACCATATGCTATGATCAAGTAGAACTTAACCCTAGGATGCAAAGATGATTCAATATATGGAAATCAATAAATGTAGTGCATCACACTAACAAAATGAAGGACAGATGCCATGTAATCTCAACAGATCTAGCAAAAGTACTGGGCAAAATTCAACATCCTTGAGACTGAATGGGTAGTTTGGTGCTTGTCTAGTATGCAGGGGGTCCTGGTTTCCTACTCAGTCCATGGGAGAAACATCAATATTATTTTATAATAAAATCACACATTGTTTATTTTTTTAAAAAAATTGTATTTATTGATTGCATGCATGTTTATATACTCAAGAGCCTCTTGCTGCTGAACTGAAAAACATATGCATAAGAAATCCTGAAAATGTAAATAATTGGTAAGTCGTTGAAGTAAAGCTCAAGTTTAGTAAATCTTAGGAGAGTGCATTCACTTCAATAGTGCTTAACCTGTGATTACTTCTCGTACCCAGGTCCCAGGAATTTTTGGGTCCCAAGCTTTCTGCTTTGCTTTTTATTCAGCATTCTTTAACTCATTACATCTTTCTACTGTATTTTTACTTTTGTTTACCAAGATTTCTACCTCCCCTGTGGATTCAAATTTTGAGGAACTTTTAGCCACACCGAAAAAAAAAAAAAAAAGAAAAGAAAAAGCCAACATCTTGTTTATGTTACTGTCCTAAGGCTGCTAATCCTAAAGTACTATAAGCTGGGTGACTTCAAATGACAATTTATTATCTGACAGCTCTGGAGGACAGAAGTGTAAGTCAAGATGTCACTAGGAAGGAGCTCCCTCTGCAGCCTGCAGAACTGATATCTTTCTTTGCCTTTTCCTAATGTCTGTGGCCCCAGGAATTCTTGGCTTGTGACAACCTCTGTCTCTATCTTCAGACAGCCATTTATTGTCCCCGTGTTCTGTATCCTCACACAGCACTCCATCGGCTGTGGCTCTCTATCTATATATAGACATCAGACATCAGGATCTCCTCTTACTCAACTTTAGTATGATCTTAGGTAATGACATCTGCAGTGACCTTATTACCAAACATGGGCACATCCTGGGATACTGGAGGAAAAGACTCAAATAAACACCTGAAAGAAGACACAATTCATACTCAAACCCTACTTGATAATAATAAAGACATGGGTGAAGCCCACAGACATTATGCTGGGTGAAAGAAACTAGTATCAGGTGGCTGCATTTTGTACAAGTCCATCTACATTTTCAGTATCTTATCAGAAAGCTATACTACAGGGATTGTAACTGTATTAGCTGGAGATAGGGAGGGAAAGGGGATATGAAGAGAAAGCATGAAGGAGGTGTTTGGTGGTGGTGGTGGGGGGGGTTGATGGTTTGGATATAAATGGCTTCTGATAGGCTCATTTGTGTTCGAAATTTAATCCCCAGCTGGTAGCTCTATTCTGGAAAGTTGCAGAACCTTTGGGAAGTAGACCCTTGCCCAAGGAAGTGTGTCACTGGGAAGTGGACTTGAAGGTGTTAGCAAGCCCGATGTGCTAATCTCTCCATCTCTGCTTCCTGTCTGGCACTGTAACAATGTGACACCAGCTCCCCCCCTAGCCTGCCATGCCTCCTCTTCCATGATAGACTCTACTCTGTGGAACTGTAAGCTGAATTGCACTTTTTTTTATCCCAGCAACCAGAAAGTAAGTGATATGATGGGGGGAAATAACTCACACAATGGGGATAGGCAGGGGCAAAATTGCTCTGAAGCTTGGATGTGGTAGTGGTCACATGATTCTATGTATATGTTTAAATGCACAGAGCTATATTCATATTGATCTAACCCCAAATCCACCAACATTCAAGAATATTATTTTTTGAAGACATGTCCTAATATGTACTTCAAGCTAGTCTAGAAGTTCTAGAAGTTCTGCCTCAGCCCCCCAAGTGCCAGCATTGCAAGTGTGGCCAGAATGCAGCAAAACCTCTAAAACTTTTCAACTTCCAAGGTGACACCACCTGTGGGGCATTTTGAGTGTGCATGTGATGATGGAGAGAGTGAGACTATTGCTTCCAAATGGCTTAGTGCACACCAGCCTTGTTTCATGCACAACTTTGTTTCAAAATTATTGAAAATAAAATTATATTTAGGCTACATGCATAAGGTATGCACAAAACACGAATTAATTTTAAATTTAGTTGTGTGCACCATCACTAAGATATTTCATCACGTATCTGCAAATATACCAATTTTTCTAATTCAAAATCTGAAACACTTCTGGTCTCAAACATTTCAACCTATACTTTATAAAGCTTTCATTGCAGTGTCATTGAACCTTTGGACTTTGTAGTGTTTTGATGTCCATGTAAATATTTTGATTAAATCATACCATGTTGCTGTTTCTGCCTCATAAATTCAGCCCCCAGCAGAACCAATAGATGCTGACACATTCACACTTTGCACGCACAGCCCTTGATGTGATAGCTTCTTCCCTATTGAGGACTGTAATACAATATTGTTTACTCATCATACATCTCATAAGTTAGTGATTATAGAGACAACCCCACAAAACTATACAATTTCTTGAAGAAGAAACAAGGAGGAGTGGTGGGAGTGAGCAATTTTGCTGTAATTAATTCAGCCCAGATATGAATTCTGTTGTTACAGATGAATCTGTAATGACCTGGCCCTCCTATTCCTGCAAGGATTATTGTTGCCAGTATTGTTCATGACCACATTATTGCACTGTTTGTACTGCAAAACACTCTGTACATAGAGGTAATGGGCATTTCTTGTTGATTTGTTCCCTGAAGATCATTCAGAAATTTCTAAGAAAATGTATAATTTCTATGCAGTCTGCTTCATGGTTCTAATATTGTGGAATCTGAATAACTTCAGTCCTTCACTCATCAAGCCACTCATCTTGACACTAGGCCAGCATTTGATGATGTTGATGTTGATGTTGATGATGATGATGATGATATAAACACCATCCTTGGGTATATATTCCTTACTCCTAATGTAAATCCATTACTTGTATGTTGGATGGCTAGGGCCTCTCCTCCATGATTCAATGTGCCAATTAATTTCCTTTGCAAATAAAAATGGGACTATTCCACAGAATGGGAGTATCTCAATAAGTCTGAGTATCTCAGGCAGTGTGAGATGTGCCAGGTAAGGAAGATGGGCTATGAAGGCTAAGAATGGCCACTGGATTCCCCTGTCTGAGGAAATGATTGTTTTGTGTCTCCATTTTCTCATCTGTATAATGAGGATGATAACAATAACTCCACAGAGTTGTAAAGATTTGGCAAATGCTCAGCAAACTAATACCTTCTGCATACACCATTGCCATTATCGTGAAAGTGACAGACCATTGGAGAGCTTTAGTTAGACAGTGACATAATCTACATTAGTTGAAAAGGGAAACCTCGTTCTAGCTTTACTGTGAAGTATAGAGAAGATTGAGCTCTGTGAATACTGGGAAGCACTGGATTTTCTGTCCTTTGTGAGTTGTGTGTTAGGACGTAAAGAATGAGGGGACTTTGCATGGATCTTGAGTTACTAAGAGATTTCTTCAATCAAAATAGCAACTAAGGGCTGGAGAGATGGCTTCGCAGTTAAGGTGCTTGCCTGCAAAGCCAAAGGGCCCAGGTTCAATTCCCCAGAACCCACATAAGCCAGATGCACAAGGTAACACATGCATCTGGAGTTCATTTGCAGTGGCCAGAGGACCTGGCTTGCCTATTCTCTCCCTCTCTCTCTCTCTCTCTCAAATAAATGGATAAAAACAAAAATATGAAAAAGGGAAAGTCAGTACTCTATTCAGTCTAATCCCTAACATCTTATATGTGTGAGAGCTCACAGAAAAGGAACAACCAGAAACAGCATGGCCATTGGCAACATGCCCTCCTCCATGCAATCAGGGATGGCAAGCAAATATCAAACAAAAACAAAACAACCTGGGCATGGTGCCCAACATGCCAGTCAATTGCACAGAAAAACAAGCATGTAATCTCAACTCCCAGTGGAACCCTTCCTTGAGTGATTTTTTCCCCCTTTAAGTTTCCATGTTTAGAAATCCTAGCCCCTAAACTGTGGAAATGAAATGAAAAATTTCTAAACAAAAAATTCCAAGTCAGGTTCCCAAGAGTTTTGATTAGAGACAGCATCTCTTTTTACATAAAAACAAGGTTTCTTCACAAAAATCTACTCTCCATCACCCTCTTGCATTACACTCCCCGTGTCCTCCTTACCACAACTTAATTTATAGCCACAGTGAGCAACCAGGGAAGCTCCCAAACAAGGACAGAGCTTTCCTGCCACCCTTGCTCCTCTGCATGGAACATCATTCTGTGTTTTAACTTTGCAATCATCTCTTTTCCCCCATATACTGGAGGAATGACTTCAGAAGAGCTTAGAGTCTCTGAAGGACATTACAGACTTAAGAACAGCAGTACAGGGAAGGACCAAGGGCAGGAAGAATAAGAGTAAAGAAATTTTAATTTCATTGTCCTCTCATGACTCCAAGTAAGTGAGCAGAGAGCTATAACAGAATGTACTAAGAGATGTAATTCAAGTGTGATAAAGTAACTTAGAAATACAGAAGAGGAGTTGGAGAGATGGCTTAGCGGTTAAGCACTTGCCTGTGGAGCCTAAGGACCCTGGTTCAAGGCTCTATTCCCCAGGACCATGTAAGCCAGATGCACAATGTGGCGCATGCATCTGGAGTTCGTTTGCAGTAGCTGGAGGCCCTGGTGTACCTTCTCTCTCTCTCTGTCTCTCCCCCTCTCCCTCCCTCTTTCTCTCTCTGGCTGTCACACTCAAATAAATAAATAAAAATAAACAAAAATTTAAAATAAAAATATGGAAGACGGTGCTGATGTGATTGCTCACTGGTTAAGGCCCTTGCCTGCAAAGCCTAACAACCCTAACCGGATTCCCCCGTACACACATAAAGCCAGATGCATAAAGTGGCTCATGTGTCTGGACTTTGTTTGCAGTGACTAGAGGCCCTGGCATACCCATTCTTTATGCCTGTTTCTACTCTATCTCTCTCTCTCTGCTTGCAAATAAATAAATAATCTTTTAAAATACACAGAAAGAATTCACTTAATATGGAGTCTAGAAGTTTCTACAAACTAGGTATGACATAGGTATGATACTTGAACGATATCTTAAAGGCAAAGCAGAATTTTACAAGGAATTCAAATTGTGGTGTGCTTCTTTTTCATAGAATTTTTACATTTCTGACACCACAAATGAGTGAGGTTTTGTTGTTGTTGTTTGTTACTTTTATGTAGGTTCTCACTATAGTCTAGACTGACCAGGAGCTCACTTTAAAGCTCCTGGCTGGTCTCAAACTCATGATGATCCTCCTACCTCAGTCTTCTGAGTGCTGGGATTAAAACTGTGTATGCCGCCACACACAGCTTACATGAGCAATCTTTTAAAGACATCTATATGTTCATTATTATTATTATTATTATTATCATTATTATTATTATTATTTTGGTTTTTCGAGGTAGGGTTTCACTCTAGCTCAGGCTGACCTGGAATTCACTATGTAGTCTCAGGGTGGCCTCGAACTCACTGCGATCTTCCTACCTCTGCCCCCCTGAGTGCTGGGATTAAAGGTGTGCGCCACCACACCTGGCTATATGCTTATTATTATAAGATATAAAACAAAGTAATTCAAAAGGATTGAAAAGAAATAGCAAAATATGATGAAATAAAAAACCAAAAATATAATACGATTAATCACGCAAATGAGGAAAAATAGAATTAAGGTGAGAGGTGTGCTAAGAGAGATGTTTAATTCATCAAAGATATGACATATAGAAGTTCAACACGTCATGAAAGTTATTTAACAAAGAAAACTTTAAGATGTCTATACATACCTCCATTCAGAATTTCAGGTAAAAGGAGACACGT
Source organism: Dipus sagitta (assembly GCA_036346955.1). NCBI lineage: Eukaryota > Metazoa > Chordata > Mammalia > Rodentia > Dipodidae > Dipus > Dipus sagitta. The sequence continues at coordinate 51,572,050 of CM070783.1, forward strand.
ATTGAATGTACAGAATCAAAATTCAAAAAAAACTTATATTCAAAATTACAAAAAGATGGCATTCAGGAATAATTTAGCCTGATCAAACACAGCCATGTCCATGTATATACTTCAGTGTATGTAAATATGTATGTTTATGTTGTATACATATTTCTGTATGCATATTAGTCTATTCTCTATTACCAATAACACAATGCCAAACACTGGGTCAGTTATAAAGAAAGGAGGTGATTCAGGCCCAGGTTCTGAAGGTGTAAGGTGATGAGCCACATCTGATGATTGCCTTCTTACAGGCAGAGTGCTGAAGCAACTCAGGACATCATATGGGAAGGAACAGTGTGTGTGTATGTGTGTGAGTGTGTGGTCTTTGTTCCCTTCTCTTTTTTTTTTAATGCATGAGACTTTAATGGAAAACAGAAGACATTACAAAATATGTTTTTAGGTAAATATATCAACATTTTCACTTGTTTGCTACATACAAATCTTAAAACTCAAAATGCTAGATAATTATTAGCCTTTGAGTGAACTTTCTAATGAATAAATTGTTAGTGAACTCAAAACTGCCCAGGAAGCTATGTTTTACCTTGGTTATTACTATTTGTAGACATCATAATTAATACATATTTAAGAATTTAAACAATACTATTTGTGCTCAATATTGCTATATTAAATTGAAGAATCAGAAAATACTATATATCAGATTTAAGGAAGTTTTATCTAAACTATCATTAAATTTTGAAACTCAAAAATGAAATTTCCTAAGAGAAAGACTAAGCTACTTTTGCTAGCTTTGTATACAAATTTTGTCCTATAGGAAGTATTATTTAAGTTCAAAGAGGGTGAAGCCCACCTATAGACCCAAATTGGGGCCCTTTATAGATTTTGAATGAGGGATGAGCTAACCAGTCACAATGCCAGGTTCAGGTTTAATCCTTCCAGGAATCTTGATTCTAGGAAAGGTGAACTTTTTCCTAGGGAGGGACTTAGGCTGAGTTTATGGAAAAACAGGGAACTTCTCTGGGCAGCAAGAGATAAGGAGAAGCCAGATCCTCCTGTGACCTCCAGCAAAGTTGAGACTATAAGGGCAGGGTCAATAATATTCCCTGATGATACTTTTGGGAAATCCTGTTACCCTAAAGTGCTTCACTTCCACCATACTCTAACCAGAGCATATTTGTAGATTTTTTTTGTGTGCCTGTAAGATATATGTCCTTTATAAATAAGTATATCAAAAAAACTTAAACGTGATTATTAGTCCATAAGCAAAGTCCAAATAAATTCCAAAGCAATTAAATTTTGAACAGGTATAAAGAGAAAATAATGTGGTCAATTTAGAAATTATTAACAAATAACACCACAAAACCCTCCACTTGGAGATTTTAATGGTTTTCTAAATAACTTTTGGGCCATGTAGAAATTTAAACTTGAAATTATGACCTGTTTGGAAATGAGGAGTAAGAATGTTAAACATCTATATTATGCAATTCAGAGGACTTTGAGGGAAACTTACTACTTTAAACCTTTGTATTTAGAAAACAAGGAAGATGGAAAGTGAATGAGCTAAACATTGCGCTCTAGAAGCAGGGAAAAAGAACAATAAAGAAAGTGAAAGGGAAGAATGAATAAGGATAAAAGCAAAAATAAATAAAATGTAAAACAAAAGAAAAATAGTAGGAGTCAGTAGCAATAAAACAGAACAGCTAGCTTTGTACAAGGAACAATCAAATTCAACAAACTTCTGGCAAGATGGATCAAGGGATGAAGGACACCAGCTGCCAGTTAAGAATGATAAATAAGACAGCAATGTATTGTGCCTGCGAGGACACTTTACTACATATAAATATATGTTGATAAATCTAAGGTAAGTAGATTAGTATTAATAATATTTAAATGACCACAGCAAACTGTAAAAGCATCCAACACTCTCAGATGACTAGGCCCAGATAGCTCTGTGGTTAAAGTCACCCAATATTCTTCACGGGTAATCTTTACATTAGAACTATTTCAGTACTAGAAATATTTAAAGCTTCCAAAATGAGGTCAAAACAAACAGTAAATTGACACAAAACCAAAGTGCATTCTACCAAAAACAAATGTCTTCAAAAGAATAGATGAATTTAAAGCCGGGTGTGGTGGCACACACCTTTAATCCCAGTACTGGGGAGGCAGAGGTAGGAGGATCCTCATGAGTTCAAAGCCACCTAAGATTACATAGTGAATTCCAGGTCAGCCTGGATTAGAGAGAAACCATACCTCAGAAAAAAAAATATGAATTTAGAACATAAATTTCAATTCTAAAATTTATAAATAGAGGAACAATGGTTTTATTTTAGCAGTATTTAAATGCCCAAAATGCAACAAGACCAAATAAGGTTCTCTCAGAAATGTAATCATTAGTTCATCATTAGTATTTCTGAGATAACCATCTTCATAAAATAAAAGAGAAATCTGATATATCCATTACAATAAATGCTAAAAACCTTAATATCTGCCTAGATCAGAAGAAAAATTTACAGCAAGACAGAACCAAAGACTTAATCCCTGCAGTAAAATCTACCCTCTGGAGGTATCAACATACCCAACCTAAAGCTATATTACAAAGCCCTAGTAACAAAAACAGCATGGTACTGGAATAAAAACAGAAACACAGACCAATGAAACAGAACTGAAGACTCAAACCTTAGGTCAAGTAACTACAGCTACCTGATCTTGGACAAAGGTGCCAATAATGTAAACTGGAGAAAAGACATCATCTTCAACAAATGGTATTGGAGAAATTGGATGATCATAAGTAGAACAATGGAATTAAACCCACTCATTTCACCATATACAAAAATCAAGTCCGAATGGATTAAAGACCTCAGGATAAGACCAACTACCAACTTCTTCAACTACCAGAAGAAAAAAATAGGAGGCACTCTTCATGATATAGGACTGGGAAAAGACTTCCTAAACAAAATCTTAGTAGACCAGGAAATTAAACAAACACTCAACCAAAGGGATCTCATGAAGCTAAGCAGCTAAAAAGACAAACGTACCATAAGCAGAGCCAACAGATTATCCACTCAATGGGAGAAAATCTTTGCCAACTATACTACTGGCAGAAGCCTAATATCTCAAATCTACAAAGAACTCAAAAAACTAAACAATAGAAAAATCAAACAACCCACGCCAAAAGTGGGGCAGAGAACTGAATAGGGAGTTCTCAGAGGAAGATTACAAATGACTAACACACACTTAAGAAAATGTTCAACATCCTGAGCTGGAGAGATGGCTTAGCAGTTAAGATGCATGCCACCTAAGAATCCAGTTCAATTCTCCAAGTCCCATGTAAGCAAGATGTACATAGTGGTGCATGTGTCTAGAGTTTGTTTGCAGTGGCTAGAGGCCCTGGAACATTCATTCTCACTCTCTCTCTCTCTCTCTCTCCCTTTCTGTCTCTAATAAATACAAATAAATCTTAAAAAAAGAAAAGAAAATGTTCAATATCCCTAAGCATTAGAGAAATTCAAATTAAGACAACCATGAGATTCTACCTTGCCCCAGTAAGGATAGCAAACATTAAAAAATATCAAATGAAGCCAAGTGTGGTGGTACATGCATTTAATCCCAGCACTCAGGAGGCAGAGGTAGGAGGATTGCCATGAGTTCCAGGCCACCCTGAGACTACATAGTGAATCCAGGTCAGCCTGGAGTAGAGTGAGACCCTACAGCAAAAGAAAAAAAAAATGAAAACAAATGTTGGCAAGGATGTGGAGAAGTAGGAACCCTCATTCACTGTTGGTGGGAATGTAAGCTAGTACAACCACTATGGAAATCAATACGGAGACTACTGAAAAGGATGAATATAGAGTTACCAACAGACCCTATTTTTACCTTATTACCTTTCAGGCATTTATCCGAAAAGCTCCCCACCTCAGTTCAGAGATATTTGCTCAACCATGTTTATAGTTGCTCAATTCATGATAGCTAAGAACTGGAATCAACCTAGGTGACCATCATTGGACGAATGGATAAACAAGATGTGTTATATCTACGTTATGGAATTCTACTCAGCAGTAAGAAAAAATGACACATTGAAATTTGAAGAAAAATTGTTGAACTTAAACAGATCATACTGAGCTGAGTCACACAGTCACAGAAAGACAATTGTCCCATGGTCTCACTCATCTGTGGTTCCTAACCTGGATCAGGCTGAGTTGCTGACATACCTGACTGGCATCTTAAGGCTTGGACAATAGAGAGGATAGGGCTTGGGTGAACAGGAAGGGTGGGGGAGAATGCAAAACTGAACCCAAATTGAACTGGTAACATAGAAGCCTATATCCTGGAAGTTAGACTGAAAGGTTTAACCTCAACAGGACCTTAGAGGGAGCACCTGAACCAAAGGGCCCTGGAAAGGGTGAAATGAAGCTTAACCTTAAATTCATCCTGTTTCTCTCTCATTGAGAAAGATACTGAGGACACTCAACACCTACCAAACCAGAGATCCACAGGCTCCTAAGTGCCCATCATTGAAGTAGACTTAAAATGCAGCCAACATGGCTCAGGGAATTTTGTGGAACAGGGGGTGGAAAGATTGTTAGAGCCACAAGTTGGGACATTATACACAGAGACACTGCCTCTCCCCCTTAACTGACTGCTGCCCCCACAATGCATGACAAACAATCCCCATGGGGTTGGCCTATATCCCCAACGAGGAGAGCCTCTTTGGAAAAGGGGCAGGGATGAGGGAAAGGATGGTACCAACATGTGAAGTGTTGTTTACATACTAAGTATGTCCATATTTAAATATATGATAAAATATATATGTGTATATATATATATATATATATATATATATATATATATATATAGTGGCTAAATAAATGATCCCATGCAATAGTTGGAAGAGTAAGAATGGCTATATGCATTTACAGTAAACAGCAATGGAAATCTGCTCTCTGAAATATATTTATATTTCAATATATTGACACTCAGATGATAACGTCTGAATGAACAGAAATGAATTTCTACTTAAATGAATGGTCATAATTTTGTTTAATAAACAACAAAACCATAAATATGTTTTGAAAAAGCCTAGAAAACAGTATTAGAGGAAGGACACCCAGGTGTTAAAAATGGAGATATCTCAGGAGAATGATAATGAAGCAGGGTGGGGTATAATATGGGATTTCTGCTTTTATATTTATATATCATTTTAATTTTTCAATGAAAATGCATTTATTTTGAGATTTAAAAAATAAATATGTGAAATAAATATGTGTATTCTCCACAGTTGGGAACGACTCCTTCAACCCATCTTCAGAAGAGCTCAGACATACCAACCAAAAGCTTACACTGAAGCAAAATCCTGACAAATGCTTCAAGAATGGAAGAGATAAATTCCAAGAGGCTGGGCCAGCCTGGGAGAGGCCATTCAAAACCCATTAACATGAGGTTCAAGCAGAGTCAAGATCACCTTGCATCAAGCCAGCATGGTTCTCCGGGTGAGAATACAGTTCAAGACCTGCATGATAATCAGAGGCTCCTGCCTCACTGCTGCAAGCTGCTGCCATGTGGGGAATGGGATTCATTAATAGCTGTGACTGAAAGATTGAACCTGATTATAGTCATTAAATTCAGATAATCATTAGAACTATTCCCTACATGCTATTTCCAAAATCTTCACCAAAGGAGCTGAGCTTACATGGGTAGTCTTCTAGACCTTTTTTCTCCCATGAACTACAGCTCACAGTCATCATACCCAATACAGCTCCTTCTCCAGTCCAGGCTGGTTCTGAGATTGAGCGTTGATCAACATGGAAATGTTGTACACTTCAGGTTTAAACATGAGCCTTGAAGCTTACTCTGGGCATTGTGAATGCTCCTTTTTATGACATCAGCTGCCCAACATTGCTGAGACAACCTTGCTGTCAAAATCCCAAACAACACAGAGAAAGTACATGGAGGTACTCTTCAGGACAGCTCCGAACAGAGGCATCTACTGCCAGCATCCCCAAAACCAAGCAGCTTTCTGGAAGATATCATGTTACTGGGACTGCTTCAGAAACCACAGGTGAGAACTACCCAGCCTAGTCCATCTACAGAATTGAGAAAAAACAAATGCCCATTTCAATCCACTACCCTTTGGGATTGCTTATATGACTAACCATTATCTGTTTGCCAAGAAGAAAATGTCCCTAGTGGAGTGAAGAATGAAAGTTATGTTGTGGAAGTGGAGGGAATCTTCTTGTTAAGATCTGGCAAATAGCTTATATTTATAGTTTACATTGTTGATTTCTTTACATGCTTAATTTCATGAAATCAACTATCTCAGAGGCTACAGACTGTCTTATTAGCACCATTTTATGAGTGAAGACATTATGCTTTCAGAGAATCACAGTGAGCTAGTTCAAGACCACACAGCTAATAAACACTGGAGCCCACACATCTATAAATCTTACTTTCTCAGGAAACACTAGCAGCATGTTGATATGCTTTCCATCAGTTGCTTTTAAAAAGGACTAACCTCACTGGGTTCAAAATAAGTATCAGTCCCAAGAGGTCCAGATTTCTAGAGTGCTGGTGTCAAAACCATACTGCAATAACTTCCTGATAGTAGCATTAATAAAACACAAACCCAAAGAAAGGTTTCAGGGTTAATTCAACTAATTTACTGAGTACATAAAACATGCCAGTCAAGGTCTTGGATTCTAGGAAGAAAATGATGAAAAACACACAGTTTTCTGGCTTCAGAAATATTACAGTCCACAACAGGAAAGAGAAAAGTCATGGTACTATTTGATATTTGAAATAATTAAAATCTATATGAAGTGTTTGAAGAGCCTACATTGTTTGAATACATCAATAATTGCTATGTACTTTAACATAAACTCAAATCATTCCACATGAAACCCTAACGCTTACATCAGTACTAGCCAGTATTTGACTCAGATTACAAGAAATGGTCCTTAGTGCCATGTGTAATTTCCAAATGTAAGCCAAAGCTCCAAGATTCCCTGAGGTGACCTTTTCTTCAACAAAAGGCATTGTCATCTGAGCCACATTCCTGCCCAGTGGGAAGAGCAGGCTCTGCAGCTGGACTTCCATATGACGACAGGTCCAAAATGTCAAGGAGCCATTGACTCATGCCTTTGTGCCAATGCATAGCAAATATGATTTCTTGTTGTGGTGGAGCTGGGCTCAGCCCCAAAGTGACAGATGGCACTGAGTACTCAAGAATAGAGCCATCTGCAAAATAACTTCCCAGCCGTTACAGTTTGTACTGATTATCAGCCTCCATCAGAATGCCTTGAGGACGCTTATCCATGGGTAATCCTACCCCTTTCATTACAGCTCGGAGTTTAAGACTACACATTCAGCTGTAAGAATGGGACAAACATTGATTTCCTTCCACTGCACCCACTCATGCTCATCTTTAACTTGCATTATACCCCCATCACTTGAAACTTATAGACTGGAAGACAGTTTAGATCTACTTAAGAAAGCTCATCTAAGGACACAGGAGCAACATGACACTGACCCTGGTTCTGAATTAGAGCTGAAGGAATAAAATGTTACAATATTTTTTTTTTAAAAATTATTGGGCCAACGCTGAGACTCTGGTATCTCACAAAAGCCTATGTGAACAGGCAGCCCATGAGTTGAATTTAGCCCACCACAAGTTCAACTATGCTTAATAGCTGGGTGCAGCCTTACAACCATAAAATTCTGTATTGTTTATTTGATCCAAGCTGGAAGTATGTGCAGCAGCTTACTACACAATTTTCAGTAAGTTTTAACATTGTTTTCTGAATCCATTTTCGCCTCAGTAGGTTGATACATTATTTCTTCATCGTACTCAAAGCACTAAGGTACTCATAAAATGAGTTACTGGCCCATTTAAGATGCCCTTTATGAAAAAAATCACTTTGCTATCCTAAGAAACTGATATTACATTAGCTTTACCATTATACTATAATAGCATCTGACAACCATTTACATGACCTGGGAAGACTGGATGGTAGATGATGACCAGCAATCTATTTGGTATTGGGAGTAAAATAAAACATGAAAGTAGGTGACTTTTACACATTCAAGCACACTATTCAAGAGTCAAGGTTCCATCCTGACATCACATGTCCAGACCATGTGGTTGGGCATCCAGTTTATCTTAGACTTCTCCAATTGCTCAAAGAGGTCTTAAAGCCATTTGAAATTTCACTGCAATAACCAAAGCTCTCTGTCAATTATTTGCAACAAAGTGCTTCTCAGAGACTTCTTTTAGGTCAGTTATGTCAAAGGAATTTAAGGAACAGTGGGTAGGAACCTTATCTGGACTGTTCTCCATCACACTCCATCATGCTCCAGAGGACTATCAGGCATGAACAGATGGACAAGGAGCCTTTTCATGTTGTAAAAAGAGATCAGCTAAAAAGAACACATGAGTTTATACAGATCATCATGGATGTTGTAATTCAACCATATCATCTGGGCTCAACCACAGGCATGTGAGAAAATGCTGCATAGTAGAAATATGCTACATACAGTCTCTTCTCTGCCTACACTTTGTTCCCTTCGACTACTACTAGTAGCTTTCTTCTGGCCTTCAAAGTGAGCCCAAGTGCAATGTCATATAAAATGCAAAGTGTTGACTACTTTTTGTAACCATGACTTTGCCCATAAAACTAGATAGCCTTTGAAAGGGACATTTCAAGGACAGGGAACCCTGCCCAGATCCTTTTATGGTTGACCAGACTCTCACACTGACAATTCATCACAAACTAAAAAGTGAAGGGCTGTGTGCACCGATTTGTGAGGCCCCTGGGTCTTTAGAAACACTGGCATGTAACATCACACTCCATGGGGGAAAACAAAAACACTATGTAAATATTTCAGTTGAAAGAGACTCCTCCTGTGAGTCAGGGGTAAAAGATCAGAGGTCAGTGAGTCAATGATGCTGGACTTTCCTGCCCTTCCCTGAGAGCCCTTCACACCTACTGGGAAAATACAACTAAGTGTACTAAAGAGAGAAAAATATGGGGGAAAAAAGACTTTAAAAAAAGACCAGAGGGATGACCAAGTGTTAATGTCATCTTTTATCTCTGAGTGACGGTACAGAGCTGCTTTTGTCACACCAAGAGGTCACCAGAAGATATGCAAATAGGTTTGTTCTTTAATGATGTCATAAGCAAAACACACATTTCTTCACAAAAAGCTATATAAATAATAAAATGAGTCATTCCCTACGTTCCATACTACATTAGGTTTGTTCTAAGAAAGGAATCTTTAAAGATTTATTGAACAGGATCGATACCAAAGAGGGCAGGTACTGAGTATTGAATTCACAGTGACTGACCTTTGAACGCAAGTTGGTTCTTGGGCTGTACCCAGTCTTTAGGTGGCAGTGGTGATGACCTGGCAACTTTAACCTGTCAGTCCTACGAACCAAAGGCCAAGTTTCACTGTGCCAAGGCCAAATCGGTGGTTTTATTTACGTTGAACAGTGACACCTAGTGGCAGGGAAGGCAAATCACAAACCAGAATTCTCAGGTAGCACCTCCCACTCTTTATAGGGATCAATAGGAAAAGTGGCCCATAAAGGACCCAGCTCTCTTTTTGGATGAGCACTGGCATAGTTTTAAAGGTATCCAGTGAACCATGCCTATGGGCCATCTCTGTGGACTGCACCAACTCCAACTCCAATTCCCCCTGGGGAAAACGCAGACCCACAATAGTGTCAAAGGTGGGGGGAGGGGAGGTCCATGGGAAGACAGAGCAGGTACTGGGGATCTGCAGACCAAGCGGCAGCAAACAGGAATCACCTGTTTACAGCTCCGAATTAGCCAGCTGAGAACACGGGGGGCTTATCCTAAGACTGGATTAGATGACACACAGAGGAAATCCTGTCAGCAGAAAAGATGCAAACATGAATCACCATCAAATCTTTCCACGGAGTTCCCTGAGAGCTGGAACTATTACCTCTCCCTTTTCTTAGAACCACCTACCCATGTCTGACAAATGGCAGGTACACGGTAAATGCTGAATGAAAGACAGAGTAATAAAGAGAATGAGTCAGGCCAGAGAAGTACTTCTGGGAAGACTCCATCGATAAGAAAGCCCTCCGCTCAGCACAGCTTGTAGCAAACGTGAAGTAGGTAAAGAATGGTGGTGATAGCAGTTGACAGTCCATTATGCAGACGTGGTCCTCTATTAACATTGTCATTAGCATCTGGGAAGCCACAGCACAGCAACACAGTTCTACAGCGAGAGAGCAAAGGAATGGATTTCAAGCCAAGATACTAGGCTCCAGGGTCCCGCTCCTTGCCATCTTGCATTTTCCTCCTATAACAAGGCAGTTATGTTCCAAAAGAAGTACTTAATTTACATCAAGATTTCTTGAAAGAATGAAGAGACCAATGAGTGTCCTGATTTTCACATATTCCTTCAGTGCTTCTGCTTACAGAGAGCACCTGTCCTTAAATGCACCATTCAGTGGGCTGTCCTGTCAGTTCCAGGTAGGCTAAAAGGCTGTCTTTGCCATAAAGGCATATTATTTTTATGAGTTCAATCTTTGTGGCATGACAAAGTTCATTCCCCCATGTCATTTTTCTCTCTGATATGGCAATTTTATTTTTACTATTATAATTGCACATATTTACAGAGTATACAGAGATAATTTTAAACATGTATACAATGTATACTAGTCAAATCAGGTTAGCATTTTTGTAAATGTGGTAGTTTGAATGTAAATGGCCCATAGACTCAGATATTTTATTTATTTATTTTCAAGCAGAGAGATACAAAAAGAGAGAGATAGAGACAGAGAGAGAGAGAGAGAGACAGTGTGACAGTGTATATGGGTAGGCCAGGGTCTCCAGCCACTGCATATGAACTCAAGACACATGTGCTGCTCTGTGCATCTGGCTTATGTGGGTATTTGGTAACTGAAATCTGGTCATTTAAGATTTACAGACAAGCAACTTAACCACTGAGCCATCTCTGCAGCCTGGCTTTTTTTTTCTTTAATTAAGATTAAGCTTCCTACTTAAGGCTCTAATAGGCAGAACTGTCTAGAGGTGTGTTAGTGGGGAAAATCTTGAGTCCAGCCCTACGAGGTGTGTTGGGAGACAGTCTGGGCTCTAAATGTTCATGCTTTGTAGTGTTGGTTCTTCTCTCTCTGCAATGGATAAATGCTGGAGTGAGCCAGCTTCTTCCACCACGATGGAACTTTCCTTGGAATCTGTAAGCCTAAAATAAACCCTTTCCTCCCATAAGCTGCTTCTGGTTGGATGTTTGTTTAGCAACAAAAAAGGTAACCACAACAGTAAATGTGTTTTAAACTATCACACTGTGTCCATAAATATGCATGATTATTATATATTAATCATAAAGATGTATATTTGAGGCAGAATCTTTGTAGCCAGACTGGCCTCAAATTCACTGGGTAGCCCAAATTGATTGGGAACTCAAAATCATACTACCTCAGCCTTCCTACTACCAAGATAAAGAATATACATTATTATGCCTAGGTGAAAAAAATTAATACACTTAAGGAAGGATATAGGGAAATGCTAAATACTTCCAGGTCTTTTAAAGAACAAGATTATATCATTTCTTAGGAGTTCTTAGAAAGTGCCTAGTGATTGGATCTTACATGTTCTTGTTTTTGTTTTTGTTTTTTAACCCACATCTATCTATTCAGCAAGGACTATTTCCTCCTTGGGCCATCCATCACTTTGGTTTGCCTCATATAGCCAAGGTCATTCAGAGTAAGAGAACAGGAGAAGACAGGGACATGTTCTGCACAGGTGCCACTGAACATGCATGAACAAGACGATATCCAGTGAGTTTGTTGTTGTTGTTTGGATTTTTGAGGTAGGGTCTCACTCTAGTCCAGGCTGACCTGGAATTCAGTATATAGTCTCAGTATAGCCTCGAACCCATGGTACTCCTCAAAGGCATGCACCACCATGCCCAGCTTCCAGTGAGTTTTTGATCCAGTACTATTTTGCAAAAGAACTATCTTGGCTGGCTGTTATCCCCACAGAAAGGCAACTTTTATACTCTAGAAGGAAGTCTGGCATCAAGTAAGATCATCTTGAAATCACTGATGAACTTCAGATCAGAAAAAATCAACCACTGTAAGCAGCGATCCATGTTCACTTGAGAAGATCTGGGACAAGCAGGGCTCCAGAGAGGAAGTAAACACAAAGCCACCTAACTCCTCCTTAAATGTATTTTGATTTATTTGATTTTCTATAGCATTACTGATCAAGAACAGTTTACTGTCAAAAACTAATATTATAGGAGGGGCACCTAGAGATTACATCAATAGTCTCAAAGTCACCTTAACTATTTAATGGCAAAGACTTTCTTTAATATGAATTCTTGCTACCTTGGGTTTTCAGTTTCTTGTCTCCTTTACTTAAGAATTATACAAGGTCATATTCTGGGTCTACTGTAATTTAGCATTTATAGTCCATGGTGCCTCTGGGACTAGATCATTTCCCTGTGTGACATTGTTTTTCATTTCTATGCTGACAAACACACCATTTCAACTGTCACTTAAGAAGCCAGTTCAAGCTCTACTGTGATTTTAATTCCATATTGTCAAACAGGTAGACTTATAAATGTGTTACCTGAAGGAAACATTTTACCCCAAACAGCAGAAGTGGAGACTTTATTTATTTATAATTATTTGTTAGATTTGTACAAATGTTCCTGGTGTTAGAAAGCCTCTAGCTAAATACAAATTAAAACACTTTTGAATGTAGTTGAAACAGCAGTGGCATCATTTTAATTACCCATTGGGGGATGCCAGGCAGCAGAAATCTATTTATTTCCTTCTCTGCTTATATAATGTGACTGCCTGCTTAGGGATATGAACCGCCTGTCTGCCTGTCTATTACACAGACTGCCCAGCCACATAATCCATCTTTATGTGATTCAGACATCTAAGTGCCCTGCATGTGGGCAGAGGTTCACAAAAGCACAAAAAGCACAGAAGAAATTCATTTTGTTGTTGTGTTTTTTCTTGTCTTTTTTTTTTTTTTTTTTGATTCCCAGCACCCATTCACCCCTTTCTAATAATATCCTGCAATAATATCTTGCTTTTTACCCCCTGCCACTAGATGGGGGTATGGCAGTTACCTTTTCATTACTGGTACAAAACACAGGACCAGAAGCACCTTATGGAAGAAAAGGGGTTTGTTTCTGACTTACAGTTTCAAGGGGGCAGCTTCATCATGGCAGGGAAAGCATGGTAAGAGCAGACACCAGGGCATCACATCTTCTCATCAGCAGGTAGGAAGCAGAAAGGGTGATCTCTAAATATGTAGTAGGGCTGGAATAATAAACCTCAAGCCCCTCCCCTAGTGCCACACCTCCTCCAGCAAGGCTCCACCTCCCAAGTGCTCTGTGTTGGGGACTAAGGGTGGAGCTTAATCACAAACACAAGAGGCCATGGTGACATTTCACATCCTTACCACCACAGGCTAAGATTATTATCTTCTATTTTGTAGGAAAGTAATTCAGGATGAGTATATCCCCACATAGGAGACCAGTTCTTGCCACTTCTGGTCTGGATAGGATAAAGGTTTTTGCAGCCCAGCTCTCCAAACACCCTCAATTTCTGCCCATTTCTCAGTTCACTCTTTTGCATTCATCTCTCCTGACATGTTCCTACAAGTTCATATGGGTTCAGATGAGCCAGTATTAATTTCCCTTGCTGGTAATATAGAAGCCTGATTTTACTGAGAACTGGGTCAAATAAAAACAAAATCACACAGAGACATATACAGAGATATAGAGACAGACAGACACACAGACAGACAAAGAGAGAAAGAGAGGTCACCATTTGGTATAAGATAAATGTAGACATGTTACATAAACATTTTCCTTAGTAACAAGAACAGAGAATAGTCCTCAAAGTGAGGTCTAGCCCTTAATGCAGGCATGATTTTCATTTTCACTTTTGACTCACTTGACTCATTAGACATGGACAAGCTCTTCAACTTCTATCTTCCTCAAATTCCACATCTGTCAAATGGGATGACTGTGATCAGATCACTGTGAAGTATATGCGAAACACTTCTCCTTGCTGGTGTCATGGGATACAGTACTGAATAAATGTTAAGTAACTTGATTTCTTTCATCATCTGACAACTGGGGAGTACTAATATCCACACTCATAGAATTCTTTTCAGGATGAGATGTGTGAGACAATACTTAGAAATATATAGAGTCTGCAAATATGAAGACAGAAAAAAAAATACCAGACCAGCTGCCCTCTGGTGTGTTCAGAGAATTGAACTGACTGATATCGCAAGGCAATGTTTGCCCAGCTATTCCTCTGGTAAGAGATGTTTAGCAAGTAGTTTTGAGTTTTGATGTTTAAACAAAGATAGGAGAAGGAGCTGCTCTGGGGATAAAAAGGCATATTTTAGAAAAGCTTCCCTTTCTAAAGTTAACTAGTAATGATGCATTTTAGATATCCAAGCAAGTATATGAAGAATGGTATAATGAAACAAACATGCCTGACTCTGCTTTGAAGAAATAAGACCTTGCTAATGGTGAAGAAAACTTCTGCATAGCTTTGCCTGTCACACTCTTCCTTTCTCCCCTAGTTCCTGCACATGTCACATTCATCCCTAAACATACACACACAAATATAGTATGTTTTTTATGCTTTAAAGCTGCAAATGGTGACACACTGCATGAATTCTTATACAACTTGCTTTATCTTTCTCCACTCCAAGATGTTTCTGAGGTCCAACCATGGCTGGATATTGTCTTGTTTCATACCAGTTGGTATGACATTAGGAATACATGACCAAAATTGGACATAATGATCGTATGTAATAGACACAAGATCACTCCACACAAAATTCTTTCATTACCTTTGTGGGCCTGGTTGTCAAGAGTTCTCTAGGTTAGTCTATCAGGTTCTTCTGAAATAAAGATCACTCCCTAAAATAAAGATAAACACCCTGCTTTCTGATTCTGTTAAGTCTGATAGGAACCAACACAAATCTGTGTTCTTAAGAAGCTCCCAGGTGTGACAGTTAAATGTGATTTTGTCCACTTTAAACATGCTAAAATTGGATTTGTGCTGAAAGGTGATGGGGTGTTTGCTTCTATGACAGAATACCTGAGATAAAGAACTGAAAAGACTCTTACCATTAGCCTATGGTGGTGAAAAGGGGAAAGACGTATGTTAATTCAGTTTCAGAGGCTTCCCTCAGTCCTGGTTGGCTGTGTGATTGAAGTGATTCAGAGTGTCATGGTAGTAAGAGCAGAAGGCAGAGGTGGACAGGAGCTAAAGAAAGAGGAAGGGATCTGGGACCAAACACAACCTTTAAAGACCTACCTCAGTGACCTGCTTTCTCTGCTAGGTCCCACTTTCTGAAGTTTCTAGCATCTCCCCTAATAGTGCCACCAGCTGGGAAACAAGCCTTCAACACACGAGCCTCTGGAAGACATTTGTAACCAAACCATAACATGGGGTTTGAAAAGACATTTAGGGTGTTCTGAGGCCCCAGTAGTGTGCTGAAGGGTATGGCTTCATGTCCTCAGTAGTAAGTTCTCACTTTTCCCAGAATGGATCAGCTGCACTGAAGAGTGGGTGCTTCATGGGCCATTGGAGGAGATGGCTCAGCAGGTAAAGTGATGGTTGTGCAAGCATGATGACTAGAGTTCAGATCCCCAGCACCCATGGAAATGCTAGGTGGGCATGGTGGACCATCTGTCACTCCAGGGAGACAGGGCAAATTGGCAAGTTAGACTAGCCTACTTAATGAGCCCTGAGTTTAAGTGAAATTCATGCACACTCCTAAGCATATGATTCCATACACATGGAAACACTTATACACACATGCACACATACAGCCCCCCCACACACAAAGAAGAATGGGTAGTTATAAAGTAAGACTTTTCTTCATACTTTGTCTACTACATGCACACTCATTTTCCCTTCTGTCTTCCACCATGCAACAGGTCTTTGCCAGTGCTATGTTTCTGAGTTTCCATAAACAAAAAATGAACCTTTTTTCTTCATAAATTATCTAGTCTTGAGTATCTTGTAAAAGCAACAGAAATATGCTAAGACACAGGTGGTACTTTCAGGGCTGGCCTAGGGGCCACACTTTGAGAACCATTCTTCTAGGCTACATGTGAGAGTGGATATGGCATGTTATAAAATATAAACACCCATAATTACTAGATGTCACCAAATCACCATGCAACATAGTTTCACTGGAAATGTTCAATGTCCTGATCACCAAATTCTCACCTATCCTGCAAAACCATCTTGGTCAAGTGTTCCAAATTGACTAGTGTTCCCACCAGGAAATACGCTTTTTCGCAGCTTATTAGTTTCATCAGACCTAGCATTCAGCACCCTGGAAAAATTGTTTTCAGTGGTTGACCAGTTGGCTGAATTCTGCCCACCAGCACCCCCTCCCCCACACACATATATACACACACAGTGTCAAGAACTGGAAGATGAAAAAGATTCAAGTCTATGAAGTGAGAACTAAAACTCCTGTGAATCAAACATGCTTGCCAACTCTACTGATTAATTTCCTTGAATTTCATATTCTTCTCCTTCCATAGTGGAGCTCATTCTCTCCAAGTCCTATCTGTCCCTTGTGGTTAATAGCACTTGGGCACAAAGGTATCTGTCACCAGAGCAGGGGCAGAAAACTCCCAAGAATGAATTTCTATCACATGCCAGGCACTTGACCTTAGCTCCATTTTCATAGCACTGTAGCCACAGGGATCAGTGTCCACAGCACTACAGCCACCAAGGTCACTGTGCCTAATCCACTCAGTGATAGTAATATTGGCAGCCATCACACCTCGCTCTCAAGGCTCTGTGCAGCAGGAAATGTTGGAAGTGCTCTACAGAGATCAACTCATTCTCTCTTCGCTATGATCTATGTCACGAATGCAATCATTCTCACCACTTAGCCGGTAAAGTCAAGATTTCAAACAACTAAATAACACCACCAGGCAATGCGGATCTTAGTGACTCCAAGATCAACATTCCTTTCTTGGAGCTGGTTGATAGCAGCTGTTTTATGTCTTCACATACACAATGGAATCCCCACGTTAGGGGGAATTCAACCACGACGTTGTTTCTATCAATTCTGCTGAAATTAGTCCCAAGGATCCCAAGTTATTAAAGCAGAAACACACAGAGAATTATTTGAACAACATATTTTTTCCAGAGGAAACTAGCTTAGCTCAGTGGCCCAAATCTTCCATGGGAAGATTGTTAAGGAAAGCTGAAAAGAAACATGAAATTTAATTTGAAAATATATTTACTGGCACCCCTCTGTCCATCAGACGTCCACTTGTGTGTGTCTACATTGGATGGCTATGAACATTAGCTGAAGAGAGGCCTTCCACAAACAGAATTACCATGCCACAGACCATTTGCATTCCAAAGACGTTCCTCTCCTGCATCTTATTTTGTGTTGTGGGAACTATGGAGTGTCTTTGCTGCAAATTGTGCTGCAAGACAAGATGAATGATCATCAAAATATAGTCAGCAAAATTTAAAAGTATGGATAAAGGAAAGATATTAATATCCTTTCTAAGGTAATCAGTACTTTTTGTTTGACAAAGAAATTGCCCAGTGTTTATGGTTTATGCAAATAATATATGTTAATGCTGAGGCTGCATAGTCTATAGCTTTGCATATAAGTGTTTGTGGAAAATACATGCCAATACATTTTAAACATCTTCCTCATATAAACACAAAGATTTCATAAATATACAGCACCTTGTTCTTAAAAACATTTATTATAATTTTATGCAATGCAAATCACATTAGAATAAATTATTTTTTGCTAAAATGGCAAAGTCAGCAAAATTACTGGGAAATATAAAGTCCCTGCTATTGTGTGCTCTTCAATTACATCAAAATGAGTTGGCGTGCTTCCTGATGACACTCTTGGATGCTCTTAGCCATGAGGCACTAGCCTCGTAGCCCAGGGACTCTCTGTGCTGATGGTCCTCAAGTCTGGCCTTTATTGCTAACCATTGGAAAGAAAACACTCTTTATTGTGGATTAATACTGAGAGTTTCTAACCACTTTTTAAGGTATGAGAATCAACTCTGACTACTAAGGACCCTGATTGAGACCTTTTAAAAAGGGATCAATAGACAGTCCCAAGAGGAAAAACAAATATAAGATTCATAGAGAATCGTTAGTACCCAAACCACAACCTCAGTCATAATATTTACACATTTATCCTTTCAACCAGTAATTACTAAGCACTTAGTCCATGTCAGATATGATTTTGTCATGGGAATGAGGTGATGAGTTTGAGAGACAAGCCATATATCCTTGTGTGCTTTCCACTCAAGGTGAACATAGACTACAACCACATGAGGGTATTTCAGACAGCGACGTACCTGCTGTGGTGACTGACAGGGTGTAATTGAGGAGAGGTACCCTGATGGGGTGGCGAGGGCATACTTCCCTAAAAAGGTGACATTTAAGGTGAAACTCAAATAAGAGAATGCAGTTAAACATGTGAGGGTTTGGCAAGGTGTACAAAGAATGGCAAAGTCAAAGGCTAAAGGAAGAATGGAGGTGGAGAGGAGAAGATGGAAGAAACAGAGATGGAGGAGAAGAACCAGGCTGGATGGACTCCAGGAGCTGTCTATCACAGGATAGAGCTTAGTACTTATATTGTATGTGGCTGGGAAGCTATTGCTTGTATAAGGCATTGACACATTCAGAACTGTCACTGTGTGAACCATGGACTGAAAAGGAGAATGGAAACCAAGCTGGAAGGCTGTCATTATTCAGGTAAGAGATGGAAGCAGACAACACTGGGGACTGAGCAATGCACCTGCACAGGTAGACGAATTGTGTTATAGTAGGTGATAGCTAGTAAATAAATAATTTCTTGATGGATTAGAGATGGAAAAGAATAGAAAGAAGAAATCAGCAAGGCTTGGCAGCATACTCCTGTAACCCCAGACGTTGAGAGGCTGAGGTAAGAGGACTTCAAATTTGGGGCCAAGATAGGCTACATATTAATACAGGGGTGGGGGAAGGATGGAGGGAGGGAATAGAGACTCTCATTTACTAAGGGAGTAACAGACTTGAAGAAAATTAACACACCCATCTTAAATCATTAATGACAACACTAAGTGTAAAGACTAGCTACTCAATAGACATTCAAGGATGAAATCACACAAGGGCCAGACATATAAAGTGAGTGCATTAAAAAAATATCAAGCTGTGGTTTGGATGTTCCCACCAAAACTTGTGTCAGAATTTAATCTCCAATGTGAGATTGTGACAATTAATCCAGCTATTGGATTTGGAGGTACAGCCTCTTGGAGCTAATTAGGATTAGATGAGATTATGAGGATTGGACCATCATGACTATCATGGACTATATGAAGGCTGAGCCAAGCTGTCAGATTTGCTGTCTCACCATCTTACCATATGACAACCTGCACTTCCTTGGACCATTGTCATGTCCCTACCAGCAAAAAGGTTCTCACAAGATGTACTTCCGCCTGCATAGACCTCTTATCTTCTAGAACTGTGAGCCTAAAACAACTTCATTTTTCTTCTTGCATGTGTGTTGTGTGGTGTGCATATGTAGGCATGCATATTCATATGCATATCGGTATATGAGTTTATGCAGGTGCACGTACATATGCCTATGCATGCATGTGTAGGCCAGAGGCTGACATCAGGTGTCCTCTTCAATCACATTTTTTAAAGACATGATCTTTTATTAAACCTAGAGCTCATGATTCAGCTAGACTAGCTAGCTGATGAGCCTTATGGACCCTCCAGTCTCCACCTCCCCAACTTTGGGATTACAGATGCCAACATTTTATGTGGGTGCTAGGGATCCATATTCAGGTCTTCATGTGTACAGAGCTCATTTCCCACTGGGCCATTTCCTCCGCTCTATAACTACTCTTTATGTTATGCAGTGTGTAGTATCCAGTATGACAACCAAGAACTATGACGAGGGGATTCCTCCAAGTGCACAGTAAAGCTGTGTATAAAAACACATGGGCAAGGAAGCCGTGATACTTAGATTGTAGGTACCTGAAACAAGGAATCTTCTGAGGTGACAAAATGCACACAAGCCAGGAAGATGGAAGGGGATGAAGTGAGAAAAGAGAAACAACGCTACTGTGAGCAATGTGCTGATCTTAGGTTTATAACTACTTCAGCTGTGTGTAGAGCTAAGAGTTTTTCTCTGTTACGTTCTAAGCACTTTGAAGAGATAACAGCTTCTCCCATCAACTTAGGCTTCCCTCCACAGTGGATGATGTTCATCTAGGGTAAATCTTCATGGTGCCACTCCGCTCCTTTCCTTGTCACGGAGTGATTTTTCTAATTGCTGGATTTAGGGAAAATGCCCTTTGTGCTCTAGGAAGGAAACTTCCTACAGACTATAGACTTCTCTGACCCTTCATGCTGAGCAGTTTTATTAGGTAAGCATATCCCAGTTGAGTGTCTCCCATGCCTAGGAAGGTAATGCACTCTGGTATTGCAGTTGAGCCAACAGACCCATTTTTTTTCTCACAGTAAGTCATAGTCCCCCCCCCCTGCCTTTGGTAAGTAATAAAGATGACGTGCTTGCCCCCATTGGTCTGTGACTCCTTGGTCTTTATACAGAACTCAGGCAAAATTGAGGTATTCTATTTCTTGCATGTGTGTATTTAAGGATATTGTGTGTGGAGGGGGTTCTACACACTGCCCACCTACCCTACCTTCAGAATGTCAATGGGCATTTTCAAACACATTCAATTTTCATATCACTCTTTTACTGTTACCCATAGAAGCCACCTTAAAGAGGAGAAAACTGATGCTTAGTGAGGCTAATTAGTAGTCTCAGTTCACAATGCTACCTAGTGATAAAGCTTAGAGTCTCCATGTTTCTAAATCTGAAGCCTGGTTGAAATGCCAACTGCACTGCCTGCCTGCTCAACAGCTCTCAGAAAGTTTCCTCCACTGTTGAAGAGTACATGGGAAAATGAAGTACAAATTAGACCCAAGTCCCACAGGTTAAAACAGTTTGTAAACTTTGAAAGCATCTCACATGAAGGAAAAGTAAAACAATGCCAAATGGATCACCTTTGCCTTTTATTCTAAGAACTAGTCTTCAGTATTTTGCCTCCAACCAATTCCTTCTATAAATAACTGAATGCCATCAAAAAAAGAAACAAAAAAATTGTTTGTTTGTACTGTTAAGGACCATATTTTAATGTTCATCACTCTGTCAGTTAACAATAAAAGGCAGAAAAATGGCTAAAGGGATTTGGGCTATGGCAGTTCATTCCAACCTGGTCAGTAAGAACTGTGACTGTCCCAATCCCACCTGAATGATGGGTGCCCCTGGCATATACCCTGAGGATGTGAAACTGGGGTTCTGGTGATAGTTGCCCTGCTTGCCATTGGAACATAGGGCATGCAAAGTCCAAAGTTGGCCAGTCCTGTTGGAGACGAGGTTGTCTCTATGCTTGCTAAGATAGGGACAAAACTCTCCCAAAGAAGTGTGGTTTCCATGTGAACAACACACAGAGTGATTGGCTCCAAGCAAAGGCTTGAGGTGACCGCAGGTCCTAGGGCATTTCTGGTGTCTTCCTCCTGCTAGGTTTCCAACTTTTGATTCTTGCCTCGTGGGACTTCTGACTCTATTTCTTGTTAAGTTTCATTTTATATCATTGTTTCCCTCACACAGTTTGAATGCTCCTCTTTGACTTACATATAAATGCAGCAAGGGTTGGAGGTAATAGTGCAGATTACTGCTGTCTGGAAGATGGCACACTCCAGGGCTTGAAAAGGGCAAGTATGTCTCTGGTTTATAAAGAGATAACCTTCTTTGGGGAATGACAAAGCATCAAAGGCATTACCGTCACCCAAGCAAACACTCATGTAACCACTTTGTTCTTCAGATCTAGCTTTTGTCCCTCCATCTTGACTATTCACAAATTCCTTTCTTGCACCTCACCAAGATATTGCCTCACAGGCCCCATATTATCTTTTCTTTCTTTCACCTTCCCCCCGCCCATCTCTGCATGTTCACTATCTAAGGAAATTCAGTCTACATGTCCCATCTTGACAATTTCTTTAATAATCTCCTGTATAACCACTCCTTTCTCATTTTGCAATTCTCGCCAAAAGAAAAATCCAGCCCTGGGTGGACCATATCCTCTCCTTTTTCTTGTGTAATGGACTGGATTAAGTCCCCTCAAAACAACTTATGCTGATTCCCTAACCACAAATATCTCATAATAGTACTTGGAGACTAGGTTATTCAAATGGGATGAAGTTGAACTGAGCTATCGGGGTGGTCTGACGGGTATCTTTGTATGAAGAGATGAGGACACAGACACACACAGAAGGAAGAAGATATAAAGATGCAGTGAGAAGATGGTTTTATTCTAGCCAAGGATAGATGTACTCAGAAAAAAAAAATCTGCTGTCCCTTATTCTGGTCTTTTAGCTTCTAGAACTCTTAAAAAAAGTTTCTGTTGTTGAAGCCACTCAATCTGGGGTGCTTTGTTATAGCAGATGCTGCAAAACTAATACACCACATGATCACCTGAGCATTGCAACATTGCTGGAGAAAGCCACACATCTAGGCAGCATGACTTTAGGGTGAATTTGTGCTCATCAGCCTTCACTGGACCCTGCTTAAGAATCATGCTACCATTTTCCTGATATTTTAAACTTCTGCTCTCCTTGATGAGTACTTCTAGCACCATCCAACTTCATCAAATCTCCAAATGTCCCCCATCTACTCCCTATCCCTCTCAATGACAATCTATATTTCACACACATACAGAGGGCATCAGGAGAAAATTCACTCAACCTTCTACCTCTATACCCACATGTCCTTCTCTCTATTTCTCCTGCTCTGCCCTCCATTCTCCCTCTATACCCTTCTCTACTTGAAACTACTCCACTTCCACCAGTTTCTCCCCATCTGTGTTTAAAAGCACTGAAGTCTACCCCAGGTAATTTCATTGTGTCATTGTAGAATAAAAACTATCAAAGCTGCCCATGAGGAGTGGCATTTTGCAAGTGCCTCACACGTGCATGATCATACTTAGATTTCAATCACAAGGCCATTTTGACATGCATATAAAGATGAGTCTATCATAGATTTTGCAGATAAGGGAGAAAAAATAAGTACAGTTCTTTTCCCAGTAGGTATTAAAGAAGTTTAAATCTTTTATTTTGATCCCTACACTCTGATACTCTGGTGCAGGCTGTGTTGATGAGACCTCCAGAGAATAAAATAAGTTCTTTGTCACATGAAGAGGGTAGAAGGAGTTGTTTAACACAAAATTGGTGAGGGTGCTGGCATTGCTTCTAGTGATCTTCATGCAAAAAATGACACCATAAATAAAAGCTTTGTCTGTTTAAGTACAGGTCCTTCTCTCCATGACATAATGAGAGCATGGGGAGAAGGGAAATGAGAGGTACTATTCCAACACAGCCACACAGGGAGAAGGCTGCATGAATGTAGGCAAAAACTCCCATTATTAACTGTTTCACTCCAGAGGGAGCTGCCTTTAAACCTCTGCCATCATGGTCATGAGAACCAAGAGGACACAGAATTGTGGCTGCCAGATGTGCACTTCCTCTAGCTCCTCCCCATGGACAAGGAAGACAGCCTGACCTCAACAGACCATTAGCACTGTAGAAATAGTCAGCTTAGTCCCTTTGAATGGCTTAAATGTAAATGTATGGCCCCCATCACCTCAGGAATATTTATTTATTTATTTATTTAAGCTAGAAAGAGGCAGATAGAGAGAAACAGAGAGAAAGAGTGAGAGAATGGGTGCTCCAGGGCCTCTAGCCACTGCAAACAAATCCCAGACGCATGTGCCACTTTGTGTATCTGACTTACATGGGTCCTGAGGAATCAAACCGGGTCCTTTGGCTTTGCAAGTGAGGACCTAAACCACTAAGTCATCTCTCCAACCTAGCCTCGGGGATTTTTGATTAAGATTGAGCTTGCTACTTAATTCTATAGAAGGCAAAGAGAGACCTACTAGGAAAATATATCACTGGGGAAAGGGTGGTTCTTAAGTCTAGTCCTGAGGTGTTGTCAGAGCCAGTTTGAGCTCTGAGTGTTCATGCTTATTGGCTGTTAGTTTTCTCTACCTGCTATTGATGTGTGGAAGTGAGCCAGTTTCTTCTACCTTTTGGACAGACAAGTCATCATATCTCAGCCAAAGGGTGGCATACAGTAGAGAAACAGTCTTTTTAATTTCTTGCATTTGTCTTTGAAGAGTTGTAAATCATTGTACTTTGAAAGTCATGAAGGAAATTGGTAAGCATAAAATAGGTGTGTGAGGGCATCCCTGAATGAAAAGAATTTCCCAGGCTCATAAGTTTATTTCCTGGGATGATACAAATATGGTTGTAGGAATCCTTCACAGACAGCAGGGACAGAACTGAAGTCATCTTCTTTATCCAGGGGGGAAAGTACTCAAAGTCCCAGTGCATACCTGAACTCATAGGCAACACCAAAACTTAAGTACTACAAGCAAGACATCCATAGTTCCATAATTCATAAACAAAAAAAATGATCCAAAACGTAGAACTTTCTAAAGCAGCAACATAATACTAAAACTGTACCTAGATGTATCAGAAATGGTGAACATAAAACAAGAGATGTAAATCTAGATTGTCTTACTATAAAACATGAGATTCATCAAACTAGAGAAGAAACACAAATGTAAAGTTCCTCAGCTGTGACTGCCAAGACTTGAAAGCCTTTCTAAAGGTGACTACAAGGAAAGAATGTTGACATGACTGACTTGATAACATAAATATGTATAATAATATATATGTATTAATATGTAATATTATGTAATATGTAATATGTATTAATATGTATGTAATATTATTACATACATATATATTTATAATATATGTATTATAATATATAATATAAATATAACATATTTATTATTATATTATATATATTAATAATATATATGTATGTAAATAATATATATGTATATACATTATTATATAATATATAATATAATAATAAATATGTATAATAATAACATATATAAATATATATATATTAGGCTCATAAAGAAGATTACAATCAAGGAAGACCTATCTAAAATATACCAAACAGGCACATGCAAAGATGGCAGCATTACTATGGGAAGGGTTCTTAGAAAGCACTAAAAGGAAGATAGAGTCTGAAAAAAATGGACCAAGTTCAGAAGTAGAGTTATCAACCTCTCTAAAATTACAGCTTCATAATCAGATGAGCAATAACAGAATTATCAGCAAAAAATACTAAAGTATGAAAATTATTTTTTAATCTAGCCTGTTTAAAGACAATCTAAACAATAAAACCTCTAGTATTTTAGTAATAAAGAAATTAGGATATCACTCAACATCTGCTATCATGTAAAAAGTGATGGTAATGTTCTGGGGGCAAACATGCATTTTAACTAGGAAAATTGTCTCTCTGTTGAGAAGACACATGCCAATAGAAACTGGATAGGGCTACATTGAAGACCTTCTATGTTTAGGGACATTGCCTGGGGAAACTTGCCTGGAGATATATGTGTATATATGTACTTAAACACACACACATCAGTAAGATGGGTAGATAGATGATAGATAGATAGATAGATAGATAGATAGATAGATAGATAGATAGATAGATAGATAGATAGACTGAGATAAATAATAGATAGATAGATGATAGATAAACAGATATCCTAAAATAAGCTAACTGTTAAGCAATTCCACTCATATGACTTGAGCCTAAAGATCAATCGTCCAGGCAAACAAGTCAATTAAAATAATTAACTATAAAAATAAATCTATGTCACACAAACAAGGAATGATGTCAAAAAGGTTTCCTAATGTGATCAACTTCCTGAAGCTGCTAAGTGGGAGAACCTGCATTTGAACAAGATTTGCCTTCTCCAGAGTCCCAATACACTGTCACTGTGTGCAAGATACCATGGGCAATTAATGAACAGTTATCCATGGTTCAAATTCAGAGAAGACCATCCTCCTCCCTTCCAGGCATTGCATGAAAATCATCACAAGCTTGTAGAATGGGAGAACTGCATATTTCTGGGGATCCAAATATAGGAGAACTGAAATTTTAAGCCTCCTTAGTATCTTCTCAAGACCCCAGACTACCATCAGAAACATCACTGTATTGTCAAATCCCTTGGTCATATCTACTTCCAAAGCCTACCCATGATGTGTCTAAAAGGCATCTCTCCCGTTATTGAAGAGTTTTTCTTATCAATGACAAATAACTTCCTTCCAGAGCATCCCTGGAGGCATGTGTCTAGCAGAGTAGAAATTTCATCCAGGACCACAGTCTGTGAGTGATGGCTGGATTCTGTGGATTAATGACCATAAATCCACCAGCACAACATAGATAGAGCACACGTTTTTGCACACAGAAGTGAGTTCAACAACTCCTCTTAATTAAGGGAGAAAGGGCACAAGACCTCTGGGAAGAAATCTGTGATCTCCCAGTGCATTTCACCTGCAGCAAGATGTCTCTCTACAGACCAGATATGTACAAACATAAGCTACACAGGGCTGTGATTGTGACCGTCTATGGTTTGGGACATCCCCTAAGGAAACTTACTTTGAGTGTGAAAAGACAGAATATACAAGTTTGATCATCTTGTGTCCTACCATTTTATATATGTATCTGTTGTATGGTGTTGTGCCATACATTTTCTATCTGTATGCATATCTGCCTGTTGCAGCTCTTCACAGGCACCCAGGGTTACAGATTCTGAGGTCCCTGCCTATAGATTTGCCCTATTGACATTTTTCCCTAGCTAAACATTCCTGGGAGGAGATGCTGTTCCATCTAGCCAAGAGCTAAGAAACAGGAAATCCCAGGTCAATTCTTTCTTCTACCTCAGTTTCCTTGAGTCCATCCACGTTCTATTTCAGTCCAGAGTCCTACATGATGCCTTAGTGTAGATGTCTGCAAGTAGACACCCTACATACTTTGGAATTACCTTCTCTCAGGAAGTTTGACATCAATTACTTCTGCCCCTATCTGTGACTCTGTCCCTTCCATCTTGGGGCAAACCACGAATCCGAAATATGCGTATGAAAGAACAAAGTGAGAATAAAGCTGCTAAGAAATTGAGATGAGAGCACAGTCAACTGTGATGTGAAGAACTTCCCACAGGGTCACATGAGGACTAAACTCAGGTGCCCCAGACAGTTCCTGTTCATGCTTGCTTTTCTGCTCTAGCTTTCTGAGGGATCAATAGTAGAGTGTCTGCCTAGCATGCATGAGCTCCACACTGATCTCCAGCACTGAAAAGGATATGTATTTTCTAACTTTCCCGGTCCTTCATCAAAGCAGAAAACACTGCTACAGAGCAACACTGCTTAATCCTGTTTCATGATATGGAACTGACATGTCTCATGGGCAAAGAGAATGTTCTGTCCTTACTACAAATGACGTAGTCAATGGAAGAAAGATTTCTGGTGGCACTTTAGACTTCCGCATAGTCTTACTAGCCTATGCAATCTGCTTGCAAGAACCATAAGCTGAATATCTCATAAGCAACTGAAAGTTACTTTTCACAGTTCTGGAGCCTCAAAGACCAACACTGAGGAGTCAGGTGGCACAGTGCCTGGTAGGGCTGGTTTTCTGGCTCAAACCTCCTAGCTACATGTACATGATTAAAAAATTATGGTCTTGTCAGCCTCTTATAAGTAAACCAAACAGGGTTGGGAAAATGGCTTAGTGGTTAAGTCACTTGCCTGCAAAGCCAAAGGACTCAGGCTTTATTCCTCAGGACCCACAAAAGCCAGATGCATGTGTCTAGAGTTTGCTTGCAGTAGCTGAATGCCCTGGCATGCCCATTCTCTCTCTACCTCTCTGTCACTCTCAAATAAATTTTTAAAATTAAGGAAAAAAAGAAAACTAAACATTTCATTGTTAGGGACTCATCCCCAAGACCTAATTCCCCACAAAGGGGTCCCACTACCTGATTTGCCATAACATTGGGAATTGGGTTTAAATTATGAATTTGAAGTTATAGTCATGCATTTCACAACACACAGCATTAGTTTTGTGGTTTGTGGTTTTCAACATCTTTTTACAAACATTAGATCATGTGAGACACACACCACTCCTTCAATATCCACATTTACTGTCAAAGAAACTTGGGCAGGAGCAAGTGGGCTGACTTCCTCAAGACAGTCATGAGGGTTAAGATGAGAGAATGATCAGCTCCAAAGTACAGATGCACACTGACACACTAGTCCATGCCTCTAAGGCCCACATAACCTGGTAATGAAGACTCAGTAAGTACATGTCATCACAAATATGGAATTACAAACCATGATAAGCAAAGATGGGCCTGCATTTACAGCAACAGAGACCCGGCTAAGTAAACAGTGGTTCATCCACAGATAATGAATTTCTATCATAAGCAATAAAAATGAAGCTATATAAATATAGCTATTTATCTAAAATATGTCTTCAATATGTTAATAAATGAAAAGAAAATATTATACAAAGCAGATTGTAAAATGTAATCTTGTTTGCATTAAAGAACAAAAAAAATGCAAATACACAAAGTTCAAGCTTTTAACTGCTACCTGCTACTTCCTCTCCTCTGGGTGCTATGTATTCTGCAACAGAACCTCCTCGCTCAGGGGTGGGCCAAATCTGGCCTACTGCCTTTTTTTGTGGTTATATTTTAATGCTGTGAATTGAACCAAGGGTGTCACACATGCTAAGCACGTGCTATACCACTGAGTTACTCCCAAGCCTGCAAATAAAATTTTATTGAAGCACAAATATGCCCATCATTTACATATTCTCGATGGCTGTTTTCACTCTGTGCTACAGCAGCAGGGATGGGTAGTTAACACAGAGGCCATACATTCCTCAAAGTCTGAAATATTTTCCATCTGACCTTTTACTAATTTTTTTTTTAAAAAAAGAGCTTATCACCTTTTATACTAGGCTATCCAAGAATCTGAGAGTTCTGATGTTCTGAGACCACAGTTTAGTAAAGTGAACACTCAGTGGGTGCCAGTATGTTTGAGCAGTTTGCAAACCTTTCTCATTTCCTTCCCTTGACACGACTATGTTATAACCAACCCTACTGTGCACTATGGTGTGAGGGTAAGAGACCTGCTGGGAAGAGAAGCAGCTGAGAGTCGAACTTCAGCTTTGAAATACAATGATTCAGTTGATTTCTTCTGATTCTCTTTTTGTGCTGACCTGTTAAGAGTCATAGGCAACACTAGGCTTATCTCAGCCTGAAGTCCTGTAATTCTGCCATGACCTCCATCTTGCACACAGAAAATGAACAATATTAAATAAAACAGGCATCACGAGGGAAGGATGTGGTTCAGCTGAACAAACTACGAGCCTGAATGGGAAATGGATGCTTCAAGGTATCAATCATGTCGTGTCGGAAGGAGGAGTTGACAATGGAAGCTTCTGGAAGGGGTGAGATGAGGACCACTGCCTGAACATTTGTTCTTTTGGATTTTGGAAGATGGGTTAGGCCAGGATGAAGGTATGTGGTATTCTAAATAGAGTTAAAAATGGCCCCATGCAGCTGCCTAACCCTGAAGGTACCACATCTTATAGGGCAGGGCGTGATACTGCATCACAATTCATGTTTGCTGTTTTGGTATACTGATAGCAAACATTTCATATTGCTGTGTATATATGTGTGCATGCGCATAAATTTTTATAATAAATTCTTTCATTTTCTTTTGTCTTATATTACATTTAGGTCATTATATCGGAGTTTTAATTAGGCATGTGGCTACGTTATCTGTGTATCTCATTTCAGGAAGGACTACAAAATATTTGTTATAAAAAGGGGACACTGTCCTAAGTGGCTGGGGGAAACCATTAGCTTAGTAAATTCAAAGAGCAGGGGAAGGTCCATGGGTCCAGAGCTTGATAGGAGTCAGGGGAAAAGAGATATATAAGTATGAGCTAAAGTCACAATGAACAATGTAGATTATTCATTGCACATAGAGCCTGCTTGCCCACAGAGCCAGAGTTTCAGTTAAACCATTACAACCCTCAAGCACATTCACAGATTCATGTGGTCACATTTGTTTGTTTAAATATAATTTAAGTTCTCTTCTTTTTAAACAGGGTCTCCTGAATTGTACAAATAGAGATCTACAAACTCTGGGCTCAGCCCTGCTTGAATGAAGCATGGGCTTTGATGCTGAGGAGTGTGTGGATGTGTTGAAGCCATCTTCCTCCATCGTAGACAAGAATTCTAGCTTCTTGGTTCCTGTTCCATAGCAGTAAAACAGGCCATATAGTCCACACTTTAAACACGTGTAGACTCAGAAATGTCTCTGCATAGTTGTCGACGATACACTAACATCACTCCAATCAACCAAGTCCTCCAAGTCTAAATGTTCCAGGTTCATTTCCCACCCAGAATAAATGAACCATTCCTGGGTAAAGGTGTCAAGGCCAGCCTTCACACCCACCCTGCCATCAGAATATACCTCTATATTTCTCACATATTCCTAGATTAATGGTGCCATTGTCTGGATAAGATATACACCAGTACTCACTATATTGCTATGGCTGACCACAAACATTGATTACCCTACCAGCTTTTGTCAGATATTGTGGTGGATTCTGGAAAGATGGGGTGGAATCATATTTCTTACAGCTGTGAAAACTTGTTCAAGACACAGAACCTACAATCAAATGTATCACTGCTATGAAATGAGCTTGATGACATCAGTTGCAATGTCTCTTCATCCCTGTCTTTTATTTTTCTTGTTTAATTTTCCACTGTATCCTGCAATTATTTTGATTAGTGCATAATCTTCATGATAAAACACAGGCATGTTTAGTTTGATAAGTTCTGACAACTGAAAACAGCTATAAAACTATATACCCATTCACCACCTCAGAAATTCCTCTCTGATCATGTTCCTCTGAGATAAGCTCCCTGCTTGCCAGAAACATCAGCCTTCAATCCACCAGAGATAAGTATCATCCCCAAAAAAGTATCTTTTGTACAGGAGAGATTACTCAGTGGTTAAAGTGTTTACCTGCAAAGTCTAATGACCCAGGTGTGAATCCCCAGTACCTACATAAAGCCAGATGCACGAAGTGGCACATGCATCTGGAGTTTCTTTACAGTGGTTGGAGGCCCTAGCATGCCCATTCTATCTCTCTCTCTTTCTCTCCATCCAAATAAATAAATTAAATTTTAAAAAGTTTTTTTGTGTGTGTCTGGCTTAGTGTTTGTAATACTTGCATGGACTTGTGTGTATTGTCTTTTTATTGCAGTTTTTGCTGTTGGTGTATCTATTCTCCTTAACACACACAAATTCTTTCCGGGTCTGGCTTATTATGAGAAATCTACTGAGTGAATTTCTGAAAAAGTCTTTTTGATGATGGAAAATGAAATTTTTCTTAGATAAATATTTAGGGGTGGAATTTTTGATTCATTAGGTAAATGGAAATTACCTTATTAAAAAATCAACAGTTCTTCAAAGTGGTTGTACCATCTGACCCATCTCTCAGCAGGTGAGGCAGTGCTCCAGCTATTTGCTTCATATCCTAACACTTGCTTTCATGATTTTGTGCATTTTGTTTTTGCCAATTTAGTGGATGTGGAATAGTAATATCTAGCTTAATCTGGTTTTAATTTACATTTCCTTGGTTACTAATGATATTGAACACCTTCGCACACACTTAGTGAAATGCTTATTCAAGGATTCTGCCCATTTCAATGTTGTTGGGATCAAGGCATTCTTTATATGGCCTGGACATGAGCTCTTTGTCAGGTAGATGTACTGAGAATGCTGTTTTTTTTTTTGTTTGTTTGTTTGTATGTTGACTCATATACGTGTGTGTTTGTGTGTGTTTGTGTGTCCCAGTAGTTTAGTTATATAAACTAATAAAATTATCTTTTATACATTAAATTTAATTCATTCTCCACACTCTTCCTTACAAGTGGGACCCTTATTCAATGCATTAAGCAAGACCTGTCTTAGCCAGGCATCATGGTGCCATGTGCCTATAATCTCAGAACTTGGAAGCTAAGGCAATAGGATCACCAGTTTAAGGTCAACCTGGGCTACATAGTGGGTCCCTGTCTCAACACACACACACACACACACACACACACACACACACACGATAGAGAGAGAGAAAGAAGGCTGGGTATGTAGTTCAATGTGCTAGCTTGCACGCAGCCCTGGTCTCCATATCCAGTATGCATACACGCAGAAAAGAAACATATCTCAGAGGGTAGATGTACTAAATAAGATAGGATGGGCCAATACATAGGAAGTCTTTAACAATATCCAGCAGTGCACCTGTGCATGTGTACCAGCCATTTCTATTACCAGGAAAATTAATCTCTCTAAAAGAAAGAAGAAACATTAAAAGAAAGAAGAAACATGAAGAATATGGTGATACAGAAATTTATTGGAAGAAATTTTAACTGAAACTTACAGGTATGTAAAAAAAAAAAACCCATCCAAGTAAAGACAGTCAGATTACTAAGTAACATGAGACCTGGAAAGGAAATGAGAGCTTCCAGGCAGTGAAAAGAACATGTAAACGTTCAGTGCAAATGTCTGTGGCACTTAGGAAAGGCTACATGCATTATGTGGGCTGGGATATGATAGGAGGGGATGCTGGGGCAAAGGTGAGGTTGGAAGATGGAGAAACTTTGCCACACAGAGCCATATTTTCTTCATCTGGTGGACTTGACTTCTCAAAGCATGGCATGCAAAGCATATGTATGTGTTTCATCTGGAAAACTTGACTTCTCAAATGTGATCTGCAGGGCAGCAACTTCAACATCACTTGAGAGCTTATTAGAAATGATCAAGCCAAAATCTGCTTTCCATAACCACCCTCCATCATGGGATTTACACAGAAAACCAAGTCTGAAAAGCACTGTTGTGGACAAGTAGGAGCTGTCTCAGGAACTTGAGAAGGAACGTGATATATTCAAATTCCTAGTTTATGAATTTCATCCTGAGGGCAATATGAAGGACAGTGTGGAGGAGGCTAGACACTTAACTTCCAAAAGATAGTGAAGAGTCAAGTGAAGGGGATATAGTTCAGTGGTAAACCACTTGCTTAGACCATGTAAGACCTGGATTTAATTTCCAGTGCCAGTAAAAGAAAAATGTTCATTAGTTAGATTTCCCTGAACTCAAAAAATTAGCATCATTTTCAAAGTAAAACTCTTCCACAACTCATTTTACAATGCAGACATGTCTACAACACTATCCTTTTAAGAACTTGATAGAAACATTTATTACTAATACTGTTAAGCTCAACTAATAACTACCATAATCCTATTATCAGGAGTTATTTGAAATATAACTGCCAAGTACTCCCAAGTTTCTATCTACATATTATTTCTAAACATCATTACAACCTTGAACTGTTGAAAACCATATAGAAATGTGTCGTCAAGATTGTAATGTTTCCCACTTAGATATAGTGACTTGACTCCTACTCTCAGCCAACTGTATTGATGGGACTGACACTATATCCAGCTCTATTGTATTGACCATGGTGAACAACACTGTCACTTTCACTTAAGTATATGAACCTGATTAAGATGTTAAAAAAGACCTACATCAGCTAGAGGTATTGGCACATATCTCTAATCCCAGCACTTGGCAGGCAGAGGCATGAAGACCATCAGTTTGAAGCCAATCTGGGCTACACAATGAGACCCTGTCTCAGAAAACCAAAGGCTATGGATATAAATTAGTGTTCTAGAATGCCCAAAGCCCTGGTTTCCATCTACTGAACACACACACACCCTAAAAATATATCTCAGAGGTTGCATATAAAGATTAAATGAGATATAAAGGATCACTCCATGAGAAGTTATTATCAGTGTAATATCAGGTCATGTAATTTAGTGGCAAGTCAGAAAATGTATGGGAAACTTTTAGGAAAGAATCTACAGTTGAAGCTACCCAAAGAAATAGCCTTACATTTTCAGAGGAAATTGTGAAGGCAAAATGAATATATATGAGTTCCGGAGTAATGGAAGTCACTTTTACTGTTCAGAACAAAGGAAGGCTCACAAAGAAATATAACTAGTTTGCTGCCCAGGCATGGTGACAGTGAGTTCCAAGGCAGCCTAGGCTGCATAGTGAGACCCTGTCTTAAAAGGAGGGAGAAGAAAGAGAGGGAAGAAAAGAAGAGAGGGAGGGAAAGAGTGTGTGAGGGAGGGAGGGAGGAAAGGGAGGGAGGGAGGGAAGAAAGGGAGGGAGGGAGGGAGGGAAGAAAGGGAGGGAGGGAGGGAAGGCAGGGAGGGAGGGAGGAAGGGAAGAGAGGGAGGGAAGGGTTTTTTTGTCATGGATACTGTCTTGACAAAAATAAACCCTCAAATCACACCTGGAATTACTTCAAAATTTTATACTAAAAAAGATGATATTTGGGCTGGAGAGATGGCTTAGCAATTAAGGCACATGCCTGCAAAGCCTAAGGACCCAGATTCAATTGTCCAGGTTCCAGGTAAGCCAGATGCACATGGTAGCACATGCATCTGGAGTTCATTTGCAGTGGCTAGAGGCTCTGGCATGCCCATTCTCCCTCTCTCTCTCTCTCTCTCTCTCTCTCTCTCTCTCTCTCTCTCGTCATTCTCTAATAAATAAAATAATTTTTAAAAAAGATGATATTTATTTGTGTTTAAACCAGAAGCTCTGTCACTTGCCACCAACCATTTCTTACTTAAACTGCCATCATGCTTGTTTCCCAAGATTAGAAGCCGAACAATAAAGTGGCTAAATGAGCTGTTTGGTCACACAGCTTATATTTAAGACAATATCATCTCACTGGGAAATCTATGGTTTTTAAAGTTTTGCTCCTTCTCATACTTAAAAATGTTAAGTCAATGTTAGAAATGAAGAAAATTTAATTAAAAACTACATGATGCATAATTTATACAACCAGGAGGAAAAGTACAGCTTGAGAAAGTAGAATTTTTCTATCTTTCATTTATGTACTTAATTTTAACTTGCTTAGTCATCCTTTTTTTTTAACTTTAAGTCAATATTATATATGAGGCACTATATTAGGAATATATAAAATGAGTAAAGGATAGTTCTCACTGTAGACTCACCCAACAAGAAAGAAGGAAGTAAAACAGATGCTGCTCAACAGAGGAACCAACAGCTAGAGGGGCCAACACCCTCCTCTCAGCAGTGACAGAGCTACTAGAGAGAAACATCAGCAAAGAAACAAAAATGAGATTAACACACTCAGTCCAGGATCCAGTCAGCATCCACTGGACACAGGAACATGTTTCCATGCACAGTTAAGTGTCCGTCAAGGTAGATCATATCCTTGGACACTATATAAACTTCAACACATTTAAAAGAAAGAAAATCATGCAGACCATGTTCTCTGATCACAATGAAACAAAACTAAAGCTCAATAAAAGGAAGAATATTTGGAAGCGAAACATCAAACTCATGGGTCAAACAGGAAACCTTTAAGAGAATAAAAGCATACAGAATTAGATAAAAATGAAAATAGAACATTTCAAAATATGTAAGATGCAATAAAAGAAATCTGACAAAGAAATTTACTGCACTAAATTCTTACTATGAAAAAGAAGAGAGTCCCAATCAATAACATTTGTGTCTACCTCAAGAAACAAAAACAGAAGAACCTATACCTAAAGAAAGTTGAAGAAATAATAAAAGGTATTAATAAAATTGAAAATACAGAAAATCAATGAAACAGAAAGCTAGTTCTTTGAAACAATCAATGAAGTTAATAACATTCTATCAAAAAGGATAAAAATAAGTAAAATGACAAGAGAGAGGTCACCAGCATCAGGAATGAAACAGGGAACATCACAGCAGATCAACTGTATGCTTACACATTCAGCAATATAGAATACAGAATGCAAGTCCTTAAAACCTACAAACTAATACAAATGGAGAATTTGAATATTCTATAGCCAACAACTTTAATTCTTAATTTCAAAATTTCCAAAAGAGAAATCTGCAGACTCTTAAAGTTTTGTGGGGGACTCTATCAAACATTTCAGTGAGAACAAACATCAACAGGACATCATCTCTTTCCAAAAGTAAATGGGAAAGGATGAAGGGAAGGCAGAAAAACTTCTCAAAACAGTTTAGACCAGTGTTATTATTACACAAAACTTAGATAAAAATAGTACAAAGAAGAAAATATGGAGCAATATTTTACATGAAGGTAGGTATAAAAATTCTTATTAAGATGTCAGCACATCTAAACACATATACAAAAGAATGATATACCATGACCAATTAGGATTTATTACAGGTATGCTAGACTGACTTAGTTCATTTAAAAAAAAAATCAATGAATGAGATAGGACCATAGGACCAACATTGATGATAATAATTTTAAAGTTAGGAACAGAAAAATAGAAGGAAACCAAATTTGTCTGATAAATAACATCTACAGAAAAAAAGTCATAGTCACCATCATGCTTCAGAGGAAAGAACATGTACTTTTATGCTTTCTCACTAATATCTAAAATGAGGCAAAGATGTCCATTGCTCTTATTCAACATAGTACTACAAGTTCTAACCACTGCAATAATGCCAGAGAGATAAATAAATGTAATGTGAATTGTGGAGGAAGAAAAAAAACTATGCCTATTTGCAAATGACATGCTAAGCAACAGAATCCTAGCCCACTGAGACTTCTAGACCTTGTTAGCATGTCTGGGATGGTTTCAGGATATCAGATGAATCTACAAAAAACAACAGCATGCCTATACATTAACAATGGGCATGTAAAAACCAACATTAATAATACAGTATCTTTTACAACTGTTCTAAAGAAAATACTTACAACTTTAAAAGACATACGTAGACTCTGCATGCTGAAAGTTGCTTGATGTTAATGAATGCAGTCAAAGAATAGCTAAATAAGTAGAGGGACGTACTGTGCTTAGAAAGTGGAAGATTTAGCACAGTAAAGATTTAAATCTCCATAAATTGATTTATAGATGTAATACATTCCTGTCAAAATCTACACAAGTTTTTTTTTTTGTAAAAACAGACAACTGCATGCTAAAATTTATATGACAAGCCCAGCCCCTGGTGTATTTAAAACAATCTTGAGCAGAAACTGTGAGAGGAATCACTAACATAAGGCTTCCTGTGACGCTACAGTGATGGTGGGATATTGACAGAAGGTAAGCACATAACACAACAGAACAGGATGCAGAGCCTAGAAGTAGACCGGCACAAATGTGCCCAAGTGATTTGCAACAAAAGGTGAAAGCGATTCAAGGAGGAACTGTAGGCTATTATAAAAGATACTGGGTTAATTGGACAATATGCCCAGACAATAAAACGAACATGGATTTAAACAACAAATTTAGCAGAAAGCTAATACAAAATGGACAGTGAACATACACAGAGAATAAAATTCAATATAATATAATGTTTTTACCATCACATAAGAGACAGTCTTTGGGATCTTGGCTAAGAAGAGAATTTTTAGACTTGACATAAAAAGATGGTGAACCATAAAAGACAGTTTTGTGAAACTTTAGCTCATCAAAATCAAAATCTTTGGACTAGAATTATTGCTCAACAGTAGAGTCCTTGCCTATCATGCACATGGCACTGAGTTTGATCACTGGTACCACAAAAAATTAAAATATTTTTTTCCTGCCAGAAAAACTCTATGAAGAGAATTGTAAAAAGACACAGCTAAAAGAAAATATTTGTGAAATTCTATTCACATTTTCAGTAAGACACATATTTTGAAAATGGCCAGCTTTCAATCTGTAACGTAAAAACCAAACAAACATCCAAAGAGCAAATGTATCAAACACAAGCACATGAAGAAATGTTTAATGTATTTATCCATTAGGAATGCAGGCTAAAGCCACCTAGAGGTATCATTACTTACCTATTTGAGCAGCTAAAATTAAAAGCAGAGACAACTCCAATGTTGGTGAGCTTGAACAGAACCTACACCATTCATACATCACTAGTGAGAATGTAAAACGGTACTACCAGTCAGGCAAATATTTTGACAATTTCTTAGGAAACTAAACATGCAATTACCATTTGATACAACAATTGCAATCTCGGGCATTTATCCAGGAGCCATAGAAACTTATGTTCACACAAAATCCATGAATGAGTATCCATAGCAGCCTTACGTATAAGAAGGCAAAACTAGCCCAGAAGTTGTGCAACAGATGGACAATTAAACAAATTGGACCCATTCCACTGTACCATGGAATACTACTTAGCAATAAAAGAGAATTATTATTGATATATTCAATGACTTGGATGACTCTCCAGGGAATTAAAAAGTTAAAAATACCTATGAATGAAATTGTCTGTTACAGTAAAAATTAATGGAAATGAAGGACACTGTGAAGTGAATAAAACAGACAAAAAGACAAGCATCAGCTGTCCATATTCACTCTCATACACGGAATTTTAAAAGACATCAACATGACTCAAAGAACACCATAAAACCAGAGTGACAAAATAGCACAATATGGGCTGGGAAGATGGCTAAGTGGTGCTTGCTTGCAAAGCGTGCCTGGCCTGGGTTCAATTCCAAAACTGCCCGCGCGGCACAAGTAAAAAGTAGCACAAGTGTTTGTCATTCGATTACAGAGGCAAGAGTCCCTGGTATACCCCTACACACACCACACCACACACACACACACACACACACACACACACACACACATAAATAAATGTCTTTTAAAAAATAATGGCACAAAAGCAGATAGATATACATACCAATGAAATAGAATACAAGACCCAGGATGCACACAATCAACTACAGCCACCTAATCTTTTTTGTTTTAATTTGTTTGCTTGCTTTTTGAGGAAGGGTCTCACTCTAGCCCAGGATGTCCTGAAATTCAGTATGTAGTCTTAGGGTAGCATTGAACTCACAATGATCCTCCTACCTCTGCCTCCCTAGTGCTGGGACTAAAGGTGTGTGCCACAACACTCAGATCAGCCACCTAATCTTTGGCAAAGTGTTAAAAACATACATGGGCATGGGAAGCTTCTTCAACTGATCATGCTGGGAACCTGTACATTCACATATGAAATTTCTCACTCTGACAAGAATCAATTTGAAATGCATTAAAGATCTTCACATAAGACTTGAAACTCTGTAAACTACTAGAGGAAAATATCAGTGAAATATGTCAAGATATAAGCATAGGAAAGGACTTTCTGAGAAAGACTCCAATAACACAAAAATAAACCCAAGAACTGACAACTGGGATTGCTTGAAATTTAGAAATTTCTACACAGCAAAGGAAACAGTCATCAAAAGAAGAAACAGCCTACAGAATTGGAGGGAATCTTTGCCAACTATGCAGAGAATTAGTATCTATAGCCTAAAAAGAACTTCAAATATTAAACATCAAGGGATGAGATGGCTTAGTAGTTAAGGTGCTTGCCTGCAAAGCCAAGGACCCAGGTTTAATTCCCACGTACCCATGTAAAGCTAGATGCATAAGGTGGCACAAGTGTTTGGATTTCCTTTGCATTGGATAGAGGCCCTGACACACCCATTCTCTCTCTCTCTCTCTCTAACAAATATATAAAATATTTTAAAAATAAACATCAAATAAAGTTATCCATTCAATTAATGAGGTGATGAATTAAATGAACAGTTCTTAAGAGAAGAAATACAAATGGCCAATAAATATTTGGCAACATGTTCAACATGCTTAGCCACCAGAGAAATGCAAATGAGAACTATACCAAGGTTTTAACCACTAACAACACATGCTGCAAGGATATGAGAACAAATGAACCTGTACACACTATTGGCAAGAATAACTCGTGCAGCCACTATGGAAGTCAGTATGGAAGATCCTCAAAAAGCTAAAACTAGAACTTCCAGCATGATAAAGCTACACCACATCTGGGTATTCTGAAGGACTACACATTAGTGCTCCACAGAGACACCCACAGATCCATTTTATTGCTGCACTATTCACAATATCCAGAAAATGGAACCAGCCTAGATGTTCACCAACAGATGAATGAATACAAAATGTGGTACATATGAATAAATTCATGACATTTACACACAAAAAAATGGATGGACCTAGAGATCATCTTGGTAATTGAAATCATCCAAATTCAGAAAGGCAAATATAGCATGTTTTCTCTCATATGTGGGATCCAGATTTAAACTTATATGTACACATCTTGTATAAAGACATGAAAGTAAAAAGGGGACTATGAAGAAGGAGGAAAAATGTCTAAACAAAAGGAAGGGAAGGGAACAAGGGAGAGATATGGAATATATACAACATGAAAACAGAAGGCAAAAGGGAGACAGATAGGAGAAGACACTGAAAGTGGTGAGTAAGAAAAACAAGCTTAATAGTATATATGTATGCAAATGTCACAATGAAACTATTACTTTGTATGCTAACTAAAGAAAATATTTTATTTATTGATTGATTTAGACAAAACGTCAGACAGAGAGAGAGAGAGAGAAGAATGGGTACACTAGGCCCTCTAGCTAGTGCAAACAAACTCCAGACACATGTGCCACCTTGTGCATCTGGCTTATGTGTATACTGGGGAATCGAACCTGGGTTCTTGGGTTTTGCAAGCAAGCACCATGACCACTAAGCTATATCTCCAGCCAAAGAAAATATTTTAAATGCTATAGAGACCAGTATGGTACAATTCTGATCACAATAAATACCCAGAATAGAAAAATCCAGAGAGAGGAAATGCACTCCTGACTGCTTATGGAGGGAGGTGAGCTTGGGAAGTGAGAGCTAAGGACTGGGGTTGCTTTTTGCAATAATAAAAATGTTCTAAAATGCAATGGTTGTGAAACTATGACTATTCAAACATATGTATTGAACTTACACATTGTAAATGGATAAAACATAGGTGAATTCTATCATAATAACTTTGATACAAAAAATACCTTGAAGCAAGGTCGTGGTGAGTGCTAGGGCTTAAATCTGTCCTTGGAGAAAGGTAAACTAACAGTGTCTGATGCTCAAGTTGAGTGATCTCTTAAAACATATGGACTATTTATTTCTAATATAAAGGTAAGATATTCACAATTTTTTAAACTTTAAGTGAAATTGGGACAAGGGAGTGGAGATATAAGAATATAACACCATAGGAATATGACAAACTTGCAATATGCTTATAAATTAAAGTTCTCAATTAAAATTATTTTAAAAAATTAGAAGTATGGGACAGCATAATGTAAAACACACAACCATCCACTTGCTTAAAAATGAAAAAGACCTGGAAATACTATAGAAACTGTTAGATATTGAGTCAGTCAGGGGTAAGAGTAGATTGGATTTGATCAGTATACACTATATGCATATATGGAAATAGCACACTGAAACCTATAAATATGTACAATTAATAAAAGACCAATGTCCATGTCAAAAAGATTATATATATATATGTATGTATATATATATATATGTATATATATATATATATGCTTCCTAATTTTCAAAATTATGAAAATTAAAAGCAGATTAATCATCGCCTGAGATTATAGAGGTAGAAGGTCTTGGAAGGAAAATGAGTGTGGCTATAAAAGGTGTGGTGGTTTGAATGAAATGTCCCACATAAACTCATGTATTTTGAATACTTGGTCCACAGTAGGTGACAATTTGGAACTGGTAGATGCTATGGAAGGTGAAGCCTTGCTGGAGGAGGCATGTCACTAGGTGTGGACCTAAGGATTATTAGTCCAGCCCACTGGGCGTTCAAGCCAATCTACTCATTACTTCCTACTTGGTGATACAGAGATGTGATGCGCAGCAGCCTGTCATGCTTTCTCCACATGAGGGAACTTCCTCTCATAACTGTATGCTAAAATAAACCCTTTCCTCCCATAAGATGCTTCTAGGGTTGTTTTGTCTCAGCAATGAGAAGGTAACTGCAACAGAATGCAAGACAAGGAATTCTGTGAGGATGGAAGTTACTGTATAGTGCCTAGAGTGATAGTTTTACAAACTTATACATGAAATAAACATGCCTAGAACTGAACTGCATGCATACACCAATGAGTACAAGTAAAGCAGGAAATGCCTAAGGAAGATCTGTGGTTTTTATCCATGTGGAATTCCTCATTGATAAATGACACAATAGCTTATAAAGTGTCTCCAAAGAGGAAACCCATATAAAGTATGCATCTCATCACAACACTGTATGTGAATTCACAGACAAATCAAATTTTTAAATGTGCAACTTGTAAGAGGGACAAGAAAGTAAACAGAAGGGAAATATTACTCAAGTACATTGTGTGAACATAGGGAAATGCCACAATGAAACCCCTTACTTTGAAAAATAAATAAGTGCTACTAAAAATTTTAAATTAAGGGGCTGGATAAATGGCTTAGTGGTTAAGGCACTTGTCTGCAAAGCCTAAGGACTCATGTTCAATGCTCCAGGACCCCTGTAAGCCAGATGCACAGTGGCACAGCACCCAAAGTTGCACATGCACACAAGGGGGCACACAAGTCTGGAGT
The DNA here is from genome assembly GCA_036346955.1 of Dipus sagitta. Taxonomy (NCBI): domain Eukaryota; kingdom Metazoa; phylum Chordata; class Mammalia; order Rodentia; family Dipodidae; genus Dipus; species Dipus sagitta. The sequence goes on from CM070783.1 coordinate 51,614,593, forward strand.
TAAATTACAGTGGCTAGATGCCCCGGAATTCTCTCTCCCCCACCCACCTCTCTCTCTCATAAGAAGGCCAGTCTGCTGGGCTTGCCTCAAAAAAAATTAAATTAAATAAAAAATAAAGATAGTCTCCACTCTATAGGAGCTGGCACAAGACAATTTAAATAAGCATTTAAATGAATATAAGGCTGAGCGAGTTAATTACCATAGTGCAGCTTGTACTGTTGACACAGGAAGTCCACAGAGCTAACTCCTACCTCCCCCTGCAAGAGCACTTCGTGAATAGAGATTTGTAGGATAAATGAAGTTAGAAGGCTTCAGTTAACATCCTGCTTCCATGCAGACACATGTGGACAGGGATGGCCACATACACAGATGAATCAACAGACCAAAAACAAAATAGGGAAACTTTGTGACATTCAGTCCAGAAAAGTGGATAATATACTTGTCAAGTTTTAAGAAATTTAGGTCAAGTTCACTGCAGATATCAGTAACATTTAACTAAATGACTTTTTCTGGAATATTTTGGTATTAAGAAGAACTCTGAGGGACATCAACAGACCCTCATGATATTCTCCTCAGAGAAGCATGACAGGTGATGACAGTCAAGCATGCTCTCAGTTCAGGAAGCAGCAGCACAAGGAGCAAGGTCTGGCTTTGTCTGCCCAATTATGCCAATAATAAGTCCACTTAATGTAAGAGTTAATGGAACCAAACCTTTTTAAAATTCTGTATAGTGCTGGAAAGACGGCTTAGTGGTTAAGCACTTGCCTGTGAAGCCTAAGGACCCAGGTTCGAGGCGCGATTCCCCAGGACCCATGTTAGCCAGATGCACAGGGGATGCATGCATCTTGCGTTCCTTTGCAGTGGTTGAAGGCCCTGGGGCACCCATTCTCTCTCTCTCTCTCTCTCTCTCTCTCTCTTTCTCTCTGTCTGCCTCTTTCTCTCTCTGACTGCCTCTTTCTCTCTCTGTTGCTCTCAAAAAAATAAACAAAAAATTTAAATTCTGTACAATGTAGGGGCAAATTACCAGGTAGGACACAGAGAACAAATACAAGCTCCACTGATGTAAGATGCTGATAAGGACAATTTGCAACTTTGAAGAAGAATTTAAACTTGCATATAACTAACAGAGGAGGATTATATTTTCAAGGAAATTTGTTCAGGAAATTTTAGACACCATCTGCTTTTCACTCTCAAGGAAATCATAGGAAAAGCAGGCTGTAAAATAAGAGGAAATCGCAAGGCAACATGCAGAGGGAGAACAGAGAAAGCTGATGGCTCCAAAGAATTAATTCAAGAAGAAAAAGAATGATTGGTGGAACAAAAACATTAAAAGGTGGTGACGAACACAACTGACAATATGAGAAACTTTATCACCTTGTTAAGCACAGCAAATTTAAGGAGCTCTGATTACAAAAGAAAAACTGGAAGGAGATAAAACTAATTACAAATTGCTTTTATATTTCTTTGTATAGATTACATACAGTCAGGTAAACTGTAAACTAGAAATCCTCACAAAAAGCACAGTAGCAAGGGAATTAAAATATATTCATATTGGGCTGGAGAGATGGCTTAGCGGTTAAGCGCTTGCCTGTGAAGCCTAAGGACCCCGGTTCGAGGCTCAATTCCCCAGGACCCACGTTAGCCAGATGCACAAGGGGGCGCACACATCTGGAGTTCGTTTACAGAGGCTGGAAACTCTGGCGCGCCCATGCTCTCTCTCTCTCTCTGCCTCCTTCTCACTGTCGCTCTCAAATAAATAAATTAAAAAATTTTAAAAAAATTAAAAAAAAATCTATTCATATTAATGTGTCTACAACTGGTATTGTCATGTCCAGTTCCCACCCCACACCCATAAGGCACATGTCCTTTGTTACTTTTTTTTTTTTTTTTTTTTTTTTTGGTGGTGATGTTTTTGAAATGAGGTCTTGCTGTGGAGCCCGTACTGGTCTTGAACACACAATGTCCTGGCCTCAGTGTTGGAATTACAGGTGGTGCCAGTCAGGCATATGCCATTTTACACCAGTTCTACAAATGAGGAAACTAAAGATTCCATTGTAGCTTGCTCAGTACTTTTAAGACTGTGGGGCACAGGTGGGATGCGTAGCCAGTAGCGTCAATTAAAATGTGTTGAGATAACTTTGGAAAGAAAGGCATACACCTCAGTTGAAAAAATATTCACAGGACTTTGATGAGGAGTATAAAGATAATGGAATACATTGTAATGCATGCCACGTCTCTAGATGGGACAACTCAATACTGCATTGATTTTAAGTCCTTAAGCATTAATCTACAAAGCTAATACTATTAAATAAAATTCCAAAGTGATTTTATATAGAACTTGTCAACATGATTCTGAATTTCATCTACAAATTTAAACAGATCAGAATAGCCAAAAAAAATTTGGAAAAGAATGATAAGGAGGGAAAAGTTACAGTGTTGAATACTGAGATATAATATAAAGGAACAATAAAAATAAACACTGTCACATTTGTCCTATATGCTGAGACCCAAACAAAGGCAGATAATGAAATAGAATAAAAATAAGGAAAATAGATCCCAACATACACATATATAGTGATCCCTAAGGCTGTATCTATGTATAGGAATATATATATATACACACATACATAATAAAAATATTTAGCTAAAAGAAGGATTTACACTCTCTCTCTCTCTCTCTCTCTCTCTCTCTCTGACTCTCTCTGCTTACAAATCTAAAAGAACTAAAATGAAGAATTTATACCATAGTATGGGTCTCACAGAAGATATATTATAAATGAATGAACATTTGAAAAATGAAATGATAAAAGTCAACACAAGAATATTTAAGTAAACATTCATATCCTCTCCTGCTTTGTTTTCTGCATTATTAGCTCCAAACAAGTTGTATCTATCCATTAGCAAGTTTGTTTACTGTCTATCTCTTAACACTAGAAAGCAAACTTAGCAAGGGCAGGTTTTTAAAATGTATTTATTTATTCATTTGTGTGTGTGTGTGTGTGTGTGTGTGTGTGCATGTGTGCATGCATGTACATGTGTGTGTGTGTATACACCAGGGTCTCTTTCCACTGTAAATGAATGCCTGTCTGGCTTCATATGGGTGGCTAGGGAATTGAACCCTACCTGTCAGGCTTTGTAAGCAAGTAACTTTAACCTCTATTGAGGCTGGGCCCTCTCTCCAGCCCCTAAGTGTAGGATATTTTTTAACTATTTATCCCAAATGCCTGCAAATGTTTCGAATATACAAAGAATATTGAGAAAAAATATTTGTGTAACAATTAAAAGAGCAAATGAGTCAGGTCTAGTAGTGCAGGCCTGAAATTCAAGCTACTCAGGAAGCTGAGGCAAGATCACAAGTTCAAGTTCAAGGACTGCCTTGGCTATAAAGCAAGTTCAAGGCCAGTCATGACAATTTAGTGAGACTCTGTCTCAAAATAAGAAGTAAAAGGGAAGCAGAGGATGCAGCTCAGTATTAGTAGTGGGCTTTCTTAGCATATGTGAAGCCCTAGGTTCAAAACCCAGTACCTCACACACACAAAACAAATGCTATCAGATTTGTAAAAGTCTGTCTAAATCATGAAATCAATGAGGAAATGAATACAAGAGAAGGATGCATACATAAAACATAAGGTGAATTAAATTTCTCTCTGCATCACAAAAGGCACACAAAATTATATGATAGATTGAAAAAATATTTGCAACCTACATTGTACATATGATTAAATATGAGCTTTTAAAAACAGTAAGAATGAAAAATGAGCAAAGATGATATCTGAAAGAAAAATGTTCATGGTCAATAAACACTGAAAATGTATAACATCATAGGTAATAAGAAATTAAAATTAAATAAGATAGGAAATATCATCTCACTGATAATCAAAACCCAATCACACTGATCACCAGCCTGTGAGGGTACAGAAGCTCTGAAACCCAGTGAGCACACATAATTTTAGTATAACCTTTTTAGTGAGCAATGAAATGTATCAAAACATTATGTGTGCATGCCCACTTGTAAGTATTCCCATGTCTAAGAAATTGTCTTTTAAGACTTGTACAAACACACAGATAGATATTTGACTCATGACTATCATAGTAATTTCTTAACTGCAAGTAACTTAAATGTCTCAATACCAAATAAATTAGGGTGCATCCACACTAGGAAATAGTATGCATAATGCTATATACCAGTGTGGGTTGGAACTACATGCAATAAAATTAAGCAAAAGAGAGAAATTTACTGGCAAGTATGGGTAATTTCCCTGTGTGTATAGAACAGAGGTCCTCAAAATGAGCTACATAGGCCAGCAGCATCAGAATTACACGACAACTTGTCACAGCGTAAATGCTCAGGGCTGGAGACATGACTCCGTGGATAAAGCTTTGCTGTCCAAGCAGGAGTACCTGAGTTCACATTCCCAGAATCCACATAAATCCATATGCTCTCATACAAGCATCTGTAATCCCAAAACTCCTGTAGCAATAAGGGAGGTAGAGAAAGGAGACTCCCCAGAAACTTGTGGGTCAGCTAGCATGGAAAACACAGTGGTGTACAAGAACCCCCACATCAAACAATGTAGAAGCAGAAGACCAAGTTGTACTCTAACCTCCACATGTGCACCATAGCACATACCACCTGCATTCACACATGAGTAGGCACACATATATCCATGCATATCATACACAAACACACACACAGAATACAAATGCTCAGGCCCAACTCTAACACTGCTGAATCATAAGCTTAAGTACGGAGCCCAGAAATATGTGTTCCAAGCCTGTGTCTTCTTTTTTTTTAATTTTTTTGTTTATTTTTATTTATTTGAAAGAGACGGACAGAGAGAGAGAGAGAGAGAGAGAGAGAATGAGCACGCCAGGGCCTCCGGCCACTGCAAACGAACTCCAGATGCGTGTGCCCCCTTGTGCATCTGGCTAACGTGGGTCCTGGAGAATTGAGCCTCGAACCAGGGTCCTTAGGCTTCACAGGCAAGCCCTTAACCACTAAGCCATTTCTCCAGCCCCGCCTGTGTCTTCTTTATGCATTTATGATGTCATAATGAGATACCTCAGAGTAGACAATCTGAAAATAATGGAAATTGATTTCTCTTAGTTCTGATGTCTGGGAACTGGCAGATTCAGTGTCTGCAGAAGGATCGCTTTGCTTCACAGATCGTGCTTCCTGCTGTGTCATTGCATGGCTGAAGGTATGATCAAGAATGTTGAACCTCTTCTGAAGACACAAATTCCTTCCATGAGGACACCACTCTCATAAATTCATTACCTCTAGAAGGTCACATCTCTTTGTATTACACGATGGGGATCAAGTTTCAATGTACAAAATTCAAGAAAGACACAAGACAACCCTCTGTGAGGTTCTCAGGCAGGCACACTAAACACTAAGAACCCTTGGTACATGAGTAATAGACTACCAGCTGTGGGAAGGGGTGGCATTCCAAGACTGTGGCACCCTCTGAGAGACCCTAAGGCATATTCAGCACTGAAAACCATTAAGTAACAGACAGCAAACTGCAGGATATATTTTCAGGTAAAAACTTTCTTTTTCCTGTTGATAAACCACATTGAAAATTACACAAAGAAAAACTAACAAATAACAAAGTAGATACGTTTTCATCAGAAAAAGAAAATAGGAAAGAGAAAACAGGAGAGAAAGAATAATAATGAGTAGAAAATGGTAAAATGGTCAAAATATTTAAGTAAGGCTTCCACCCCCATTCAAAGGCAAAAAAAGTTAAGGTAGATTTTAAATATTTCATATGATTAGAATGAAAACAATTTTGTATTAAAATATGATATTTTCTACTTATTAAATAAACAACATGAAGAAAAAAAACTGAACTGAATGAACAGTAAATGGGAACTATAGAAACTGTGGCATTGACACAAGATCAGGCACGTTCAGGGTGGCCATAGATGACTCTGACATTAAAAATGAGCAAGAGGGGGCTGGAGAGATGGCTTAGCGGTTAAACACTTGCCTGTGAAGCCTGAGGACTCCTGTTTGAGGCTCGACTCCCCAGGACCCACGTATGCCAGATGTACAAGGGGGTGCATGTATCTGGAGTTTATTCACAGTGGTGTGCCCAATCTCTCTCTCTCACTCTCTCTGCTTCTGCCTCTCCCTCTCTCTGTCTGTCTGTTGCCCTCAAATAAATAAATAAAAATAAATTTAAAAAAATTTTTAAAAACTAGCTTAAAAATGAGCAAAAGGGCTGGAGAGATGGCTTAGCGGTTAAGCGCTTGCCTGTGAAGCCTAAGAACCCCGGTTCAAGGCTCAATTCCCCAGGACCCACGTTAGCCAGATGCACAAGGGGGCGCACGCATCTGGAGTTTGTTTGCAGTGGCTGGAAGGCCTGGTGCACCCATTCTCTCTCTCTCTCTCTCTCTTTCTCTCTCTCTCTGTGTCTCTTTCTCTGTTGCTCTCAAATAAATAAACAAAAATAAAAATAAATTTAAAAAAATGAACAAGATTTGTGATACTGGGTATATACTTGACCCAGTAACCCAAATTGTGGGGATTCCCTCCCAGATTAATACTTAAAAGCATGATTTTTACATCAATAGTTTTAAAAACCAGATAATAAGGTATAGTCTAAATATTCTGCCATAGAGAACTGGGCAAAATAATTATTATTTTATACATTGTTATTGTAATATAACTATATTTCATTATGTATACTCATGACACATCTAATATCATATCAAGAAAACATAATACCAGGCTGGAGGTATAGCCAAGTAGTTATAGACACTTGCTTACCAAGCCTGATAGCTCAAGCTTGATTCCCCGAGTAAAGCCAGATGCACAGAGTAGCACATGTGTCTGCAGTTTGTCTGCAGTTACAAGAGGCCCTGGCATATCCAATCTCTCTCCTTCTCTTTATGCTTGCAAATAAATAATAAATAAAATATTTTTAAAAGAAAACAATACCAATATTAAGCACTTAAACTATATCATACAAAATTCTAAAAACTATGTAAAATAAAACAATAAGAATGATCTAATTTCACAGACAAGAAAACACACTGGAAGGGTCTCAGTAAGTTTCCCAGGACACCAGTTAGTGAGAAGTGGGCCAGCTGTGATCTCCAATCATCTGTCTCTAGAGACCACACTAGTGCTAAAAGTTCTGTAAGCAGCAAGCACAATGTGACATCATTTAAATAGTCAGTGAAAGCTCATAGAGGCAAGCCTGAAGCCTCAGACACCAAGATATCAACACTGCTTATTTCTGGCTATGGCACTAAAGCTAATTGAAATTTTGCTTTATCTTTGAAATTTCTTTTGTCTCTAAAGATTACATATTTTTAAGCTAAGTGCGTGATAATATATAGTTGGGTGCATATTTTGTGCTACGTTTACAAAATAGAATGAGTAAGAGTCACTGAGAGAGCTGGGAGTGGTCTTGCACTCCTTTAATCCCAGCACTTGGAAGGCACAGGAAGGAGAAGAAGGAGTTCTAGGCCAGCCTGGGACTACAAAGTACGTGCTAGGTCAGCCTGAGCTATAATGAGACCCTACCTCAAAAAAAAAAAAAAAATAGAGTCACTGGAAGGACAAGAAATCTCTGTAAAATCCAGTCAGTAAAGTGCAGAATCTTTGAGAAATACAGAGTTTGTAAAACAATTGCTTCTCCAAGGTGACAGTGGAACTTGACTTTAGGTGGCATGGAAATCGCTGTCAATACCCATTACCCCACTTCAAGATGGACCTACCAAAAAAAAAAAAAAAAGTCTTTTTAAAGTAAAGCTCAGAGAAATTTTAGCTCATGGTTCCAGTCTATTCCATGAAAAGGAAACTTTGCTCAAAGAAGATTTGGAGTGCTCCATTATTACGGGGCCCCTCTTGCTCCACTATACCACCAAGTCTGCACTTGAACTCCACATGGAGCTCACAAGAAGGATTCCACACCATCCACAATGTAATGCAATCTCCAGGGAAGTGTTAAAGGATGATAGCATGGCTCCAGTAGGTGGCTGGCTTTTCCCCTGAGTCAAGAAGGTCTCATGATGAGAATACATCAGAGTGCAGCCTGGGGAATGCCTGGAGAAAAACATCTACTAGGATACTATGGAGACGAATGTTTCCAATTACCAGCATTAAGATACAGATTTTCTCTAGTTATGACCTTCTTAAATAACCAATCCTTTTCTTGGTAGATGAATTCACCGTTATGGGAAATTATATAATCAAAGCAGTTATAGCCTCCCCTTGGGAAAGGATTATTTTCCTCTACTCCACTGGTATCAGCATTCCGTGTGACTTTCGTTAGCCAGTGAAACAGAAGTGAAAATGTCATATAAACACTTTTAGTTAGGAGGTTTAAGAGTCTCTATATGTCTGTTGCATTGGGTTATGTATGATCTTTTTCCCTGCCATAACAGCAATAATGGCACAAGTAGAAATAGGTCTATCAGACTGGGTCTAAGTTATTAACCATGTAGGATAAGTGCAGTTGACCGAAAACTGTCATGAAATGTGAGTGAGGAAGAAATAAGGCCCTGTGGTTGTAAACCAGAAGAGTGAGGGAAATTTGTTACCGCAACAAGCCATGACATGAGCTGACTGATCCCACTGCATTCCAACTTTCACAAGGAGAGATCCACCTAACACATGACAGCCACTTCCTCCTAGAAGCTCCATGAGGTTCTGTGCCTCAGTGTCCTTCCTCCTTGGAGCTGAAGATGTGCTTTTTTGCTCCTTTTTGGATTTAATGATTTGAAACATTGGTCTCTCAGGAGTAGGGGGGCAAGCTAATTTTATCACACCTTGCTTCACCATGAACTCATATATGCTTATATCAAAAATCTCATTTCTTTCTGCATTTTATGAAGCCACCACTGTGATGAAAGTCTCTCAGAAGTTGTGTTACAGCCACAGAACATGAGCCAGGACCTCAGACAGAGACTCCAAGATGACAAAACAGAAAACCTTTTCTACTCAATATCATTGAGACTCCTGATTTGCCCAGCCTTGCTTAAAGAAACATAAGAGTTTGGAGCTGGATAGATGTCTTAGTGGTTAAGGTGCTTATTTGCAAAGCCTAAGGATCCAGGTTTGATTCCCCAAGTCCCATGTAAACCAGATGTACAAGGTGGTGCATATATCTGGAGTTTGTTTGCAGTGTCTAGAGGCCCTAGCATGACCATTCTCATTCTCTCTCTCTCTCTCTCTTTTTCCCTCTCTCTCTACCTCAAATAAAAAAATTAAATATTAAAAAAGAAGCTTGAGTTTGAATAATATTGTTTCCTAAGAATCCATATACCAGCTGTTATTTGTAGTTCTAGACATTGATAACAGGGCACAGTTGTCACTAGCAATAAAATGCAAGTCTCTGCCTCTCAGTAGTTGAAACAGTGAGCAATGCCTTGGGATAGCTGCAAACCTAAGACTGTTACAGAGATAGTTGTTGAGAAAAGAAGCAACACAGTGAGGGAGGGGGGTAGAGTTAGGGTGACTGGAACCCTGGAGGTAAAAATGGTAGGAAAGTTTTCACTTACCAGAAATCCAAGATGATCTGACTTCTTACCTTTGGCCTAGCTCTGAAGAACTGTTTTGCCACAGTCAGGAACCCTCCTAGGAGGGAGGTCTTTCATGGGATTTAAACATTGTGGTTGGTCAAGTTCAGCTCCCAGAACTCAGGTGCTAGAGCTAATCTCTTCCTGAGACAGCCCCTAGCCCTAACCAACCAGCTGGCCCTCTGGTTCACCTGGGTCAAAAGTCAGCCCACCACCCTAAGGTTATAAATACCTTTGCAAGTGGACAGAAGGCTCTGTGGCTCTCTGATCACTTGAGAATTCCTGGCTGTTGGTGAGTTTTTCCCTGGGCAGGCCCAGTGGGAGGCCCCCTAGCCCTTACTCTCCACATAGGTTCTTTTATCTCCTCCAGTTCCCTACATGGCGGGAGCTCCTTGAACATTATTTTCTTTTTCTTTCCACGCATTTTTCCAGATCTTTCTGGTCACATGGACTCCTGAGCTACATGTGGCCCACATGGCCTTGGGCTCCATGTGGTGTACTTCTCTTCTCCCCACTTTATCTCCCCTTACCTCCCAGCCTTCCCCTTTCTGCACTCCTTTGTAAAATCTGAATAAAATTTGGTATTTTAAAAATCATTCTCTTGAATCTGGAATTGCCAATTCTTTGGTTAGTTTGCAGATATGAACTCAGGGCTTGGGATTCCAGGAAGTACCCCAGAACCCCAATTTCCCCATTACAATTGGAGCACTGGGAGTGGTCAAGAGACACTAGTGACAATACTGACAACAATGATAACACTGTTACTGTTAAATATAATAGCTGATGTGAGCTCCTCCATCATCACATGATGTGCTTTAAGCTCCTTCCAGGCCTTGATTTAATGACCATTCCTAGTTAACCCCAGAATAGGTGCTCTGTATCTTACAGGTAAGAAAACAGAAGGCTGACAAAGTACCTTCTGGGGACTGTGCCATAATTCGGGGGGATGTTTTCAATTTGAATTCAGTTCTCTTAACATCAGAGCCCAAGCACCTAATCATCACATTATCCTGCATGAGACCACAAATATATGGCTATCGTTGATAATTCTCCCATGGGTAAAACCCTTTCAACACAAGTAACATGAAAGAAGTTGAACACCTTCCTACCTAATTCCTTTCCTGATAGTCCAAACAATGGCACTTTTTATCAGTTGGTCTTGAACAACATACCTTCCCACTCCTGGGAAATCTACTACTTCATTTTAGAGAAAAAGCCAGTGATTCTTATGACATAAGGTTGTCAGCAAGGTCAGAAAGTGAAGGACAGGGAACAAAAATAGTAATAAACTCCAAAATGTTAAGTAAGTGTCATTTGTAATAATGCATTTTTTGCAATGCCACAATTCGTTGCTCAATGGCAACACTAAGTGGATATTTATGGGCATGGTAAGACCTGAGGGCAGGAAACCTGAGCTCAAGATCTCAGCATGTGGTTTCTTCTCTTGTTTTGTTTTTATTTAACATTTTATTGAAAAGTTTAATACATGATCCCACTGCAATTTGATAGTATTCCCTTCTTCTTTTGTCTTCCCTACCCATGCCTATTCCACAGAGCCCCCTCCTTTATCCAAATAGTCTTTCTTCTGTTTTGATGTCTCATTCTTTTTATCTTACTCTGTCCTCTCTGTCAAAATGTTGATGAGCTCAGAATTCTGCTGGTCTCGTGGGGCTATCAGCATCCACTGCCTAGTCAGGAAGCTGAAGCAAGAGGGTAACAAGTTCGAGACCTGTTTATATTTGAGTGAGTTCAAGGACACTCGGAACAATTTATTTAGATCATATGAAAATAAAAAGCAACAAGTGAGCTGAGGATATAGCTCCGTTGTCAAGTGCTAGCCTAGCATGTGTGAAGCCCTAGGCTCAATTCCCAATACAAAAGCGAAAACCAATGATATATCAAAATTCAGTACAGGGTCAGTAACTCTGTTGCAGCCAAGACTTAAAAGAAAGGCAATTTTATTGGTGTGAGTTAAAGCTTTTGTGCATGTTGATATGTTCCATGAGACATAGATCAGTAAATGGTACCCAATGGCATGCATGTATGTGTGCACTCACACATGCACACACACACACACACACACACACACACACACAGTCACATGAGGAAAATTCAGTCCTGTTCATTATGATCTTCACATGAGACAAAGAAGAAACAAATCTCTCTTTGGACTTGGGTTCTTGCATCAATAAAATGAGAACTTGAGGCTAGATAACTTTTGTAGTTATTGGTTCATTTACTTGTAATAGGAAATACCCATCACTCACTCAGAGACATGTGACCCTCATAGCCACAGGGACTAGGCATGACTGAAGAGAGGGTTCCATCTCCTGGTGACATCAATGCAGAGAAATGGATGGAAAGGGGGGAAGCGGGAAAGAGAGGAAGGAAAACAAAAAAGTGTATGAAAACACCATAATGAAACCTAATTCTAAGTAAAAGTTTAATTAATAAAGTACTGAAAAAAGAGACAGAGAGTCAATGATACTGAATATTAGAATGGTTTTCTAAAATTATTTTGACATGCTAGACATAGATCCTATGACCTTATATATGCAAGGCAAGCTACCCTGCCACTGAGAGATATAACACCAACTCCAAGGATAGCCTCTTGCTAGATCACCTTACAATAGCAGTAAATGTGGTTATTAAGATTTTTTGTTGTTGTTATTTCAAGGTAGGGTCACACTCTAGCCCATGTTGACCTGGAACTTACTCTGTGGTCCCAGAATGGCCTCAAACTCACACTGATCCTCCTACCTCTTCCTCGCAAATACTGGGATCAGAGGTGTGTGCCACCACACCCAGCTAAGATTTATTATTAACTTGTGACTATCATCCTACTACATGGAAAGATCCTAAGAATAAATAAAACATAGGGGAAATTAAAGGTGATGACAGTAAAAAAAAAAACATAACTTTGTACAACTTATAGATATGGATATAGAGAGATGATAACCAGATCATTCATAGAGGTATACTGAGTGGTAATGACTTTTTTTTAACAATCTGAATACAATCATATTAAATAGTGGACTTTTAAATTTTGTAAGCCAATAAATTTCTTCTCTGACTTGAAACAGTAGCTTGACTTTTCATCACTTTCCCAAGAGCTCTGACTCAAAACCCCCAAGGGCCACTTCAAGATTTAATATGCTATAGCTTAAACACTACTTTCCAAATTTTTCCAACATGATGCCATAAGGAGAATAAACATAATACTTGTGGACCCAGCCCTCTACCAGCAAGCTTGATGTATCTTTGAACTTTCCTATCTTAGCTTAAAAATGGAAAGTTGGGCTAGAGAAAAGGCTTGGTGGTTAAGCGTGCTTCCTTGTACAAGCATTAAGGCTTGAGGGGGCCTGACACTGCCTGAGTTTGAATCTCTAAAACCCACAAAAACAGGTGAATGTGGCTATGCACATCTGTAACCACAGTCCCATGGTAAGAAGAAAGCAAAAAGTTTCTGGAGATCACAAACAGCAAAACTAGAATCAGTAAGAGACTCCATTGCAAGGAAAACCATGTAGGTGATCAATGTAGGTACACCAATGTTCTCCTATGGGTGCCTCAAGTGAGTACACAGGGCACAACATCAGCACATACATGTACGTGCACATACACAAACACCACATACTATGCACACACAAAAAGATGGAAAATGGTGAATTTTCTAATATGCATCATTATATTTTGTCTTAATATAAAAATGCTCAAAATAGTTATAAAACTGACATTTCAAAGAATGGGAAAAGGAAAGGACAAAACTTGCCCCTTCTATTCCCAGCATTTGTGAGCCTGAGACAGGAGATCACAAGCTCAAGATCACCCTGGGCTAAACAGTGATTCCCTATCTAGAAAAACATAAAAACATAAAAACTTTCAAAAATAAAAAAGAATAGACTTACAGATCTAAATTCTCATAGTGGTCTGGCAGATAAAATAAGGTAGACCAGTTGTAACCCAAGAGGGCAGAGGAGACAATGTTCATAAGCCAGTCCCCAAGGGACAGCTGACCTTGAGCTCCATTCAGTTGTATATGTGTGTAATTTTGTAAAATACCCAAGAAAACAAACACTTCAAAAGGACAAAGTCTGGATATGACCACTGCAGCAGACAGCTTCAGGTCGCTAAGATGAACTTCTAGACCAGGCACAGTTATGGAGGAAGGAATTTATTTGAAAATTATAGATCCAGGGAAAGGTCCATAATGGTGGAAGAAGCTGGCCAGCTTTCACAGGTCCAAGCACAGACAAAAGCCATCACCAACACCATAAGCAAGCACACTTCTCAAACTCCAGGCAAAGGCTCAGGCACTTTGCATGTCTTTAGACTGAATTCCAAATCCAACACCACACCTTAGAGCTGGACCCTGAGATCATCCCAGTGACACCTCATCCAGCCTGGTGGCTGCAGATCTAAATTACAAACTTTAATAAAATACTGAGTATATTGTGGGCCATCCATTCAAACTACCACAACCATTTTTTAGTCTCTGATTTTGAACACATCTTCTATTTCCCATCTAACACACACACACAATACTTAGATTGTTAATATCCATTCTCCAAACACCCCATATTTTTCTTCTTAGAAAAGACATTTCTTGCAAATAGAGAAAAGGCATAGATGCTCAGCATATATTTATTTAGTGAGGCTATATTATATTTTCTGAAAATCAGATGGCTTTACCTACGCAATCTCTAGAAAGAAAATTACCCTTTTCCAATAGACACACTCGCATTTTATATGACATTTTTAACAGCCTGAAGTTTCAACCTCAACCAGCAATATTTGAATTGCTTTTAATTTAGCAAGTAAGGAGAGAGAATAACTTGGCAGCTATTTCTTGATGCATGTCAGAAGCAAGGGTCCTCTCATGAGAATCCAATGCTCATAAAAGTAATTTTTTTCCATTCATGCTACGAAAAGCAACCCCCTCACATAGATACAGTGAAGTGACTGTCACTCTCAAGGTAGACACACACTTGGAAATAACAAGGTGTTCAGGCTTTCTTGAAATAACTTTATATAATCAAAAATTTGATCTGAGTTATTAAATAGAGAAAAATTAATTGAAAAACTGACATCAGTGACCTTTAGAATCATGTGTGTGGCTCTTGTACAACATGTATGCAAAGGTTACTGTTTGTCTAATTACGTGCAATAAAAGGTTCTTCATAGTGAATATGATATCATTGCTAGGGGGACCCATTGTTATGAATGTGGTTTAATTAATATGTCATGAAAAAGAAGATATTTGTCTCCTCTATTGCACAGAATTTTAGCTACAAATCATTTTAGAAAAATAAAAACAGGGATAATGTTATGGATCTTGGTGTTGTGATGGAGAACTTCCCATCTATAAAACACTGTGGGAAGTGTTTAATACACATTTAAATTTAATCCTCTCTACCCTCTAAGACATGTATAAGCAGCTGTCCTTTCACTGAGGAAATTGAGGTTCAGAGAGGTGACTGCTGCCGCCACAGGTTTCAGATCATGGACTCCAGTGTGGGTCAGACAGCCGGGACCACTCCTAACCACTCATGGCCTACAAAGAGAGGTCTTTGAAAGTCAACTACGCCGTTTTCTACCTTACACAGTAATGCTCATTCCCTTATCTGTTTTGCTACATGTGATCATCCTTCATCTTCCTCAGCTCAGATAACATCTCTTCCTTCAGTTCAGCTGCTCAAACCTGAAATCCAGGAGGCATCCCTCATGATTCATATGTTCCCACCACTGTCCAGATTCGACCCTGCTCGAAAACTTCATCAACACCTCTCTACACCATCTCCTCCAACAGACCACAACCCACCACCATTTCTTCAGAGACTGCAATAGCCTTCACCTCCAGTGTGTTCTACACCCACTTTCCTCCTGCCTTACTTAACCCTTGCCCTCAACCAGTCCACTTCCTGTCCACCTTTCCAGACTCCCTGCACATGTGTCCTTAAGTTCTGTTTGCCCTTCAGCTCTGGATCCTTTTCACCTGTCTGATCCTGTCAGCTGCTGATCAGTTCCTCAGGGGAGTTCAGACCAGGCTATACGCCTCTCAGGACCACTTGCCTCTCCTTTGAAATGTCACAACTGAAGTGTGTGTCTCCATGAATACTGGGTCTTCTGCTTGAACTAATTAAGAGACAAATTCTTACTGGAAGGTTGATATTTCAAATTTAACAAACAGCCACAGGCCATACAGCAAACAGCAATGTATTGACAGGGACCTGGGTTAGAATCACGACTCAGCTCACCACCACTTATCACTCTCCACTCAACTCTAGCTGTGAGGCCTGGATATTCAGGAAGCTCCCTGGCTCTGTTTTCTCAAATCTACAATAAGAATGGTGTCAATACCCTGTTGTCCAGGGTTGCTGTGAAGAGTGAAAGAGACAGGGAGGAACAGATACCTAACTCTCAGCCTCTGCTCATGGACAGGACATAACCAGCATTTATTGGATACCTTAAAATAAAAACATGAATCCATTTCCAACAAATGCAGGTGAGTATAGAAGCAAATTGCTCAGAATTACTCAGTAATATCTACAATATCACATCAATAATAAACACTAACTAAGCTGTACTATAGAGCACTGTAATGATATAGCCCAAATACAACGCTTGGGTGTGGAGGGGAGATTAGAAACTGAGGTAGAAATAAGGGGACTTTTGCTTCCTACGAAGTGTATCCCATCCCTCCCAGAAGAAGCTGCATTCATACATGGATGGAATAAATGCTGAATAAGTGAATACAACATGGAAGTCACTCCAGCCAACTTGCTATCATGGCTCTTTATGGTATTCAACATGTATGGACCAATACCTGGATTATCATGAACACTCACTGGATATACACTGAATCAATGGATAAATGAATGAGTAAATGAATGGCACAGGTGTGTCTTAACGAACAAATGAGAAAGATATAGTAACATATCTATAGCTTTCAAAGCATTTGACAAATTTGGCTACCAAATGACTCAAAATTTCTACCCTAAAGTAAATTCCAAAAAAGGATGGGTTGATGGGTGCACACACTGCAAGCACACTTAAGACCAAGAAACAGTGCCCTAAGTGGTACAAATGGTATATTTTTTTTTTAGTTTATTTTTTATGAGGGAAGTGGGGAGAGAATTGGCGCACCAGGGTCTTTAGCCACTGCAATCGAACTCCAGACACATGCACCACCATGTGCACATGTGTGACCTTGTGCATCTAGTTTATGTGGGTTCTGGGGAGTTGAACATGGATCCATAGGCTTCACAGGCAAGCACCTTAACTGCTAAGCTATCTCTCCAGCCCCAAATGGTATATTTTTATATAGTATATATTTTACTCTTAACAAAAAAGTTCATAAATGTTGCGTTTGCCAAGTAAAAGACAAATTTACCTCCACATCTGAATTACCACAAGTTCTATATTAGCTATATTTTTGCTGTCACCTTTCGCTAACCTTCAATATAAAGAATATCTCTTGGAAGTAGCTGGAGCTTCAAAATAACTCCAGTGACTAGAATGCAGGACAGTGTCATTGTACTGCAAGTAGAAAAACAACACTAAATTTGACCTGATTATCAAAGTACTGTGGGAAGGTAGGAAAGTGATTTTCAGTGACATCAACAGAGCCTATGTGAAAACAGAGGGCAGAGACACTCACCCACCCCCCATGGTTCTAATTGCAAAGATGAGAAATATGGGCAATCAGCAATAGTAGAAAACTGAACCACTCCTGAAACTATTAGTAGGCTTGGAGGAGGAGTCCCGATCTATAAATAAAATCAGCAGTGAGTTAAAGGGATAATTACATTGGCAAAGAGATAGACAGTGAAAAACAGAAAAGAACCTCTTAGCAGACAATGACATCTTCAGACATATTTGTAATCCACAAAATATAAAGAAAAAAAAGAATGAGATTTGTCTGATATGAGACTAGAGCAGGGCAGATTGGCTAAATTGCTCCCAATCCTCTTTTTTTCCCAAAGAAAGCAACAACATGAGGAGTGGATTGGGTTTTCTTTGTGTTAAGTAGGGAAAGAAAATGCTGATTGCAACAAAAGCACTTGACAAGAGACCCAATAGCTCTGAAATAGACAAGCTATTACCAAGAGAACTAAAATCTATGAAAACTATTTTTAAACTATTTAGCCAATAAGACCTGTCATTTGATTTTGTATGCCCATGTTTGCAAAAGAGATGCATCAATTTTATTTTCATCTGTTTGGATCTTTGAACTTAATAAAATCTCATTAATTTTAAATGAGCCTAGAAAATTAACAAAAGCAACCTGCTATTTGAGTTGACTGTCTCACATTGTCCAATATGTTCATTAAAGAACAACGGGCTGTCTGAGTGGCAGCAAGGTGCACATGACATAAGCCTAACTAAGCTCACGCTGTTTACCCAGGTTTACTCCCAAATAACCCTGCACCACTAGACACAGTGGGGGATCAGTAGGTATGGACAGTATACCATATAACCTGATTAAGTATAACATATTTTTCTTACAACTAGAATTTCAAACTTACGTAATTAAAATCTGACAGTGGAGGAAAAAATTCTATGCATGAGCTAGACAGAAGTGGTGTGAAACACACACACACACACACACACACACACACACACATAAGGTAACAGAAAACTTGTGGGAAAGATACTGTATACCACAGAGCTCAAAGGCCTGAGTTACATGGAGATAGGGAAAGGACTCTAACACAAGCCATGGGGAATTTCTGATCAGTGGCTGAATTTGTTGATGGTTTTCTTCAAGACTATATTGGGCAGCTCCAACACTAAAAAGAAATGGAAATTGTTTAGCCCTTACAACCACCCAAAAGAGAAGAATAATTGTACATAATCTTTAAATGTCTTTCTTCTGTGGGTCAACATTGAGTTTAGCACTATGAGCAGATAAAGCCTCTAGCTCTGACTCAGAGCCCTTGATCAAGATCCCCACTTCATTCTTGGCTACCTGCGTCATTTTGGCCAGGATATGTGGATGCTCAGTACCTTGCTCATGCCTCTGTTACATGGGGAGGACAACCCACATCTCATATGAGTAGGTGATGGTTAAACACATTTGCGGGGAAGTTTGTGTGTTTTTGGACATATGAGACCCCTGTGTGTGTGAGAGAGAAAGAGAAAGAGAGAAGAGGTGTGTCTGGGAGGACAACTCAGAATTAAAACAGAGCCTCAAGAAAACAAGAACAGACTAAAGACAGCACAGTAACAGAGTATTTGCCAAGCATGCATGAGACCCTGAGTTCAAGTACTGGTGGAAAGAAGAAAAAGAGGGAGGAAGGGAAGGAGGAAATAAAGAGGGAGGAAGGGAACAAAAAAACCTGAGGGAGGTAAAATGACCTAGAAAATCCCGCTTTCCTAAGGATGAAGACATAAGTGACCATATAAAAGCAGAAATGAAACTGGTATTAAGAGAACCACCAGTGAAAAAATTCCAGCAGTTAAATGTGTCAGTGGGCATGGGAACCTCCAAAGGACTCCTTAAAGCAACAGTGAACCAAACAGTCCTCTTTAAAGCCAGGTGCAGTAGCACACACTTGTAATTCCAACATTTAGAAAGTTGAGGCAGGTTCCAGGCCTGTCTAGGCTGCACTGTGAGACCTTATCTCACAAATAAAGTTAACGCCAGGTGTGGTGTAGCATGTCTTTAATCCCAGCACCCAGAAAGCAGAAGTAGGAGGATCACCATGAGTTTAAGGCCACTCTGAGACTACACAGTGAATTCTAGGTCACTCTGGGCTACAGTGAGACCCAATGAATAAATAAATGTTAAATTTTTAAAAGAGAGAGACCCTGCTTTAAACATTGACAAATTCCAGACAGTACCAATTACCACTTATGATAGTTCCAATCAAGTACATGAGTTCATGTTCTTCCTCTTTTCTCCTGCTCAGCTTCTCTCAATCCCAGAGAGGCATAAATCATAAGTTGAGAGAGGAAATGGAGGTGGCCATCTCCCTCTCATGACAACAAGCTGCCCTAAATGCAATAAGTCCCAGAAAGTGAAAGTCCAAAGTGTCAGCAACTCCACAAGTCTGCAAATTTTAATGACTGATATGAAGGTGAGCTTTGCAATTTATAGAAAATTAGGTCCTTCTATTACTAAGTAGATATCACAAAGTCAGGAGATCCTTCCAGAAGTCTTACTCAGAGGCAGCAGCAGAACCAGCCCCACTCAGCATATCTAAAGACATAGTAGAAAACAAAAATAAAGTTACTTTAAGACCCCAGCAAACAGGTCCATCTCATTTAACACAGTAGTTAGATGCTGCACACTTCATAGTAATCTGTAAAAACAATTCCACCCACTGGACATTTACTGAGTGTGGTAATTTGAATGTATGGCCCCACAGACTCAGGTGTTTTATTAAAATTAAGTCTGCAGCTTCAGCCCCCAGCAGACAGGCTCCTGCTCTAGGGGGCCATGTCACTGGGGTTGGTTTGTGCTTGTTTGTTTTTTGGTGTTTTCTAGCTGTTTCTCTCAATCAATCTCTCTCTCTCTCTCTCTCTCTCTCTATCTATCTATCTATCTATCTCTATCTCTCTCTCTCAGGGCCAGCTTCTTCTCCCACTGATGGAACTTCCCCTGGATTTGTAAACTGAAATAAATCCCTTCCTCCCATAAACTGTGTCTGGTCAGATGTTCATTCCAGCAACATAGAGCTGACTACAACACTGAGTATCCCATCTGAGCTCAATAGTTTACATGCCACATCACATACAAAAAGTTCACAACAGTCCTATAAGGTGGGGGGTACTGTCACCGTCCCCATTTCATAGCTGAAATAAGCTGATACTTTGCCTAAGTAATGAGAATTATGACTGAACTGGTATTTTAAACCACTGTGTTAGTTCTTTGCTCTCTTTTGGGGGAAATAGCTTAAATACTGTAATAAAAATAAGTATCATTATTTCGGGATTTCCCTGTAATTTGCAGAAATATCTCAAATGACTCATGTTAGATTTTATGGGTGCAGAAAACATGGTAGAGCAAATGAGTGGCCCAAGACTTCACAGCCACACTGCTAAGCTGGTCCTGAAGACCTCCACCCTCAGTGGTATGACCCACAACCAATGTCAGATGGCGTCACAACTGTGATGACCATTTGGCTTCCTCTAAAGGCCTGGTCTGCCCCACAGTCACAGTGAGGGCCTGGCAGGCCATGGTGAGAGCAAAGCCCAGGGGCAGAGGCACAAACAAGGCATTCCCACAACCACAGGTTCTGGACTTAGTGCACAGAGGCTCATCTGCAAGGGCAGCCCAGGAAGTGAATCAAGTGGAGAATCAACAATAAATCCTCAGAACAACTGTTTGCCCTCGTGTGCCTGCTTGCTTCCTAAGACACTCCCATCACTCACGTTAAGAAGCCATGGAGCAATAACCAACCTAGGGACCTCAGAATGAAATCAGTGCAAACGAACTCCTCCTTCAGAGATGCTGGGGTCATAAATCCCCAGCACGCATGGATGCCAAGCTGCTCTGGCACACAGGTGCTGTACATCTTCCCATGGCCCATCAGGAATGCTGTCTCTTGTAAACAAGAGTGGGTGTTCTTGTTGCTATTGCTTCTACCTGCTGCTTCTCTGCCTGACTTCATGGAAGGAATTGAAAACTAGTGAGCTCCCTAGAAAAAGAATTGGATTCATCTCTGAAGACCAATCAGAATTTGAATGTGCCTGCTTGGAGAGGCTTAGGAAAGTGAATTTGGTTCAGAATATCAAAAGGGGTCTGAAGCCCAGGAAACAGTTGCTCTTGCAAGGAACACTTTGAAAGATGAAATGGCTATACCATGGAGCTCAGCACAACATGGGCCTGTCAACAAGAAGCAGGTAGTAAATGTTTTTTGGTTGGTTAATTGGTTGATTAATGAATAAATAATGAAATGACTGTTGCAGAGTAAGGAATGTGTGCTTTGATATCAGGACCACTTAAACTGGGATCTTGCTCAGCCACCAACTTCCTGTGTAACTTTGGTCAAGCCACTTCTCTAAGTCTATTTACTGTTTGATCATAAAATAGGAAGATAACAGCTTTGGTGAAGGACTTTCTTTGCTGTTTGGCGTAGTTTCCTTCCTTCTCTCTCTCTCTCTGTCTTATTTTCTGTAACATCCTGATCTGAACTTTAAGAATTCTCTCATCCTCAGTACCGTGGTCATTTGGAAGTGGAAAAAAAAATAGCCAATTATTTTCTAAGGACATGAAATTGCTCAAGAACTTCAGTCTTCTCTAGATAGACAGCTGAACTGTGACCTCAGAGTAACAATGACAGGCTTTACTAGGTTTTACACCAGCCAGATGACCAGAAATGGTGACTTGTTGTTTCCTAATGATAAACGCAGCAACCTACCCTGTGCACAGTGCTCACCCTCCAAAAGCCCACAGCTGTGGGTTGGATGCCTTACTCTGCCATTGTTATGTAGTTATTGGCTCTGGATTGAAGCATCCCCGAGGAGGGAGGAGAAAAGGTCACCAGCAAGATGAAGGCAGGGCGGGGTTGGGGGGGCCTCACAGAACTCAGGAAACTTATAAGACTTAATCTGTAAAAGCAAGGAAAAAAAATGCTTTGGGAGAGTTTAGTCGTGTAGCTGCCTGCAAGTTGTACTGAGGACTCCAGGAATGAGTCATCACCCATGCTGGGATGGGTTTTTTTACTCATGCTTCTGTAAATAATCCCTCTCACAATACTCCTCTAGCAATCCCAATAAACTCTTTGCTTCTCTAAGCTAGACTTACCCTCACTATATGAGTTAAATAGAAATAGACCTCTCAGGAAAAGTCTTGCAAGAGACATTTATTTGCTGAGTGACCCAATCTCTTAGAACTCAGTTATATTACCTATACAATGGAGACCATATATGTAAAATTAATATATGCTAATAGAAAGTATTTTAAATGTTTTAAAAGTCAGTATTAACTATAACATGATAATTGCTGTTATAGGACTTTATCCAAAAGTGAAGAGAACACAAAGAGAAAAGTGCACAAATTGAGGATGCCCAGCTGTCAATTACAAGAGCATCAGTAGACCATGTGGTCTGGGTTAAGAGCCTCTGTGGACGTGGAGTACATGGTCTAATCCACCATAATCTTGCCCATGGATGACTGCAAGCCTTCTAGATGGCCTTTGTTTTCCCACTTGGCCATCCAGCCTGATCTAAGTGCAGTAGGTACCATAATGCTGATCAAGGATAAACTGATAATTTTCTGCCACATAGAATCCCCCAGTGTCTTCCCATCTCATTCCATATAAAAATCAGATTCCTAACAATGCTCTCGCAACTCCCCACATGATGTCCCTTTGTGATAGCTCTCATACCACAGGCATGAGTCCACCTCGTGGCCTTTACACACGTTGCTTCATCTCCATCCCCCCAAATCTGCATAAGACTTATTCTTTCACCTTACTTCTCCATGGTACTCTCCCTTTCAATCATGGTGTCTAGTTTACTTAGTGTGTAATGCATACACATCTATAATATAACTAGTATGCATGTACAAACATGTACATATTTTACTGTACTTTCTACAACATCCCCAATGCCTAGAGCTGTCCCTGACACACAAGAACACCAAAAATACTTGCCAAATAAATGCATGGTTACTGAATCCTGATCAACTAATGAAGATGTAGGTGATAGAGCAGAAGTTAGGCGAATAAACCAAATGGATAAACTGGGGGCATATAACATTAATTTTGACATTGTAATAACTATAATATGAGATCATTTGCCTATGCAGACAAATGTGCTTGGATCCCTAGAGAATGCCACCCACATTTCAGAGGAGTATTGCACATATCTGATGCTTGGGAGAGTGGAAAGTCACATTGGAGTATGCAGGATGGCACTGGCTGAGAAGGCATGTGATTAAACTGAGAAAGTATTAGTCAAGGAAGACCATGGGAAAATGTGACATGTAATGAGAACATGCATATTTGGTAAAAGGGGATTATATTTAGTTGGTAAAAAAAAAAAAAGTAAGTGTATTAAGTCCAGTAGAAGCAGACCCACATAATTTGGTCAGCAAACACATATCTCGGGCACCAAGAAGCCTAACAACCTGGAAAATGCAAAGAGGGAGAGACTGTAGAGTAGGGGCCGTTCTGCAGTCTCATGCTGCCTTTCTGATGGGAGGGCATGAGGCAGGCAACAGCTGCCCATCTTGCAGACATGTGCCAGCGGCAGTCATCGTTCCAATCCATTCTCTAGAATCCTCAGTATTGATGTCCTGCAAGCTGGGGGGCATCGCAAACCGTTCCCCAACACATCAAACAGACAGCAGAGCCAAGGTCTTCATAGAATAACAGAATGAAATGCACTTGTGTCCCTGGGGCCTTTGATGGATCAATCTGCCAGTTCACAAATAGATACATAAATGTGCTGGGTGCAACTGCCGCTCAGTCACCAAGGCCCTGCATAAATAACATTCTGTTTAGTCAGTGCTAAGAGAGAAATCCCTGTGATGAAGGAGAAAAATAACAATCCTGCCAGATATTAAGCTATGAGCTGGGCCTTATGCAGCAAAGATCTTTGTGTCCCTGGAAATTCAGTTCCGCCCAAGAGAGGGACAGCGAGCAAAGAGGACCTTGTGATATGCAAACAGGCCCTGCTGTCAACCAACCAGCCCATCAAGAAGATGAATGCCAAGCCAGGGAGCTAATCTCTCAGGGAGAAGCAGGCATGTGGAACAGTGGTCCTGTGCAATAGTCACAAACATGTACATGGCTGCTGACTGTCAGGCACGGGCCTCGGCATTCTGTGTATCTATCATATCATCCTCATAGTGAGGTCGAAGCGGCTATCATGGCCCCCTTACAGATGAGGACACAGGGAGGTAGAAGCGGCTATCAATCATCCTTCTTTATAGATTAGATCACCAGGGCCCAGAAAGGCTAAGCAACTTTGCAGATTTCATGCAGTTCCATGTGTGGAACCAGCCTAGGTCCTCATCAGCAAATGAATGAAGAAAATGTGACATATATATATATATATATATATATATATATATACATATATATATACATATATATATGTGTGTGTCACATTTATATATGTTATATTTATATACATGTGCATATACATACATACATATCACAAAAGGATGAGTGGTCATTCTCAGCTCCAAAGTTCCCCCCAACCAATAATCTGAGCCTTAGGCACACAGTAGGCAGCTGTGCACTCAACTGCACAGTAAGGGGCTACACACACACACACACACACACACACACACACAAAATGAGGCTTTATTCAGTCATAAAGAACAATAGACTTCTACTGTTTGCAGAAAAAAAATGGGCAAAGTTGAAAACCATGAGGTTAAGCAAAATAATCCAAACAGAAAGACAAATATCACACATTTTATTTCATATATGTAATCTAGATTTAAATGAAATAAGTATATATATATATATATAATATAATATATATATATATATATATATATATATATATATATATATATGATTTGGAAGGAGGAGGGGGAATATGGGAGAGAAAGAAGGAGACTAAAAGGGGTTGGGACAGAGGAACTAGAGTAATGATATGGAGAAAGACAAGTATTACATTTTTTTCTCACATGCAGAATCTAGATTCAAATATATAAAAGACATGAAAACAGAAGAAAGGAGACTTATAGTGGGAGCAGGAGAAAGTGATGAGTGAGTATGAGTAAAGTAAAATGATACAAATGTATGAAAATGTCATAGTGAAACTCAATATTTTGTATACTAACGTGAAATTTTAATAAGAAAGCAACTTACCCATGATCACACAGTTCCTAAGCAGCAGAGTCAGAAATGAAACTCGGGCAGTCTGGGTTTAGGGTTCCCAGCCTGAGCCACCACTGGATTTTCAAAGGAAGTGACTCTAAAAGCAGAGGACCTGATTTGTGTCTTAGATGTCCCCACTCTCATTCCAAAGCCTTTGTCTTTCATTTGTCTCCACTGCAAAAGGAGAGCGGTCATGCTCAGCTCAGAAGGACCCCAACCAATAAATTGAGCCTTAGACACAAAGTAGGCAGCTGTGTGCTAAACCACACACTAAGGGACTGCCCCGAGGGCTCATACTATGTATATATAATCTCCCCTAATAGCTCACACCTACAACCACAAACCATTTGTCACCAAGTGCCTCACCAAATCCATACACCCTGCCCTGGGCCCACACCATACACACATCAAACTTCTCACATGTTTAGCTGTAGTATGAGCTAGCTGTTCATGTAAAATATTCAGAACCTAGTGCATTTCTGAAGGGCCATTCCTGTTTCTGAAGCAGCTGCAGGAAAACCCCACAAATAGCCATTTTAGAATAACAGGGAGAAGGAAACTGCAGCAAGTCCTTGGGATATGGTGCTATGTTCACCAGGGTACTCAAGGACTCATCAAGGGGCCAGTAGGTCAATTTGAAAGAACAGGCCTCTCAAACTAGAAAACACCTTATTCTGGACAGCCAACAGTATTCAAGATGATTTTAAGTTGTCAGTTTGAAAAAGCCTCCAAATGTATAAATAATTTCCATTGTTCACATGCTACAACATTCATTACGCTTTTAGTAAATGCTAGGCACCGGATTATTGCTAAAGTTAGGCGGAATTAATAACATATGATCCCTGTCTGTAAGGAGCTCCTCAGCTATTAAGGAAAAATAAACTGCCAATTAAGATAAAACCCATTATTTTTAATTTATTTTATGTATGAGTTATTTACCTATTTATTTTAGGACATTTCCCCAATATGACCCAGGATGGCCTCAAACTGGCAACTCTTATTCTCAGCCTCCTGAAATTCCATCATTCACTGTCCCTAGATATTTAAGTTCTCTGAGTTTTTAGGAGGCATGGGCTATGGGCTATACAGGAAAGAGAATTTCAGTTTGCCTAGGGAGAGCCTCAGCATGGCAGACCCCCCTCCCAGGTAACCAGATATAAAATGGCACCAATCTCAGTGATAAAAACAGGGGGCACAGATGTCCCATATAGGGTTAGTACACAATGTTTAGTTATTACACCCCCCCCAAATGCCGGTAAAGTAAGGGGATTAGTTGGGAATTGTAAGAGGTTTAGGGCTGGAGAAATGGCTCAGTTGTTAAAAGTACTTGTTTATAAAGCCTGCTGGTATGAATTCAATTCTCTAGCATGCATGTAAAGCAAGACTCACAAGGGCACATGCATCTGGAGTTCATTTGCAGCAACGACAGCCCCTGGTACTCCCATTCTCTTTCTCTATCTCTCTCTTTCCTACATAAACAAAAATATAACTAAAAAGAATAAGGAGTTTATTAGAAGTGGGAGGGTGATAAAAGAGGGTAAGAGGGTAAATATGATTAAAATAATTCTATACATATATGTAGTTGTCAAAAATAAATCTAAAAATATAACAGGGAATTGTGGGGACTAAGGACTAGAGGAGTAAGCCTGGACTGATCTGAGGCATTCTGGGACATTCCTCAGAGATCTGGTCTAGGAACAAGTCTGAGAAAGTGTGGGCAGGTGAAGAACCAGACAGCAGCAGTTTTGTGTGACATTTAGTTGCCCTACACTACACACAAGTGCTGGTGGAGCGAGCATACAGAGGTATGAGGTGGGACGTGTAGCACTATAAAGGGTTGTGTGATCCAACTCCTTTTCCTAATAGAGAATTGCAACACAGATTCCTTCTGCTCCCAGAATATTCATGAAAATACCTTCAATATCTTGTGGTTTCAGACCCACGTGCCATGCAGAGCTGAGTGGCGTCTCTGCCCTGGCCTGCCCAGTGCTCGCCACATAACCGTGTCTCCCCGTCCCTTTATGTCATAACCACCTCTGATTCCCAAGCTCGCACTCAACTTGTAACATTACAGGTGTGAAAATGAAATGTCAAAGTTTTCTCACTCTCTCTCAAAAAGAATGGCGAGACAGTTAGAGACGATACATTCCTCAGACGCTAAATGTCTTTCACTTTTCAGATTTCTTTCCTAAAGACATGGGTCTCCCTGAGCTCCACTGACTTCTACAGTTTATATTCCCATGTTTCTGTTGAAAGGTTGAGATTTTGAAAGAAACCTTTCAAGGAGACAAAGTAACTAATCTGTGTCAAATCCCTTATTATGTTCCTGAAACTGACTAAAGGTTTTCAAATGGTCGGCCCATTACAATTCCCTGAGGAGCCAGCATAGAGACACACACCTGGAATCTCAATCCTGGCATTAGGGGGCAGAGGAAAAAGGACACTAATTTGTGGCTAGCCTGAGCCATACAGCAAGACCTTGTCTCAAAAAAGACAAGAGTTGTGAATGTAACAAGGGTAGAGCATGTGTGAGATGCAATCTCCAACATTGTATGTATGATAAGCATAAGTACCACAGATGAGAAAACAAAGGACCAAAGACATTCTGTAATTCACCCAAGGTCACATAGCTTAAATGTAGGACTGTAACCAAACAGAATTGATACACTCTCTACAGAACACCAAGTAGACAACACTTTCTTCAATGCCCTGCTCAACTCATGGCTTATATAACCTTGACTATGAAGACAGAACCGTTTCTGCACTTGTACTTGTGACAACAAGACTAGTCTAAACTGAAAGAGTCCTTTCCTTGTAAACTTGCTTTTCATTGCGACAGGAGCAGAGTGGAATGATGTGCGACAGAAGCCAAGTGGCCTAGAAAACTTTGAAAAAAAAATCCTACTTATTACCCCTCCCTTTACAGAGACTGTTTTCTGACTCTTGGAGGAGAACATTATTGCATCTTTCACTAGATGCTATTTGAAGCCAGGAAACAAGAAAAGGACACAGGGAGCAGGAAGATGAGCAGCTTCATAAAGGGACCATCTGCCGTGCAGACTCAGTGCTGGGCACTAGCATCCTCAGGCTCTCACATCCTCAGCAGGCGCTTGTGAAGCACTACTGCATACCACTCACCGGAGCAGGCACGAAGGAGCCAGTGACCAACAGAAGCTGCATATTCTCATAAGAAACGCCCCCCATAATTTCTGCTTCAAAGACAATACCACCCCATGGGGTATGAGGGTCCTCTGGAAAGAGCTTCTTTCCACAGAAGATGAGGAAAGCTTCCCAGGGAATGGTCCAGCCTGCAGCTTGAAGTGAGACCAGCCTAGGGGAGAAAGGAAAAGGCAACTTGGATATAAAATGGCCTGCTGAAGGTCCATGTGTTACCAGCATGGTGCTATTGGGAGGTGGTGGAGTCTTTAGGAGGTGGAGCCTAGTAAGAGTGAGTTAGGTGACTTGGGACAGGCATTTGAAGGGCATATAAGTATCCCAGTCCTTTTCTCTCTCTCTCTCTCCTCTGCTCCTGGCCACCATGAGGTGAAGAGCTCTGCTCCTACGATGACACACAGACCCAAAATAATGAAGCCAAGTGGCCATGGACTAAAGCTTTGGAAACCAGTAACCAAAATAAATCCTTCCCCTTTTGAAGTGGCCACTGAAAGTATTATGACAGTGATGGAAAAATGAATATCTCAGAGGCAAAGGTGGCCCACTTAGCAAAGTAGAGGCTCTGTAAAGGCCCTGACATAGGATGCCAGTTGCCCCAGTGAGCCAACAGCTAGTGTGTCCCATGGCTGGTTCAGGCTGGGTGTCGGACGTGGAAACATCAGAGAATGAAAGTGCACCAAAAGGCCCTATGGAAGGTTCTGCACACAAATGCTATAGGTCCTACTAAGTGACTTCTAGAACCACTTCCCAGGGTCATCATGCGGACTGTATTGAAAACACACCAAGCACTGAGTTCAGTCCTGGACATATCATAAACACTGAATAAACACTGTTATTAGCAATGCTACTACATTTAATAATTACAATAATATTATCACATGGGGTGTGATCAGAACACTGAGCAACCTAACATCTCTGCACAAATAGCAGCATTTCAATCTCCACTGAGGCTTAAAATGGTGGACAGAAAAGCACTGGGAAGCATGGAGTCCCAATGAAATGTTCCCACATAGGCTGGAATGTACATTGTTTGACACTGAGGAGAATGAATGGACAAAGCTCTAAGCCAAACACCAACAAAGCACGTTATCACTGTGTGGCTTAAAAAAAGTTACCTAATCTTTCTGCTCCTTAGCCTCTGGACATCTAACCTGGGATTGATAATGGAACCAGCCTGCTTACGAGATTTGATGAGATCCTTAAAGCACCAAGCACAGCGCCTACATAGATGGGTAGTGAGTCCATGTTAGCTATGCCACAACTTATCTTCAAGGTCATTGTCACTTGAGTGGATAGAAATATATTTTCTTTTTCATTTTCTTATGGAGAAATAGGGATTTTTTTTAAATCTCTTGGTAAAAGCACTTTAGCTCCTAGACACCCTTAGAGAAGACAGAGCAAATCTCACTGGGTGGTAGCTAGGGGTGTGTGTGTGTGTGTGTACACTATGCACAGAGGTCCAGCCTGCCTCCCCAGCCCAGCCTCCAAGCTACAGGCTCAGGTCTCCACAGGTGTCAGTAGGACACGCAACTATCCTGTGATCCTTGCTGGAAATTCGACAAGGTTCACCCCAGAGTAATACTTTTTGGTCTACATTTTGCACTTAGGATCTGACAAAAAAAAAAAATTAGAATGATACAAACTCAGATAGCAAACCAGTAAGGAGTGGCAGGGCAGATGTACAGGGGTGGAGGAAGAGGAGAGAGGTCCCAGCTGTGCTCCCTGTGTTGGCAATGGCTTTGTGAACCTCAGGTTGAGCCCCAGGATATGCACAAGGGGGAGGCAAGTGCAGCCTTGCCCACCTTTGAGTATCTAAGAGAGGAATAAATTAGAACACGATTTGTGTGCTGCTGGAGTGTAGTCCAGCCTGCCCTTCAAGCTCTGTAGATAAACAGGTGCTTATTTAAAAAACAATCTCATGTCAAGGTCTCCTTTGGGGTCCTTTACAGGGATGGGTGGAATGTGGAGCTTACAGCTGCATCTCCTGATGACCACAGATCTCTCCTGGAGGCTCTGTGCTTCAAAAACATTAGAGGTGAACAGAAACTGTGGAAAGGAGCAAAGAGTGATCACCAAGATAGCCAGTCACTCAGCAGGTGAAGCAAGCAAGAAGCTGGGAAGCCTGGTCCTCCCTGTGACGGGGAGCAAGGGTGAGGGGTCACCTAGCTGAGTGAATCACTGATGCATATGGAACCCAGGACCTGCAGCTGAGAGAGGCTGGAATTCAGTCTGGATTTCTGTGTGTGGTGTATATGCACGCAGGCAAACATAGCCAACCATCCACAAACACACACATGCATCCATTCTTACAGACACACATACACCCACAACCATTCACACACACACCAGCACATACATGTAACCATACCCACAGACACACACATTCAGAAATACCCATTCACACACCAACACCCACACATACACACAAAGACATGCTCATACACATACATAAGTGCCCCACACACCTAAACACACACAATATACTCCTAAATGCATAGTCATCCCCTCACTCACACACAGCTACACCCAGAAACACACACATACATAACCTAACCACATGCAGTAACACACCCCCAAATACAGATACTCCACATATATACAAGCATGACCTTCCTACAGAGTTACACAGGACCTCACACCCATCTACACACAGATAAACCTCAGCAGGCACAAGATAAAAAGGACTTGAATCGTGGTAGCCAGGCTCTATGTAGGGATTGGGTTTGCTCCTGGGAGCTGCCTCCTGAGGAGGGTGAGCCAGTCTGACCCACTGCCAGTTCACACTGACCACTGAGAATGAACCCAGTTTCCTATCCCCACCCAATATGCACATGAACCTGAGTTCACAAACTCAAATGCCTCCAGGTCACAGGGAGATCACAATATGGGTGGTTGAGGGGAATAGAGAACACCACCTCATCTAAAGGGACAGCCAACATTCAGCACCAGTGAGCTGTGTGATGTGGACCTGGTATTGCTCCAACTTTTCATGTAGAATATTCGAATTCTAAAATATTAGCCACTGATTATAAATCACCTTAAAACCCCGGGACCCAAGCAAATCCAACACAATCTGGGATACAGTCTGTTCTTCCACCCCAGTGAGAATGGCGTGCCCTGAGTGGTCCCTCCAGGACACCTTTTATTAGGACAGAAACAGAGAAGCCATTCATGTGTGTGTATTAGTGACCCAGGTCATCCACAGGATGGCCAGGCTCTATTCCACCCACACTTGCTTGGCCAAATGTCCTGCCAACACTCACATCAACTTCCTGGCTTCTTGACTTCTGCCCTACTCACATCTAGGATAGGAGGCAGGCCCCACATTTCTGTCACCCAGGATCATGTCCATTCTCCATATGAGGAAATAAGGAAGGGAGAGGAGAGGGGAAGGAAAGAGGGGAAGGGAGAGATAGGGAGAAGAGGAAGGGAGGGATCTAATACAACCATCCTCCTAGAACAGCTAGAAATCTACTCCTTTCTCAAACAAACAACAGAGATGTGTC
Organism: Dipus sagitta; assembly: GCA_036346955.1. Classification (NCBI taxonomy): domain Eukaryota; kingdom Metazoa; phylum Chordata; class Mammalia; order Rodentia; family Dipodidae; genus Dipus; species Dipus sagitta. The sequence continues at coordinate 51,646,595 of CM070783.1, forward strand.
CATTTTAAAAATAACTGAATAAATATCACTATAAAAGGGTGTGCATTCATGTGTGTAGATGGGTACATACATACCTACACACACACACACACACACATACATAATATGAGTATGTGTAGTGCGAGTTTAGCCATGTTAGCTTCCACAAGCACAGGTGGAAAAGCATACAGGCAGGACATGCAGTTGGGGTGTTATTACAAGAGTGGCCTCAAGACCTATAGACTCAGTTCTATACTTTGCTATAGATCTCTGAAATTGGAAGGTTGAGCCTTAAACTTTGAGTTTCCAGCTCCCACTGTGAGCAATGCTATGAAATGGGGTGGTTCTGTTTGCCCGTGGAGTATGCCACTAAGGATAGCACCAGGGACACAGCTCACTGTGAATGAACTAATTTGCCAGTCACCATAAGTACTTGGAAAATTGTCCCAAGAATCACCAGCTGTGCACATGTGGCATGTGACTTAACTCCACTGAATTTCCCTTCTGATTATGAAACATTTGCTGAGCAATGTAAGGCACTAGGTACTGCTAAGTCCTCAGCACATAGTAGGCCCTTAGAAGATGCTAACTGCCATGTTTCCCAGACCAGAAATTATGAATCCAAAGATCAAACATAGCCTGTAATCTAAAATGGCTTGCAGCTGTGTTTGCCTTGGTCTGTGCAGTGGGCTTTGTTTTGCTTTGTTTTGTTTTGCTTGTTGAATTGGAGCTAAAATTGAAAATCAAGATGTTCCACATAAATATCTGGTTTTTATTCCTTTTTAAAACTGAGAGGCAGAGACAGTATTCAGGGCCTTCTCTCCCCACAGAATTTGTGAGAGCTGTATCCTGGTTACCCCGTGTGGAAGTATGTTCACCATGGTTCCCCAGTATTCCTACATGCATGCCCCCCTCAGACTTTGCTCTTCGAACCCCTAGATGAACCCATTCAGAAAGGAGACTCCTCAAGAACACTGAGCTCATGTAGAACCCTGGGGAGAAGCGAGAGTTTCCATTATGAGATAGCATGGACGCTTTTACCTCGCCTTACCCACGAGGATAAATATTTACCAGGTAACACAAGAAATAAAGTACCCTGAACCACTCCGGAGGACATGTGCCATGGGAATTTAAAACCATAAATGAATAGGAAAGTAACTGAGTGAGCTATTTCCATTCCCCTCCCCTCACAATTCATGAAACATCCTAAGTTTGGTTTACAAACCCTTTTTTGTGAAAACCTTCCTTGTATTCTTTCGGTTTATATTTTCGCCTTCCCCCAGGACATTACATTCATGGAGAAGTGGGTTTGAACTAGGAGACTCTTCCCCAGCATGGGTGTGTGCACGAGGTGTAATCACCTCAGGGCTTGTTATGGTTTGACCGTCAATGTTCCCCACAGGCTCATATTTGAACACTTGGTCCCCAAGTGGTGGAGCTATTTTGGGACGGCTGAGAAAATAGCCTCCTCACTGGGGCAAGTCCTTGGTGGGAGTCCATTATCCCTGCCTACTTCCTGTCTCACTCTCTGTATCCTGGTCCTCTGCCACATGCTATGAACAGCTTCTGCCACATGCTCCTGTTGCCATCAACTGAGCTGCTCCACCGTGCCTTCTCTGCCACATTGTACTAGGAAAAACATGCGCCAAGACAAATCTTTCCTCACTTGTTTTGTAAAATATTTTGTCGCGGAGACCTAAAAGTAACTAATACTGACTTTCCTTTTCTTTCAAATTAGAACAACAGAAAGAGGTTAAAGTGCATATGCAGATATCTGTTAACTCTGCTACTGCTTTTTGCCCAGATACATACAAGCGCTATGGAGTTAAAGTGTTTGGTTAGATTGTCATCATCACATCACCAGTGCATTTATCATAGGGCTTGGCACATAATAAGCACTCAATAAATACTTGATTAAAAATGATGTGTGAGCCAGGCGTGGTGGGGCACACCTTTAATCCCAGCACATGGGAGGCAGGAGTAGAGGATCGCTGTGAGTTCAAGGCCACCCTGAGACTACATAGTGAATTCCAGGTCAGCATGGACTAGAGTGAAACCCTACCTCGAAAAACCAAAAAAAAAAAAAAAAAAAAAAAAAAACCTGACGTGTGACACAGAATGTGTTGGTGTATTTCTATAATCCTGACACTTGGTAGTCAGAGGCATGAGAATGGCAAATTCCAGGCCAACCTGGGCTACACAGTTGACTTTGTCTCAAAAAAAAAAAAAAAAAAAAAATAAAAAACAAAAAACAACGCAAACAAACAAAAGTGGCAAGTGTGCATAGACACCAGGTAGGAGAAACAACAGGCAATCAATTGACTGATTAAGTTCCATGACTGACGAGTGAATGGACAGGAAAAACAGAGATAGAATTTTTGCAAGCTAACAGCATGTCCATCTTTTCTCTGCATAGTAATCTAGAAAGTTTGTCCATAGTCTGTCAAGCTTTTTTCTTTTAACTGAATAGCTAAATCTCTACATAAGTTACATCCTACTCCTCACTGGGTTAACATGCTTTCTCTGCTAATCACTTTACAGTGAAGGATCTCTGATTTCATTAGAAGGAAACTAACTTCACCCCATGCCTCCTGGAGGCCGGGCACTGTGGGGGCACCTTCATCTCACTTCATCCCCAGTATCCTGGGAAGTGGGCATTGCCAACAGCCCAGTTCGCAGCACAGGAGCTCTGATTGGTTCCTGTACCCATCCTAAGGATATACAACTACTAGATGGTAGTGCCTGTTTGCAAGCCTTGACCTTGAACTCAAGTGGAGTGTCCACATCTCCCACAAAACACACCGGGTGAGCCGAGGAGGATCTTGCCACCATTCTGGGATCCCTAACTTTTACTTGATGCCTTGCGATCTTCTGGATGCCACCCTCTAACCAGGCTGATAACATATCTATGAACCAGGCTCTCTCTGAGGATGAGAGACACAGGCAGGGTATACTAACCAACATATATCCCTCTCCCTTCCCAATGCCATCCACTGGGAAAAGTTTTATCCAAGTTGACCACTGCTTGGATTTCAGTGTTGCACCTGACTCAAAGGAGTAACACTATGGCCTGGCCAACAATGGCCATGAGACCCCCCAGGGAGCTCCATTCACCATTCACAGTAATACTTAACTCAGCTACCTAAATTCCATCTGGACCAGTGGAAGCCAATTTGCTGAGAGATGCACAGAGGCCAAGAGCCCATAGAGGATCTGAAAGAGACTTGAAGACTGTCACAGCTGCGGCTGAGGGTGTGTCCAGTTCCAAGTGCTAGCACAAGAAAGATGGAAACAACATCCATGAAATCTCTCTTGCTGAAGCAATGCAGGCTCTCTTGTCTTTGGATATGATTTCAAATCTTTACCCATGTGCCCTGATGGCAGCCATAGACTCAGTCTGATCTGGCCCTTGCAGCAGAAGTATTTGGTGTGGGGGTGTTTCCAGTAAAACAAGAACAAGATGCAGCCTACTCCTCCAGACTGGATCTTGATGAACAGAATCCCTAACAATTGACTTCTTGTCAGTATCTGGATTTTCATAATGCCTTAGCCCAGTGGACAGGAGCATCTTACAGAATAAATAATAAGTGGAACAGAATTTCACACCAAGATTCATTTCCTGCACATGTGTGTGTGTGCATGCATACACACACACACACACAAAGATCTGCTTCCAAGCATCAAAACATAACTTTTAATAAGGTTATGGCCTCAGAAAGCCTAGTAGCTACACTCTCACCCTTTGCTGTTTCACAAAATGGTTCACAGGGATTCCACTTCATCATGTTTCAATGGCTAAGAATATACCCAAACTCAGCTGCTTATTTTTTCCTCTCTCCTCTACCACCTCCCTTCAAGCTATTCTCTTTTATGTCTGAGCTGGGGAAAGATAGCTTACAGAATCATAAGGCAGCCTACCCCATGGAGGTTACTCTTACCTCCAATAATAATATGGTAAGTACACACATAAACATACACACACAGAACACTGAGTGGAATTATTTTCCAATCTCTCATTCCTAAATAGAAAAATGAATTCACCAAAATCTAAATCCATTGGGCACAGTACCTGCCAATATGGTAGAATTGCAAGAAAGAACCTTCTAGTATCCATTGCTCATGGTTATATTATTCTCTCTAGGTTTTCCTATCTGTCAAGCTGGTGCAGATTCTAATATCAATGTGCCATCCCTATATTAAGGGTGGTCAGAGTTGGATGTCAAACAAAATTAAGCCAATTTGAGACATGCCAAGGTGGCAAAGACAATTATGATATTTTCAAACCCTGACTGGCACAGGGAAGTATCATGATACCACTATCTACAGGGGAAAACAGACAAAAACACATACATATAGCAAGGTGTGGGGCAATCTCAGCTCAGAGACTTCCTGGTCGTATGTGATTTTTGGTCTCTTCTCCCTCATCTGTGTAATGAGGCTGAATTTTTCATGTTAAATGAAAAGACATGGACAAAAAGTGTCTAACATGCAGTAGGTATGAACAGATATTTTCTCCCTCTCCCTTCTTACAGCTCTGAAAATTATCCCTAGTGACAAATGCCAATTTCTAAGTCTAACTGTACTCCTCTCTGAGATGTCTCAACAAATCCCAAACAGAACCCACCATCTTGGGACCCCACGTTCTCATCCTTCATCCTGGGCAGAACTGGCAGGACCACCTCCTCACCCAGCAGCCTAAACCAAGATTCAGCTTCAAGGATCTGCCTCTTCATTTCTTGAGTTCAACCCATTCTCTCAGTCCTTTTTTCTCTCTCCCTAATTCATCCTAGCTACTGCTCATAACAGTTTGCTATTTGCCCGGCATTCTTCCTTGCACTTTCAAACCCTCCCTCCAACATCATAGCAAGAGCAATTTTTCTACAAGTTGAAATAAGAGTCACTCCTTTGCTTAAAACATCTTGAGTGGCTCACGCCTGCCCTCAACACTATTCAGTCTATATTTATGCCTCAACTTATGAAACTCTGTCTTCTGATGGCCTTTGTTCTCCTCCCACCACAAGTCTTGTCCCTTCTCCTTTGCTTTTAAAGCACATCAAATTTATTTTTGTCTCCTGCATGCACCCTTCATAGTCCTACACTAAGCCTTCCCTCTGTCTCAAATCCTCCTCCTTCTTAGCTAAATTTCATGTGTATCCACACGTGTGTGGAGGTATGTTCATCCAAGTCCCTCCCATTCGCCAGACTTTTTGCATGTGTGAACCTGTGTAGAAGTGTGGTGTATATGCAACTGTTCATATCTCATGTATATTCATGCAGAGGCCAGAGGAGAATGATGGCTGTTCTTTTCTCATCAGCCATCCACACAGTTCCTTGAGACAGCCTCTCCCTCAACACAGAGCTACTGTTGGTTGGAGCTTCAGTGATTCTCCAGTGTACCTTCTGCTGTCTGAGGTTACAGACATGCATGGCCATGCTCAGCCTTTTATGTGGGCTCTGGGAAGTTGAACTTGGTGGTCTGTAGCCCAAGAGGCCCTCATGCTTAGTCAGCAAGTACTCTTAACTGCTGAGCTTTCTCCTTAGGCCATGCTTTATATTTGTGATGTCAACATTTTCCACTCTACCCACAATTATATCGCAGCACCCACCACAGTACTTGGTGCTCAGTACAAATTTAGTAAATGCATAAATAATTTGGAACTCAAAGGCTTTCCTAGATGTAGCAGTGGCATGTCCACTCTTACTCAACTGATAACATCCACTGTGTTTATTTGTGCAAACCTCATTCTCATAATCTAGCTGAAGCCTGCTGGGATTACATAGTATGTATATAGAGTTAGGACATAGCCCTCGAGTGGCATTTCCTATTGCCTAAGCTGTCTTCCATCTGGCAGAAGGACTGAGCAGAAAGCAAACCAGCCTTTGAAATCAGAAGTTGTTCCCACTTCCCTCAAAGGTGAGTTCTTCCTACAAGCATGAAGTTTGCTATCATAACTCCAGGACCTCACATGACCTTGTCTGGGATAGGAGCATCTCTCTTAGCTTGCTCCCAAAATGGATTGCTGCTCTACAATGGAAATGGTGTGGCTATCAGAAGGTAGATGAGACCAGCTCACTGATGTTCTGCCTCCTGAGCAGCTGGCATCAGTCTGTCTTCCTAACACACTCTCCTGCCACCACCATAAAGGCCTTCACCACCAAGGAGTTGTGGGATAGAATAAATCCTTCCGCTAAGCTTATTCTGTTAGATATTTTGTCTCAGAGATGAGAAAAGTAACCAATACTCTTGACATCTTCACTTGAGTAGCTACAACGGAAATGCGTGGATTTAAACAAAAAGCACCTACTTCTCATGGTCTAGAGGCTGGAAGTTCAAGGTCAGAGGTACAGCACATCTAGGTTCCTGGTGAGGATTCCATTCCTGCATATGTCCTCAAATGGCCTGTATTTCTTCCTTTTCTTTTAGGAGCACTTAGTCCATCATGGAAGCTCTACCCTATGACCTCATGTAAACCTAATAACCTTCCAAGATTCCACTTCTCAATGCCTTCATACTGGCGGTTAATTCAACCCATGAATTTGAGAAAACACTAGCATTCAGTCTGCAGCATTGTGGAAGTCATTCTGAAATGCACTTTCCTGCATTGAAATTTGAGAAAAATAATATGTACCTAGAGGAATAGCACAAAGGTAGGTTAACACATATAAGGTGCATGAAGCTGACATGTGGCCATCACTAAGTTAACATTATCATCAGTGGGACAGGGGCATTGGGTAGATGCAAACTGCAGGTGCTCAGGAAACACCTGTAATGAATGAGTGTGTGAATACTCTGTCCTTTGCTCAGAAGGGGAAACTGGAGGGAAATTCACAGAGCCAGATATCTTTGCTTTCTCATTCACGCTCCACATCAAATAGATGGAAGCACCTTGTTCCATCCAACAAATTCAACTTCCAACCTTAGCTGATGTACAGCTGAGGCAGAAAACATTTCCATCATCCCAAAATGTTTTAGTAGCAGAGCAGGTCTGGGGTCACTTGACAGCTATGAAGTGACACACAGGAATGGACCTAGGGGAGGGGGGAAATTGTGAGCCAGATATGGATGAACCAAACCCAACAGTCAGGCCCTGACCAAATTGTGATGTCCCCAGAGGCTGAAGCACAGTGTGGTTAGCCTTGCATCCAAGCTGGATCTTTCTGACCCTGGAATCTAATGTGGAGGTTGGTCTGCCACAGGTTACAAGGCTTACAACTGTCACCTGCTACACACTTGCTTTGAGCCTTTCATCGGAGGTTTGTACAACTGTTCTGCCCTGCCATGCACTTAGTAACAACCTCCTATAGCCCTCTCCTACTTGATTAAACTATTCTAAGTTCTCTTTGTGAGAGTCAAAGTTATCTCCCTCAAAAACAATCCCATGTTAAAGATCTAAACGCCAGTATTTGTAGATAGGGCTAAGCCAAAATAGGGTCATGAGAATGATCCCTAGTCCAAACAAATGGTTAGTGTCCTTACTAGAAAAGAAAATTAGATAACACAGATCTCACGGGACCCACATGAAGACATAGTAGAAATATGGCCATTTGTAAGCCAAAGAAAGACCTCAGAAGACTCTAGTTCTCCTAGACTTCTAGCCCCAGCACTGTGAGAAATAAATTTCTGTTGTTGAGGTTTCACAGCTTCTTAGTGTACATTGTGTTACTATAATAAAATAACTGGAGCTAGGTACTTCATGAAAGAGACACTTGGTTTGCAGGTTTGGAAGGTTAAGCATTGTCCCAGTTCAGTCAAGAACCTTCCTATCTGTGTCATGCCATGCTCAATGACATCATGCTGGGAGAGGGAAATAGTGTGCATGAGAAAAGAATGCATGGCAGCCCCTACTGTGCTTTCATATGGCTTCCAGGGGAATGCATGGGTGGCTGTGGGGCTCTGGATTGATGAGCTATTAGATGCTGTAGGGGATGAAATTCAGATAATGCATTATCTATTCTGAAGCCCAGATGAATGAGAAAGGCCAGGTCAAGATCTCTTGAGGCCTCTGGTAGCTATATCCACTTGGATAAAAGAGCTGTAAATGAAGTAAGTTTATTTAATGGCATGAGACCACAAGCTGAGGTACTCTAGAGTCCTGACCATGGGTTACATCTACAAAGAAGTGACAAACTTGAGCATAACAATTGACAACAGTTACAACCCCCTAGGCTGATATGTGATTGATGTTTGTCACCAATTAGACACAACTAGAAAGAGAATCTACGGTTTAATCAATACTGGTATTGACCTGGAATGATATAATGATTAGATCAGATGTTGCTTAAGTAGGTAAGAAAGAAAGAAGGAAGATCCCGATCTGTCCAAAGCATCTTCTTTCTCACCATCAGAGGTGAAAAGGATGGGAGGAAATGGACAGAGGGGGTACCCAGGAAGGAATGTACCCCAACTTATCCCATCATGGGTACCACAAGAACCTTTTAGTGATGCCACAGGGGATCATAATTGAGGTAGGTAAGAGATTGTGTTCCAACAGAAGACATCACATTTCTAAAGGACAAAGTGACCTTCTATTCATGGACCCAAATCAGGATCTTAGTAAGTATCATGCATGTGATGCTACTGTTTCTGTTACCATGACAAAGGCTGGGGAATTAGCAGGGGACAAGACAGGCTCAGTCAGTGGCCACCATAGGTCTGAGAAATCTGGTGGCCCTACCTGAAGACATGTATACTCTACAGTGTCACAGCAAAAAGGTTCATGCAGGTTATGACACTCCTCTACACACGATACCTGTCAGAGGAAAAGGGAGAGGGTCAAGAGTTCCAGAGCACAGGACCAGAACATGACAAGTAGACATGTAAGTGTTTTTATAGTGAGGTTACACCGAGTATCAAAATAAATTATAGTTGAGCACGGGGGCAAACACCTGTGACCCCAGCACTCAGGAGGCTAAAGCATGGGGATCATGCCTTTGAAGCCAGTCTGTTCTATATAGCATGATATTGTCTCAACAAAGTAAATAAGAAAATAAATCATAAGGTATAGCAATAAAATATTTAAATGGTAATAACTTAAATTGTTAATGAACAACTTAAAGTATTAAAATTGACTTTTTACACAGTCATATACACCTGGCCAAGCCAACTTTATACTTTTCTTCTTTGATGACTTGAGCTCTCATTATCACCCTAGTTTCCAAAACCCACTTGGCAATGCTGATGCAGCACAGAGTGATCTCACTCAATTAAATGAGCACCTATGACCCTCTCTAGAGTGCCATCAAGTTTGTGGAGGGGATAGCATGCAAGAGCAACAAAACAGTAATGGTTTGCTATGTTAAAACATTAACCCAGTGAGCTATACCAACACCCAGTACTTATAAGAACTGGCATTTACCAAACACCTATGTTCAACTATATGTAGCCCTCTGCTCTGAGCATTTTACATACACTAGCTCATTTAAACCTCAGTTCCCAGTAGTATGGGCTCCCCATTTATAAATGATCAGATGAATGAAGGCAGAGAGTGTTTGAATAAATTTTCTCAGTCACTCAAGCAGGTGGTAGCAGAAGGTTTCACACTCAGGCAGGGTGGCTCCTATTGCCTAGAGTGCAGCTAGATAAAGAAACTGGTTTAAAGAAACAGAACATAAAGTGCTGAAGCAAAGGAAAGTACCAGCGCACCCTGGCCCTGCTGGGGCCTCGGCCCTGTCTGGGCTGGCCAAACAATTCTGACTCTATCACAGCTTTCCTCAGCAGACTCACCTGGGAGAGAAATGCTGGAGCACATATCCCAGGTGGTTTTGTGATTGTCCTGAGAAAAAAATTTCTGATGGCAGCCAGACTTGGTGGTGCATGCCTTCGTGGTCATGTCAATATTAGGGAGGCTGAGTCAGGGGTATTATAAGTTCAAGGCCAGCCTAGGTTATATGGAAAGTTTGGGGCTAGCCTAGGCTAGGCAGTGAGACTTTGTCTCAAAAATCCAAGGGCTGGCGCTGGAGAGATGGCTTAGTGGTGAAGGTACTTGCCTGCGAAGCCTAAGGACTCAGGTTTGACTCTCCAGGTCCCACGTAAGCCAGATGCACAGTGACTCAAGCATTCAAGGTCACACATGAGCACAGGGGGCACACATGTCTAGAATTTGACTGCAGTGGCTGGAAGCCCTGGCACAGCAATTCATTCTCTCTCTCTCTCTCTCTCTCTCTCTCTCTCTCTCTGTCTGTCTCACGCGTGCACGTACGCGCATAAAAAAGGCAGTCCACAGCTGGAGAGATGGCTTAACAGTTAAGCACTTGCCTGTGAAGCCTAAGGACCCTGGTTTGAGGTTTGATTCCCCAGGACCCATGTTAGCCAGATGCACAAGGGGGTGCATGAGTCTGGAGTTTGTTTGCTGTGGCTGGAGGCCCTGGCGCACCCATTCTCTCTCCCATTCTCTATCTGCCTCTTTCTCTCTCTGTCTGTTGCTCTCAAATAAATAAATAAAAATGACAAAAATAAGGCAGTCCATTGGGCTTGCCTCAAACAACAACAACAAAAAATCCGAGGGCTGAGGATGTATTTCAGTAGCAGAGTTCTTGCCTAATGTGCTCTAGGCCATGGGTTCCATCCACAGCACTGAGAAGGACAAGGGGAAATCCCAATGACAAGATGGACCTGGAGAGATGACAGTGAGCTCTTCAAGGAAAGAAGAGAACTCAGGGAGAGGAGGCTTGTTTGAGCTATGCACTCCATCCTTGCCTCCATGGTGTGAACTAAAGCACCTTATTTCATCACAATGTGCACCATTTGCTCATAGTGTCCCTGACCTTCTTAGAGGAAGACAGAGCTGAGCAGCCATGATGACTGAGCAGGTATATTGGGAATGCAGGGTCTTCTAGGTGAAGTAAATCCCCAGCTCATGTAAAATTCTGCACTATTAGCTGTCAAACTAACTAGGAATGTGAGGAAATGGCTCAGGCACCAAGAGGTCTGTCTGCACCCCAGAAGCTGCAGTTTTGTGACATCATGAAAAGAATGGGATAGGGCTGGCCAGAATTCGCCCACAGCATTTCTGTGATTCTAACGTTGTTCTGTGCAATCACAGACTACCCAGGGGAGGATTGACAGGCTCTGCCTTCCATTTCCACCACTGGTATATAAAGTGCAATTCACAGAATGGTTCCAGGTTCTTATACAGACCTCTTCCTTTGGTATTGCGTGTTTGGAATGTCATGCAAAAGTTGCTTTTATCTCAATCTTCATGTCAATATTTCAACTGCTATAAAATTACAAAGTCTTGTACTTCGAAAGATCCCTGAGAAATGAGTATCACTGGCTCTCAAAGGCAGTGTTCCATGCAGCACTGTACTTAGTCTGTCACTGGCTATAGATGAGAAAGAATACTCGTCCCCTTCCTCCCTCATATCTCTTCCCTTCCTCTCTCCTTTTCCCTCCCTCATATCTCTTCCCTTCCTCTCTCCTTTTCCCTCCCTCATATCTCTTCCCTTTCTTTCCTCTCCCTTTACCTCCTCTCCTCCCTCTGTCTCTCTTATGCAGGTACGTATATGGAAGTACTAAACAGTTTACATACAAATAATGTGAAGCAAGGAACCTGAGGACCAAAGTAGTTAACTAACTATTCCAAGGTCATGTGCCTGTCAGTGTAAGAATAAAGATTTAAAGCCAAGGCTTTAAAAATTACAGCATGACAAATATTAAAAATTTATACATCTTCATTTCCAAATATATTCACAAAACTACACTGATCAAAATGGTGTGGTGCTTGCATTCAGTCTAACATGGTTGACCAGTACTGCTATGCAGAATGAATAAGACCACTTATGATATTGAAATGCCTGTGTTTGGCATCCTCCTAGCATTGTGTAGGTGGGCAACATCCAACATACTCACCTTGCCTGGCAGCCCTGGATGACAGGACAACTGATGTGCTTAAACCATCAACACAGAGGAGAGATAATGGAAGCCACCTAGGAGACATATGGATAAGTGTGCACCTTAGATTGCTCTTGAGCTTATGAAAACACCAGACACACTTAGAACATGAGTGTGTAAGGGAGCTAAGGTGACAGATTTTTGCACCCATTCTCTCAGTGAAGTACCCAAGGTTTTTCCCATCAGGTACAAGAAAGATACATGGCTTTGAAGGAGTTTGGCTTCTCTGCCATGCTATGCTATGGAGAGCTTTTTAACAATGTTCTCAAGGCTCTGTCACTCTTTAACCCTCCTCATCTTTCTTCACAAGCACCAGTGGTATCTGTTTACACCAGGTCATTCCAACCAACAGTGCAATTTCACTACAAGGAGATACTGCAGGTTTGTATGCTGTGGATGTCCCTGACTCCTTGGGAAGGACTGCAGTCAGCACAGACCATGAAGACCTCAATCTGCTTTGGGATGAAGTGAGAGCCCGAGAAGAGAAGAGACACAAAAAGTTGTCATGTAATCCATCACTTTCACGTGTTGTCTAACTCTCCTCTGTACCCTTGCTTGACTCCTCCTGCCACTGTGTCTCACTAATTCAGATTCACAGTGGACCTGGCTACCTAATGGTGCCAGTCTTTCTGCCTGATCTTCCCATATCTAGGTATCATACCTACCACTGCAAAGCAATCATCATCATCACCCATCTCCCCAACTGACCACAGTGGTTTCATGAAACCCCTAGACAAGCCATGCTTATGCACTGCCCTGCTTGCAAATCCTCAAGGATTTCCAGTGCCTGCAGTAAAAGTTGTGGATTCAAATATCATCTGAGGCCAAATAGGAAACATGTAGCAGGCAAGCAGGATGTATGTGTGTTCCACAATGCCACCTACCCCGGGGTTGTGCCCTTCTCATAGTGACATACTTTGTTTATATAGTAAAGACGAAGGGATATTCTTCACTTCCAGAGAGAAATGTTTCCACTTTCATTCTTCTTAACGCAGACAGAATTCCAGTCTAGCTTTTATTTACCTCACTTTGTTTTGATAGAGACATAAATAAAGGAAATGTGTTATTTACTCTTTATGGCAATCAACAGTGTGAGTGTAAGTATGAAGACAAAAGAAAATCAATACTTGGCTTTAGTATGGAGGCCACGGCTGGACAGGGCAAGTGCAGAAATTGGGGAACATGTGTCCCAAATGAAATAAGTTGGGGGGGTTGACTCATTATCAGTACACATTGCAACCTGATGGGAATGTGGGAGCAGTGTTCTCTAAGAGAGGTTAGAAATTGATTCTGTATCTACGAGATCTCCTAATTAAAGATTGGGAAAGGGATTCATTTTGTTAAACCTCAGTCCAAGCTGAAACAAACTACAAGCCAAGTGCAACCACTGGCTTCCCATGCCTGGTCCCTGACCCCTGACCTAGAACATTCTCCAGCTTCAGCCTTCAGTCCAGCATGAACCTGTCGTCCACCATCCTCAGTGTCTCTGTGAAAGTCAAGGGCCTTCAACAGTCAAGGTTTTCGGAAAGACCCGTTCCTTAGGGTGGAGGAAATTGCTCAGTGGATAAGTCACTTCCCACACAAATCTGAGTATATCAGTTGGGATCCCCAGTCCCCACCTAGAAGCACTGTGATCCCAGTGCACATGTACCAACAGTGAGAGCAGAGGTGGAAACAGAATTTCCCAGAAGTTCACGAATGGAACACTGAACAATGACGGATCCTGCCTCAAAAAAACAAACAAAAAAAAAAATGGAGTAGAAGGACAGGAATAACCGAAAAGTTATTCGCTGACCTCCACATGCATGGCCAGACACACACACACACCAATTTTTTTTAAAGAAAAGCAAGATCTTCTTCTTCTTTTTTTCTTTTCAAATCCTGGAGAGACTCCTCCAAAGCGAGTTTTGAACATGACTGCCTCAGGAAGGACCCTTTGAATTTCCTGGTAGAGTTTATTGCTGACTCTTTTGGGCTTCTTTACCCTCCCCAAAAACATTACATCATAAATCCACATTTATACTATCTGCATTACTTTCTGTATCTAGTAATAGTATATGAATGTCTTAAAGACAAGAATTGTGTTTTGTTGAACTTGGTGAAACCTGTACTAGCAATAGAGTTTCTTGTGGTGTGGAAAAGCATGAAGAATGGGTGGACAAATGGATGGATGGATGGGTTAGGTGAAAAAATGGTGTATGTAGATGGGTAGATGGGTTAGTGAATCAGTGGATGGATGGATGGATGGATGGATGGATGGATGGATAGATAGAAGTACTGTGCAATTGAAAACTCCATGTCAGGGCCTTAAATAGAGAATCCAGAACTTTGTACATGCTTTCCAGCTTTAGGTTCATAGAACATTCCAAATCCATTCTCTCTTTAGCTTTGTTCCCCTCTCACTCTCTTTCCAAGACTGGATCCTTCTCTGATTTAAACGTCAACACAAGTGACACTTCGTCAGAAAGCCTTCCTCAACTATCACAACCAAGTCAGTCATTATTACATGATTATGCTTATCCATAATTCTCTCTCCAAAATTGCCTTGCATATGGTCTTTTTAAGCCTGCCTCTGCTAGAAATCTTCCTGAAGGTATTGCTAAAAGTCTCTTTTCACATTGTGTCTCAAATGTTGTAGACACTGAATTCATATGGAAAGAGAAATACTTGGTTAAGTCACTGGAAGCCACTTCTCTAATGCTTTTATTAGCTTTGATTTAGAAGATCTAGCTATGTAGCCCAGACTGGTCTTACCCTTGTGATCCCCCTGCCTCTGCCTCCCTTGTGTTGGCACTACAGGTCCACATCACCACATCACCACTGCAGTTCTGAATTGGTTTTTGTGGCCCAGGAAGGATAAGATGTCTCCTGTCTTAATTGAAACTGCTCCTAGCTTTATGCTACAATTGTTAAAACCCTAGGATTTAGGACTAAATAAATCTGTATTCAAGATTAGAACTTGTCATCACTAAGTAACCTTGGAGACTCTCCTTAGCCTCACTTTCCCTGTCTCTCAAATAGAAGCAACAATGGTAATACAAGCTCACAAAGTACTCTGGGGATGAAAAGAGATCACTACGCATGAAAAAGACAGCTATAGCCTTTCAGGGAGCTCGAGGCCATTGAGGCCTCCGACCTGGACTGGAAAACGAAGACGTCAACATACTTGAGTCCTTCCCAAAGCACTTCCTGAGATCTTGCAAGCCAACAGCCTAGAGAAAGCATCTCATACTAGACACACATCATGATCCATGTACCCACAACTGCTGCTATTTGATCAACTTGGAAAGGAGATTCAAGATTTCCCAGCACAGTGACAACAGGAAAAGGTGTCAGCCACATCCAGAGCCACCGCTTGTCACAAACTGACACAACACCACTGGCAGTGCTATTTTCCAGCTGGGTCTCTCCTGGGCTGTTGTACTGTGGAGCATAATTTCCTTGGAGGTCAGGTTACCATATAACTGAATGTTCTTTGTGGGCCCAACATATGTCAACATGGTATTTTGTTAAGAAAACTCATAAAGAGGATTGCCAGCTGCTGTACGACACTCGCTCTATAATGCCATCATTCTAATTGTTTCCAGAAGCAAACAATTAAACAGTTTATGAGAAAAACTCTATCTGTGATTGTGGGGCCCCCGCACAGCTGCCTCCCTGGTAAGGCAGTTGGAGACTCGCTGCTGCGGGTATTAAAGTACAGTATGTATTTAGCAATATGGCACCTAAATGCAGCATAGTAGACCTTTTGGGGAAATAAACAGCATCCAAGAGTATTTTTGGAAGACAAATACTCAATACTTCATTTAATGTATAGTTTGCAGTCCGTAGTTAATCTCAGACAATGATGAGAGAGCTGTGCTTCACGTGGCTACTAAGGAAATGCAGACTTGATGGCAAGAAGCATGGAAGATTTTTAAAGAGCACAATTCCCAAGCCAGCAATGCCCTGTGTTGCTTTTCTTTCTCCTTCTTTTAAATTTGTCTATAATCCATTCAGACAAATCCTCTTATCACACTGATCTCCTCTTCTCATTATGACCAAAATGATTAATTACTAAACTTCTCCCTCATTCTTGAACAATTCTCAGATCTCATTTTTCATGCACAAAATGGCCTGTACTATTCAAGTGTACATATCTGTATGCGCATGTGCACGTGTGCGTGCACACACATATACACACACACACACAGTTTCCATTTTCTGTTTCCATGTTATTAATAACAGTTTTCCATTGGCCCATTCAGCCATTTGCAATTGTGAAATTCGTAGAAAGTTGGCTGAGCAACATTCAAGAGGAGCCAACACCTTGATCTGATAATTAGCTGACATAATTTGCACCTGTGACCCCAGAGCCTTTCACAAAACTCCTTTTCCTATAACATATTTATTCATATAATAAATGAAGCATGGAAGCCCCTTCCCAGTCCAATCTCTACCTGTTTTTCCTAAGCTGATCTGATTCATTCGCTGGCTTGAAAGCTTTCAGTCCCAGATTAAATCTTAGGATGAAAATTCAAAAGAAAATGAAAGCCATACAGCACATTTAAATCCTACCAATTACACAAACACTAGAAAAGCCACTTTTTTAAACAACCTGATACAAAATGACTAAGGGACTTCTTTTCAGGCATGGTGGCCCAGGATCACCACCAACCTCAGCATTGCTGCCCTCTGCTCACTCTACCTTCCACAAGCAGCTAATCACCACCTACCACAAACACTGCTCCTGTTGCACAAGCCAAGAAGCAGTAGAAAGCATGAAAGGAAATTAGATTTAAACCTAGTTCTGCTTACTTCCCACCAGCCCTTTTTTCCCCTCTAAGATACTCCTCAGTGCAATAACAAATATGATTCCTGTTTTGCACAGTGTGAGATGGGGATGAAATGCAGATCCGTGTGCTCTATTCAGCCACCTGATGACATTTCCAACTCCTAAAGGGGGACACTAAACACAGATTACTCACAAAAACCCTGAGTGCTTGGTAATTGTTTATATGTCATTCCTACATAATCGATGTCACTCCATCACTCCCAGAGCTTAAGTCCTTGCCTTGTGTAATGTTCTCTGACATTCTGTGAGTCAAATTATAAGGATCCCAAGCCCTATCTATGCCACCTAATGCATTTTCCCAGTGAT
The DNA here is from genome assembly GCA_036346955.1 of Dipus sagitta. Taxonomy (NCBI): domain Eukaryota; kingdom Metazoa; phylum Chordata; class Mammalia; order Rodentia; family Dipodidae; genus Dipus; species Dipus sagitta. The sequence goes on from CM070783.1 coordinate 51,663,604, forward strand.
GGCCACAGTGAATAAGCATTTCCATAATGAGAGGGGACTGAAGGAAACCAAATGAAACCACATTCACACACAAGTGTGGACAGACGGACACACACACACACATACACACACACACACACACACACACACACACACACACCTACAACCATGCATAGGCTTAAAGGAGAAATGTTTCTTTTCATATGGAAAAAATGAGTGGGTACATTCACTCATGAAACTTGGCTTTGGCCAATATCTATACAACTGCTCTCTCCTGTAGTGTAGTGGGACTCAGCATGACAGACACTGGAGCTGGCAGCTCTAAACACCCTTCATCAATTCTTCATGTATCCATGAGCATATCAAGTGGCAGCTTCTTGGCTTCTTCAAGGCAGCACTCCCTCCACACCACGGGGACTCCCTGCAAATTAACATTCTTTTTCTCCTGGCTGCCCTGCCCTCAAGTTTTCAAACATAACAACAATCTAAATGAAATAATGAGAGAGACTCGTTCTAATGCTGTGGGGGAGCTGCTCTATGGCTAAGGCACCAAAGAGAGCTTAATTGAAACTGCTGGAAAAAGAAGTAGAAAGGCAGAGGACGAAAAGGGAAAGGAACAGGGTAGGAGAATGAAACAAAGAAGCTGGAGCTACACACACACACACACACACACACACACACACAGACAGACATGCATTCCACATGCACACGCACGCACTCATACACAAAAGTAAATAAGAGCCTGAATATTCATAGGAGACAAACCTCGTGTGAATGTGAACAGCTTCCAAGATGGCAACATTGCCAAGGGTGACTCACAAGTACTAGAATAGCACCTTAATTGGTTCATATTTAGAGTTTAGCAATCTCTGCACCAATACACTGGTTGGAGTAAGTCAGAAATGTCAATGTACACAAAAGTAGCAACAGGCAATAATAGTACTGTAGAAGTTGCAAAACAGTTACAAACTCTGTGACATTTCTTTCATTGACAATGGCTCTAGATCCCCTCTCATTGAATCCAGTTGAGCTGGTGATCCCGTTGGCCCTTATCACATAAAATGAAAGGGCTGGAGAGATATCTAAGTGGTTAAAGTCACTTGTTTGAAAGCCTGATGGCCTGGACTCGATTCCCTAGCACTCACATAAAGCCATGAGTTTGTTTGCAATGGCAAAAGCCCCTAGTATGCCCACTTCTTTCTTTCTTTTCTTTCTTTCCTTTTTCTTTCCTCTCTCTCTCTCTCTCTTTCCTTACAAATATTTTCTGGGCTACAGAGATAGTTTAGCAGTTAAGGCACTTGCCAGCAAAGCCAAAGGACCCAGGTTTGATTTCCCAGAACACATAGGGCCAGATGCACATGGTAGTGCATACATCTGGAGTTCCATTTGCAGTATCTAGTGGCCCTGGCATGCCCATACTTACTTACTTTCTTTCTTTCTTTCTTTCTCTCTCTCTCTCTCACACACACACTCTCTCTCTTTCTCTTTGTATCTTTCTCTCTCTCTCTCTCAAATAAATATATTTTAACAGTATATTTTCTTTAGAAATGACAGTATGTGACATCCAAGGCCAAGTCATAAAAGACAATGCAGTTTATATCTTTGTCACTAGAACATTTGTCCTGGGAGCTCATAGCTGCAATGTAAGATGTTTGATCTGAGATCACCATGCTATGAGGGAATCCAAGATATAAGAGCATGCCACACATTCAGATTCTAAACAAGCCAAATTTGGCAACAGACCAGCCTGGTCCTGATGCATAGGAATAAAGAACATTCCCAGCCAGGACTGGTGGCTCATACCTGTAATTCTAGCACTCAGAGGCTAAAGCAGAAGTGCTATCCATGGGGTACTAGTTTTGGAAGAATGAATAGTGCAAGATTGAGGTCATGAATTGCACCTCAGTTCCAGAGAGCTGCTGAGGCTAAACATTGTGAGGTAGGGTCAGAGTCCCTACACGTAGGCCCATAAGGCCACTACATGAAGCTGTGAAGTTGCAATGGAGACCTCAGTGTGTTAGAGGTGTCAGAACCATAGGTCATCTGCCAAAGAAAGCTGCTGGGTTGGATGGATCTAGCCCATGAGAGAAGCTATTTCAGTTTGGCTGAAGGGGTGGCACTACCCTAGCCTTTGGGAGTACAGATGATTTAACCTTGAGTCCTAGATACTGGACATGGAGCTGCAGGATTTCATGTTGCCCTGCTAGATTCTGATCTTGTGTTGGTCTGATCTTTCCTTACTATGCTTTCATTCCTCTCTTTTGAAACAGGAATGTTTCCTTTGTGACATTTGATGTTGGAAATAGGCAAAACTTGTGTTTTTATTTTGCAGGACTCACAGTTAAGAGACTGTCTTGAGTCTCAGATGAGAATTTGGACTTTGGACTTCTGAACACTGTTGGGATTGGTAAAGACTATGGGGATGCTTAAACTTTGACTGTGTTCATGTTGTATCATGAGTCTATGGGGACCAGGGTCTGAATGTGGTAGTCTGAATGTAAATTGTTCCCCATAGAATCGTGTGTTTAAATACTTAGTCCCCAGTTAGTGGCACTGTTACAGAAGGCTGGGAGGCAGAGTCTTACTGGAGGCAGGGTGTCACTGGTGGGGGTGGACCTTGAGGTGTTACAGCCAAGTCCCATTTGCCACTATCTCTCTCTACTTTCTCCCCAGTGCTGTGAAGATGTGATGGCAGTGACCTGCTCCTGCCATACCTTCCCTACCATGATAGACTTTCTATTGAAACTATAATCCAAAAATAAACCTTTTACTTCCCTAAGTTGCTTTTGGTCAGGTATTTTGCCCCAACAGTGAGAAAGTAACTAACACATCCAGTTACAATTAGCTGCCTAAACTCCTTAAGGAGGGCTGGAGGCCTCATGCCCTGCCTCCATTGTCCATGATGGAATGTTGATGGGCCCAGTATTGTGTGGCTCTTGTGCAGGTTATGGTAACAAAGTTTTATGAGTTCGTTATTCAAGTTAACCAGACCATATGTGTATAAACACTGTTTCACCAGTAAATCATCAATTTCTACATTAGTAATCTTAGTTTCAACATGTGCAAAAGAGAACCAAGACTGAGAACTACCTCATAGTGTTCTCTGAAGAAACAACAAAAACCACAACCACCCAGCATTAACTTTGTGCTTCAAAGCACATATAGTATTCATTACATAATTTAAGTCAACTTTGGGAAGTAGCAATATTATACTTTTTAAAAATGGGAAACTAAGGGCTGGAGAGATTGCTTCATGGTTAAGATTTTTGACTGTAAAACCTAAGGACCCAGTTTCAACTCCTCGGGACCCACATAAGCCAGATACAGAAGGTGGCACATGCATCTGAAGTTTGTTTACAGAGGCTGGAGGCCCTGGCCTGCTCTCCCTCCCTCTCTCTGTCTCTCTCTCTCTCTCTCTCTCTCTCTCTCTCTCTCCCTCCCTCCTTCCCTCTTTAACTCTCAGTCTCTTCAATAAATAAATAAATTTTAAAAATGTTTAAAAAACTATTTTAAAATGGGAAACTGATACACAGAAAAGGTAGTATCTTGATCAATTTCACACAGAAGAGGCAAGAAGTAAATTTGAAACAAGGAATTCTTGTCACTTGTGTTCCGTAAGTCACTGTGACCAAATACCAGAGAAAATGATAAAAGGGGGAAGAATTTATTCTATCTTGTGGTCTCAGAGTTTTCCTTACATGGATTCTTGGTCCCATGATATTGGCCAACAAACTATGATGATGAGAAGAGCATGTAATGGAGGATCTGCTTCACAGTGGACAAGAAACAGACAAAGAATGAAGGAAAACACCAGCTGTTGCAGTTACCTTTTTGTTGCTGGGACAGACACCCAACCAGAAGCAGCTTATGGGAGGAAAGTGTTTATTTCAGGCTTACAGATTCCAAGAGAGGCTCTATCATGGCAGAAGAAGCTGGCTCACTACAGCATGCATCCACGGCAGAGAAAGAAAACCCAGCACCAACAAGCACCATCATCCAGAGCTCCAGTGGCTCTCCAGGCTATACTCACGCTCTGCCCCCAGTGACACACCTACACCAGCAGGGCTCAGCCTGCTAAAGTCTTAAGTAGAAAGCTTCATCAAAAATATCTGAGTCTAGACATAAAATGGCCTGGATATCCATGACCTCACAGTGCCCGACACTACCTACACAAGGGCATCATAACAGGAGGAAAACATCATGACATCAAAATAAAAGAGAGACTGATTGAAAGGGGGAGGGGATATGATGGAAAGTGGAGTTTCAAAGGGGAAAGTGGGGAGAGCGAGGGAATTATCATGGGTTACTGTCTACAATTATGGAAGTTGTCAATAAAAATAAATTAATTTAAAAAATACCTGAGTTGCCAGGCATGGTGGTGCACAACTTTAATACAAGCACTTGGGAGGCAGAGGTAGGAAGATCACCATGAGTTTGAAGCCACTGAGACTACACAGTAAATTCCAAGTCAGCCTGCGCTGGAGTGAGACGCTACCTTGAAAAACAAACAAATATATGTGTGTGTGTGTGTGTTTGTGTTTGTGTGTATACACACATACATACATACCTGACACTATGGGGGGCATGCATTTTCATTCAAACCAAAACACAGCAATACTATACCTCCAAGAATCCTCAAGTTTCCACCACCTTCCAAAATAGCACCATCAGCTGAGGACCTAAGATTTATCCCAGAATCCTGTGAGAATGTTACATACCCACACAACAAAGAACACTACTGCCCTGGCTTCTTAATCACTTAAAGATATGTCCAGTGATTGACAAGCATATAGGACACCACATAGAACAGTTAATAAATGTTTATTTCTGCTCCCATTATTATTGTTAAGAATTTGACAGTCAACAGGGCCTAACTTGGAGAATATGCAATTGAGTTTTCTGCCTGTCCTGCATCAGCATCCACAGGTGAATTCTGGAATAGTCTTTCCACCCTTCATAATCCCCCAGCAACCAGAAAGCAGGGAGAATATTCATATTGTATATTTCACATGCCAAAAAGATTTCAATTTCACGCTGTACTGAATCTTAGAAATGCTCCCTTTAATCCTGTTTTTATTCTAAGCCAGTATAAAAACTTTAATATTTCCTAATGGAGTGTACATTTATTCATTCCTACCAATCTAGTGGCAATTTATAAGAAGTCAGGCAATAGCCAGTAAGATAAGCTTGAAGCTTTGGTTCTGAAAGTTCAATCAGTTAACCTAGGACAGCAATCACTTCTCCAGAATGAATAATGACGTGGAATCATCTTTGGATGGAGATAACCCCTTTTTGCATAGAACACTGCGTTATCATGTGCAGCATCTCACTGGTTATGCACGTTTACCAATAAGGATATTTCTTCATGAATTTTTATCACAGGGCTGCTTGATTCGGACATCTCCAGAGGACTCCTCATTGAGGGAGGAATTCTTAATGTTTCTGCTACACGTGACACTCTCTGAAGTGTCTGGGTTTGGAGCAGTGGGAGGGCAGAAGCTGGTTTTTGCAGTATCTAAAAAGCTGCCACTACACCTTCCCAGGGGTTCGTCATTCCACTTAGAAAAGGGGGGAGCTTGCCATGCACAATGAGACTGAGTTCTGTAAAGAAATGGCACTGAAAATAACCATCATGTCAATTTCAGCTAATGGGGCACAGTATGGGCTCATTTTAAAGGGGGAGGGGAGCAGCATGCAGCCATTAAGGAAGAAATGTCCTTTCCATATGTGACTGTGCCCAACCAAGCACAGCCAGGAACCAGCAGCACTAGGCAGAGCCCAATGCAGGCTTTGAGGTGGACCTCCCACAGTTCAGGTCCCACGCAACCATTAGGGAAGTATAATTATAAGTGATATTAGTAAAAGAGTAGCTGTTACGTCAACACCACTACCACTAAATGGAGTTTCAAGGGCTCCTATTGGGAGGAGAGAGAAAAATTTAATTCCTACAACCCACTAGCTTCCATTTCACAGGTGCAACTGTTTGAACATTCAAATGCATGCACCTGCTTGCCAGCTGACAAGGTTAGCTGAGAGCACCTTCTCAAACTCAGATGGAGGAGCTACATGAAACTATCTCCCCTCCTCCCACTCTCAAGATGGCTGAGATGCTATATGACAATAACAGCTATAATTTTTTTCCAGTGTCAGTTCTCCCCTGAGGAGAGATAGCCACCTATAGGCACTGCAGGGGCTGGAGATACCCATAGGATGTGACAGATTCCCTGGAAGTCGAGAGTAGTGGTTACATCACAAGTGTCAGGATAAGGAAGATCCAGGCTTGATTCAGACCTGTCATTCCTCTGTCAGTTCCTCCTCTACAACAGAAGAGCAGAAGTAACATCTACCTGCTGTGAGGATCAGCAAGGAAAACATCCAGGCTGTGCATACTGCCAGCAGTGGGGTGGGTGGCTGTGGCTTGTCCATGCTGACATATTAATGAGCAGCCACCTTTGCTTGGGTTCCCTCTGCAGCCACTGGCAGCACCTGGGGATAACCCAGGTAGCTTGACCAGAGAAAGCCAAAGGCTGAGCTTTGCCCTGCTCTGATCTCTTACAACTTTCCCTTTGTCTCTATCTTCTGGAACATCCCCATGCCTCTGTGCACACTGACCACTGTGCCCAGGAAGCTTGAGTCCCATTCTTTGTCCAGAAAATTCCTTCAAGGTCTAGACGACAACCACTGCAAAACATTACTTGAATCTCCTCAGCCACAGTTCCTTCTTGACTCACAGCCTTTTATGTCACATTACAGTACTTTCACACCATATGATAGTCAATATGTTCACTTAAAAAACTCATGGAGCACTATCACTTAAAAAGGTGGCGCTGTGGGCACTGAGTAGTTAGCAATGGGCTACCACACGCTCCTCCTCAAGCTTCTCCACACAGACCAATGAAGCGGACTTGAGACAGGACTGGGCATCATTAGTTAAGTCTGTGGAACATGGGGCATGTGGTACAAGCACTGGGTGGACAGTAGAAAGGACTGACCAAGAATTTCCAGGGAAGGTAAAATATATCCTATGAGCCAGAAGATGGTTTAATTAAGGGAAAATGTAGGGGAATGGCTATATGCAGTGGACATTGTATGTCAATATTTAACAGACATAACATTGGACAAACTGCCCCAGAATGTGACAGAAGCCAAATGAGAATGTCACAACCCAGCGAACTGGTACTTAGAACAAATCAGATTTTTATCCAAAGCATGTACATTGGTAATACCAAATTTTAATGACATATGAAAAGCACACTATGATTCTTTCATGTAAAAAAATCTAGATCAGATTTAAAAACTAGCATGAAGTATATTTTAGGGGTTAGGGTGGGGGAGGATTACAAAGAAGCACAAAGAAACATCCTAGGGTCATAGAAATGTTCTATATGGGACTGGCTGTAGTAGTTACATCAGTCTGCATGTTCAGCAAAACTCACAAAAATCATTATGCAAATCCGGTGGATTTCATTGAATATAAATTACACTTTAATAAAAACATGTTAAAGAGAAGTAGCAAAATATTTAATGAGTATAAAACTAGAGGAATTCTGCACCTTTAATAAACTCTCTTGCAAGTCTGACAAAGAAAATCTGGAAACAAGCATTTCAGAAATGCATAGTCATTACTCAGTTAGCCTTGGGAAGATCGATAGTGGTGTATCACATGACCAATCCTTGTCCATTCGAAGTGCCACCAACAAATGTGCAACTAAGATCACACCTCCCAACTCTACATTCACTATCCTTCATATTTAGTAGCAGAGCCTTCACTTTTTTTTGCAGGGGGGGGGGTACATTCTTTTCCAGACAAGACTATTTCCCAGGATCCCTTTTAACAAACCATTTGATTAAATCCTGGCTAATGTCAAATGTCTTTCAGGACGTCTAGGAAGTCCTTTAAGAAAAAGAACAAGCACAAATGCAGCCTTCTCTGTCTCTGTTTTCTACTTCCTCCACTTAGAAGATAAATGCAATCGCTAGAGTCCCAGCAGCCATCTTAAACCCTGAGGTCAAATATTAAACATGGAGAAATAGCCATTAAAAGTATCTAAAGCCGGGCGTGGTGGCGCACGCCTTTAATCCCAGCACTCGGGAGGCAGAGGTAGGAGGATCGCCATGAGTTTGAGGCCACCCTGAGTCTCCATAGTGAATTCCAGGCCAGCCTGGGCTAGAGTGAGACCCTACCTCGAAAAACCAAAAAAAAAAAAAAAAACAAGTATCTAGAATCACTAATGACCATGGAGAAACTAAAGACCATCCTAAACCATGCCAAACTATGAACATTTTAATGTTCTAGAACAAAAACCTACCTTATTGATGTGACTATAATTTGAGATGTTTCTGCTACAGACAGCTGACTCTACTTCTAATTCACACAAAACTGCTTGAGTTGCCTTCTTGGTTAGCAGAGTCAAATTTTAGGAACATTTCTAGACCCATTAAAAATAAAATTGTTTAAAAAAAAACACTTTGGTTTGTGAATGAAAAAATAAAGTGATGAATTGAGGTTTCTCCAGGGTCTTCACTGATCATGTAGTACCTGGCCTTTTAATGCAGCTTTGTTTATTTTTAAATATTTTTTATTTATTTGAGAGAAGGGGGATATGGGTGTGCAAGAGTCTCTTGCCCCTGCAAATGCACTCAAAATGCATGTGTGACTTTGTACATTTTGCTTTATGTGTGTACTGAGGAATCAAACCTGATCCAGCAGGCTTTGTCAGCACCTTTCACTGCTGAGACATCCCTCCAGCCAGCAGCTGGCCTTCCAAATCCTGCTAAGTGTCTGGTAACATTAATAAATAAAGGTAGAGCACACAGGAGAGATGAGATGGGATTTCTAACAGACTTTTTCGGAAACATCTGGAATACTGAACTCCCCTTGATAATTATGGTGATGAGATTCAAGTGGAGCACAGTGGGATAGAGAGTGATAGAGAGCTTGGAATTTGGGCTACTTAAGCTCAAGCAGGCAATGTGGAGAAGGGATGATCCAGATGGTGAGAAATTTGAAAGCCATCATGTTCTAGAACAGCGAGACTCATTCCACATCAGAGGAGCAAGAACAGCACATAAGCATCAGGAGTCAGTACAAGACACTTTGTAACAATGTAGTACACAGCCAACTGAGTTCCCTGATGTCCTGATGACTGACTTACCCCACAGCCCAAAATAAATGTCTAAAATGAGAAAATGACTATGTGGTAGCCCTATTCCAAGTGCTTCATATGCATAATTCATTTGACTTACATACCTCTCTGAAGTAGCAACTATCATTATCCCTACTTTTATAGATTAACAATAAATGAGAAATAAAATTTTTAAAGTTTACATAACTTGTCCAAGGTTGCATCAATAAGACATGACCCTTCAAAGCAAAGATACATGCCTTGGCCCCTGGCGCCCATACACCCATCACCTGATGTGCCCTGATCCTGGGTGCCCATGCACACATCAGCTGATATACCCTGAACCCTGATGCCCATGCACTCCTCACCTGATGTGTCCTGGTCCCTGGTGCCCATGCACACATCACCTGATATGCCATGATCTGTTCTTGCTGAAACATGCAAGTGCTCCAATAGTGCTCGGATATGGCACAGATAGATCTTCAGGGCTAAACCTCTGCAGCGCTGGCACGGCTTTTGAAGACTGTGGGTATCCCCAGTGCCTTCAACAATGGTGAGGCTTTTTGTTTTTCGTTTCTGTTTTGAAATTTGGTGGGATTATGATATTCTGGGCTTGTCATGTAAATGAAAATGTCACACAACCGGGACGACAATGAAGAGGCACAGTCAAAATTAGAGGTCCACATCTGTCACATAGTCAAGGCAAGACTGGAGGTCATCCTTGGATGTGCAACCAAAGTCAAGGAGCAGTTGCATGTGGGGAAGGAGAAAACACGGAATGTGGACAGAGGCGCTGAGGGTTAACCCACAACCACAAAACGAAAACAGGAAGTGGCAAGGCACAGAGATAGCATCATTCTGAAGATGATAGACAGTCCATGAGGCTTTCAAAGGCTGAAGGATAAAAACATAGATATCCAGTTTTTGCATATCAGTTAAAATAAATTTAAAATGTTTTAGAAAGTGAGAGCCATTGGCTAGAGTGATGGCTCAGTGGATAAAACACTTATTGCGCAACTCTTGAGTTCTTGGGTTCAGTTCCCCAGACCCTATGTATAAGCCAGAAGCAGCTGTGGGCTTCTATAATCCCAGTGCAAGAAGAAAGGCAGAGACAGGTAAGTTCCGGAAGCTCATGAACACAACAGTGAACAAGGAGAGTGCATCAAACAAGGTAGAAGGCAAGAAACAGCACCTGAAAGTTGTCCTCTGACCCCCACATGTGTCATGGCATGCTCACACTCACATCATACACACAGAGACACACACATACAACAAAAGAACATTTGCTTTTGCAGTCAGTTTCTGTCATTGGCTGCGTTCCTATGCTTCTGAGAGCCTCTGCCACAGCATGTGTTTCTAGTCGTGACTACACCCGAGACTCCTGGAGAGAGAGGTGTGCTTCTCCAACAGTGTAGCACCTTTCAAAGGCTGGTACAAAAGCCAGCCTTGCTAAATTATTTGAATGAATTCAATGAAACAATGCACACAGGAGGGCTCATAAGCACCTGAATGCTCCTCACTTTCTCTTCACAGGTGATAAGATGGATGGCCTTTTTCTAGCTTTAACACTTCAGTATCTGAAGTTCAAACAAGTTCAAAAAGTACTTTCAAAGTACTTTGTTCAGGTACACATAGTCCTACCAACCTGGATTCACCTCACCACCACCACCCCCTCCCACACACACACTCTTTTGTTTTACCCTGAATACATCCTTCAAGGAAATGCAGAGCTGGTACTTACAACGAAATCTTGGCAAGGTAAATGTACTCCTTTACCCAAAAACAAAACAAACAAAGCAGACTGAGGCATGCATCATTTAAATCCATTAAAAAAACAAAACTTATGATCGTCTCTGATTTTCCAGATGCAAAATGAGAAAGGATGTCTGTGTATAATGAATTGTGCAGCATTTTCTAAAGTCATACATGAGAAGGAAAGAAGACAAATGATCCAGAAATAAAAATCCCTTCAACTCCAACACTTTTTACAAAAGTAAAATACACACACACACACACACACACACACACACACACTTTAGGTTGTGTAATCAAAAATGTAATAGTGATAGATTCTTAAAAGAAACCTAAAATGATAGCCCAGAAACAAGAAATTCTGGCATGTCTTATACCTGTATTTATTTACATACTCTTTCTTCCATGCATCTGAGCAGACAGATTAAAAAGGAAACGGAAACGATGGTGCAGGAAATTCCTCTTCACTAAGCAATTAGAATATGGATGTTTGAGGGCAGGGAAAACAGACTCCTGATTTACACTGGACAAGCCTCAATTTCCTCATTTACACCAGTGCCCTCATAGGCTATTGGGACTGAAGAGGGGGAAAAGAGGAATGAGAAGTGATTGTCACAAAGAAGTGCTCATTTGTTCAGTTTTCTTTCTGGTTTTGCATTATTGAAATCAACCACTATTCCTCTACACGAAGGAAGCTTTAGCCAGAAGACTGGGTTGTTACTGGTGGCTCAGATTCTACCTGTCCCACTTTGACCAGGTTAACTCACCACCTGTAAAAGCAGACACTTAGACCCTAAGATCTTTGGGGCTCCTGCTATGGAAGTCTTTCACGGCAGGCAAATATTTACATGAAAGAAACAGGCAGAAACAAGCCCTTGTCTGAAAGAATCCTGAGCATTGATTCAATATTCTCCCTGTGTCTCATCTCTACCTTGTCTGAAAGAAGCATCCAAGAAATGCAGTGCCTAATCACTTCAAAAGCAAGGAAATGCCAATGTCAGAATAGCATTTTTCTCCTTGTAATCAAAAGGTCTGTGAACTTAAACTTGGAATCTCAGAGAAAGCTTTAAGTGGAATGGACATCCCTCAATAACCAACATCATAATGTCCCCCATGGGTTACCTACCAGCCAAATAGACAAGGGATGTGCCAGTGGTCTTGCTCTGTAAAGCACTTTCAGGAAACAATCAGCTTAAGACATCAGCCATCCAATTCACTTTGACTCTAAGGCACAATGTCACTGCTCCTTAAAAAATGGAAACAGCAATTGCAAGCACCATGGTGACAGCTGACAAGCCACTAACCACTCACCAATCTTTGAAATGTTCCTTCCTTTTTTTTTTAAGTGTTGTGGTGGTTTAAATCAGATGTCTCCCATACTTGTGTGTTTTGAATGCTTTGTTCCCAGCTGATGACAATTTTGGAGGTGGAGTTCTGCTGGAGGTGTGTTGTTGGGCACATGCTTTGGGGTATTATAGCCCAGCTTCCTCCTTTCCAGAGCTCAGCTCACTCTCCTGCTACTATTTTCCATCTTCTGTGGCAAGAGATGATGTCCAGCCTCTGCTCATACAATGCTTTTCCCTGCCATCATGGAGTTTCCCCTCCAGACCATAAGTTAAAATAAACCCTTTCCTCCCATCAGCTGCTTTTGGTCAGGTGTTTTGTGCAATCAATACAAAGGTAACTACAAGAAGCATATCATTCATGTAAAAAGAAAGATGTGAAGAAAGGAGGGAGGGAGGAGGAGAAGGAAGGGGGAAAACAGGAAGGAAGGAAGGGAGGGAGGTAATAAGGAAGGAAGGAAGGAAGGAAGGAAGGAAGGAAGGGAGGGAGGAAGGAAGGAAGGGAGGGAGGAAGGGAGGGAGGGGGAGGAAGAGAGGAAGGGAGGGAGGGAGGAAGGAAGGAAGGGAGGGAGAAAGGGAGGGAGGGGGAGGAAGAGAGGAAGGGAGGGAGGGAAGAAGGAAGGAAGGAAGGGAGGGAGAGAGGGAGGGAGGAGATGGGAAAACAAGGGAAGGGAGGAAGCAAAAGGAGAGAAAAAGCAGTGCAGGCAGATAGACATGGCAAAGTTGCTGCATGTCTAACTAAGGGCAGAAAACCATGAGTGGACAGTTCTGAGTTCCAGTCCTTCACACATGTATAAATATTTCCCATGATAACTAAAGCTCGTCATTCTTACACAAATCTTCACAGTCAAGAGCATGGGATGCTATTGGGTTAGCTTTGTCACTCTGGGGCCACTATTAGCAAAGAAAGTGACAGAGGGGAAAAATCAAACTGTCATGTTTCATCAATCCTATATTGTAGTTTTCACATTTTAATCCATCTGAAAAAGAGAACATGTCTCATAATGGCCACTGGCCAGACAATAGCCATGGCACACTGCCATGGCCTAAACAGGTACATGGAAACCAAGGGAAGCTCAGAAGGAACCCCAGGGATAGTAGTAGCATGCTAAGGGAAATGCTGCTTCCACAGCCTTGACACTCAAATAATACCAGGACCACAGAGCCAGAGGGTAGGGAGATGTGGGGAATGGGGGACATCTAAAAAGGTCATGCTCTCACTGAATATTTTAGGGATCCTATATTCAATTTCCTTTTCCTGATGTAGCAATGCACAGGAATAATGGAAGATAATATGATAAGGATGCCTTTCAATGAACACAAAGTTTAAAATTCTAAGTGCAAAAGTAGTGCCATGGTTTAATTAGCGATGTCTTATTCTTAGCGATCACAAGAATCAAATTGCATCTTATAGATTCGAGGAAATCTGAGAACATTTAAGAAGCACCCAGTGACTGCCAGAAATTTTATGTGTTACATAGCACGTAATATTCACAGCAATGCTCTCTCAAAATCCATACTACACACTCTACATCACAGATATTTACAAGTGCCTCCATGTCATGTGGTTTGTGTCCTTAGTTCAAATGTACCACATCCAGCATTTAAGGGGCAAGGTTACTCTTCAGAGACATTATGACAGACAATGATCAAGGTCTCAAAGGTGTGTTCTGCCCACATCATTTTGACCATCATTCAGATTAGACAAGTATGGTATCATGTGATTTTCCCAGTACTCAGAAGCCTGAGAAAGGAGGATCTCGAGTTCAAGGCTAGCTTGGAATATAGAGACTGCCAGGCCAGCCTGATATACACAGTAAGACCTTGACTCAGAAAAAGAATAAAGTGGACTGGAGAGATGGTTCACTGGGTAGAATGTTTTCCACACAAGTATGAGGACCTGAGTTCAGATCCCCAGCATACCTGTATAAAAATGCTGGGCGTGGTGGTATGCCCCTGTAATCCAGCCCCTGGAGAGGCAGAGTCTGGGAATCCATGGGGCTTACTGGCTACCTAGAACTGTTGAATCAGTGAGATCTAGGTTCAACAAGAGATCCTGTCTCAAAGAATCAAGTGAAGAAGGACTAAGAAAGACCCAGACATTGATCTCTGGGCCACACACACACACACACACCTACACACATACAAACACATATACACACATGCACATTCACAACTCACACATAAATATGCAAAATAAGAACAAAACAAAAAATATCATTTCTCAGCTCTCTCTCAAATAATGTGATTTGGCCTTTGCTCAAACAACATAGGAAGGCCTGTTGTGAGGCAATTCAGAGGCCTGGGAACATGAAAATCTAATGTAGGGCAGATGTGGGATTCACAAGAAGTACTGAACCTAGATGAAATTCGATTAAATATATTAAATAATTATCAAATCTTAAGGCAAAGAATTTGATTCATTGCAGACCAATCTGCCTGGCTTTTATGTATTCTTCCATATTCTGTAATTGCCCAGGTATGGTAGCACATGCTTTTACCAGTACTCAGAAGCCTGAGACAGTAGGATCACAAGTTCATGGCTAACTTGGCCTATAGAGACTGCCAGAGCAGTCTGGATTACACAGCAAGACCCTGACTCAAAAAAGAATAAAGTGAGGGCTGGAAAGATGACTTAGTGATTAAGGAGCTTGCCTGCAAAACCTAAGGACCCAAGTGCGACTCTCCAGGTCTCATGTAAGCCAGATGCACAGTGACACAAGTGCACAAGGTCACATGCGCACACGGTGGTGCACACATATGTAGTTCTATTATAGTGCCTGGAGCCTCTGGTGCACCAATTCTCTCTTTCTCTCTTGCGCGCCTGCTCTCTCTCTCTCTCTCTCTCTCTCTCTCATTAAAAAGAAAAAAGAAAAAAAGGCCAGTCGTCAGTTAGACTTGCCTCACAAAATAAAAAAAAACGAATGAGGGTTGGAGAGATGGCTTAGCGTGAAGCTTAAGGACCCTGGTTCGAGGTTCAATTCCCCAGAACCCACATTAGCCAGATGCACAAGGGGGTGCAGGTGTCTGGAGTTCGTTTGCAGTGGCTGGAAGCCCTGGCACGTCCATTCTCTCTCTCTCTCTCTCTCTCTCTCTCTCTCTCTCTCTATGCTTCTTTCTTTCTCTGTCTGTCACTCTCAAATAAATAAATACAAATAACAAAAAAATTTTAAAAAAAAAAAGAATGAAGGGGACTTCCCCAATTTTCCTTACAGATCATCTCTCTAGTCCCTGCCATTTGGAGCAGGCTGACTCCACCCACTAGCTCTGAGGATGGCAGGATAGCGAGATGTAGTCATCAGGCTCACTGCAATGAGATGGGTGTATAGCCCAGTCTAAGCCAGTGAGAATCCACCTTAGAACTTCTGCTCAATCTACCATTAAATTACATTCCCAGCCCTTGGTACATTGCAAAAAATAATAATAAAATAAAATAAAACAGGCACATATGTTTTCATCTTGACAATATCTAAAGCATCCTCCGCTATCCCCTCTTCTTCCCATTCTGGAAGAAAACAAGGTATTCCCATATAGGATGTATCTTAGAGATTCTCTTATTGTACAGGGATGTTTCAGTCTACAGGATAGCACAGAGATCTGCAGCTGTACTGAGTGTGGTGTTTTTACTATCCTAATGACCACATATGTTGGCATTGTACCTTTCTTTGTTTACCATGCAAGGCACTGTGTCATCTGCCTTCTGTGCAGTACCATAGTAACCAGCACAGAAGTGCCATCTCTAGTGATAGACCAGAAAATGGAAAGTGCAAAGAGTTGGGTGACATATCTCACCTAGGTCCCATAGCCAGGAAATAGCTGTGACAAGATCACTAATGAAATCATAGGCTTTCAAAACTCCATGCCCAGCTCCTTCCTTCCAGAAATTTAATTGGTACAGTAATGCTTCTGTGACTGTTGATGTTGCCCTAAAAGAATGCTGCTGCAAGCTGCTTGAGGCTCTCTGGGGGTTCAGAGAGACTCTGGCCATCCACTGTAGCACCCAGGATGCGCCAGAGGTCAGTTGTGTCACTGGGAGTCACTAGGAAAGGACGAGCTCATTGCTCGACAGTGCTTGTTAGCATGAAAATAATCGCATGCTTCTTGTTCAGCTAGAGTTTCGCCCACTTGCCCGAGTGGCCACATCAGCACACAAACAGGGCTCACCAAATGAGCCAGTTCAGATGGGAACAGCAATCAATCTCAGCAAACATGTGTCTACAGAATTCAGTCAACTGCTTCTTAAGAGTACCGTCCACTTGGAAATTCTTCCTGATGTCCAGGGATTCAAGGGGAGGGGGACAAATGTAATGAAAGAAAGGAGGGAACATTGTCATTTATTTTAGAATATTTGCCAAAAGTGTAACTCAATGGTAGAGTGTTTGCTTGCCTAGCAAGCAGAAGGCTGTGGATTCAATCCTCAGCGCGCACACACACACACACACACACACACACACACACACACACGCACGCACACATGCACGCACACACCCATGCACGCACGTGCTCGCATGCATCTTGAAGTCATGAGTTTTTAAACAGTATGTCAGCTGTTATGACTAAAGTAACTATGAGACCATCTCTAGCCACACCCTATGAGTTTTCAATGCTTCTCCCCTAATCTCAGATGAGCAGAGGCCAAATGTTTTGAAACTGCTTCTGTGCAAAAGCTTTATCCTCCTTTTCTAAGTAGAATCTGACAAAGCTGTTTGCTCACTGTGGGACAGCAAAGAGAAGTGAAAATCCTCCATTAACCTCACAAGCAAGTCTTCAGAGTTGCAGAAACAATGAGAAAACAGCTTGTCATTCCCTGAAGCTTGCAGCTGCTGAACTAGAGGGTGTGTTGTGTGTCATTGGGCAGTAAAGGGATCGCTCAACAGGCGTAAGGTGTCCAACCTATCACAAGCTAAAGAAAGGAGAGTTCCTTGCCAGGTCTGAGGAAGATCATGGGGGAGCCCTTAAATATCCTGCCAGAGAAGAATGTCATGTATAACTGTGACAGGAGGCTCACCAAATTGTTTATGGCAAGAGTATGACCTGTCCTGAATAGCTGAGAGAGCAGCTAATGTCAGTCATGTAAGCACTCTTGGCCTATGTGATTGATGCCTGATAAAATATTTGGACATGTGAGAACCTGAGTTCCATTCCCCCAATCCACATAAAAATGCACTTGTAATCTCAGTACTGGGATGGTCTCAAAAAAACTCCTGGCCACCAAGCCTCTGGGAAACTTCGTGGCTGGCTCTGTGTTGTGTTTTGGAAGTAGGCACTGACCCTCAGATTCCACAGTAAGAGGATACCTGGAAGTCCTGGAAGTGCACATATTATTGTTCCAAGACATTGAAAAACTTCTATATTCTTCACCATAGACTTTTTCTTATTTTAATGGATCTGCTTTCTCTGTAATGAACCATAACTTTGAGTAGAAGAGACTTTTTTCTGAGTTCAATGGGTGGACCCTAAATGCAGGAAGGGAGAGAGGGAAGAATGGAGGAAATGAAATAAGAAAACAGTGTATGAAACTGTTCCAGTACCAAATTTCTCAGTGTTTGGCTCAAAGAGTCAACAAGAAAGAAAATGGCATGAAGGACACTGAAAATAGGCAGAACTTGGGCTACTGGGGGAAAAGCGAGGGCATAATTTAACACTCCACCCTGCCGGCATAGAAATTGCTTTGTCTAACCATGTCCCCAGTACAGCAACTAACCTTCACTTCTGAGAAGTAACAACTATTCCTCCCTGATGAAAACATCTACTTTCAGAAACAAAATAAAACTTTCCAAAGTTATCGGGAAGAGACGTAAATAGATTATAGCATTAAACAAGGCTTCTCTGGTTGTTGTTGTTCCTTTTTTTGTGGTCAAACGGGAGAACAGAGTAGATTGCTGCCTATTCATGTGCTGGCAATACAATCGTACAATTCACATTTCATGCTCTGTACACAGACCCAATGCCAGAAACACCGTGCTTCATTCATATCCTCACCCTTCTCAATTCATTGAAAACCACTTCAAGCAAAAATCATTTGAAAGAAATTACCTCTGTGTATTACACCATGAGCAGTGAAAAATGTCCCACATGAGACCTGATGGTCCCGAAGCAATAAAATTTTTGCTGAAGTGCAAGATGTAATAACTCATGGAAAAGAAGTCCCCATGACAACAAGAAGAGGAAGGAAATGAGTGAAAAATCAGAGGATTCAAGTCTTTAACGATAAAAGCCATCACTAATTTGTACTTGAAAATCTGACTCTGGGTTTAAAATCCCAGAAAGGAACTTGCTCTCTCTTGTGTTCCTGCCTACCCAGGTGGTATTATTCAATGTAACTACACTTTATCAAAAGAGGAATGGTAAGACTAGGATGGAATTGCATCTTTTCCAGGCTCCCTGCAGCTTCCGATCCAGAATAAGGTGTGTATGCTTCAGTATTTGCACAAGGCTGGGATTTCTGAGGGTTCAGCCTGCAAATACTGAATCAAAGGATTTTCTCACCATTAATATCTGGGGTCATTTTCCCAGTACTGTCTCTCATTTCTTTCTTTGACTGGAACTCTTACCCGAACCCCATCAGCCCCCTAGATTCCATGGCTCGCTGCTCCCAGCCTGGTTCCTGAAGGAAGCCCCATCTCTCCAAATTTATCTTTGATACACTCCAAAGTTCTATAGGACTACAACTTTTTCAAGGTACTGTAGTTTGATTATGTGATGCCCCCATAAGTTTGCAATTTGAATGCTAAGTCCCCAACTGGTGGCACTATTTTGGGAGATTGTAGAAACTTTTTGAGGTGAGACATAGCTGGAGGAAGTAGGTCACTGGAGGCAGGAGGGGAAGACTATTCATAGTCACTTCCTGCCTTGCTCTCTCTGTTTCCTGTCTGCCGTGACGTGAACGGAGGGCTCCTCCATGCTGTTTCAGGCAATTGTGTCACAGCAATGGAAAAGTAACTAATGCCAGAGTGTACTACCCGTTGTCATTGGTGAGAAACACAGATAGAAGAAAGCAATTGTTAGCAGCTCTCCTGCATTCTTGGTTTGTGCTGCCCTCTGTCTCACTGGCTTTGTGATGCTTTATTCCTGCGTACGTGGTAGCAATGCCCCTCCTGGCTTGGCTCTGCTCAGGCACCATCTTCCATTCCCACTAACGTGTAGCTTTCTTCCTTTCTCCCAGAATATCATCATGATGAGAAACAGTACTCCCTGACTCAACATTTGCCAAAGGGCTGCTACCATGTAAGGCTCTTTCTTATTTGATTTAAGCCAATTAACAGTCCTCTACCATTTTGAAAAATCAAAACCCATTGCATGGGAAAGCCAACCCACTAGGTCAAGGTCACACAGCTTGGATGCAGCAAACTTGACTTTAAAACTTGAATATAAGCCTACTGAAATTATGATTATAATAGACATGTGGGGTGAAACTCCAGTGATAAGTTATGTGATACCCACACAAGCCAAATCCATTCTCTTCTAGCTTGCCTCAGTATTTCCACCCAGTATATCATGTGGAAGCAATAATGCTGATTATATCATTTTGGAGTGTATGCATGGATGTATGTATGCACATGAGTTTTACCCCAAGTTTTGGTTTTCCATCTAACACCTAGGTGATCAGCATCCCCAGTGCTGATCCTAATTCCAGTTTTGAGGTTCCCTGACTGGCATGACTGGGCATGGAAAAGGCTCCCTGCTCCCTCTGCATGGACCAAGTATGACTGAATGATACGGCTTCTTCCTAGGCATGAACAGGATGGGAGCAAGTGAACACATATTCTAGGAGGTATAATTAAATCTTTCCTAGTATCTATTTGATTCCTATGAATTTCTTCCACCCTGGCAGAACTCAGTTCAAAATCCTTTCTTTTTTAATGTTTTTGTTGTCCAGGTTCTAAAGATCAAACTCAGGGCCTCAAGTATGCAGAGTACATGCTCTACCATCAAACCATACACCCAGACCCAAAATTCTTGACTAGGAACAACATGTTATCAAAATTAGACAACTGTTTTATTTTATTTTTTGATGGATATGTCTCTAAAATATTTAGATACCAACTCTAGTTTTCTATTATTTATTCTTAATTAGAATAGTGCAAGATGGTTGATGGTAAAAATGAATTTACACTGCACACCATCCTGCCCTTTGCCTTTCTCATCAACAAGAGGTCATGGAGATGGGCTTGTGTCTGAACACATGGTGCTACCTCATTCTTTTAAACGGCTGCCTGCTGAGGAGATGTCATGTTTGTTGAACAAGGCTTGGACTGCTGTACACCTAGGTGGAATCCAGTCGTTTAACGCTAAAAACACAATAGAAGTTAATAGTTCCTAACAGCTGAGATTTTGCAAACTGCATCAAGTGCAAACCTGATCCTACCAGATGGCACTCTCCAGCTCAAAAGCTGGAACATCCAATAAGAAACAGAAGCAGACCTATGAAGACTCTGGGTGCTTCGAATGACATTTGTCCTGAAAACTGTGCAGTGCATAGGTATGGAAACCATACTCCTGAGAAAACTGGTAAATGCTGCCCACTGAGAATGGAAAATACCAAAGGTCTACAAAGCATCATGATATATTTTTAAATACACATTTCTTCATGTTGGCATGCATGAGAACTGAAAATGTTCAACCTCACCTGCAGAGCCATGTTACATGGGATATTAACATAATGCAGTTTAGACACAACAGCAGTTCTAGTCAGAGCAGACGAATTGCTGCCTAAAATATCTCTCTCCTCACTACCTGACTGAGATTCTAAATTAACTCAGAATATAGTTTCTTCCACAGAAGCTGGGTGGGGGGAGGGGAGCCCCAGAGTCAGCTGACAAGAGTGTAAATATTTACATAAGCCTCCTGGAGGGAAATTTAACAATGTGAACCAAAAGCTTTTAAATCATTCTGAATGCTAACTCTCTGACCCTGTAATGTGTGCCCTGGAATTGAACCTAAGAAAATGAGGGAGGAACAGACAGGGCACTGCACACTTGTAATACCAGCACTGGGGAGCCTGGAGCAGGGAGATCATGAGTTCCAGGTCATCCAGGGATACCTAACAAGAAACTGTCTCAAAACAGAAAAAGGGGAGGGGTCATGTGTGTCTATGTGTACACGTGTGGATATATATGCTCTGTACTCACTTGCTTGTTGTAATGCTTTAGAAGGAAACACTCAAAGCAATTAAATGTCTGTCAGCATGGCACCAATTAAATGCATTATAACAGATCCATACCACATAGTGACTAGTACACTGCCAATAAAATTCATGTGCTGAAGGAGTCGCGTTCAAACTGTGGGTCACAAATCATTAATGAGTCATGAAACCAATTTAGTGGGCCATGGCCAGCTTTTTAAATAAGACTACAGGAATTTTTAAAAAATGTAAGCATGGCTTCCACATAGTAGGGGTAAATATTTTCATGAAACTGTTTTGTAAATGCATGTGTATTTACACTACGTCATTTTATAAAATGCATTTTCTAACATAGGGTACAGTTAAATAATAATAATAATAATAAAAGAAAGCCACTGTGGAATAGAAAATTCAGATGTATGTAAATGGTCTGTTTAAATAGAAAAAAAAAAAACAGGAGTGAGCTGGGGGGTAACTCCACGGTGTAACACTTGACTAGCAGTGCATGAAACCCTGAGTTAAGACCCTAGCACTGTAAAACAAAATGTCAAAATACACAAGGATGGGGTGCAGTTTAATGTACTCAGTATAGATCACTGAGTATGAGCCCCTGGGCTCAAACCCCTGCACCTGAACAAAATGAAAAAGGAATAAAAATATAGGTTTAAAAATATAATCCCAAATTTAAACTAATATAAATTATCAACTACATATGCATACCTATGCACAGCAAACAAATGTCTTCTCCATAGCAAGATTACAGGAGAATGTAAGCTTTAGTCATTTTCTAAATATTCTATAATGAGTAATTATTATGTTCACAACCAAAAGAAGGTTATTTTTCAGGCATGGTTGTGGTAAGAAAATGACAGGCACTCGTCAGAAGCCTCCTCAGAGTGAATTACTGGTGACAGAAGAATGAGCTGCAATGATTAGGATCCACCTTCTCCTCTCACACACAGATATGAAAAATACCTTTCAGCTCTCTGCATACCAGTGCACATAGGTAAGCAGCATATTCCTGTAAGGAAGTGCATTGAAAAAAATAAGTTAGGGCTGAGGAGATGCCTCTGTTGGTAAAGTACTTGCCATGCAAGTATGAGGAACTAAGTTCAGATCCCCAGAACCCACAGAAAATGCCAGGTGAGGTGGTACACCTGTAATTCCAGTGCAAAGAAATCTCCAGGGTTCACTGGTCAGGTAGTCTGGCCAAATTGGTAAGTTCTAAGTTCAACACAAGACCCTATATCAACAATAAAATTATAGAATAACTGAGGATTACCCCTGACTTCAACCTCTAGCCTCAACAAAAACGTACCCAAACGAACCCACATATATGCAAGCATGCATCCATGCATGCACATAAATGACACATAAAAAGAAAGAATAGTAAGATAGCTGAAAATTGAATACATTCTGTATTTTCATGTAATGACATATGTAAATAATTGATTCTAAAAAATTAGAAAGAGGGCTGGAGAGATGGCTCAGTGGTTAAAGGAGCTTGCGTGCTTGCCAATCCTGAAAGCCTAATGACCCAGGTTTGATTCCCAGTACTCATGTAAAGCCAGTTGAACAAAGTGGCACATGTATCTGGAGTTTGTTTGCAGTGGCAGGAGGCCTTTATGTGCCCATACTCACTCTTAGCCTGCCTCTCTCTCTCTCTCTCTCTCTCTCTCTCTCTCTCTCTCTCTCTCTCAAGTAAATAAAATATAGGAAGGGAAATTGAGAAAAAAACAAAGGAAGGTGGGAAAGCCAGTAGAGCCAGCCTTTGAAATAGAACAGAAAAAAAAACTTAATAAGGCTTTTATACAATGTCTAGAAGTCTCAGCCACCAAATATTTGGCCTACAGGAGTTGTCAGATTTTAAAATGACCAAGAACTCAATAAGCTCATTGCTTTAATTCATGGTAAGTTAATGAAGTGACCAATGGCAGTCAAAAGTCGGTGAGGAATTCTGTAAAACAGCTCTACCTCACATCCAGGCCATAACTTCACTGTTAGAAGAACAAAGTTGCCTTCTTTAAAAAGAAGTTAGTGGAAGGCTGGAGGGATGGCTTATCAGGTAAGGCATTTGCCTGCAAAGCCAAAGGTCCCAGGTTCGATTTCCCAGGACCCACGTTAGCCAGATACACAAGGAGGCACATGCATCTGGAGTTCGTTTGCAGTGGTTAGAGGCCCTGGCATGCCCATTCCCCTCCCCCTGTTTCTCTCCTCCCTCCCTCTTTCTCTGCCAAGTAAATAAATACTAAAATATTTTTAAAAGAAGTTAGTGGAGAGCTTTTATATGGAAACGCAATTACTGATGGTTTTATCTAATGTTGCTCTCCCCAGTGGTACACCAGTGTAGCATTTGCTACTGAAATTGTTCTTCAATGGTGAGCCAAGATATGGCAAGTTTGCTGGATTCATTATGTTTCTTTATTTTCCAAACTGTTCTCCACTGTTAATATGACCTTGACCTCAAAATGTTTATACTCTGTGTCAGAGTATAGGGCAGATCACAGTGTTCTGCATAGTAGATGATAATGATCTGAATGGAAAAGAATTCTTGCTGATGGAAATGACTAGAAAAGGGTTAAAACCACCTTGTGTGTGCCATCAAGCAAGACCTGCCTGCAGAAATTCAAAGGATAGAGGCAGAAGAGCATAACTCTGACATGAACCAACTGGTGTATTCATTATCCCACAGTGGTTACCATTACCCCCCCATAAGACCTACATCAACACTTGGACATGGAGGACAGAGAGGACAAAAGGAGACAACAAATCAATGAAAAAGACCACCTTGAAAGAGGAAGGTTCCTAGTGGAATGGGGATGGGGTGAGGGGACAAAAGAAGATGACAGGAATATAATCAAGTTACAGTATGTTCATATATTAAGATTCTCAATAAAGAAAAAAATAGTAAGTTACTTCTAAGCAGATAAAGAACATCTGAGCCTCACCAATTATATTTTAAAAAGAGGGGCTTGTTTTCTTTTCAAAAAAAAAGACAAAAGAATAGTCATACGTACATGGACAAGCCCATCCTTCTGAAAGTTACTATGAAAGTTTGGGGCTGCAAGGATCATCTGTGATTTTCAAAGTGTTCACTGGTCACGTGCACACCACTTTTCAAGGGCTGTGATTCAGGCATTCATTCCTAGCACCTTGCATATTACTGTAGACAACAACAATTTCTAAAATGAACCTCCAATATTAAGCTCCTTAGTTTCAATCCAATGAGAATTTCGGAAAACAAATACACATACTTAAGCACAATGGGTTAAAAACAACCTCCCAAGCAAAGCACCTGAGTTGGTTTGTCTTTACTCTGTCTACACATTTCTCATTTGTAGGAATGTCTCCATTTTCTACTTTATCTTATTAATATTTATGTCCCAGAACCATACTTGTATTATCTCATTTAATCACTGCAAGCATTCTATGAAAGGTTGCTATTAGTATCATAATAGAGATAAGGAAACTGAGTCAAATACAATTCTCCAAGGCCATGCAGCCAACTGGTTACATGGTCGATACTCAGAGCCAAGCACTTGGTTCCACAGTCCCAAGGCAATCTAAGGTACCTGCAGATGGTGCCTCATTCTTTCTCCCTAAAGCCACTTGAGATAGCTTGTTAAAATGCTGTGACCTTCCCCAAGTCACTCTCCAGCCATCTGCCCTTGCCTCGTATTATCTAAGAGATCAGAACAATTTCCCACTAGGCTAGCTTCATTTCCTGCTGGCTGAAAAGCAGAGAAAAATACAACAAAAGAAAAAATGAACAAGAAGGTCTTTGGGCAGTCTGAGTATCGGACATAAACAAATAAAATGGCTTTAATAAAAGAATGGTGAAGGAGGACATATGTCACTCACCTGATTCCTTTGGAATTCCAGAGAGTCCTTTCATGGAGTCTTAGATGTGCAAACACAGAAGCCTAAGTTCTGGATGGTTTTGCTCTGAAAACTGTTAGAGGCCTGCAGGTTACAGTCAGAACAATTTGCATAGCGTAGGAATTTTATTCTCCACAAGAGCCTGATTTTGTCATTCACTCCAGTAGAATTCCCAAGTCAGTTATCAAACAAATGAGAGCTTTCTAGACAAACCACACACTGCTACCCCTCAGACTACCATCTCACACTCTGTCACCCTTCACACACTGCTATTCCACCCACTGCCACCTGACATATGACCACTCCACAAACTTCCACATCACACTGCCATCCCACACACTGCCACCTCACACACTGCCACCTCACACACTACAACCTCACACACTGCAACCTCACACACTACAACCTCACACACTACAACCTCACACACTACAACCTCACACACTGCCACCTCACACACTGCCACCTCACACACTACAACCTCACACACTACAACCTCACACACTGCAACCTCACACACTACAACCTCACACACTACAACCTCACACACTGCAACCTCACACACTGCCACCTCACACACTACAACCTCACACACTACAACCTCACACACTACAACCTCACACACTGCCACCTCACACACTGCCACCTCACACACTGCCACGTCACACAGTACAACCTCACACACTGCAACCTCACACACTACAACCTCACACACTACAACCTCACACACTACAACCTCACACACTGCCACGTCACACACTGCCACGTCACACACTACAACCTCACACACTACAACCTCACACACTACAACCTCACACACTACAACCTCACACACTACAACCTCACACACTACAACCTCACACACTACAACCTCACACACTGCAACCTCACACACTACAACCTCACACCATACAACCACACACACTGCCACCTCACACACTACAACCTCACACACTACAACCTCAAACACTGCCACCTCACACACTACAATCTCACACACTACAACCTCACACACTGCCACGTCACACACTGCCACCTCACACACTACAACCTCACACACTACAACCTCACACACTACAACCTCACACACTGCCACCTCACACACTACAACCTCACACACTACAACCTCACACACTGCCACCTCACACACTGCCACCTCACACACTGCCACGTCACACACTGCCACCTCACACACTACAACCTCACACACTACAACCTCAAACACTACAACCTCAAACACTGCCACCTCACACACTACAACCTCACACACTGCCACCTCACACACTGCCACCTCACACACTACAACCTCACACACTACAACCTCACACACTACAACCTCACACACTGCAACCTCACACACTACAACCTCACACACTGAAACCTCACACACTACAACCTCACACACTACAACCTCACACACTACAGCCTCACACACTACAGCCTCACACACTACAACCCCACACACTGCCACCTCACACACTACAACCTCACACACTGCCACCTCACACACTCTCACCTTACAAACCACCACCCCACACCTTGCCACCTCACATACACTACCATCCCACACACTGCCACCCGCCACACACTACTGCCCCTCACACACTGTCACCCCACAACACTGCCACCCTATATACCAACAACAAAGGCTGAGAATCAGAACCTAACCAAACTGAACGGGCTAAAGTAACACAAATGAGCAACAAGATTATAAGAGATTCCCCGTGTCTTGTGGACTGAACCAAGGACCCTGCACACAGCATGCAAGCTCTCTATCTACTGCAGAGCTACATCTCCGGTCCCTATCTTGTGCTTTCTAAAAGACTTACCTTCCAGCATGATGGGTCTCCTTTAGAGAAGAAAAACTTTCACATAAATATGTATTTATGTCATGACACAAACACACCCAATGCTTTTTCAGAAGCAAAAGTTGAAGGACAAATATGGGGTAAAAACTCTGAGGGTGCCTTTAGCCCTCCCCTCCCTCTCCCATCCTGTGTTTGCTCTGGGTGGCCTCCCACAAGCACACATGTACAGTGGCATGTGCAGTCTCACAGGAAGAAAAAACAACTGGTGAGCAGCCTATTAAGGGCTGTGGGCACGTAAACACACTTGCTCGCTCTGCTCTTCTGTGCAATAGCACACTGGGCCAGCACACATCGGGGAGCACCAGTATGATCCTGCAGAATGAGTCAGGCAAGCTGGGCATGTTAATTCATTTGATTATGATTAGTAAAAATATTGCTTTGGGACTGGAGAAATGGCTCAGCAGTTAAGGTGCTTGGCTGCAGAGCCTAATGATCTAGATTTGATCCCTCAGTAGCCACATAAAGTCAAATGCATAAAGTTGCGCATGCATCTGGGGTTCATTTGCCGCAGGTAGAGGCCCTGACACACCATTGTCTCTGTCTGTCTCCTCTGTCTGTCTCTCTCTCTCTCTCACACTCTTTCTCTCTGCTTATAAATAAATAAAAATATTTTTAAAATATTATTTTGGGTATAAGAAGAGTGTTTTAATGTTATCTAGACATGTGCCATCAATGGAAAAAATGCTTATTTTTTAAAAAAAAATGACTAAAGTTATCCCCTTTAAATGGAGTTCTTCAAGATAATTCTTAATCTAGAACATAAGAGGGCACCCAGAAATGCCTAAGGTTAGACTCAGACTCTAGTTCCTTGTATAGTTTGGGTCTTGAAAGTACTCCAATGGCCCATGTGTTGAAAGGTTGTCCACGGCCTATGGTGTTATTAAGAGGTTGCCAAGGGTCTTGAGGAGGTAGAGCCTAGGAAGAAGAAGTTAGGTCACTGGGGGACACTCCTTGAAGGGGATACTAGAACCCCAGCCTCTTCTTGTTTCTCTCACTGTCTCCTGGCTGTCACATGAGGTGGTGCCTGTCTCCTCTGCCACATACTCAGGCCTTATGTTTCCTCTCAACAGGGCCAATTTCTCAGGGACTAGAAATGCTGAGACTGATCCAAAATAACCTTTTCTCTTTGAAGTTGCTTTATCTGTGGCATTTGTTACAACAATGGAAAGCTGATACTATAACCTCAAGTCCCTATTGGGAATAAAACACACTGCACGTATACTAAAGAGAAGAACCATTTTGCTTCACCTGGTGTACATGTGCATACCATATATGTATGCCTTTTCACACAGTGTTATTTGTGTCCTGACACCCTTCCTAACTTAGCCCCTACTCTCCATGCAAATGGATAATCCCCACAAGTCCCTCACATCTCAGTGGTGCTACCACTGTTGGCTGAGAAGTTTGCTTATCCCTGGTATTCACGGTGCACACTCTGTATCTCCAGTGGTGTGTGGAACACTCACTAACAGAATATTCACAGTAACTAGATAATTGAACAAATGAATATATAACCAATCCAGCTGTGGCCAATGGGATATCAGAGGAATACAAAGAAATCCTGGAAGGAACTTTCTCTCCAATAAGCTCAAGAGCTTCCTGAGAGCAAAAGTGGCACTGGGGCCACTTTTCCTCCCCTCTCTGCAAATGTTCATGTGAGCATATGATGCTTGGACCCACAGCTGCCATCTGGATGTCATGTGGCAATAAGCCATAGTCCAAAAGCCATCAGGTAACAGCAGCAGAATGAAAAGATACAAACAGCCTGGATCCACCCCACACTAGCAAGCTGCTAAACCCACCCCTGGACCACCTATCTGGATTTCTGGCTAAGTAAATTCTAAATGTCCTAAGTCGCTGTTCATTAAGTTTTCCCTTGCTTATAGCCAAAAGAATCCAGAGTGACACATTCTGCCTTTGTTAACCTAAATCATGTTTGTCATTCGCTTGTGTGTCTTTTTACCCAGACGGTGAGTTTTACAAAGATAAAAAATACTCCCCCCTGGCATCTAAGAAGAAGGGATGCATTAAACATTTGATAAAGGAGCAGCCCACTCCCCTCGCCTTTGCTAATTCCAGTTTCTGAGAAAACAAAACTTAAATATACACCCATTTTCCTCTTCCCTACCCTTTAAAGATGGCTTTACTCTTGAACCTGGCAACTCCCAGCTTCAGAATGCTAAGACAATCTTAAAAGTCAACTCTCCATCAAGATGTATGTAGGTGAAATGGACTTCTTTTACATTTCATTTTATAACACCATCTAGTGACATTCAACATAATTGATCACTCCCTCCTTTTAAAAACTCACTTTCATAAAGCTGCATTTCTCTTGCTTTCTTCCTACCTATATCTTTCCTCCCTTTACAAGTTGCTCTTTCTATATTTGCCTCACAGTTTCCAAACCTAATCCTAAACCTTCCATTCTTACCACCGTATACTTGTTCTTTGGGCAAAATAACCTTGACCATGGCTTTGATTACTGCCTTCATGCTGATAGTTCCCAAATTTATATCTTCTATCCCAGTCCTCTCCTATAAGCTCAGATACATACATCCAACTTCCGACTTCACAACTATATATGGATGTCTCAAAATCATCTGCAACTCAACCATTTTGGACCCAAACTTATTTTTCTGACTAACTAGGGGCCCAGAGAAGATATCTGATACCTCCTAGTTTAAGAAGTAAATGAGAATACATTGGCTCAAGTAACTAGAAACTTAGACAGAGCTGGACTTGAGTTTGCCTGGATCAGGAACATAAAGAACAAAAGAAGGTTTTCTCACCATCTCTCACCTCTACTTATCTTCATCTACTGCTTTTCTTTACCAGGGCAAACCAGCTTCTCTACAGGTTAAAAGCCTGACCAGGAGCGACTGCAGCACCACCCCTCACAGGTGTTCAACTCCAGAGCCTCAGCCTGCACCCAGCTTGTTGCCACATGGTGTGCTGTCAGCAGCGTGCTCAGCAGGCGAATCTGACGGCAGCCACAATGAATGGACCAATGCTGGACAGCTAAGTGAACAAATGGACCCTGCATTCTCCAACCCTCCTCCTCTCCTTGTCATCGTCCTCCCACACAAGCACAAAGCCATAAACCTAGGACTTGCTGCTGACTTCCCTCTCATCCACTCCCCAAAGGCAAGTCAACATCATGCCCTTTACCTTCCAGATATCATTCAAAGCCACCCACTTCTTTCCATCTTCACTACCATCTCCCTAGTCTAAATCATTACAAACTTCTATTTTTCTTGAACTACTGAAAGAATCTCAAACATGTACTGACTCTTGTCTCTCTAACCCATTGCCTACAGAGCAACAAGTCTGAGTACTCCAGAGCATAGAGCTGACTATGTCAACCAGGCTGATTCCAGAGCATAGAGCTGACTATGTCATCCATCTGCAATAAATAAATAAATATAAAAAAATATTAAGCTGCCCTTCATCACTCCTAGGATACATAACCAAATCTGTAACATGCTTACAAATCCCTATATGGATCCTTCTCTAGCTTCATCTAATGCTTGTCTCCCGCCTCCCACTGAGATTCAGCACTGTAGGCTTTTAGTTTTCAAACACACAATGCACAACCCCACCATGAGGTTTTGCACATATATATACAGATTCACTTCCTATTCATCCTTCAAATCCCATGCCATGTATCCCAATCTCTCCAGCATGCTTGATTTCTTAGTGCCTGTCTTTAAATTTCCTCCACCAAACTAGTTAGCCCATTACTTTTGAATTCTGTCTTGCTCAAGGTCTCAGAACCTAGGCAGAATGAAGTCAGATTCTTTGCCAGAATATAACACAAATGACATCTATTCCAGTTCCTGAACTGTCTGCTCCCCTCTGAAACCTATGAACTGGGCTTCCAATGTCCACCTCTCTTGGCATTTTAGGTCTTCTAAACAACAGAAGAAAGCTTCATGAAGCTCTGCTTACAGCATTCTAGCTCAAAATTGCTTCCACGTTTCTCCTTTAAGCCAGTTCCACATATTTAAAAATCACATGGTCATGGCAACAAGCCCACTTCTGGTATCAATTTTCTGTATTATCTTTCTTATTTCTGTGACCAAATACTTGACAAGAAGTAACTTATGGAGGAAGGTGGGTATTGGATGGGGTTGGCTTAAGGGGATGTACCCTAAAATGGTAGGGAAGGTATGGCGGCAAGAGTACCAGGCAGCTGCACACTGCACCTGCAATCAGGATGCAGAACAAAAATGAACGCCGGTGCTCAAACTGCTTTCTTTTTATGAAGCCCTGGGCTTGGGGTGATGCTATCTACATTCAAAGCAGATCTTCCCTCCTCAAACCTTTCTGGAAACACTCTAATTGGCATATCCAGAGGTGTGTTTCCATGGAAGATTACCCATCATGGTTTCTTTGCTCAAACTGCATCCTTTGTCATATCCTCTTATGATGCAGGGTACTGGTCCTTCTAAGTTCCCTTATACTTGTAACTTTAGCTTTGTTGACTTTTGTTGATTCTAGCTTTCTTCCTATACTGGAAGCAAATACTACAAGACCAAGCACCCACTCCTTTCACTTACCTTTCTCTCTCCAGCACCATCACATGATTGGCTCAGTGAGGAGCAATCCACATGGGTTGAAATATAGATGTATGAATAATGTCTGGAAGATTTAGTGATTAAATGTTCTCATTTCAAACAGGTTAAAACCTAGGCTCTGTCATAATGTCCTTTCTTTAAGATATTTTGTGTGTAACCTTAAGCAAGTCACTTTTCATTAATTCCACTGCTTTAACTCTAGGTTTCTTCACCCATAAAATTTGAATAATGATGAAGGCTCTCCAGAGGAGATGATCTGCTCTCACAGTACCTTGACCATACAAGGCAGATGCATGTACTCCAGTTATATTTAGCTAAGGACAACTGAAACTCAACATAATGTGGCTTAAGCAATACAGAAATGTACTTGTAGCTTATCCAAAAGACACCCATTGGGCTATTTCTATCCTGTTGCACCATCGTTTTTGAGATGTGGTTTTCTCTACAAAGTACCTTCGAGACAGTTCAAACTTCATCATATTCTCATTTTCTTCAGCAGCAAAGGAACAGAGTCCTTTTAAGGCCATTGCCAAGGAATTATACCCATCATCTATTCTCAGATCCCATTGGTCCAAACTTAACCTCATTAACTACATCCAGCAGATGGAAGGTTGGGAAATGTAGTCATTATTCAATATTCTCATATGCTTGGCAAACAATGTGAGACAAACAGCAGCTTCTATTACAGCAAGACATGAAAGAAGAATCCTTCCACGGAAACAGAGCATCTTATGTCAAGGAATGTCTCCATAAAAGATTATATGGGCCAAGGATAATGCAAAAGTACCATCCACAGAAACCCATCTACTTAAGCTACAAACACACAAATGCATTTGTTGAATGATAAAGAAAACTACCACCACCACTGTACTATGTGAACCTTCATCATCTATGAACACCAGCTTCACAGGACCCCAGGAATGCAGTTCTTCTTGGGTCTTGCTCAAGTCACCCTTGATCTCAGGCCTTGGCATGATGCCACAGAAGGCTTCAGAGGTCCTTTCTATTCTCATTCACATATACCTGACTTGGGAATTTTCTCTCTGGATTGATGCAAGTTTATAACACATGTGAAGCTGGCCTTCTCAGGGAGCCCCAGAGTGGTGTTCCACATTCAGAGCCCCTCTGCCACTAGGTCATGGACAGCGGACTGTGGCTCAGGAGTTTTGCCACCCATCACTAAATTCAAGATATTCTGAATGAGTCTCAAATAATGGCACATCCAGATGCCATAGATTGTTACTAGAAAATTTTCAGTGCCAGGGATAGGATACTTTCCAGTGAGTTGTTGGCCATGGAGGTCCCTGTTGCCTCCAAAACATTACAGGCTATTGCCAAGGCCCTTGGTTTCCATGAGAAAGAGATGGTAAGACCCTATTGCTGAAACTTCACATGCCTCAGCAGAAAAGTCACTGAGAAATCAAGCTGATGCTGAGCAGAAAACCTTCTCCCTGTAGCCCAGGCAACTGAAAACTGGAAAAAGCTACAGTGTATGCAGCCTTATGGGAGACAGAAGTCATCAGCAGTGAAAATAGTGGACACTGGAAACCTCAAGTTTTGCCAGACAGACCAAATGACTGAACAAGTGCAATAGCGGCATGTCTGCTCTGGGGGAAATGAACTGTTCTCTAATTGGACTGAAGGCCCACTCTATGGGAGGGAATACGTGCCTGGTACTGAAAACCTAATCAAAAGCCTATGGCAGGGGAGATCACGAGCCTTAGGGGTATAAATCCTGCTCTTGTCTGGAAAAATTCATATGTTACTCTCACCAAATTGCTCTGAAAGCAATACACTTAATGTTCATACTCATATATTAATGCTACTCTCACTTCTGGCTAGAGAAGCTTCTCTTTTCAGATGGCAATAACCACTGGGATGACCCAAAAGGCAACATACTGCTGAGAAGAAGGGATGGAGGAGTGTCCAGCACTGAAACATCTCACACCCTCCAAAGCTCAGGGTCCATTGTGGAAGAGGTGGTGGAAAGAATGTAACAGCCAAAGGAAGGGTACCACTCCTTACATGCAACTGTCCGGACAGAATGAGGCTTCCATATCCAGGACTTTGCAGTGCCTAGCAATACTCACACAAGACCCTCATAATAGGAGAAAAAGATGATGACATCAAATTAAAAGAGACACTAATAGAGAGAGGGAGGGGATATGATGTTGAGGAGAGTTATGAAGGAGAAAGTTGGGGAAGGGAAGGAAAGGAAATACCATGGTTTGTTGTCTGTAATTATAGAACTTGTCTGTGTGTGAGTGTGTGTGTGTGTGTGTGTGTGTGTGTGTGTGTGTGTGTTTAAAAAAAAAGAAATCTCATCTTAGAGATAAAGTCATCTTGGGGATAGTTACATTTATCTTTTGAAAAAGGAACTGGGCTGGAGAGATTGCTTAGTAGCTAAAGGTACTGATTTGTAAAGCCTGAGGGGCTGGGTTCAATTCCCCAGTGCCCATGTAAAGCCAGTTGCACAAAGTGACACATGTATCTGGAGTCCTTTTGCAGTAGCAGAAAGCACTGGTATACCCATTCATTCTCATTAGTTCTCTCTCTCCCTCTCTCTCTCTCAAATACATAAATAAACATAAAAATAAAATAAATTCACAATTTTATCGGAAAAATGATTCTGTGGCAGGGCAGAGAAAGGAACTATTTATCCCCCATCCTTTCATGCAGAAGAGAAAGGAACCCTGGGGGTCATTTTGACAGCAGAAACTAAACTCTAAATAAGAGCAATTCCCACACTCAGACCACATATTTTCTTTAATCCCATGATGTTTGTACATGAAATCATGATTCTTATTATTAAAAGCTTTTTATCAAGGATCATTAGGTGCCTAGGGCACAAAGGAGACTCAATTCTCCTAAATCTGTTATTACTTGAAGAAAACATGGCAGTCTCTTCCAAGAACTTGGAAATAAGCATCCACTCTGTGGTGGTTTGAATATAAATGTTCCCATAGCCTCAAGTGTTTGTGTTTGGGGTTTCTGCTGGGTCCTCAGCTGGTGGAGTCTCTGAGAGGTAGGGTCCTGCTAGAGGAAGTGTTTTACCAGGGGCAGACCTTGATGTAGAGTCTAGCCCTGTGTGCTGAGAGTCAGCTCCTGCTTGCTATCCTCTTGGCCACAAATGTATAATGAAATGAGCCAGTTTCCTCTGCCATGATGATGCTTCACTTCAAAAATGTAAGCCTGAAATAAATTCTTTCCTCCCATAAGCTGCTTTTGGTCAGCTGTTTTGTCTCCGCAATGAGAAGGGAACTGCAAAGCACTCTGACAACTTTTCAAAATGTATCAAAAAATTTTAAACACATGCTCCTTTCATTTTCTTACTGACAAGTATGTTCCCAAGGATAAGGAAACCCTCTGCAGCTTTGTTTATAGACATCCATAAGGAAGGGAAACCAAGGGGGTCCATCCACTAAGAAAGAAATGGTTAAGTGCAATAAGATCAAACAATGTAGATGTGATCACACAGTGAATTGGACCAGTCATGGAAACAGTTCACAGTCTAATAACAAGTAAGCAGCACAAATAAAATAGGTTAACAAATAAACAACAAGATTAAAACAAGAGGAGAAAAGTTAGGTATTCATATTAATGAGTATGATGCAAATATGTCCCAGCTCTGGAATTGTGGGCAATTCACTCACTATTGCAGAACTGGAATTTCCCATTTCTTGTAAAATGGAGTGGAGAGATGTCTGTGTATCTGACAGCCAACAGCAGGTTCACTATCTGTAAGTTCTCATCATAGTCTATCAGTGACCACATCCTGATCCACCATATTCACCCCTCAAAGGGAAGGAGATACAGCAGGGCATGGCTCCCTTCCTGGAGAGGAAGCTGGCAGTGTTGGGAGCAGGTTATGAGCCATGGAAAGAAAAAATGTTTTTTAATTAGCTTATATTAATTATACAAAGTAATGGATTTCATTATGAGTTCTTCAAACATGCACATGACAATCTTTGATCAAATTCATGCCCATTTCCCTTACTTCTCTACCCTCTCACATGCCTAGTAATTCATTCTTTATGATCATGTCCCTTTTTGCTTCTAAATTCCATACATGAGAGAAAATAAACAATAGTTATCTTTGTAAACTGGCTTATTTCACTTGACATAATGTTCTCTAGTTCTACCCCATTTCCCTGCAAATGTCATAACTTATGATGGAATAACATACCATGTGTACATATACCACATTTTCCTTATTTGTTCATCTGCTAATGAGCATCTAGGCTAACTCTATAACCTAGGTATTATGAATAAAACTCCAGTAAACATAGGTGTGCAGGTATCTCTATTGCTGACTTTGATTCTTTGGAAGTAAATAGCCTGGAATAATGTAACTGGACTATATGATAGTCCTACTTTTAGTTTTTAGAAGAACTATTATACTGATTTCCATGGTGGCTGCATTAATTTACATCCCTACCCAAAGCATAGTAGAGAGGTTCACTTTCCGGTGCGCTGGCTGTTTTGTTTCCTTGATAACAACCATTCTGATTGGAGTGAGATGGACTCTTAAGTGTAGTTTTGTTTTGCTTTCCCCTAATGGCTAAGGATGGTTGAAGATTTCTTCGTGTATTTATTGGCCATTTGTACTTCTTTATTTGAAAATTATTCAGTTCATTTGACCATTTATTGGTTGGAATACTTTCTCCTTTGGTGTTTAATATTTTGAGCTCTTTATTTATCTAGGTTTTAGTCCCCATGGGATGATGTCCTCCCATTCTGTCTCTTTGTTCTGCTGATTGTCCCCCTTGCTTTGCAAAACATTTCCAGTTTCATGGAACTCCATTCCTCAATTCTTGCTATTATTTCCTGACTTTTTTCATTTACCTATTCATTGTGATGGTGGGTTGTTGTGTTTCTTTCACAAAAAGCTTTGCTACTTTCATGATAAAGTATCTATTGTTGTTCTGGTTGAGATGGGCCTCTGAGAACTAAATCCTAGTTGTATCTCTTCATGGATCAGTACAGAGGTTTGCAAAACTCCCATAAGGGGATTCTAAAACTCAGAATTTGATGGCAATCTGACCTGAAACAGTAACATATCACAGTGTTATGTCCCCCAAAATTCAGATGTCAGAGTCCTAACTTGAGAACCTCAGGATGTAGCTGCATTTGGAGATAGAGTGTTTAAGGAGGCAATTTATTTTAATGGAAGTAAATGTATAGTCCTTATCCAATCTGATTGGTATTCTTACAAAAAGAGGGGATTAGGTACAGGGATTCCCACTCACTCACCAAGGCAAGAGTTAATTGCATATATTAGCATTATCAAAAAAAGATTATTCTCACCACAAAGAGGATTAGTAAGAAAGGAATGTGAGGAAAAGAAGGTAAGAGACAAATGAAGTGTTCTGTCAGGCTGGCAGAAGAACCCCAAGCTGCTGGCAGGTAAATCCTAGGAGCTCAGATTTCAAGAGGGTAGCAGGCTCTATAACAGTCACATCATCTCACCTGCCAGAACTCCTGGCTCCCCAACAGCCACAGGCTTCCCTCTTGGGCCACCTGAGAAGACATACTGAACAGCCTACATGAACAAGTTGATAGCCATAATTCTTACTGGAAGACCCAGCACTTCTTACTGACAATGAGTCAATGAGCCTTCTGTTTTGTTGAGAGAAAGAAAGATAGAGAGGAGAGCAGGACACAGACCTGGGCAGAAAGATGACCATGCAAACATACAGGAAAAGGTGGCCATCCACAAACCAACAAGAGAAGCCTCGGAGAAAACCAAACCTGTGGACACCATGACCAACATCTAGAGTTCTGAGAAATAAATTTCTCTCTGTTAGCCACCCAGATCATGGTGATTGATTATGATAGCCCCAAAAAGCTAAAATACTTTGTAGGTGACTCTTTTCTCATACAAAATAATTTTACATTTTCCATGTGAAAATCCATCAGGCTTTTCCCTTGTGGTTTGTAGTGTTTTGTTTTGTTTTGTTTTGTTTTGTTTTGTTTTGTTTTGTTATACTTCATTCGAAATGATCCATCCTGTCCTCTCATACTCTTACTACTGTTGGTGGTGGTGTTGTTATTGTTGAATAACAGTACTTCATTGGTTTCACTCTTTACGTGCAATTTATTTTGTAATTTGTGTGAGGGTTAGGCTCTAAATTTGGTGGGTTTTTCCCCAAAACAAGAGCCTACTGTCTATATTTTTTCAACCTTAGAGGTATGATTGGCAAACATCCCTACCATTTTTATAATCATGAAAAGTGTCAAAATTATGTTATAGGGGTATAATATTGGCAAACCATAATATATTTCAGGTGAAAAAGGCAAATTATAGGGCTAGAGAGATGGCTTAGCAGTTAAGCGCTTGCCTGTGAAGCCTAAGGACCCCGGTTCGAGGCTCGGTTCCCCAGGACCCACGTTAGCCAGATGCACAAGGGGGCTCACATGTGTCTGGAGTTCGTTTGCAGTGGCTAGAAGGCCTGGTGCACCCATTCTCTCTCTCTCTCTCTCGCTCGCTCGCTCACTCGCTCACTCGCTCTTTCTCTCTGTCTGTTGCTCTCAAATACATAAATAAAAAATGAACAAAATTTTTTTAAAGGCAAATTATTTTTTAATGTTTATTTTATTTATTTGATCGAGAAAGAGGGGACGAGAGGGAGAATGGGCACGCCAGGGCCTCCAGCCACTATAAACAAACTCCAGATGCATGAGCCCCCTTGTGCATCTGGCCAACATGGGTCCTAGAGAATTGAACCTAGGTCCTTTGGCTTTGCAGGCAAATGCCTTAACTGCTAAACCATCCCTCCAGCCTGCAAATTATTTTTAAATATATGACTTTGAAAGAAAGTATGTATATGTATGTGTATGTGTGCCCGTGTGTGTGTGTGTAATTCTGCTGGGTTTTTATACTTTCAGTAATATCTGTTATCTTTACTATATATTACTTACACAGCAATGATTTAAATAAAATCATACCATTTTGATGATCTACAATGTTTTTGGTGGCTAGGAAGAATAGGACATAACTTCTGCCAAAACCCAGAATACCACAGGGAGATTCTGAGACCATGACTGACTTGGTTTAGGATTTGGGTGACCTTGGGAGAGGTATGTATGGATGTATGGATGTATGGATGTTATTTGTTTGTTTGTGATTTAGTGGTGTTGGAGATGGAACCTGCACCCTCACACATGCTACTTGAGAGCTAGTGCTAAGCTACACTCCCATCTCCTTGAGTAAAGTTGTTTAGCTTTTTTCTACTTTGTTTCCTCCTGTGTACATGGGCAAAAGAATCATCTGCTCTTCTGGGGCTGTCATGAGGGCTGATGTTTAAGAAGTCAGTACATAAGGAGTTTCTTACAGGGCACAACAAGCATGCAGTCAACTGCATGATCATTTTTCTCACAGATGCACAGGAGAAAAGGTCCAGGGATAACAGCAGGTACAGAGGCAGAGAAATGGGGCGGAACCTGCCCTGGTCAGGACCTAAGGACATTCTGTAAGTATCCTTGACAAGGTATATCAAGGAGGGGGCAGGAAGTACTTAGGGAAGAGCCAAGCTTCAGAGATTTCTCCCTCCATTCCAGGAACCCCCTCCTACTCTAAATCAGAGGAACGCTGGTGCTTATCCCAAAGCTTCATAACAAGGGAATGATGGCATTACTAAAATTCCAGCCAAAACAACATTCATGGAAACACTTTTCTTGAAGGAGTCTTGGGGGGTTAAAGAGTACTCTTTGCTATGGAATAAGAACAGGATGATGGTGTTACTACAGCAAAACCCTGGATGATGTTGTGGCCGGCCCCTCCCTTCAGTCATCACAAAGGAGGCAGTAGGGTTGAGATACTCCCACACACCCACGCACGGGGACAGGGAAGGGTTGCTTTCCATCCTTCACAGGGCCCTGAAATACCTGGGCCAGAAGGGTTTTTTGTTGTTGTTGTTTTTTGTTTTTGTTTTTTGGGTTTTTTTTCTACCTTTCTTTTTTAAAGGATAGACATTCCTGGGCTACTGCCATCCCTCAGCTGCCCTATGGTGGAAAGGAGCAACGGAGTGTCCAAGGTGAAGCTAGCAGCACACAGCAGGGTTCAGAAACTCAACACCCCCGCTTTGTTTGAAGTCCTCCAAATGCTGAGACCTTAAACCAACTACAGTAGAAAGACATTCTCCATTCTTCCACAGCATAGAATACATGGGCTGACTCCCCTGATGACCCAGACATGGAGCACCAGGAGCTGTTCTGGAAGACGGACACATGTTCGGTTCACTATAGAATGAAACTGTGAAGAAACACCCATACATTCAAATAAGGACTATAGAGCCTCAGTAGTTCGTTTTTTTTTTTTTTTCCTCCAAGAAGCAGCTTTGCACAGTAGCTCAGGTTACAACACACATAACCAACCTATGAGCAAATCAAAGTTTAACTAAGTAATAACTGGGTGTCTTTGGATAATGAGCTTACCTCTTCATGCTTACCTCATCATGCCTCTTAAAATACAGAACCCGAACTCAACCAAGTTACTGAGAAGATTAAGATTTAAAAAAAAAAAAAAAAAAAACAGGATAACCTAGGTTTTTTTTTTTTGTTTTTTTTTTTTTAGTCTCCCAAATACTCATTGGATGCTAGCTATTTTTACCAAGAATGTACAAATGTAAATGCATAGTTGTTAGAAAGCACTCACTTAAGTGAGGTTCCTATCTACTCCTCTTAAAATATCACCTTTCAGGCTGGAGAGATTGCTCAGTGGTCAAAGATGCTTGCTTGCAAAGTCAACTAGCCCAGATTCGATTTCCCAATACCCATGTAATGCCAGATAGAGTTCATTCGCAGCAGCAGAAGACCCTGGCATGCCCATATACCACACACACACACACACATACATACACACACACAAATAAAATTTTTAATTTTTTTTCACTTTTCTTTGAAATAAGTGATCTGATTCTTTTAATCTTCCAAGTCGTTTTATTTATTTGTTTTCAAGGTAGGGTCTTGCTCTAGCTCAGGCTGACCTGGAATTCACTATGTAGTCTCAGGGTAGCCTTGAACTCTCTGCAATCCTCCTACCATTGCCTTCCAAGTGCCAGGGCTAAAGGCGTGTACCACTACACCCACTTTGAATCTTGCAAATCTTAAAAATAAGCCATAGGAAATTTTTTTCTGGAAACAAGGGTTCTGAGTAGTATTTTTGTTACTACTACTAGTTTATCCACCTTGAGGATCGTGGAAAAACAGCTTGTTTCTTTCCACAGCCAGTACAGTGAGAAAAACACAGAGGCAAAGAGAATGTGTATGTGGTGTGTGCGGGGGGAGGGGGCTGGGGGGGGCGGGGAGTGGGGAACAGCAAAGTGGAAATGGAGGATGAAACATAGAGTTCAAAAGTTCAATGATGAGCTGGGGATACAGCTCAGAAACAGGCTGCTTGCCTAGCATGCACAAGGCCCTAGATTCCATCACCAGCACCACAAAGAAGAAACAAGAAGAGGAGGGGGAAAAAAAGGAGGTTGTTCGGGGGTCACACAGAAACTTGAAAATGACAGACCCCAAGGCTTAATAGATCCAAAGTCTACAAGTTTACCAAATAATCTCTTCAGAAAGATCCCTTGGCAAGTGTAAAATTTCACACACACACACACACACACACACACACACGCACACACACACAAGAGCTTCAGAAGAAACCATGATTGCACACTAAAAAGAATCCTATACACACAGGGCATATATATTTAAACAAAACATCAAGGCACAAGATTTGACAAAGGTAGGTTTTGTTTCCCTGAAAAAAATGGGACTTTATTTTCATAAAACGTTTCACGAGAGCATAGAAAATTAAATCATACTTAACTTTATATTGTAGACTTTACCTTAAGTGGGAAGAATAAAATGGCATAGATTCAAGGCTGTTCTAGAAATTCTGGACTATCTAGTTGTTATATTAAGACTGATCAAATGCCAAATCATTTCTCCTTCTCTCCTGGAAGTGATTCCAGGCAGGAAGATTTAATGTGATGAAATGATTTTACTTTCTATTTGGAGAATTCTCTTGAAAGATAGATATACAATCTCTTTAAGTTTTCCCAGGCTGCTGCTGCGGGTTGCTAAGGAAGTGGTAGAAATAGAAAAATTCTAAATAAATAATTAGTGATTTCAAGGGCCAGGTTCTTTAGCTTTCCCCACCCTTCCCAGGATTTAACACCTTAGATATGGTGACTGGACAAGTTTCCTTTCTTTATTCCTCCTTCTTTCTTCCCTGCTTTCCTTTCTTCTTTTCCAGGTTAAAGAGGAGATGTGGGATCCCCCAGGAAGGTGGTAGAAGAAGGAGCTGAAACTGTTCTGTTGGAAAACCTCGGAATAGAGACAGAATGAGAACCAAACCCTGGAACTCAAGAGTGTCTGACTGACTGGGCTGTGTTGCGGGAAAGACCGCATTTAAACAGAAGTCTCGCAACAGACATCTGCTGTTTTGGCATCAGCATCCGTTTATTCTCTTTGATAACCATATACTGATTTTGCTCAAGGGAAAAGCCTTGCAAGCCCTCCCCTGTGCCTCCAGACGCTCTGAGCCCCACCTATACTCCAGAGAGCCAAGGCCTCCAGACTCATGCTCCCCTGGCAACAGGAATGATTGATACATACTTGGAAGTCCTGCTAGAACCAATAAGCTACGATGATACTTCCGCAAAGATTTCTAAGACAAACATGGTGGCCTGCCTCTTCCACTTTTGGGAAAAGGAATCAGGGTGGCACTTATTTTGCAGCCCCCCAAAAATAAAGGTTTGAGTCTTCAGCAATAGGGTCTTACCATCTGTTCCTGGTGGGAAATCAAGGGCCTCGGTAATGGCTTATGTTTTGGGGGCATCAGAGACCTCCCTGGCCAACAACTCACTGGAAGGTATCCCATCCCTGGCACTGAAAATTTTCTAGCAACTATCTGCAGCTCCTGAGTGTTCCATTGTCCAAAGCCGGAGGATTCCATATGATTTATTTACATCCTCTTAGATTTTGATTAGCCCTCCCTCCACCTTTCCTTTACTCAATCTCTTCCCCTGGCCTCACTTTGGGCCTTTTCACCCCCATTAATCTATTTTTCTACTTACATATATACAATACCAACCTATTAAGTACCCTCCTTCCTTCCTTTCTCTTCCTTTTATATCTCTTTTTTTTTGTGAATGTAGCCAATCATGTCAATAGCTGAATCCAAATACTAAAGTCTGGTGACCTTAAGCTGCACCTAAAGAAATAAAAGAAGACAAGACCTTCACCCACCTGAGACTTCTATTACTTTCCTTTAAGTTTGTGCTTGGTTCAGATTTTACCAGGGATTTCTTTGTGCTATAACCAGAAGAATCTTGACCATTCATGGTCTGAAGCTGAGAGGGAATTTGCATCTGCTGGAAATGATTTCCTTTAAAGGTGCTGTAACAGACTGTGACTTGGGTCAATTTCCTTCTCCTGGTAGATGGGAGGTGGACAAAGCGGCAAAGGGGCACAATCCCAAGAAAAGCAGCGTGCCTTTCCTTACAATGCCTAGGGGAATGACAGCTTGTGTGTGTAAAACAAACTGACTGGTGTACCCTTAATAAAAATAAAAATTAAAAAAAACATTAGTTCTGAGCGGGTCATGGAGTTTGTCAGCTGAAATGATCATGCAGTGCTCATATGATAGGTGAATAATGTTGTCATGTACTGCATGCATCATAATTGTTTCGAATTCCAAATGCCTGAACATAC
Organism: Dipus sagitta; assembly: GCA_036346955.1. Lineage (NCBI taxonomy): Eukaryota > Metazoa > Chordata > Mammalia > Rodentia > Dipodidae > Dipus > Dipus sagitta. The sequence goes on from CM070783.1 coordinate 51,706,963, forward strand.
ATTTAGGCTACATCCCAATAGTCTCAGGAGTCCTAAGATTGGGGGAGGGGGTGCCACTTGCCAATATTCTTTCTGTATCTGAACACAAGTGAAGAAATTGGTTCAGAAAGAAGTAGAGGGAGTATAAGTACCCAACTATGTTTGAGTTTGTTTTGAACATGGTTCCACACATCTATTTCAATGCCTGTTTACTGTTTCAAGTGAACCTTTTATAATGCCTCTCACTTTATGACTCGGAGGCAAACATGTAATTGATCCAGGTTAGGAGCCTGGGCTCAGCATATGTCATAGAACCACCACCTGGAGACAGTGCACTTAACACAGATAGCTGAGAGGTGCATAAGCATCTTTTAAAGTGACCCCAACAATAATAAGGACATTTTGTGGCCCCAGATCAATAGTAGACCTTCTCTTCAGAATGAAGGGGCAGTAGCTATGGAATATGGGTGTTGTTCAATAACAGCACCTATTTACCAGCATCTTCCTGGGAGTGGAGTCTTACCTCCAGCACTTTAACAGATGAGTTAAGGTAGTCTAAGAAAAAGTCACTATGAAGACAAAAGGGTTTAGCAAAGACCTGAATCAAGGGAGGATGCAAGACACACAATCATCTAATGAAAAACAAATACAAGTGAAGGGATCCACAAGTTTAAGGCCTTGAGGCAGGGTCAGGTTTGGATTCTCAGGCCCTCCAAGGGGACTAGTGCAGAGAAAATAGAGGAGGTTAAAAGAATGCAGTCACTGAAATGGGTAGGGCTAAATCCTGTGGAGCTGTGTACATCATGGTCAGCACTTATTCATCGGGAAATTGAAAGTACGGAAGTGGTGTGACCTGCTTTATATTCTAGAAGATTACTTGCTATGGATAGAGAGGTAATTGTAGAAGTCTACTGCATCAGCCTGGACAAGGGAAGAGGGTTATATCACAGCAGATGGTCCATACAGATATACAGATGAAAGAAAGAGATATGGGGAAAAATGTGTGTGTGTGTGTGTGTGTCTGTATACATACATATATATATATATGCAAATATATATAATATATACAAGGATGTATAGATTAAATGTACACCTATAATGTATGGTAATTAGTCTGGGCTTTACAAATATTTAATAAAATTATTATTATGTTAAAAAAATCAATATAGGAGGACTTATGCAATTCATGAGTTGTTATTTAACCAATAGAGCATTGCTGGCACAAAGAATGCAAAGCTCTAAAAGGAAAGAGCAAGACGCAGCAGATGGGGAGGTTACTCTCTGATGAAAAGTACCAGTGACTAGGGCCTAGACAGCACAGAACTCTGGATGTCAAGATGCATAATAAACTGAACTAGATAAATTTTACAGGTTTTTTTTTTTTTTAATGAGAAAGAATTGGTGCAGCAGGGCCACTAGCCACTGCAAGGGAACTCCAGACACATGTGCCACCTTGCGCACATGCATCACCTTGTGTGTCTGGCTTACATGGGTTCTGAGGAGTTGAACCTGGGTCCTTAGGCTTTGCAGGCAAGCACCTTAACTGCTAAGCCATGTCTCCAGATCAAAGTTGAGAAGATTTTATAAAATATTCTGTGAATTCCTGAAATGGTTCTATGTTCCAATTTGTCCACATATTCTCTATTTTCTCTCTCTCTCTCCTCTCTCTCTTAGACACACACACACACATACGCACACACACAGACACACTCATAACTTGCTCCATTTATGTACTTCTTCTGACTGAATGTGTATTTCTTAATAGAAATGAATAAAAAGAGAGTACTGGGCTAGGATGTAGCTCAGTGGTACAGCACTTGCTGAGCATGCACCAAACCCTTGGTTCATTTCCCAACGGGAGAGGGGGAAGAGAGGGGGGGGAGAGAAGAAGGGAAGAGAGGAGAAGAAGAGAAGAGAGGAGAGAGAGGGTGAGCTCATGCTTGTGCTTGCCCCTATACTAGAGAGATTGACTGTTCCCTGCATCCACTCTCTCCCTTTTCTTGGACACAAAGCCACCCTATGACCTTTCGCAGGCTCTTTAGCAGCTAGATGTGGCCATAGAAATAATTTTTTTGTCACTAGAAAGATAATGAAAGTTATGGCTGTGATTTCTGTTGGGAAGGAAATTGCTGGCAGGACTTCTGCCTCTTTTCTTTACTGCAGCAGAGATCATTGTGGGCTGGAGTTTCAGTTTTCATCATGTGGAACAGACAAAACCTCTAAGGCAAGAGTTCTCAAGGAGAGGTGACTGGAGCCCTCTACAGGACAAGTGGCAGTGCCTGGAGCCAGTTTTTGCCTGAGCTAATTGAAGAGGAGGGGCTATTGACACACTGCAAGTGAGATCAGAGAGGTTAGTGATAGCCTGCAACTCCCAGCACAGCTTCTCACAGCAAAGGCATGTGGGGCCCATCCAAAATGCCAACAGTGCTAAGGTTGAGAATCCCCATTCTAAGGCAATGTTCCTCCAACTGTGAACCCAGTCATTCATTACCCATGTGCTGTTCTAAAATAGAAGTTAGGGTTGGAACCCGAGATTATGCATTTCTAACAAGCTACATTGGAGATTGTGGAGCCAGAAGGTAGGAGGAACTTGGTCCAGATGATCTTGTGGCGCAGCAGGAACCCATGCTAGCCGGCATGGCACAGACAGGACTGGCATTTGCATTTATGTACCTGGACACCTGAACTCCATTTTCAGATTGGGCTCCCTTCTGAGCGGCTGGTAACTATGCAGTATGACTGCTACATACACTGACCATCAACGTTCCTCATGTACAAGAGAAATAATCTTCTATCTTATGTCAGCCATGAGTACAGTTACCATCTGCAATTAGTGAATGTTTATATACTGTTTCAAGCCATCTGTTTGGCAGCCGACTTAGCCTTGGAAATGATATTTTTTCCAGGAAGTGAGAAAAGGTGAGAAGGGGGAAGAAGAATCAAAGGGTGTGGTAATTGCTAGAGACATCTGAGGAGAATGTAGTAGTCTCCTATGGCTGCTATAACAAGTAACCGAAAGGTTGATGGCTTGACAATACAAATATACTATCTTATACTTTTGGTTTTCCTAAGTTTGAGATGGGGCTCAATGGGCTAAAATGACAGCATCAGTGGAGCTTCATTTCTTCTGGAGAGGTTATGGAAGAATTTCCTTTCTTGCCTTTTCCCTAGTTCTAGAAGCTGGGTGCACTCCTTGGCTCATAATTCCTTTCTGTTTTCAGAGCCATCCACATTGACTAGGTCCTTCTCATGCTGCCATCTCTCTGGTTCTCTCTCCTCCTCTCCTTCAGTTAGAAGGTTTCTAGTCATGTTACTGGATTCATCCAAATAATACAGGACAATCTTTCATTTCAAAATTAGCTGTTTAGCATTTAGCAATCCTAATTCCATCTGAAATCTAATCCATCTTTATAACAGATTCAAACACACCTACAGGTCAAGGGAATTAAGATAAAGATATTTCAAGGAGCTATGGCTCTGCCTACCATGACAGATTAGAAGGCAAGACAGGAAACTAGAAGGTGGAGTGAGAAACAGCCAGGGAATCAAGGAGAAAAGGATGATGGGCCAACTGAGAGCAAACTGAAAGAATCTTCTGGTCACTTCCAGAGCTTATTAACTATAGGCCAGCCCTATGAAGCAGGTGTGTCCCATTATTTTTTATGTTGTTTCAGTATAAAACACCAGTAGTCATGAGCCATGGGAATTATGCAGATTGGCGCTGTCCAAGAGTTCTCTGGAACTCTCTGCAGTCTGCACTAAGAACGTTGGGTATCCATGCTATATAATAGTTTCTATAAATTAAACTTCTTAATCTAACTTTATGATAAGAGGGCTTGTCCTGTATTTCAGGTACTCCCTGGAGTGCAACATCCCAGAAAACCAATTACCTAGAGGAATTCGTGAAGACGTGCATGGATTAATAACAACCAACATATGTAGACAAGCTAGCTTCCAGCAAGTGCCATCACTCTCCCTTTGAAAAATCATCATGGTGTTGTGAGAAGCTGTTATTCCCATTTGGAAGATGAGGAAACAATGGTTCAAAGATTAAGTATCTGTCTATGCACACAAAGTGAGGTAGAGGGAGAACTCTAATGCAAATGCTTATCTTCTGATACCCGGTCCACTGTACTTATTAAAATGCCACATGGGGGCTGGAGAGATGGCTTAGCTGTTAAGCGCTTGCCTGCGAACGCTTGATTCCCCAGGACCCATGTAAGCCAGGTGCACAAGGTGGCACATGCATCTGGAGTTCGTTTGCAGTGACTGGAGACCCTGGTGTGCACCCATTCTCTCTCTCTCTCTCTCTCTCTCTCTCTCTGCCTCTTTCTTTCTCTGTCTGTCGCTCTCAAGTAAATAAAAATAAACAAACAAAATGCCACATGGGCTGGGGAGATTGCTCAATGGTTAAAGTACTTACAATACAAGTATGAGGACCTGAGTTCAGACCCTCTGAACCCACATAACATGCCAGGCATGGTGGTACCTGCCTATAATCCCAGAACTTGGGAGGGGTAGACAGGGAATCCCTGGGGTTAACTGGCTATCTAATCTATCTAAATCAATGGGCTCTAGTTTCAGTGAGAAACTCTGGCTCAGAGAGAAGTTAAAGGTGTTAAAAAGCATGATGTCAATTTCCCCCAGTCGCCCATGTAGCACCTTCTGGCACTAGACGCGCTGACTGTCTGGGGACTGACTCTCATCCAACTTCCAGCCATGCCATTCTAATTTGCATGTCAATCACATAAGGTATCTTCAGCAGTAGGGTCTTACCACTAACCTTTGGTGGGTCATCAAGTACTCTGACAGAAATCTGTCTGTCTTTTAGGAAACCTTGTAGGTCTCTCTGATCAAAAGCTCATTGTGGATGATAGACCCATGCTGGTTCTGGGAGTTACAGGTCAGTGCCCACTAAGAAAATGAGGAAAAAGATAACTAATATACAAGAGTTAGAGATAAGAGAGAGAGAGACAGGGAGAGGGGAAGTGAGGGAGGGAAGATGTAGGAGACTAAGGTTAGTCTTAATCTTACCCTCTCCAGTGTCTTGTGGTTCAGGTGTTCCCTGTAAGGGCCTGGTGAAGGATCAGCCATTTGGTCTATCTTTTAGTAAGTAGAAGATTATGGTACCATTGCCGTTTGGGTCTAGATTTGTGTTTCCCACCCCTTTGATGCCCTCCCCTCCCTCCCCTTCCATCCTAGTGTCTAATCTAGGAGATGCTTGCTGGGTATGTAAAGTTTCTTCGGTAGATTCAGGTTAGGTGCTGTAGATGAGTGAGACTATGTGGCGATTTTTTTTCTGTGATTGGGTAAGTTCACTGAGAATGATCTGTTCCAGGTTCAACCATTTTTCCTCAAATTTCATTGTGTCATTTTTTCTTACTGCTGTATAGAATTCCATTGTGTAGATATACCACATCTTAGTTATCCATTCTTCTAGTGATGGACATCTGGGTTGATTCCAGCTCTTAGCTATTACAAATTGAGCCGCTATAAACATGGTTGAGCAAATCTCTTTAGTCTGTGGTTTGAAGGTTTTAGGGTAGATGCCCAGTAAGGGAATAACTGGGTCTGTTTACCTATCGAAGCAACGCATGGTCTAACCTACTTAGCAGCAAATAACTTATTGTGATGCCCACACAAGTGCAGTGGTGGCACACAGCCATGGTGGGGAACCAACTGCTCTCAATTTGGCTAACTGATCCCCTCACTGGTATGGGACCCATAGCTGGAGCTGGGAAACAAGTCAGAACCATATCCAAACATAAGCCCACTCTCCAGTATCAAGCTACTATCAATTGTGGGCTACAAGAGGGCCTACACCTATTAAATTCTCTATAAAAAAAAAAGTAAGGGTTATCTCATTTGTCCTGGTGCTAACTTACTCTCCGTTGGAGAATCTGCTTCTCTTTTTCAGATAGATGTAGACCCTAAGGAGAGAGCCACCCCATCATACCTCAAAAGGGCCCCGGCTGAAACTAAGAAAACTTCGAGAAACAAGCAAGGGGGCTGTTTTCCTGATGAACCGGACACCAGCACAAGGGGGAAGGAGATCAGCACAGAGAAAAATCAACTCCTACCAAATCAGAGAGCCAGAGCCTCAGAGGCCCTCAACACCTCATCACTGAAGCAGACCAAAAATGAACCCAACATGGCTCAGGGAAATTTTGCGGAAGAGGGGGCGGAAAGAATGTCAGAGTCACATGTTGGGTCATGATATGCAGAGACATTTAGCTTACCCATAACTGTGGGCTAACTCCACAATGCATGACCCGTATACCTCAACAAGGAGGGGCCAAGGGGAGGGGGTAGGTCATGGATGAGCCTAATAATGGTACCAAACTGACTGTATTTGCTGAATACAGAACTGACTAATAAATAAAAAAATAAATAAATAAATAAATAAATAAAAGCATGATGTCAACCTCTGGAGCACGTGCACACACACACACACACACACACACACACACACACTAAAATAAGTGAATAAGTAAAATGTCACATGACTCCAAAAGTCAAATTGACCTATGATAAGGGAGAACTGTGATTTGACTCAAATATTTCCTCAGCACCAGTAGCTCCCAAAGTCCTAAACCCCAGAAGAACGTTTAGCCTAGAGGCATGAAGAATGACAGATCTACATCTACAGTGACGATCCCAAATCAAAAACAGACCTCTTTGCATCTATCTGATTATTAAATGTAATACGTATAATTCTTGATACAATATCATGCTATCACGTGGTATCTTTATACTAGCCTCATATTCATGGTGCTCCTGCTCTGGGGATTACAGGTATGTGTTACCATGTCTAGTCATAATCAGAATTTGATAACACATTTAGAGAAACATAATCCCAAACACTCTTGGAGAAAAATAGTCTATCAGAAATAACCCATGCTGTTCTCCTAAAACTGATCACTACAGAGACAGAGGCTAGGCCTCAAAAGCTACATGTCACACTGAGAAGACACCTGGCTCATGAAAGCCTGCTATGTGCCTTTAGAAATGCTGCTTGCCCTTCCAAAGTCTCTATATATACAAAAGTGGGAGGAGGAAAGATTTATTTCACAAGGGTATGGTGAGGAAACAGTAATAACTTGGCATGCCCTAAGAACCTAAGGACATAATATGGCTACACAAGCTTGCAAGTTTCTTTCCCTTACATCCAAATTAATCTTGAGAATTAGTATAGAAAAATGCTTAGAACAATTCTTAGCCAAAAGTTCCCAAGAAGTGTGAATGTTCTCTCTTCTCAGAGGTCAGTAGTAATAAATACAGAAGGCCCTCCTTTTGCTCATTAGTTCATTAGTTCTCTATTGGAAATTAATAAACCACCAATCAGGTTCCTACTTATGCCTGGGCACTGGCAAAGAACAAGATATCTCAATAAGATTCTTGCTTTTATGTAGTAGCTACCTTCCAGTGAGGGGGGGGGGAAGTGTCAAGGATAACTTAGGAGGGTAATATATGCTCTGAAGAAAGAAAAGAAGTACAAACTCAGAATTGGACACCCTTTACATGGTTGGGAACAGTCTGTGGAGGACTTAAAATTTCAGCCAACACCTGAAAGAGAGAAAAGAAGGCACTGGCAGTTTAGGAATTGGGGACAGAGCATTTCAGGGAAAAAAGGGAATGAAAATAAAATGATCCTGCTATGAGAATGACCTGGTCATGGTCCCAAGACAGAAAGCAAGCCACCCCCAGGGTTTGGTTGGGGCCAGGTGCTCAGTGAGCCTATGCCTGTGTAGCACTCAGGACAAACGAAAGCAGGGAAATACTAGCCAGTGTTTGCTATTCACTCCATGATGCCAGAAGGTGTGTTTCCAGTGGAGAAGAGCTGTGAGACAATACAAAGAATTGCCATACATCTGAGGCCACACACTATGGTTCAAACACCCAACTTCACATTTGGGGCAAATACTCCATCCACATCCCTGTGTCTCAGTTCTTTCATTTGTAAACATGGGTAGTAGTCATCTATGATTATGTGATCAATTACTTGACACAAACAACTTACTGGAGGAAAGATTTACTTTGCTCATCGTTTCAGAGTTTTGGGGGCATGCTTGCTTGGTCCCATGTGCTTGGACAGAACATCATGGTGGTAGAAGCCTGTAGAGGAGGAGGCTGCTAACCTCCTGGATGATAAGCACAGCAAAGTAGGGACTGGGGGTCAGGTATAACCTTCAAGGGTACCCCTCCCCAGTGACCTACTTCCCCTGCTTTGCCCCACCTCCAAAAACTCCCAGAATCTCCCAAAATAGTGCTACCACCTGGGGACCAACCTTCCCATGTATAAGCCTTAGGGGGCATTTTATATTCAACTCATAATACCACCATTATCTCCCAGGGCTATTGCAAAGACTGAATGAATTTAACACCGGGAAAGGAACTGGACCACCAGCACATCTTTGTGTCTTTCAGACTCAAACCTTCTTCTCCCTAAAATAACCTTCATTTGTCACTGTGGTGGTTTGACTCAGGTGTCCCCCAAAATCTTAGGTGTTCCAAATGCTAGGTTCCCAATTGATGGAGATTTGGGAATTAAGATCTCCTGGAGGGAGTGTATTGTTGGGGGCTGGCTTATGGGTGTTATACCCAGTTTCCCCTTGCTAGAGTTTGGCACACTCTCCTATTCCTGTTGTCCATGTTATATGGGCAAGGGGGCGATGTCCACCCTTTGCTCATCCCATCGTTTTCCCTGCCATCATGGAGCTTCCCCCTCGAGCCTGTAAGCCAAAATAGACCTCTTTTTCCCACAAGCTGCCATGGTTGGATGATTTCTACCAGCATTGTGAACCTGACTGCAACTGTAAAGTGGTACCAGGGAATGGGATTGCTGCTAGACACCTGACTGTGTGAATTTGGCCTTTTGGAGCTGATTTTCAAGAGGAATGTGGAAGGATTTGAAACTTTGGACTAAGAGATGCCTTGTAGTGCTGTAAGTACAGCTTGATGGATTATTTTGGTCAGAGTTGGAAGACCTGAATGCAGTAAGAACTATGGACTGTGAGGTTTGGCTTATGAGGGTGAGAAAGAGCATTGCTTGGACTGGGCTAGCAGTTTCTGTGAGAAGCTTGTTGTTATGCCCATGTCCTGAGAAATTGTGCAGGGTTGCTGTGCATAGAAATGAACTGGTGTGAGCAGAGGGATATGGCACAGAAAGAAAAATCTTTGGGTGAACAGTTGCCCATCCAGCTGTAATTGAGTGATTACAACCTTTGAGATTGGGCCAGCTGACCTGCACTGGGACAACAGGAAGAATGTAGACTCTTTTGGAGGGGCCTGAGTGTTCAAGAAGTGTCCTGTTGTTCAAAGTCTGTTTTATTCCCCTCTGGTTTAACAAACTGGCACCCTACCTGGTATTATGGAGTATAAGAAATGCAGGAAAAAGAGGTCACTGAGTTTTCAATGCGATCTTGTGTTTTGGAAATGGCCATGGGCAGTGTGAAGCAAGTTTGCTGGTTGCCTGCATGGAGACCCCATGGGGCCATGAGGATGAACCATGGATTGCAGTGGAGACCCAGTGGAGATGCCAGGACCACAAGATGGCTGCTAAGGAAAGCTGCTGGCCCCAGATGAAGTTTTCCAGGACTGTGAGTAGCCTAGCTGGAGGAGCAGAATTGGAATGCCAGAGACTTGCTGCTGGTTAGAATTATCGGACTTGGAGATTTGTCACTGGCTAGAGTTGTTAGACTTGAACCTACAGAGTTTGATGTTTGCCCTGGTTATTTTAAATCTTATATTGGTTGAATATTTCTTTGCTATGCTCATTGTCATCTTTTGCAGTGTAAATGTTTATTCCGTGCCATTATGGGATTTGGGGGGAATTTTTTTTCTATTATGGCTCAGTTAAAAGACCTTGGACTATGGAGATGTGTGAACATCATTGGGATTGAATTAAAAAATATGCAGACTTTTAAAGTTGGACTGAATGTATTGCATTTTACATCATGGATGGTTATCAATTTATGGGGGCCAGGAGCAGAATGTGGTGGTTTGATTTAGCTATCCCCCATAAACTTAGGTGTTCTGAGTGCTAGGTTCCCAGTTGATGGAGCTTTGGGAATTAATGCCTCCTGGAGGGAGTGTATTGTTGGGGGTGGGCTTATGGGTGTTATAGCCAGTTTCCCTTTTTCAGTGTTTGCACACTCTCCTGTTCCTGTTGTCCATGTTCTGTGGGCCAGTGGGTGATGTCCACCCTCTGCTCATGCCATCATTTTCCCTGCCATCATGGAGCTTCCCCCTCAAGCCTATAAGCCAAAATAAACCTCTTTTTGCCACAAGCTGCTCTGGCTGGGTAATTTCTACCAGCAATGTGAACCTGACTGCAACAGTCACTGACTTGCTTTCTGCTTTATAACAGACTGAGTGCACCTGTGTTCATTCACTCAGACTAGTTCAAATGCCACCCATGCCTTGATGATGGTCTGCCTGCCATGAATTTGGGGAACAAAGCAGTGAAGCCCCTGAAAGGAATCAACACTTTGTGGATCTGAACAGAAATAGTTGTCCTGCCATGTTTTATCTGGCAATCAAATTGTGGAAAGTAGAGAAATCCTGCATATGAAGAACTACATATTGGTCATCTTCATATAAACAGCATTGTTCAAATGATGTTTAAACACGCCTGACCTCTACTGAGGCAGCAACTGATTAAACAAACAATAAAAATGTGGAAGGAGAAGAAGGGAGAGGAGAAGGAGATGGGAAAAAGCTATACCTTTCCTAAAGAGAGGGTATCTTTCCATTATTTTTGTTTTTGTTTTGTTTTTGATTTTGGGGGCTTGAGGCTCTTAAAATTGTACTTTTTGCAAAATTTATTCTTATTTTCTATCTTTGGGTCTATAGCAAGAATAATTTCTTCCATTACATTTCAAAGTAGTTAACACAGGCAATGATAGCTCTTGTATCATTTCCCTACCAGCCACCTTAATGAATTCTATCATCATTTCTAACTAATTTAGGCGGATATTCATTCTCTTGAGTTTTTTAAAAATATAAGAAATTGCTTGCAGATAGTGGTAATTATACCTCCCCTGCCTTTCTTTCTTTTTCTCATCTAATTGTGTTATCTAATAATTCTTGAGCAGTTGGTTAGTAACAGTCATTCTTATCCAGTTGCAGATGTAATGGGAATTCTAGGGTTGTATCAGGAAGACAATGCTGACATTTGTGTATGATCCTATCTTACTATTTAGTTGGTTCAAAAGAATTCATACTAGGTTTTTAAACTTCATTTTATTTCTTTAAATTTTTTTATTTATCATTATTTATTTATTTATTTGAAAGAGCATTTAGTTTATGTGGGTACTGGGAAATTGAACCTGGGTCCTTAGGCTTTGCAGGCAAATGCCTTAACTGCTAGACCATCTTTCCAGCCCTAAACTTCTCTTTTAACTTCCATAATATATGTGATATTGATATTAATAATAAATCACATTATCAAATTTCCTAAGATTGAACCATCCTTTCATTCTTGCAATAAATTCTACTTGAGCAAGCCCTATATTCCTGTATGAAAAAATCATTTACATGACTACTTCTCCCCTCAGTGAGCTCTTTCAGCTCACTAGCCATATTTAGTTCATGCCCAGCACACAGCAAACAGTTGACAATGTGTGTTTAATGAATAAATGAATAGATTGAATAGCAAGTGCACTGAACTCTGACTCAGACTAATCCTTTGGATGTGTTCACAATTAAATGTTAGATTACAGATCATGGGCCCAGTCCAGAGTGAAGCTTCATGTTTCATGAACATCTGGTCTACATGGCTATCATTTGTCTATTAACCAAACCCACATACCCCTACAGACAAACTACTTCCTGTGGTTTCAACAGAGCCAACCCTGCTTCCCTAGTCCTACAACTACCTCAAGCTAAAGAGGTTGCTAATAACCATGTCCTCAGGAGCGTATAATCAATTACTGTTTTAGGAATGGGTACATGTTCCAACCTTGTACAAAGCCATTTCCAGGCATTCCTTACAGATACTCATAAAAATTATTTCCTAAAGGATTGGTAAAAACAAAATGTTTGCCTGGATTATCTATACTTAACATCTTGAATAAAATGTGATGAGACAGCCCGTCTGAGAAGGAAGAAAAATGGAGACAAATATCCCAGAGGAAGAAAATATACTAAGGCCTGGTAACACCCTCTGAGTCCCTGGACCTAGCTTTTCCTGAAGCCCATAACTCTATACACTTCTCAATCACACAAGCCAATAAATTATCTTTTTGTTTATAATCAATGAAGTTCAATTTCTCTAAGTTATAATCCCCCAAAATATATATGTGTATATGTACAAAATACATATATGGGTTAAGTCATACGTTACTTTGTTCATTTGTAAATGTGCTGCAGTGGTTTATATTGGTTGTCAACTTCACATGACCTAGAATCAGCTGTGAGGGACTATCCTGATTAAATTAATTGAGGTGAGAAGGCACCATTCTATAGGTTGGGATATTACCCTGTATAAAAAGAAGAGATCAATCTGAGCTGTAGCATTCATCATCATAGATCCTCACTGTGCTAAAGGTGACCAGATGCCTCAAGCTACCACCACCATGCCTCTTCTACCATTATAGAGTGTATTAACCTCAAACTGTAAGCTGAAATAAATACTTCCTCCCCAAAACTTATTTTTGTAAGGTATTTTATCCTAGCAACAAGAAGATAACTTACACAGTAAATTGTTACTGAGAAACAGGATTGTTGCTGTGTTAAACCTGTCCATGTGGTTTGTGGGAGGAATGTGGAAGTCCTTGGAACTTTGGACTAGAAAAGCCATATAATGCTGTATGCAGAACTTAATGGGCCATTCTGGTAGGAGTTTCAAATACCAGAAGGATGAGAGAAATGTGGACTGTGGTGGTTCAGGTTATCAGGTTCTAGATGGGAATATGAACACTATTGAAAACTTGGCCTGAAGCAGTTCATGTGATATTCTAGGAGAAAAAAAAAAAAAAAAAAAAACACCTTGCTGTTCTATAAACTTGAACAAAGTTTAACTTAAAAAATAATTTATATTTAATGTGTTTGGTGGAGAAAATTTCAAGCAAAAAAGCATTGAGTCTGTGACATGGTTTCTCTGTGCTGCCCTAATTCAGATCTACTGTGAAAAAGGGAAAAATAGATATGAAAGAAATGAAAAATATAAAGTTTAACACTGGAAGAAATGTAAACAAGGTTTGTCTCAGGCACAGAACTGTGGCTTTAGTTGTAACTGTTGAAGAGATTACCACCATTAAAGGGAAGTCTGTACTGGGGTAATACCACTCTATACTGTAACAACAGGAATGATGTCCTGAGGGCAAGACCTAACCCATTGAAGTTTAAAGATAAAAAGAATGTGAATTCTTTTGAAAAGTAAAAACCCGAAGAAAAAAATGCTGAAGGAGGCCTCTGTTCCCCAAGGTTAACATGCAGAGGCTGCTATAGCCATGTTTCATGGATGCCAGGCTTCATCCTGATATGACAGCAGAACCTGGCAGCATTGTTCATAGGGTACTGGTTTTAGAAGAGTGAAAGGTGCAAGATACAGTATGTCATAGAATATTTCGCCACAGTTCCAGAGAGCCACTGAGGCTATGTGTTGTGATACAGGGTCAGAATCCCTGCATGGAGACCAGTAGAGGCCATTGTAAGAAACTGAAGATGAACTATAAGTTGCATGGGATACCTTAGGATGTTAGAAGATGCCTGTACCATAAGAAGATCTACCATGAAAAGCTGTGAGTTCAGGACAGATCTGGACCACAAAAGAGGCTAGAGCATCAGAGCTGATGGGGGGAGCTACCCAAGCCATTTGGAACCCACATGATCACATCATGAATCCCAGATGCCAAACATGAAGCTACAAGATGTGTTATTGGACCTCCTGGGTTTTGGTCTTGCTTTGGTTTCATCATTCTTTGCTGAATTTCTACTCTTTGGGGTTTGGAATGTTTACTTGTGCCTATGCATGTTGAAACTATGTAAGTTATTTTCTGATGTTAAAGGCACTCACAGCTGGGAGTTGTCCAAGTCTCAGGATAGAATTTACACTGACAATATGAGGCAGTGTTGTAACTATGGGAAATAAGTTGGACTGAATGCATCATAAGATGGCTGTGAGCCTATGAGGACAAGGGATGGAAGGCTATCACTTAAAAGTGATATACTTGAATATCAAGGGACAAGGGGTAGACTTACGATAGTTTATATTGATTATCAATTTAACAGGACTTAGAATCATGTGAGGGATTATATTGATTAAAGTAATTGAGGTACAAAAACTAACCTTAACTGTGGGCAGCACTACTACACAGGCTGGGGCCTGGAGTATATAGAAAGCAGAAGCTATCCTAGAAGCAGCATTCATCTCCCAGTTCAGCTTCCTTACTATTGGACTGAATGTGACCAGTTCCTGCCATCATGCCTTTCCTGTCATGATGGACTATAACCTGGGACAAGAAGCCAGCTTAAACCCCTTTTCCTTTCATAAGCTGCTTCTGGACAAATACTTTGTCCCAGCAATGAGAAGTGATGTATATGCTTGTATGTTCTTAAATAAAGGTTAAAAATAACATTTTTAAAGAAGGCAATCCTAAGTACTGAGAAAAAGAATCAGAAAAAGAATCAACATTCTGCTTTTAATTAATGTCAAAGTGGGCTGAAAGTTTCTCTCAGTGAATTATAATTTCAGAATGAAATTCCCGAGACAGTTACAGAGTAGCTTGTTAAACCACGAAACCAATGGAATTAAGAGATGACTTTAGCAGGGTGGTGGTTCAATCCCTTCCAAAGATATCATCCATTATGCAAAACCCAAAATTTTTAAACTTTCAAATGTACAACTCTGGCGATCTTTCATTCACCTGGAGTCTCAAGGCCTCTTCACTGACTCGATTTAAAAGTAAAAAATGTCTAGGGCTAGAGAGATGACTTAACCATTAAGGCACTTGCCTGCAAAACCAAAGAACTCAAGTTCAATTCCCCAGGACCCACATAAGCCAAATGCACAAAGTGGCACATGCATCTAGAGTTTGTTTTCAACGGCTAGATGCTCAGGTGTGCTCTCTCTCTCTCTCTTTCTCTCTCTGTCTGCCTCTTTCTCTCTTTCAAATAAATAAATAAAAATAAAACTTTTTTAAAAAGTAAAAACTGTCTGGCATATAAAAATAAAAAATAAATCATGTTCTCATGGTTGGAGCACAAGAGTGATGACACCAAGTCTCAGGACAGGAGATGTGATAGGGTCTAGTGAGCATCATGCATCCCCAGCACCTGCTGTGTATCCTCCAGCACCTGTCCTGCATCCTCCAGCACCTGTCCTGCATCCTCAGCACCTGTCGTGTATCCTACAGCACCTGTCCTGCATCCTCCAGAACCTGTCCTGCATCCTCAGCACCTGTCCTGCATCCTCCAGCACCTGTTGTGCATCCTACACCACCTGTCGTGTATCCTACAGCACCTGTCGTGTATCCTACAGCACCTGTCCTGCATCCTCCAGCACCTGTTGTGTATCCTACAGCACCTGTCCTGCATCCTCCAGCACCTGTCCTGCATCCTCCAGCACCTGTTGTGTATTCTACAGCACCTGTCGTGTATCCTACAGCACCTGTCCTGCATCCTCCAGCACCTGTCCTGCATCCTCCAGCACCTGTCGTGTATCCTACAGCACCTGTCCTGCATCCTCTAGTACCTATTCTATATCCCCAGCATCTGACCTTCACCTTCCAACACCTGTCTTGCATCCCAAGCACCTGTCCTATATCCTCTAGCACCTTTTGTTCTGCCATAAATCTTGTAGCTCAGAAGCACCCACCTGGTATTCCAATGCCTCTGGTTATCAGGGACAAATGGCATATGCCCCTCACTAGAAGCCCAAGAGCATGACAGTGTGGCAGCCCATCAGTCCTGTGTGGAGAATGAAGCCATGGTTACCTCTGGGAAATCAGCCTCTTCTCCTCCTTCCATGCTAGTGACAATAGACAGAATCCCAGATCCTGCCTTCGATTATCCTCTGGAGAGCTACTGAAGAGATGCTCCAGGGCTTACAATCCCTCCTTCAAACATAATCTCGAAATAAAAGGCTATATTCAAATGAGAAATGTATTACAGCTTTCTCTTTAGAGCCCTCTGTACTAGTGGGCAGGATAAAAGGAAGGCATTGAAGGAAAATGCATTTAAGGAGAAAAGCAAAGAAATTTCCCATGTCATGAATTCTATAGAAGGCACTTGAAATTCCATTTCATTCCATCATCACACAGTCCTTTGGAAGCAGGTAATATTGAGTCCATTATGTAGATGAAGAAACTGAGGTTTTGTGATATTAACTTGCCCAAGATCAGACAATGAGCACGTAATGGCCTCTGGCACAGAAATGTAGACATGTTCTGCACCCTATGGCTTAGTTCTCCTGCATGTTGCTAAATAGTCTACTTCAGAATGGTGTCCCAGAGTTAGGGTGTTTCGGGAGAAGAAGGGATCCTATGGAGATCCTATGCCCTCAGGACCTAAGAAACGGAGATCAGCAGAAGTAAGGTGGCACCTAACAGAACAAAGCCATGCTTAGGACATGTTCATTTTTCTGCCTCTCAAATCTTCCTTATAAATTCAAGTTATCCACATATATGTCAATTAAGGGCACTTCACATTAATGAGTGAAAGGCCAGCAACCTGATGCCATCTTTGCACATGGAAGGGTCGCTGGAACAACAGTAGCTATTACAGGGCAGGTGAGCTCCAGGGCATCCCCTCCTCCTCTGATACACTAAGAATTGCAAAATCTCAGTGCCAATCCCCCCCCCAAAAAATCTACTTAAAAGTTTCAAAAGTTCTACAGTGAGCAAGTGTTGACCAACAGAATGACTGTGTGTCAAAAGTACGCTTTTAAGTTGTCTAGTAGCCATATTTAAATGTTTTTTTTAAAAAAAGTAAAGGATCAGCCTTTTGCTCAGTGGTACAACTTGCCTAGCATGTAGGAGACTGGGTTCAAACCTCAGAACCACTAAAAAACAGTTAACATTATATTTCATTTACCTTAGTGTGAATATTCACATTTCAACATGCCGTCAATATAAAATTACTAACAGTGGGCTGGGGAGATGACTTGGCAGTTAAAGAAGCTTGCTCACAGGCCTTCCAGCCCAAGTGTGATTCCCTAGTACCCACATAAAACCAGAGGACAAGTGGCACACAAGTCTGTAATCTGGATGTGCAATAGGAGGCAGGTGTGACCCCCAAGTGGAAGGTCACAGGCCAGCTAGACACATACATGTAACAGTAAAGAAACAACATGTGAGACACTGTCTTAAGCAAAATGGAAGCAGAGGACAAACACCCTAACGTTGTCCTCAGTCCTCCACATATGCGCTGTGTCAGAGGCACACCTATATACACACATGCACGCTTCATACACATTCACACATGCATAAATGCATACATACACACATAATTAAACTAAATTAATGATGACTAATTTAGTGTCCCTGGCATTTTACACTCACAGTACATTTCACCTGCTAAACAGTCGTATGTCCATGACATTTGTCACCTTGGACAGAGGAGCTCCAGGCCACCCATTAGGTTCTTCTTCTCCACAGCCTCTATCACAGGAAGACTCACATTCTCACTGTCTGCTGTTCGATTTGCCTGTTTACTGTCTCCCCTGCCCTTCTACTAAAGATAGGAGAATACGTACCTCAAATGCCTTACTCCCCACTTTACCCTTTATACCTAAAACAGTGCTAGGCACATGGTCAGTATTTATTATTTGTTGAATTAAAGAATGGAAAA
The DNA here is from genome assembly GCA_036346955.1 of Dipus sagitta. Classification (NCBI taxonomy): domain Eukaryota; kingdom Metazoa; phylum Chordata; class Mammalia; order Rodentia; family Dipodidae; genus Dipus; species Dipus sagitta. The sequence goes on from CM070783.1 coordinate 51,724,735, forward strand.
AGGACAGTGCCTTTCTAATACATAGTGGATGGGAATGTGGTGTGGGCAAAAAGAAAAAAAGAAAGAAAGTCACACTTGTTTGTAAATGGACAGATGTGGATGCAAACCTTGACCTCAGCACCAGCCAGCCCAAGGAACCTGAGCCAGTCCTTCACCCCTTGGAAGAAAATAAATGCTGTCTGTAAAAGGGAAATGCTGCTCCCTAGCTCACAACATCATCTGGACTCTATGGTGGGCTAACATGTACAGCCACCATTATAGTTCCATTAATACCAGTGCTTTTCTGTCTCCCATCCTCTCTCCAGACACCAGCTGGAAATAATGCTACTGACCACTGATTTTTTTTTTTTCCACTGCAAAGCACAAGGAGGATTTTCTGAAACATGCTCCTGGGTGAGGTTTCCCCAGCCAATGGGGCTGGGGACTACCTTAAGGATAAAATAACAGAGTGTCACCTCCCATCTCCCTGGGGCTGGTGGGTTCCAAAGCAAAGTTGTCATGGGCACAGTACAGCATGTAAGCCACAGGGAGGCAACTGCTCATGTCCTCCTGTCACACTGATGAGCTCTACAGTGGCAACCAGGGGCCTCCCCCAAGGTCACATCCCTTAGTAGAGTTCAAAGTCTCTGTCCAGACTGCTGAATCAGCTCATGTGGAATTTGGTTGTGGCTTTGTCCTTTTAGAGAGAGGGACCAGAAGGCAGGGGTGGAGAGCTTAATCCACTCAGTTTATTAACCACTGGCCTGAGTGAGTGAGGCTTGAAGCTCTATAGCTTGAACACACACATCCTAATCCATTAGTCAGGGTGGCCCTGAAAGTCAAATGCACATGTTCTAATCCCCATGGTGTCTTTATATCCCCTTACATCAACAGCACAGGAACAAAGCAAAACCCGGATTTAGGGATAATTAGAGTGACACCACAAAATGAAACTTCTAGGGCTAATTCACTAAGGGGAGAGCCAGGCCAGCTGTACTGACAGCTCACCTTTTCTTTCACAGCAGAATTAGAAGGCTATATGAAACACATTCAAAATAATAAATAAATTTAAAAAATGAAAATCTTTAGTTAACCTGTGGTTCTTTAATCAAAAAAATAGATTCCAGATAGCAGAGGTGGTATAGGAAGAAATTACAGCATTTTAAGTTCAGGTTTATGCTGCTGGTTTGAACTGAAGCCACTGTTTGCTTTTCTATACTAGTATGTGGCTGTCGTCCTTTCCCCTTACATGGGAGAGAGATGCAGAGGAAGCATGATGAGATGAAATTGATAAAACCTCACAAATACTCTGGAAGCACTGCTGTCAGCCACTGCAGAGCTGTCCACAGCCAGGGCCAGGACTCTGGACTCCTGTGAGCCCCAAGAGCTTCCTAGTGTCTTTCCAGCAGCCAAGTTTTGACAGCTTAAGAATCTTCTATGTTAGATAAGCAAGAACCAGCAGGAAGCTGGCTCCTTTCTCACTCCCATCAGCATCTCTCAGCATTATAAGGAGCTGTAAGGCAAGATGTTGGGTGAGGGATTGAGGACCAAGAGATGTCATATGGTCCTCTTTGACCAAGTGGATCTCATTCTCAACCCCTGAGGTGACTAATTCTACAGTTACCAAGCCCTAAACACCACAAATGTTGGCTGTGAACAGAAGGTTACGAATACCACAGTGCTGGCCCACCTTCCGTAATTATGTTGTGACAGCAAGGAAGTTTACATAGTTTATCTTCCCAGCTTCAGAGAAAAGAACATAAGAAAATCTGTCACCTTCTTTCCCTTAATTTAGAAAACTCCCAGGAGCTCACAATACAACTTCATAGCTGAAGCGACCTTCATCAACTTTATGTGTTGTCCAAACAAAATACCCCCTCTTGTATTTCCACCTACTACAAAGCAACCCAAACTTTATGCCTCTCTTAAAGGGTATTTGCCACTTCTAACATGACACACAGCTTTATAATTAGAACTGGGGAGGGGAAAACACACAGTTACCCTACTAGAACCAAAGGTAGCCCACAGAAGAAACTGGGACATTCCTACAGCCTACCATTAAAGAATGGAGCCCTAACCAGACATCATATCCTGTCTTTATTTTGCTGTTGTTGCATTAATCATACTAACACCTTTTTAATTATAATCACAAACTGGCAGTCATGGCTTGTGATGTTATAAATACTGATTTTCCAGTTAAATTAGGCATTTGCTATTTTGTGTTTTGATAGGAAGGGACTGTTTGAAGCCTCCTAAAATATTGCAATTAGTTCTTGCTGTTGAAACAGACATATTTGCTGCTTCAGTGCAATGTGCTGGAATGTTTATGCCTAAGTGTACTTCTCACAAGCTTTTAAAAGCATAAGGCATTTTTTTTCAAGTGGAAGAAATCAGTCACACGACACACAGTCATTATATATTTCTGAAGTTATGGCCAAAACTTTCCCAGGCTGTAATTTAAACCTAGAAAGCACGTCTCCAACAGGAAGGCAACCCTGTCACAAAACAATTTTACCTCCTGGCTCTGTTGAATGATAGCATCACTTTAGCTGACAAAGGCTGTGTTTCTGTTTGACAACTGCAATTGATTATTGAAAGGCAAACGACAGGGGGCCACCCATCCAGATCTGATGTCCACAAAGATATGGAGAGGGAGGGAAAAGAGGCAATAAAAATAATAAAATGTAGAAGGTTTGCGCTTTGAGTATCTGTACCAATGTTCCTTTAAACGTTGTGACTGCCAAGAAAGCTAGATTACTCATTTATTTTACCATCCCTTAACTTTCTCCTCCTCTCTCACCACCAGCTGACGGTGGGAAACATCTCAGCGGACATAAGCACCAGTCTGTCTCCAGGGTTCATAGATTAGGAAGGGGACTGTGCAGGGTGTAAATACTCTTAGGGCACCAACTGTTATTTAGGTTCCCAGGCTCCTGATGCAAGGTAAGCCCAGCATTCCTTCAGCCAAGAGGGAAAGTTAGGAGGAGGGAAATACCCTGTCTTACTAGAAAGCCGAAGCGCCTACATCATCTTTTTTTTTTTTTTAAGTAGCTGTTCCCTGCTCATTTTGCTCTGACCTTAAAACACTAAAGTTGAACTCCAGTTGCGCAAACGCTTTTGAGGTCACTTTTGCTGGATTCCAGGGGATCTCAAAGCCCCTTCGACAATTTAGCTCTCCTGTCTCATTCCTTGAAGTCTCCAACCTGCAAGCCCAGATCCGTGCAGGTGCCTGGCTTGGGAAACACCACGCAGGCAGGCAGGACTGGGGAATCCCAGGCTTGGAACTAGGTAGAACGCAAAAGGACTTGCTAGGATGAGGCGCCCAGACAAGGGCAAGCATCCTCCCCTGGCCCTGAAATAAAGTGACATTTGGCTGGAGAGCAGCCCTCTCCGCCGCTCTCCTGCAAGAAGCGACCTGCCCAGGACTCGCGGAGCCCTCGTGAGGAACCGTGGGCTCTCAGAGACCCTACCAGGATTCACAGGGCACAAAAAGCGGCCTGTCCCCACGGCGTGCCCCCCCCACCTCACCCTGCGTGTGCCTCCCGTCCCGCAGCGTCCTACCTGTACCACTCCAGCCCCTTCTCGTAGTTCCTGTCGAAGAAGTGAGGCTCCACGCCCACCGCCCGCACGTCGGGGTGGACGCGGATGGCCTCCAGCAGCGCGCGCGTGCCTCCTTTCTTGACCCCGATGATGAGCGCCTGGGGCAGCTTCTTCTCGCCGTAGTCGGGGGTGCTGGCGGTGGCGCCCCTCTCGCCGCTGGCGCTGGCGTTGGCCGCCCTCCGGCCCGCGGGTTCTTCGTAGGTGCTGGATTCCTGCGCGTCCCTGTCCGGCAGCGCCGCGACCATCTCGCCGGCAGCCAGCGGGCTCCGGAGCCAGGCGTCCCGGGCGGCCCCTCCGCCGCCGCCGCCGCTCGCCAGCCCCCAGCCGTCGGCCCCGGGGATGGCGGGCTGCTCGGGGGGCGCCCCGCGGCTCGCGTTGTCCGGCGGCGGCGGCGGCGGCGAGGGGGCGCCGAGGCGCGCGCGGGGAGGCGGCGGGGAGGGCGGCGGCGGGCTCGGCGGGGACTCGGCGGCGGCGGCGGCGCCCGGGGGCTCCTGCAGCGCCAGCGGGAACTGCAGGGAGCCCGAGCCGCCCAGGAGGCTGTAGCACAGGTAGGTGACGGACAGGGACAAGGTGCACATGAAAAGCAGCTTGCGCGCCGGCGGGCCCTTAGCGGAGGCGCCGGGCGGCGGCGGCGGCGCGGAGAGCGGTGGAGGCGGAGGTGGAGGCGGAGGAGGTGCGGGCCACGGGGCCATCGCGGCTCCCGGCTCGCGGCGGCGGCAGCGGCGGCCCCCGGCGCTGCCCGGACATGGTTTCAGCCGCCGCCCCCGCCGCCGCCGCCGCCGCTGCTGCTGCCCGGCCGCCCCGGCTGCATGGAGCGACGCTGTCCCGCTGCGCCGGGGACCAGCCCGGCCGCATGGCCGTCCTCCCCGCTCGGCTCGCGGAGTCCGGGTGGCCCCCCGCCGCCACCTGCACCACCACCGCCCCCCTCAGCCTCGGGCCAGGGGACCGAGGGGGGCTCGCGGATCCGCCGGCGACACCCGCTCCGTCTGCGGCGCTCCCCTCGTCCCCCGGCTCCGCCTCGGGGTCGGCCGCCGCGCTGCTGCGGCCCCGAGTTCCTTCCCCGCTGCTAACTTTCTGCCGGGAGAGCGGAGCGGAGAGCGCCCGCCGAGGGGAGGCGGAGGGCCGGGCGCGCGCCCCGCGCTGCCGAGGGAAGGGGGTGCGCCTCGCGCGCGCCGTGGCGGAGCCGAGCTGGGCGCGGGAGCCGACGCGTGCGTCGGGCCGGGCCGGGCCGGGGCGCCCGGGAGAGCCCAGACCTGCGCCCACCCCACCTCCCAGCTCGCAGTCGCCACGCGCGGGCCCGAGGGCTTCCCACCCCGCACGCGGGCTTCCCCGCCCCGGGGAGCCTAAGATGAGATGCCCGCTCCTTCTTGCCTCCAGATGCTTGGAGGGAATCAGAGCCCGAGGCCAGCCGCCAAGGCTGCGCACCTGGACGCTGGGGGCAGCGAGCGAGCAGGTGTCGCGTGGACATTTCCCCGTGGGACTCCAAACAAACTCAACCCGTCTCCAAGCCCTTCCTCCCTTCTCTCACCAGGGTTGCTGTCCTCCCTGGCCTTTTCCAAATCACTTTTTTCTCCCAACTCCCGTCTTTTCAGTTTCCCTATCTTATCAGCAAACTGGCGAAGGGGGAACTTTGACACAGACGCCCCCCCCCCAACCCTAGCTCGCGCAGACCTGAGCATTTGTCTCTGTGCTATCGCTAGGTAACTGTACTTCTGCTCCCAGATGACACTGTTCCCTTCGCAGCTCCCTTAACCACAGGTACACCCACTTGTGCCCTTCGAGAGGTAATGGCCACTAAAGGAATTCGGGTTCCCCTGAACTGGCATCAGTGTCGCTCTGAGCAGGTAATAAGCCGAGGGCTGTCTGCGTGTCACCTCACTGAACGTTCTGAAGTGTATTTTCTCTGCAGAGAGATGTCCACCCTGCACTCCCCTCTTGGGGTGGTGAACATCAGAAGGCTCTGGAAGATTTAATGTAGACTGCTGCTGCCTTAGGTCTTATCTAGGGAGGGAGGCGCTCAGAGACTCTTCTCCCTGGGAACAGGGTCATGGGCCCTTCCTGCATCTCCTGAGGCCACTGGAGTGAGGGAGTCCCTTTAGCCAGGCAGGCACAGCTGGGTGCCTGGCCCATCTCCTGCTGATGTGGCTGGCTTCTGTTCTGTTTGATCACGTAATGGGAACAACAGTTGAAAGAAAATGTATATAATGTCTAAATATTAACAAGATACCTTAGTACCAAAGAGGGAAAAATAATGTTAATCAAATAAGATGAAGAGCAGGGACTTTTCCCTGAGCGAACAAAAGCTCACTGCTGCTCTCAGCTGGACATGACTTTCCTACACCACAGCTTTAGTTCAGATAAAGATTATTCCTTTAGAATTTATTTTTTTATGGTACACAGGAGACCTCTGAAGTGCAGAGTCTGGTGTCCTGTAAATCATTCCATGTAACTAGGGGTGCTTTTTCAAGCACCGCACGACTGCATTACTGTAATGTTAATGGGAAGCTCCAGAGACCCAAGCTTGGCTTGGCCCTCCTTCTGCTCCAAGCCCAGCTTTGTGGTGGTCCTCCAGGAAACCTGGTCTGCCCCTCATATCACCACTGCCTTGGCCAGTCTCCCTTTCTAGGGATGCCTAGCATGTAGCCAGGGCCTCTCTGCAGTTCATGTCCACCCTGCCCACAGACTTCCTATCCAGGCTCTCAGCAATCAAGATGAGCCTACTTTATGGGCAGCTTTTACTAAAATATATGCTCTCAGATTTGTAAGGGTTTTGATAAAATGGTGTTCAAGCCTAGCCCAGGAGTGGCTAAGTGGTAACAAACAGCAGAAATGGGGCTAGCTAAGAAATTGAAACTAGCTGCGATCATTGAAAATTGCAGGCTTTCCCTTAAAACTTTGCATTAAAAGTCCAGATGCAAAGTTTCTGCCCAAAAGCTAACAGATTCAAAACTTCAAAACTTAGGACCCATCAGCGAGAGCTGAGAAGTTGCTGTTCCTTGAGATGAGTGCCTCTCTCTCTCTCTCTCTCTCTCCCCTCTCTCTCATTCTCTCTCATTCATCTCAATGGTCTCTGCACATTTACCTTGTTCTCCTGACTCTGTCAGTCAGGAAGTTTCTGACAACCCTGCTTCTGATGCCCAAATAGCCACACTCCTGAAAGAGTGATGTCTCACTGGAAAATGTCATACCCAAAATATGATGGGGAGGGAGGAGGAGGTGTTTTCCTTGCTCTTTCTGTTTGTTTCTTTGGAAGAAACTTTTTCCATTTCCAGGCTTAGACAGTTGTCTGCCTTTCTTCTACTTTGCATGAAAGTTTTCTGGGAGCAAATCCTGGATAAATTTGAAATAAAGGAGATGCTCTTTGTAAGGAGAACTCCCACTCTGCTCTGCAAGTCCCAGAGGGTCTGTAGATGGTAGACTGTCAACACCCACACTCATTCAGACCCACTTGAGTTTCCACAGTTTTCTTCCAATGGGTCTCCAGGCCTCTGTGCATCTCATTTCTATTCACCCCAGGCAACAGTAGAGAGAGATCAGTGACTCAAAGGAATGCTTTTTAACTCTCCAAGGCCCTTCCTGGCTCTCTCCTACCTAATTAATGAACTCGAACTCCTGACCTCAGACGTTCCACCTTTGGTGCTCCTCACAGTCCTGCCAAACAGATATTGTCCTCCACTCCATGCTGTTCTCCCTCTGCACCATCAGAAAGTAGAGAAAAAGCAAATGGCTTTGGTCATGTTGCCTGTGAGCTATACTGCTGTATTAAAAGATGAGTAATATGACTACTGGAATTTGTTTTATGAAGATTTAAATAGAAGTAACTAACATATGCAAAAATCTCTAACTCCCCACCTGACATGATAGCCAACAATAATTGCTTGAGTCTAAATTTTGGCTCAGACATAACATGCTTGTTTTCCTATGAAAATGTTGTCCCTGAAAACTGTGTGTCCTTGCTTTGAACCCAGCTCACCATATCCAATGAAAGTTTACATTACTCAACTGCTCCATCAGTGGTACATGGAGGATCTAGAGTATTTGTTAGGTTTGTGGAAATTAACTCTGGCTTACTTCAATTATACTTGTCTGGATTTTCAAAAAGAAAATTACTAGAAGGATTTATGATGACTTGTTTAACTGAAGACAGTTTTTTTTTAAGACCTAAAAAAAAAACAAAATGCAAAAAGTTGCTTTGGAAAGGACAGTGGAATATACTTCACCAAATATTTTCCAGTCTTCATATAGGAGGGATACATTTCCTTGGTCCCTTCTGTTTAGGTTTGGATGTGAGATGCATCTTTAGCTAATGAAATCTGGGAGAAGGTCATCTCTTCCAGGAAAAAGCTGAGAAATTCTAGATTTTTCCAGTCTTTTTTTTTTTTTTTCCTGGTGGGCAGTTATGAACAAAAGGGATGGAGTTTCTCAGCTCTACCTTGATTACAGATAATAAAACCTCAGCCCCGATGTTGTGCATATGGTCTGAAAATGATTTTGAGCTGGGGAGAAGGCTGTCATGCAAGCATGGATAACTGAGTACAGATTGCCAGAACCCCCATAAGGCCAGACACTCTGTCGCTAGGCGTGCAATCCCAGTGCACCTACTGCAAGACGGTAGGCTGAAGCTGGAGAATCCCCTGGAAGCTCAAGGGTCAGATAACCTGGCAAATGCAGTGATGAACAACCAGAGACCCTGTTTCAAACAAAGTGAAAGGTAAGGCCAGACATCTGAAGTCGTCCTCTTTCCTCTACAAGCATGCCATGGCGCACACATGCTCACACACGCAGACACATACACATCATACTCACAGAGACACGCACCAAAAAAAGAGAAAACTATGCTGTGTGTATCACCAAAGACTTACAGGTGGGTTGTTACCACAATACCACCTTCATTATCTGATTAAAACCCACTATGGGCTAAGGGATAGCTGAGTGGCTAAAGTCACTTACTTGCAAAGTCTGATGGCCCAGGTTCATGTCCCCAGTACCCATGTAAAGTCAGATGTATAAAGTGGCACATGAATCTAGAGTTCGTTTGCAGTGCCAGGAGGCCCTGGCATACCTATACCTCTCTCTCAAATAATAAATAAAATAAAATTTAACAGCACACACACTATTTGGATTTGCATTTCATATGATCCAGCTATACCACTCCTGGATATTTGCCTGAAGGAGTCTGAGTCAGCATACTGAGCGTCCCTGTTTATTGCAGTGATAGTTAAGAGTATGGACCCAGCCTAGATGTGCAACAATACATGGATGGATAAAGAAAAAGTGATATTTTCAGAATATTGTTATATTTTTAGGTTACAAAGAAGAATAGAATCATGGTGTTTGCAGAAAAATGGATGGAACTGGAGATTATCATGTTAAGTGAAATAGGCCAGATTCAGAAAAACAAAGATACATATTTTCTGTCATATTTGGAATTTATATTTAAATTGTAAGTATGTGTGTAACATAGAAGTAGAAGGTGGATTATTTTGTGAAGACGAAAGGGACCAGCACAAAGGGCAGAAGGAGAGAACAAAGGAGGGTGATACAGGTGAAAATGCATAATAATAATGCATGTATAAAATGTCATAGTGAAATTCATCATTGTGTACAGTGAATATACACTGATAAAAATGTTAAAAAGCCACACATGCTATTACACACAAAAAAGTTCTTTTGCTGTTGACAAAAATGACTTCATTTCCCCAATATTAGAATTCCAGTTTTCAAAGTTGAATAAATGGCAGATTAGAAATCCCATCAATTAAAGTTTTCTCAGCAATATAGAACTCTTGTTACAATCATAGCATATATATTCACCCAGGTGAGAAATACCTGTCAATGAAAAGGTACTTATATAGAAATATGGTGGTTAAATTGGGAAAAATTCAAGCAAAATACAATGTGATGAAAAAGGAAATAATATATTCTTGCAAAAGAAGCTAAGAAATAAAGACAAAAAAGTAATGACCATGAGCATATAGAGCTTCTCTTTGGAAAACAATTCATATAGGAAATCATCAATGACTTGGAGCTAAAAACACTATACATTGAAATATGTAGGATAGAACTTAAAAGTATTTTCCAAAAAGAATATAGATTCAAACAGTCATATCTAAAAGGAATAAAAATATATAAAGCAAATGATTTATACATTTGACTCAAGAAACTAGAAAAAATGTAAAAGTAGATAAATAGGGAAATAATACAGATAAGAACATTCCTTTTAAATTTAGTTATTTATTTACTTACTTACTTATTACTATGGTGCATTTGGTTTCCACAAATTTATATGTGAAGATCTAACCTCCCATGTGACTGTGTCTAGACTAAATGAGAATTTACAGGTAGGAGCCTAATCTCAGAGGAGAATTGATTTCTTACAAAAAAAGACTCTCTCTCTCTCTCTCTCTCTCTCTCTCTCTCACACACACACACACACACACATTTTCCATGTAAATTCCAATAATGTAGCTTTCTGAGGCCAGGAAGAATGCTCACTAGAACTCACCCCTACTGGTACCTGATTTCCAACTTTCATTCCCTACAACCTAAGCTAATGAAAACATTTGTCTTTCATGTCTTAAATGTCTTAGGCATTTGATCACTTTGGCTGTTCATTTGGTCTGTTATTTTGACGCAGGGTCTTACTATGGTTGTCTAGGCTAACCCTCCTCCCTCAGCTTTCCTGAGTGCTGGGATTACTGCATTTCTATAAGTTTTCTATTCTGAAGTTGCCAATTTTTTCTGGTCAAAAAATTCTCTACTTAGAAAGATTTTGTTCCTGTATCATATGTTTTCTAGTTTTTAAATTGTGAATTTTGAAGTCCAGTAAACTATCTTTAGTGGGAGTTTTGTTGTGTTTGTGTTGTTTCTAGTATTTTTGACTACCTGTGTTCTCTATTATTCAGTCAGTCTCTCAAGTATATCTTTTATGAATTTCACTCAGGTGCAAAAAGCATCCTCTATAGGTTTAAAATTTCACCTAACTTTTTTACTGGTACGTATTTTTTATATACACAAATGTTTAAAACATCTAAAATTTATTTTTTCTTTTTTCTATTTATTTTATTTATGACAGAGAGATAGAAAGATGGAGAGAGAGAGAGAGAGAGAGAGAATGGGAGCACCAGGTCCTTCAGCCACTGTAAATGAACTCCAGACATATGCGCCACCTTGTGCATCTGGCTTACGTGAGTCCTAGGGAATTGAACCTGAGTTCTTTGGCTTCACAAGCAAATGCCTTAATAGCTAAGCCATCTCTCTAGCCCCTAATGTTGATTTTGAAATGAAATTTTACAAAAGGATCTAACTTTTTCCCCTTTGTTTTTCCACCACTACTTATTACCCAATAATTTGAGACTCAGGTTATATAACAGATCATAACATGGGAATGTTACCATCCAGAAATATAGAAACCAAACCTTGATTCATTCAAACTGTTGGACTTCTGTAATTGTGTTGACAGAAACACTAAAACCTTTACCTGGATTAGTATTTTCACATCTAAATCTGATTTATGCAATTTTATCAAATTTACTTACTCCCCCTTTTGTTTGAATCATTTATTGATTCTTTCAACTGTCAGTTTTAAGCTAGTGTGTCTGGTCCCAGATGAGACTTTGAGGATAAAGTAGTGAACCAGACAGTAAGGTTCAATTTTTTTTTTTTTTTTTTGTGAAACCAGAAACAATTAAGAAAGCACATTTAAGGGCTGGAGAGGTGGCTCAGTGGTTAAGCGTTTGCCTGTGAAGCCTAAGAACCCCGGTTCGAGGCTCAATTCCCCAGAACCCACTTTAGCCAGATGTACAAGGGGACACACGCATCTGGAGTTAATTTGCAGTGGCTGGTAGCCCTGGCACGCCCATTCCCTCTCTCTCTCTCTCTCTCTCTCTCTCCCTCCCTCCCTCTTTCTCTCTGTCTGTCGATCATTTTATACAGTCTAGAACCCTGCCCACAGTGAAAGTGAGTCGTCCCACCTCACCCACCTCAATTAACCTAATCAGGATAATCTTCCCCAAGCATGCCCAGAGTCCAGGGGCTGACCTGATCTAGTTAATCCCTCACAGATGATTATAGGCCCTGTCAAGTTGACGATTAGTAGAAAACATCACACAACCTAACTTAAAAGTACATTTTCAAAGAACAAAGGGATCTTTTCCCAAAATGTACATTAAACTTTATTTAAAAAAATAAGAAACCACAAACTAGACTCTTTAAGATATGAATGTTATAAAGGTTCTTCCTAACACCACTTCTATTGGCATTGTATTGGCATTATCAGTTAATGCAAGATAAGAAGCAGTTATAAAATAAATGAGAGTTGGGGGAAAATTAAGCAAGTATTACTGTTTGTGAGCTATTGTTGTTTGTTGGCAAAAGATGATCTATAAAAATCTACCAAGAAAAGAATTTGACAAAACTGCTAAGTAAGTCCATTATGAGGCATGATTGCACACTCCTGTAATCCCAGGACTGGGAAGGTTGGGACCAGAGCAACACAAGTTCAAGCTAGACTGGGCTACTCAGTGAGACCTTGTTTTGAAATAAATAAATAATAAATGCTGGATAAAATTCAACCTACAAGAAATAATAGTATTTCTAACTATAACCTGGACATAATTTTAAAAAGTGATCCTAATCAGAACTATGATACAATCCAGAAGCAATAAGAAACAAACAACAAAATGTCCTTTACAAATATAATTATACAATGTTTTGGGATAAATATTGTATAAGTTTCCCAGGGCTTTCATAACAATGTGCCATAGGCTGCTTGAAAAAATAGAAATGTATTCTCTCATCGTTCTGGAGGCTGGGTCTGAAATTAGGGTGTCAAGAGGGTTATGCCTTGCTCTGAGATTCTGGGAAAATGTCCTTTGTCTGCTCCTACCTTCTGGTGGAAGCCATCAATCCTTGATGTTGCTTGGGTTGTGACAGCATCACTTCAGTGTCTGCCTGTGACACCATGTGATTCTCCCTGTGAGTTTCTGTCTTCCTGTGGCACTTTCATCTTTTGATAAGCATGCCAATCATATTAGGCTATTTCCCACCCTAAAGATTTCATCCTAACTTGATCATATCTACAAATATTGTCCCATTCATAGATATTTAGAGTTGGGACTTTCAAGCAACATGGTTGTGTGTAAGGATGGCTGGTTCCTAATTTGTTTAATGGATTCTAAATGTCACGTGGAAGTGTATAGGCAAAGAACATTAACCCTTCTTTGAGAAAAGATGAGTCTTTTTTTAAGAGCAGAAAGGGAAACATTAAATTTCTTAGTCTAAAAAGTATTTTATTGATTTGAGGGCTATGATGTAAATTCATATTCTGATAAAGAAAATAGAATTTACAACCTCCTGAACTAATCAAGAAGCTCAGGCTTTTTGATATTAAACTAACATGAAGCTCCAAAGTCAGAATGGATGAGAGGAAGAATAGGCTCTGGATAAATCACTGGCTCTCCACAGGCAAAAAGAATCAACCAGTTGCCTCCTACAACTATGCATAAAATAAGTCTAGGCAGACTAAGGACAAGTATAGAAAGAAGCTTTTTTCTATTAAAACAAACAATATTATCTCTGATATCTGAATAAGAAAGATTGCTCTCAAAATACAGGCTTTAAAGTAAAAGGTTGATAAATATGCTTATAAGTTTCTGTTAGTCAAAGGATGACTCAGGAGAATGAAAAGGCAAAAGAACTGGGAAAATGTGGTGAGGTCCAGAACACACATGAGAAATTCCAACAAATAACTTGAAAAATCATTAGGAAATGGAGCTTGTGTGGCCATCTTGGCCCTTAAAAACCACTAGGAAACAAAAGATATAAATGGCTACTAAGGGGAAACTCTTCAGGGCAGTAGTCAAAACAGAATATATATAACCTCTTTGTTGGTATGATAAAATTACATCACAAGTGTCATGCCCAACTAATGTCTTGCACAAGTTGAGCATCACTTACCCACAATGCTTGGGACCAGTGGAATGTTTGCATGGACTTTACTCATGAAGCAGCTCTAACCTGTGTAATCTGAAATGCCTTATAATATGGGATCATGATGGATTTGGAATGCTTGATCTGTAGCTCCAAATCTTGTCACAAATGCAGGAGAAATACATAGTACATATCACTGACAGAGACATGAATTGGTACAACTACACTGTAGGCAAATTGTAGCACTGGGTAAAAGTAAATGTGTGTGTCACCATATGATCCAGGACTGCTACTGGAGCCTGCAATGGAGAATGGACACTCACATATACAGAACTCCTTTTATAAAGCTTTTAAGTCATTTTTTGCATAGTATAAAGAAAGAAGAACACAAGCTAAATTCCATTAGCAAGGGAGATTACTGCCATGCATTTGTTGACTGGAATGTTGTGCTGCAATTGAAGAGAACAACCTAGTTCTTCGTATGGTGACATGGATACATGTCAGAAAGCTAGTACAGTTTAGTAAGAGTCGATCAAAGAAGGATATATGAAATCTGATATTGTTTGTGAAAGTGTATGCATTTGCATTCTTTTAGTAAGGCAAAGGAGATTTATGGGGAAAAAGGTGACAAGACCCCAAAGTGTCAGGTCAGGACCAACATACTGCAGCTTCCAGCCAGCAACCAAAGAGAATGTGGGAATTTTGGCTGGCATCCAGGGGAAAGAAAGGAAGGAACAAAGTTATGCTTTCTGAATCAGAGCTCAGAGAAGTGGGCACACCTATCAGTGAGGATCTGAGACCAAATGCCTATGTGTAAATCTTAAATTTGTATTTTTAATTTTTTAAAGGGAGAAAGAAGATAATAGATGCATGTGACATGAAAGCAGAAGGGGGACACTATTTGAGGGATGAAGTAGTGCCAGCAAGAGGGGACAGGAGAGATGGAGGAGAGCAGTGGGGAAAGGTGACAAAAAGAACAGAGGATATTGATATGTATGTCTGAAAATATCATAGTGGCATCCATTCGCTTGTAGTCTAACTTTCAAAAGGAAGTGCTGTAGACCTCTGTCTTTCAGTTATGACATGGCCATTGCACTCATGAACTCATAGCATCTCAGGTTTCTCCCAGGATTGGGTCTCATCAACAATCTGGCATATTTGGGGGAGGGACTCAGAAGGCCCCATTCCTCCCCGAGAAGCTAATGGCAGTTAATAATTATCAGGGGAATGGATATATTTTCTTCAGTGGTATAGCGCAGGTAAATTGCCCATGCTCTGGTAAATAACCCCTCATCCATGTGCATGTAAGCAACCTGAATTGAACCATTGGGCTGCAAAGAAAAAGACAGGAAAGTGGAAGGGGCACCAATTGGGAAGAGGAAGGGGTTCAGCTGAGTGGGAGGGGACAAGAGAGAGTATTGGCTGTGAGAATGATGAAAACAAATTATATGCATGCATGAAAACATCAAATAAAAATAATTTCTTTCAAAAAATGCCACACACATTGGAATGCTTCATACTAATTTTAGGGTATTGTTATCTGTAGTGTGGGAGAATGGGATAGAAAGGTAAATTTTCAAATATTTGTTCCTCAAAAAAAAAATGACAACTGTTATGAGTTGAATTACCACTGCAATCCTACCACCACCACCAAATTTGTATTATGAAATCCTAATTCTCAGTACTCATGATGTGATCATATTTGAAGATAGAGTCATTAAGGTAAAATGAGATCATGCTGGTGAGTCCTAATCCAATATGACTGACATCCTTATACCAAAAGGAAATTTGGACACAGCCACACAGAGGGAAGAGCATATGTGGACACAGGGAGCAAAGAACCATTTACAAGCCAGAAAAACAAGGCCTCAGTGGAATCCATTCCTGCCAACACCTTGATCTCACACTTCCAGCCTTCAAAACTGAGGAAAATGCATTTCTGTGTTTAAGCCACCCAGCGTCTAATATATTACTGTGGTGACCCTCCCAAACTACTGAAGCAGGTGTGGCAAAACAAAGCATGTTCATACTGGTATTAGAACCATAAATATAGTTTATTTTATATATGTTTGGCACATTTTAAATATTTCATGTTAAGGAAATACCATGTAGATACCCAAGAAAGAATGATTCACATAGAATGAAAAATTATCTGTGATGACCTTATAGGCCAAAGCAGGCATTATGCTTTGACAGGGAGCTATCCTCCAGAGGTGCTGTCATTGGAACCTTCCAACTCCTGGTTCTACTACCCTGAGAGCAGAGAGGGGATATATAGAAAAGACACAGCTGGTTTTCAATATCCTTGGCCAACAATGGGATGTATCATTTCCACTCCTGTCTAAACCGTCTGAAACACAGCTAAGTACTGCTTGGGCCACATGGCAAAGCTGTGCACTGAGGACCAGGAGAAAAGCATGAGTGTGGATGAGCAGCTGAGAATCTTCCACACTGATGTAAACAAGAATTTCAAGGAAAAAAAGAAAAGGTTAGTTGAAGTTGCCTCAGAGCTGATGATGGAGTTCTGGTCCAAATCCAAAGGGCTGAGGACCAAGTGAACTGATACTTCAGTTCCAGTCTGAAGGCAATGAAAACTCCTGTTCCTAGAGAGAGGGTCAGCCCTTTTCCTCCACTCAGATCCTGACAGATGGGAAGAGGCCTATTCACTTTAGGGAAGGCTAATGGGCTTTACTCAGTCTACTGATCTGGAATAATGTTTGACCAAATATCTGGGCACCACATGGCCAAATCAAAATGACATAAAATTACAGACCACCTTCCACAGAAAATAGATCATGGAGTTTTCACTCTCAGCTCATCACAACCTTCCCTTTACATAGTCTTTGGTACATACTTTGAAATTCTAGATTTAACGTTACTGAATCAATATTTTAATATTAAATGTTTTATTAGTTACTCTCTCATTGCCACAACAATATACCTGACCAGAATCCACTTAAGAAAGGAAGAATTTATTTCAGCTTATAGTTGAAGGTTACAGTCTATCGTGAAGGGGAAAGCATGGTGACAGAAACTTGAGGCAGCTGGACACATTCAGTCCACAGTGGGGAAACAGTGACTGGCAAATGTTGGTGCTTAGATTGCTTTCTTTTCTTCATACAGTCAAGGAACATCAGCCCATGGAATGGTGCCACACACACTGTCTTCCTCCCTCAGATAACCTAATCGAGAAACTCCCTTGATGACCTGCCTAGAGATTTGTTTCCATGGTGATTCGAAATCTTGTCAAATTGACAATTCAAATTAATCATCACAATGTATTTTCAACCTAAATTCATATAATCACTCTTTCTCTTTTTCCTTCCTCCCTTCTTTCCTTCCTTCCTTCGTTTTACTTTCTCTTAAGAAAGAAATTCTTCCTGCTCCAAGGCCCAGGTGGCTGGCCTTGAATTTAAGATCAAGATGAGTCCTTCTGCCTGGCCTTCTGAGTACAGGAATGTATCACCAACCCTCTTCATCACTTATTCCTAATGTGCTCAATATAAAAATCATCAATTGTTCATTCAGTTCTTTGTACTCTCATACTTAAGCTATTTTGATTTTACACCATTTTCTGGAATACAGCTTTCCACAGAGCTAGGGTATCTAACTGGAACCACAATTTAGCAAGGCCCCCAATTAAATAGCAGGCTTTTACAAAAAACAAAAGACTCTATTGTTTTTCTGGGCACAAAGAACTCTCCAAACATGATTTGATCAAAACAAGCAAACAAATAAACCCAAAACATCTTTCATAAGGAAATAAAAATGTTCAGAAATGTAATTCTGCCTGCCAGTAAGTGCCACAATTATAAGATATCTTCCTCCTTTTTATTATTTTCTGTTTTTCTAATTACAAAATAAAATATGAATTACATATTCTTAAGTTAAACAAAAAAATAAATCGAAGAATACAGATGTAATTGGAAGCTTCTCTATTAACAAATATTGAATTTACAAAATCTCATAGATCTAATGAAAGCTACTTTTCAAAATAAAATTACATCAAGTCTGATACTGACAGATAAAAGTGTCATGTTTGTCTGGTTCTTTGTATTGCTCTCGTGTTACTAGAGTTTGAAGGCAAAAGTCCAGGCTCCAGGCAGCTAGGCTCAACCACTGTCCCCAGTATGCCAGTTACACTGAGGAGTAACAAGGAAAAGTAGAGAGAGAAGAGAGGGAGGTATTCTATGTGGTCACACTGGGAAGGGGAACAGATAATGGGACCCAGCAACATTAGAGCCCATCTTCAGGGTACTAGGGTTTAAACAGAGGGCAAGGTGTGTGCATAATTCCGCAGTCCTGGTCAAGTCCTGCCCATCAATGGCTCATCACTGTCTCAGCTCTGACCCTTCAAAGGAGTGAAGTGTCATTGCTGATCTGTTAATCTCTGCAGTTGCAACCTCACCTTCATGAGCATAATTGTCCCCATCTGGGTCAGGGCATCTGTCCTGGGAGGTCTTACTCTTGCTAGAATTCAAGGTCACTGAAGAGGAAAGGTTAAGGACAGTGATTCATCTCTAAACCTTCAGCTAAGGTACAGGTTCAAAATGAAGGGATGCTGGGCTTTCTTTCCTGCTTTTATTCCTGCATTGACCAAGAGAGGAGACAATGCTTTTTAGCTCTCCCTGCCTGTTTCACTGTCTCTGGTACACTAGCTGTGCTTAGGGTTTAGATACATCACAAACATTACTGTTGCCACCATCCCTAACAGAACTAAAATACAGCAAGGAAACTTGAAGAGCCACTTAGATGGCACAAGAGAACAAATGGGAGATTTACAGAAATGAAAGGTGAGAGAATGGAGGCTCTGGCTCAGGTACACTGCAGTAAATTATTGGAGAGTGTGAATGAATTTGAAGAATGGATTGTGTCGAGAAAAGAATCATGCCTGTGAAATCAACTTTATTCATCAAGAAGTGTGGGAAAACTATTTGACTAAGTGAGAGGAGGAGAAAAAAGAACTTGGGAGTCAGTGGCAACAGGATTAACATCAGAATCAGATGATGGTCCACCCAGTGTTAATTGATGAAGTGTAAGAGTGAGAAGGCTGTGAATGGGCTGCCTACTCTTTTGTCTCCTGGATTTCTCCCATCAGGGTGTCTGGATCCTCTGAACCAGATGCACAGGTAGACTTCAAACATGATAAAAGATAATGTATGACACCTGCAAAGATTATGCAGGAGGAGACAAATACCTCCCTTAACAGATTTCCAAGGAAGACAAAATTTATCTATTTGGAAAAAATACATCTGCTACAAAATATATGCCTAAGAAGGAGAAGAATATGACTGCTTCTCAAGCTTCAAAGAAACTGATTCACATTTCTGTTCAGCAGAAGTGCAATGTTGAAATCTGCCTCAATTACTTTGGGCCTAAAAACAGAAGAGCTTCTATAAGCATCTCTTTAGAGCCTAATCTGTTCTAAAGTATAGACTTCTCTTAAGTGGCCCTTGTTAACAGTTTGATAAAAATTAGCCCTTTTTCTGTTATAAATGAAATTGAATTATAGAATAAATATAATTATTTACTGGACTTCTTTTGTTATGAAAATTTAAGAGACTTTTCTCATCAACACTCTGTGGGGAGAAGAAGGAGATTTTTTTTCTCTGTCTGATGGTTTGATAATATGAGTCTGTGAAATAAACTGGTAATAAACAGGCAAGAGAAAAGGGACACACTTGTATCACAAGCATACAGTTGTACCATATGCATGCACAAATGAACCACATTGTGACAAGGGCCTAAGCTGGAGAAGGACATAAGTGACTCCATACTGTGAACTTATACAAGGAAGTTCAGCTTAGCTGGTACCTTAGGATATAGTCTCACCTGCACTTGAACTTTATGCGTGGCCTGCTTTAACACAATGGGTCATCACAAGAAAAGATGTTTTTCTCACTACTGCTAAATGCAATTTTTAGCTTCTCTATTAACTGCTGCTTGCTTACAGTTGCAGGAGGGGGAAAATGCAGGGAGGGGAGATTCTGGAAAAGTTTCTGTTTTTTTCTAAAATCAACTGAAATTAACTCTTGGTTTTGTTAGATTATGACTACTGAACTTCTGAACTGTAAAACTAACATGTGAAATCTTGTGGATTTCGCCTATAAAAGGAGCCCTGAAATACAGCCTGGTGTTGCATTCAGGCTCCGGAGTCCTGGATGTAGTTGCTGGCTGGGTAAAATAAAGATTCCTTTCCTACTAGTTGGTGTCTGTGTGGTCTTCCCTGGGAGTCCTCGCCATAACAGTCTGGAAGCCCCAGTAAGATCCCTAGGGGATCTAAGACACACCCCCCCCCCAGCTTAATGACAGTGCTCCTGAGACTATCCTGAGGGGCGCACCACCTGAGACGTTCCAGGGTCCCCAGGACTCTCTCCGTGCTGCCAAAGATAGAAGGAGGGACTCTTCCAGAAAACTTCCAGAGGTAGGTCTGGTTTGAGTTAACTCACTAGTGGGGCACTTTGGGGGTTAGACGTCACAATAAGCCCAGTGTCCGGAGATGTGAGCGAGACGTCACCAGCTCCCTGGTTTTGGTTCAGAGTAATTGAACTAGTGAACTAGTGGCCACTGTGTGAGTGTGCCGTGTATCTGAGCTATATGAGTGTGCTGTGTGAGTGTGCTGTGTAGCTGCGCACGTGACTGTGCTGTGTATCTAAGCTGTGTGGCTGACTGTGCAGCATGCTAATACTTATTGTCTGACTTGTTTTTGTGTTTTTCCACTATCATGGGAAATCTATGTCCCCAGATGCCTTCGAGGTGCATGCTAAAACACTTCAAAGATGATTTTGTAGGTTGATCTGACTATGGTGATTCTTTTTCCCAGGAAAACTCAGGACTCTTTGTGAGGTAGTCTGGCTGGCCTTCAGAGTTGGCCAAATGGTCCGTGCCATTTGGCGTGTGGTCACCAGTGACCCTGGACACCCTGATCAGTTCCCCTACATTGACTGCTGACTGTTCTTAGTCACCCACCTCCCACCATGCTCTCGCCCTAGGCTTTCATGTCCTTTGAGCCCAGGCAGTAGAGGGGAAGAAACCTATAAAGCAAAACCAATTCTCTCTGCTTCACCAGAGAAGAACGAACTTCCCCTGCTGTATGCACCAGGCAGACCTCTGCCCAGTCCCAGGGCCAGGGGAACATCCCACGGGATCTGGTCTTTTCCATTTCAGACTCAGTCCCCTTCCCTGGGTGCAGAGCAGATCTGCATATGGAGAGGTGGAGAGGCGAGCAGGCACTTAGAGAATCTGAGGCTGTGTTCCCTCTCTCCATCTCATACACGAGATGAATCTGTTTACTGAGGGAGACAATCACCTGGAAAGGCGGGGGCTGCACCTCTTCTTCCACTCAGAGAAGCCCACCAATGCAGGGCAGGGACATCTCAGCCCCTTCAGAAACCACACATCCATTTATGGTTTATGTTCCTTTCTCTACTGATGATTTACACAATTGGAAAACCCAAAACCCCCCTTTCTCTGAGAAACCACAAGCACTAATCACTCTCCTTCAGACTATCTTTTGTACCCACCAGCTTACCTTGCACAACTGTCAACAACTCCTGGCCACTATTTTCATGGTGGAAGAATGAGACCAAATTAAAATTGAAAGAGATCACTCTCGAAGCAGGGGCAACCTCACTCCCAGACAACGAAACTAGAATAACATGAATCTTTCCCTCTGTGCGACCTAGTAAGACCCCAATTCTGACAGAGGAAGGAATGTCTGGACAACTTTCACCAAACTCTTCTCGGAGGAATAAAACCAGCTGCTAGAAAGCCTACAAATTTGTCTAAGTGAGGTGATTCAAAAGCCTCAAGAATCACCTGCTCAGTTCCTGGAAATTCTTAGGGAAGCTTATGGGGTTTTTACTCCCACAGACCCAGGCCCCTGAAAACCAGTGAACCATAAATATTGCCTTTCTCATTTAGCTGGCTCAGACATTAAAAGGAAATGACAAAAATCAAAAGGATTTGAAGACATAAACATGTCTCAGTTGTTAGAAATTACTCAAAAAGTATGTAACAATAAGGATACTGCAGAGTAAAAAGCAAAACAAGAAATTGGCTAAGGTGGTAGGAGCAACACTAAGGAAAGCCCTGGGACAAAAGTCTAAGACCCTTCTCAAGAACAAAGTTAGAAAAGGATCAATGTGCCCACTGCAAGCAAAAAGGGTATTGGAAAAAAATGAATGTCAAAACAGGAAGAAAAAAAACTGACCACTACATCCTTCAGTTACAGGAAAAATAGTTCTGGACCTGAAGGATGCTTTCTTTACCTTGCCTCTAGCACCCATAAATCAGCCCCCTTTTTGCATTTTAATGAACTAATCCTGAGGGAGGGTACATCGCCAGCTGATTTGGACTAGACTACACCAAGAGTTTAAAAACTTGCCTACTCTGTTTAATGAGACCCTGAGTGCACACCTCTCAGAATTCTACCAAAAGCACCCAGAGAGGCGCACACTGCTCCAATATGCAGCTGACCTGCTTGTCACCTCTGAGACAGAGGAGGAATGCAAGACTACTGAGGGATGTTCCAAACCCTGGGGTATCTAGTGTCTGCTAAGAAAGCTCAACTCAAAACACCAGGTGACTTACCTGAGGTATAATCTATAATCTGGAAGGAGGGAAACATACTTGGTCTCAGAGCCACATCTCAGCCATCTGGCAGACTCCAGCCCCAAACACCAAGAAACAGGTACATGAGTTTCCAAGGGCAATAGGTTACTGCCACTTATGAATCTTGGGATTTGCAGAAATAGCCAAGCCCCTATATGCCAGTCTCAGAGGGACAGAATCTCTCAAATGGACTGAGACTGAACAAGAGGTCTTTGAGACCCTGAAGGAGGCCCTTATGTCTGCACCTGTGCTGGCCCTCAGAGACATCACCAAGCCCTGTCATTTGTATGTAGACAAAATCAGAGAGATAACAAAAGGGGTCCTTGCTCAAACATTGGAACCTTAGAAATGGCCAGTAGCTTATTTATCTAAAAGACTGGACTCTGTCTCAGCAAGCTGGCCAGCCTGCCCGAGAGCTGTGGCTGCAACAACAGTATTGATGAAAGAGACTGATAAATTAACTCTGGGACAGGGTCTCCTCACTACTCCCCACTCAGTTGAAACCCTTCTGAGAGGCACCCCTGAATGCTAGATGGCAAATGCCCGAATGACTCATTACCAGACCCTACTTCTGGACCAGTCCTGCATAAGGTTTTACAAAACTTCAGCCCTTACCCAGCTAGCCTACTGCCAGACAATGACCCAGGACAACCTCTACTGTACCTAGGTGACTGATTCAATCCAGTTTACTAAGACCAGACATGACAGATGTCCCACTAACTGAGGCCAACAAAGAATTGTTCACAGATGGGGGCAGCTTTGTTCAGGACGTCCTCAGGCATGTGGGGACAGCAATTGTCACCAGAGACTGGACTATTTGGGCTCAGTCATTAAGCCAGGGGACATCTTCCCAAAAGGCTGAACTTACAGCCCTCACTCAGACTGCTACGTGAGGAAAAGACAAAGCTATTATATACAGACAGTAGGTATGCTTTTGCCGCTGCCCATGTGCATGGGCATTATACAGAGAACTGGGACTCCTCACCTCCACTGAGACAGGAAGTAAAAAAGAGGAGGGGCTGGATAGATGGCTTACCAGCTAAACACTTGCCTGTGAAGCCTAAGGATCCCGGTTCGAGCCTTGATTCCCCAGTATCCATGTATGCCAAATGCACGAGGTGGTGCCTGCATCTGGAGTTCATTTGCGGTGGCTGGAGACCCTGGTACACCCATTCTCACTCTCTCTCTCTAATAAATAAATTAAAAAAAAAAACACAAGAGGAGATTTTGGCCCTGTTGGAGGCCATTTGGCTACCAAAAAGGGTGGCCATTGTCCACTGTAAAGGACATCAGAAGGGAGACATATGAAAACAGGACAGCAGATTCAGTCACCTGGGAGGTGGCCCTAGAACCAGTGGGGACCCCTGAAGTCCTTGCCAATGATACCAGAATCAGCCTGCCTGACAATCCCACCTATACCTCAGAGGAAGAAGCCTGGGCACAATAGGAGAGTGCTAACCAAGAGTGCAGTGAGGGCTGCTGTTATCAGATGGGAGACCCATTCTCTTGGCAACCCCGTGAAGACAGTTAGTGACCCAGCCTCAACAGACTACACATCTGGGAGTCACAAGGATGACTGAATTCCTCAGACCCAGGTATTACATCCTACAACTAGACCAGTTCATTAAGGATTCCGTGTCCAGGTGTCTGTCCTATGCCGAGGTAAAGGAGCTACATCTAGAAAATATTAGGAATTAGAGTTTACTGAAATCAGACCCACTAATTTCAGGTATAAATACCTCCTAGTTTTTGTAGACACATTTTCTGGATGGCTGGAGGCTTTTCCTACTCTAATAGAAACCACTTCTATAGTAGCTAAGACATTTCTTCAAGAATTAGTTTCTAGGTCTGGCTTGCCCCTTAACTTTAGGGTCTAACAATGGCCCAGCCTTCATGACCAAAAACTTTCACAATTTGGCAAAGGCACTAAATATCAATTGGAGATTACATTGTGCTTATAGATCATAGAGTTCAGTACAAATGGAAAGAATAAATAGGACATTAAAAGAAACTCTCACTAAACTAGCTATAGAAGCAGCCAAAACTTGGGCCAACCTCCTACCTTGTACTCTCTTTAGAACCAGATGCACCCTGTATTGAGAAGGTTTCACTCCTTATGAGGTAATGTTTAGAAGGCCACCCTCCATCCTCCCTAAACTAAGAAACATAACTGAGGGAGAAATAACTAATCACTTAATCCTCTAACCCACTGCAGATGAGTCAACAATTTGACTCATGCCCATAGAACCAGTGGGAATGTGACAAGGTCCTAAGCTGGAGAAGGACATAAGTGACTCCATCCTGAGAACTTACACAAGAAAGTTCAGCTTAGCTGGTAGCTTAGGATATGGTCTCACCTGCAGTTGAACTTCATGCTTGGCTTGCTTTAACACAATGGGTCATCACAAGACAAGGTGTTTTTCTCACTATTGCTAACTGCAATTTTTAGCTTCTCTATTAACTGCTACTTGCTTATAGTTGCAGGAAAGGGAAAATGCAAGGAGGGGAGATTATGGAAAAGTTTCTGTTTTTTTTCTAAAATCAACTGAAATTAACTCTTGGTTTTATAAGATTATGATTACAAACTTCTGAACTGTAAAACTAAGATGTGCAATCTTATGGATTTCTTCCATAAAAGGACCCCTGAAGTACAGCCTGGCAGTGCATTCAGGTTCCCAAGTCCTAGATGTAGTCACCAGCTGGCTAATAAAGATTCCTTGCCTATTACTTGGTATCTGTGTGGTCTTCCTGTGAGTCTTCACCATAACAACATAAACAGATGAGGCTTGAAGATGGACCATGTGGATGAAGCTTGCATAGCCTCTTAAACTAGAGAAAGTGCATTGGGGTTTCTAGGCAAGAATGCTAACCAGTTACGGAAGGGTAAGAAGAAGCAGCATATGCCAAACCAAGTTGTCTACTGTACAAGTCAAGTCTCTTGGGCAGTGGACCTGAAAAGAATGGATATGAGGACTCTAAGTCACCTTCCCAGTGGGTTAGTACTCTCTTAATAAAATGATAAGGAGGGGGCTCATGACAGCCACCTTCCTTCTGGAAGACCTTCTCTTAGTCAGGTTAGGGAACTTTATAGATGGTTCCTAACTTTCCTCTATGGAAGAAAAGAGGAGGTAGGGGAAGGGCAGAGCAACCTGGGTTATGCGGCTTCTTCTGAGGGTTTTCAGTTCCAATTTCCTTCTGTTCAAACTACACAGCTTGTGAAATTAACTTCTGTTAGGGTATCATTTTTTGAGCCCCAACAACACATGGATCAATGTAATTACTTTTAGTAGACCAGAGTTGAATGTGTCTACCATTAGATAGTAACTAATTCCTCTACTGATAAAACTAAAATGTGTGCTAACTTATACTTCTATCCACAGTTATTTAAAAAATTGTATTTTGAGAAAATGTTAAACTTCTAAAACCATTACTAGATGACTAAAAATTCTCCTGTCTTTTTTTTTAATTAGTTTTGTATTCAGCAAATACAGTCAGTTTGATACCATTATTAGGCTCCTCCGTGACCTACTGCCTCCCTTTGGCCCCTCCTTGTTGAGGTATATGGGTCATGCATTGTGGAGTTAGCCCACAGTTATGGGTAAGATAAATGTCTCTGCATATCATGACCCAACATGTGGCTCTGACATTCTTTCCACCCCCTCTTCCACAAAATTTCCCTGAGCCATGTTGAGTTCATTTTTGGTCTGCTTCAGTGATGAGGTGTTGGGGGCCTCTGAGGCTCTGGCTCTCTGATTTGATAGGAATTGATTTTTCTCTGTGCTGATCTCCTTCCCCCTTGTGCTGGTATCCGGTTCATCAGGAAAACAGCACCCTCGCTTGTTTGGCCAATTGTTCTTAGTTTCAGCTGGGGACCTTTTGAGGTATGATGGGGTGGCTCTCTCCTTAGGATCTACATCTATCTGAAGAAGAGAAGCAGATTCTCCAATTGAGCTTAAGTTAGCACCAGGACAAATGAGATAACCCTTACATTTTTTATAGAGAATTTAATAGGTGTAGGCCCTCTTGTAGCCCATGATTGATGGCAGCTTGATATTGGCAAGTGGGCTTATGTTTGGATATGGTTCTGACTTGTTTCCCAGCTCCAGCTATGGGTCCCATACCACTGAGGGGATCAGTTAGCCAAATCAAGAGCAGTTGGTTTCCCACCATGTCTGTGTGCCACTATTGCACTTGTGTGGGCATCACAACAGGTTATTTGCTGCTAAGTAGGTTAGACCATGAGTTGCTTGGACAGATCTTGGTCATTTTCCCCCAGTCGCCCATGTAGCACCTTCTGGCACTAGACGTGCTGACTGTCTGGGGACTGACTCTCTTCCAACTTCCAGCCATGCCATTCCATTTTACATGTCAACCGCATAAGGTGTCCTCAGCAGTAGGGTCTTACCAACCACTAACCTTTGGTGGGTCATCAAGTACTCTGACAGAAATCTGTCTGCCTTTTAGGAAACCTTGTAGGTCTCTCTGATCAAAAGCTCATTGTGGATGATAGCCCCATGCTGGTACTGGGAGTTACAGGTCAGTGCCCACTAAGAAAATGAGGAAAAAGATAACTAATATACAAGAGTTAGAGAGAAGAGAGAGAGAGGAAGAGGGAGAGGGAGGGAGGGAAGATATAGAAGATTAAGGTTAGTCTTGATCCTACCCTCTCCAGTGTCTTGTGGTTCAGGTGTTCCCTGTAAGGGCCTGGTGAAGGTTCAGCCATTTGGTCTGCCTTTAAGGAAGTAGAATTTTATGGTACCACCTAACTGTCTTTTAACAAGATTTACCATTTTTAACATTCTGCCATGTCACATTCATGTTAAGATCTCTCTTATGTTCTTTTTTCCCATTCTTTTTAAATTTCTGAGTAGTTTACACATATTATGACAATTTATTCTTTTAATGCATTTTTGTGTGGTTTTCAAAAACCAAGGACATTCTCTCATGAGAGTCACAGTATAGTTACCATGTTTAAGAATTTTGACATTGACTTTTTATTTACTTCACATGTTCCAATTTTGCCAATTGTCTGAATAATGTCTTTCCCAGCCTTCTTTTCCTCCAATCTGAGTTCTGCCTCAGGTTCATGTGTTCCTGCTTAGTTGTCCTGCAGTCTGAGGTTTCCCTCAGGTTCATGAGTCCTGATTAGTTGCTGTGGCTCTTTAGTTCCCTCTAGCAGAGACACAGCCTTTCATTGCTACTCCTGTCTGATAGGTTTGTAAACCACTACATTTGTAACTCATCCTTCAAGTTTGATGGCCTAATATTTCCTTATGAATAGACTCATGTTATGCATTCCTGGATGAAATATTATGAAAATGATGTGTTTTTCTCAGAAAATTACAGATAAAGGAACATAATGTCTTCTTGCCCTTTCATGCATGGTTTTAATTTTGCTCTTCTGATAACGACATTCAATTTCTCTGTGTAATTACTATTATCTCCTGTAAATAATAAATTATCTTGAGAGAGAGACAATGTAAGATTATGTAAATATGTTCTTATCACACATTTATCTGCTAGTACAGTAACCATTGACAATTTATTTCTGAATAATTCTTTAACAATTTCAAAATCGTGATTTTTTCTGCTCCATCCACTTTTTTTTTTTTTTTTTTTTTTTTTTTTTTTT
Source organism: Dipus sagitta (assembly GCA_036346955.1). Lineage (NCBI taxonomy): Eukaryota > Metazoa > Chordata > Mammalia > Rodentia > Dipodidae > Dipus > Dipus sagitta. The sequence goes on from CM070783.1 coordinate 51,752,489, forward strand.
TTTTTTTTTTTTTTGAGGTAGGATCTCACTGTAGCTCAGGCTGACCTGGAATTCACCATATATTCTCAGGCTGGCCTCAAACTCACAGGGATCATCCTACCTCTGTCTCACAAGTACTGGGATTAAAGGCATGTACTACCATGCCTGGCTATATTCCTCCACATTTATATTTATCTGTTGAAAGAAGAATATTTTATTTTCATCATTCTATTTGTCTATTTTTTTTGTTTGTTTGTTTGGTTTTGGTTTTTTGAGGTAGGGTTTCACTCTGGCCCAGGCTGAGCTGGAATTCACTATGTAGTCTCTGGGTGGCCTCGAACTCATGGCGATCCTCCTACCTCTGCCTCCCGAGTGCTAGGATTAAAGGCACACGCCACCACGCCCGGCACTATTTGTCTGTTTTTTTGTCCATCCATGCATCTATCCATATCTAAATCTATCATGAAAGGATGGTGAGTTGTGTCAAATGCTTTTCCTATATCTAGTGAGTGAATCTTGTATTTCATTCTATTAATGTGGTGTACCACATTTTGATTTATATATGTAGAACTATCTTTGCATTCCTGAGATGATTTCCTTTTGATTATGATAAATGGAAAAATAAACTTTAAATGTGCCACTGGATTTGGTTTGCTAACCTTTTGTTGAGAATATTCACATCATCCATATTCATCAAGGATATTGACCTATAGTTTTCTTGTTTGATAATGCTTTTGTCTGGCTTTGGTTTATAAGGTGATGCTGTCCTTGTAAAATTAATTCATATGTTGTAGTACTTACTGTCCTGATGGCCATTATCACCACTTTCTGACAAGAAGCAATTCAGTGTGTTAAAGTTGATTTTGCTCATGGTTATGGCAAGGAAGGCTTGGCAGCAGAAGCCACTCACAGCTCAGGAGGCCAGAGCTTGCTCGCACTAGTGTACCAGAAATGGAAAGGGCATGTTGGCACTCAGCTGTCTTTCTTCTTTCTTCTTCATGTGTCAGTGTGGCATCAGCCCATGAGATGGTACCATTCACATGTAGAGCAAGACTTCCCTCCTCAGTTTACCCTCTCTGGAAACACCTTCACAGAAACACCCAAATATGTGCTTGCCTGGGTAATATAAAGCCTGTCAAGTTGGCAATAAAGATTAATCATCACAGAAGTATTTCTTCCCATTCAATTGTTTTAAAGAATGTGAAAAGAATTGGTTTTTGTTTCCTCTTATAAGTGTTTGATAGAATTTAGCAGTGAAGGCTTCCAGCCCTAGGCTTTTTTTTTTTTTAAGCAAAGAGACTTTATTATTGATTCAATTACTATCCTAGTAAGATTTTCTCTTTCTTTGTAATTCATTCTTGGAACATTGGATGCATCAAGGAATTTATCCATGTCTTCTAGGAATTCCAAATCATGGAATATAATCATTTATAATATGCCTTCATTTCCTTTCTCTTTCCACACTATTGAATCTAATGCTTCCTTTTGATTTTTGATTTGGTTTATGTCAGTTGATTTTTTTTCTCGTTTCATCAACCAACTCCCTTTTGTATATAGTTTCTGTTGCTCTTCTAGAATCTGTTTCTTCTCTGATTTTTTATTATTTTCTTCCTTCCATTAGTTGTGAGCTTTGTTCCTTCTTTCTCATCTCTCAAGGAAGACTGTTAGGCTATTTGGGATCTATCATCTTTCTTGTGTTTTGTTCTCTGTTTTCTTTCTGTCTCCTTTTCTTTGAAACAGGGTCTCATTAGCCCAGGCTGGCCCTTGAACTCACAGTATAGCCAAGGATGACTATGAACTTCTGACCCTCCTGCTTCTACCTCTCAAGTTCTGGGATTGCTGACTTTGCTACCATGCCAGGCTGGTATGCTTTTTCTTATGTAGTCTTTTGTTGCCATAACAGTTGCTCTTAGAGCTGGTTTGACTGATATATATATATATATATATATATATATATATATATGTATCATATATATGATATATATGATATATGTATCATATATATGATATATGTATCATATATATGATATATATGATATATATATGTATCATATATATGATATATATGATATATATATATATATATAATGTTTTCATTTTTGTTTGTTTTATGAAATTTTAGTTTCTTTATTGGTCTATTGACTTTTCAGAAGGTTGTTTAATTTCCATGCATTTTTATTCATGGCATTGTTTCTAATTTTATGTCATTGCATTCAGAAAAGATACTCTATATGACTTCAGTCTTAAATGTGTTAACACTTGTTGGAGGACTCACATATTATCTTTCCTGGAAAAGGACCCATGCATAGTTGAGAAAATATATACTCAGCAGACATTGGATGGAATATAGTTAAGTTCTATTAGGTCCACTTGTTCTGGTGTTCAGTGTGACTCTTTTGTCCCACTGTTGATTTTCTTTTTGGATGACCTGTCCATTGATGAAAATGAGGTGTTCAGGTGCCCTACTTTTATTTAATCTATCTTTCCTTTGTGATTCATCATATTTGATTTTACATAGTGTGGTAGTTTGAATGAATGTCCCCTAATTAATTCAGGAGTTTATTAAAGCTTATAATTTATATCTACAGCCATCTGGCTGTAGGAGGTGTAACTGGGGGCAGATCTGGAATTTCCAGCCAAAGATATGCAAAGCTCCTGAGCTTGGCCTGGAGTTGCTTAAGTGTGCTTGCCTGTGCAGACAGTGGTCACTTTTAGCTTTTCTCTCTCTCTGCTTGGTCCTGTAAAAGGGGCCAACTTCTGCCATTATGGAACTTCCCTGGATCTCTAAGCTTCAAATAAATATCCTTCCTTCATAACTGTGTCTTCTTTGGAAGTTCATTCCAGCAACTGAAACTGGCTGCTACACATAGTTACTCTGCTTTTGTACATATATTTATATATGCTTTTGCACATATATTGTTATATCTACTTGCTGAATTGAAACCTTTGTCACAATATAGTGACATTCTTTTTCTTTTTCTTATAGTTTTTGACCGAGTCTATTTCAACTGATATAAGAATAGCAACTTTATTCTCTTTCAGTTTGCATTTTCATAGATTACCTTTTTCTAACCCTTCACTTTGATGCACATTTCCTTTCAGGTAAGTAAGTCTCTTGTAGGCAGCAAGATATAGCTGGTCTTTTTCATTAGCCATTCAGTCACTATGTGTGTTTTGATTGGGAAATCTGAACCACTAAATTCTACATAATTATTTATAGGCCATGACTTAGCTATTGATTTTTTTCTAGTTCTTTTGTATATTTGTTTTTGTTCCATTCTTCTTTTCTTGCTTTCTATGTTTGTAGCGAAGTTATTTTCCTCATGGTGTATTTTAATCCCTTGCTTCTTACTTTATATGTCTACTATAGAATTCTGTGGCTACCTTGAGGCTTACAAATTCATCTTATAGTTATAAGAAGTTATTTTAATCTGACAATAACTAGGATTTAAAAGATAAACTGCACTTTACTCCACTTTTTCACATTTAAAATATTAACATCAGGATTCACATATTTTTATATTGCATAGCCCATAACAAATTATTGTAACTATCATTATTTTTACTCATTTTCTCTTTTATTAATCATTTATTTTTAATTAATTAATTTATTTATTTTGTTTTTTTGAGGTAGGGTTCCACTCTAGTCCAGGCTGACCTAGAATTCACTATGTAGTCTCAGGGTGGCCTAGAGCTCACAGTGATCCTCCTACCTCTGCCTCTGGAGTGTGCCACCGTGCCCAGCTTTCATTTTTCCTTTTAACTTAAGACAAATAAGTGATTAACAGGCTACCATTACAGTATATAACTGTTCTGAATTTCACTGTATGTGTACTTTTATCACTGAGATTTGTGTTTTTATATGTTTTCATTTTACTCATTAGCATCCATGCTTTTAGCTTAAAGAACTCCTTTCTACATTTGTTGTGATAAAATTCAGGTGGTAATAAACTCTCTCAGCATTTGTTTCTCTGAGAAAATCTGTATTCTTTACTGACAATTCTCCCTTTAACAAGATGTATTAGGAACTCTCCCCTGGTCCCTGAGTTTTCCCCTGACAAATCTCCAGCTAGTTGTATTAGAACTGACCTCATGCATTAATTATTTTGTTTTCTATGCTAATTTCAAGACCATTTCCTCATCTTTGAGTTTTAACAGTTTGATTATATTCCATGGGAGTCTTATTTGGATTTAATCTGGTGGAAGAACTTTGACTTTCTGGACCTGTTTGTTTATATCATGTTTGGAATATTTTCTGCTACAGTTTTTTCAAATAATATGTGTACCCCCTTATCTTTAACTAATGTGGAACATCCAAGAATTCATAATTTACTTTGTTTTTGCTCAGTGAACTTAAAAGAAATGTGTAGAAGTAATTCAACAGAATGAGGAAAATATTTGACAAAAATAAGAACTTTAATAAGGAATTGAAATAATAAGTTAAATAGAAATCCTAAAGTTGAGAACTATAACGAATTAAATAAAAAATGCAATAGAAGATAGCCACAACAGAATTGATGAACCAGAATGATTTGTGAATTCCAAGCTCATTTGAAAACATACAGTCAGAAGAAAGCAAAAGAATGAAAAGAATGAAGAAAGCTTACAGATATCATTGGCATAACATCATAAGAGTAAATTTTCAGGCTGAGGAGATGTCTCAGCAATTAAAGAGTGCTTGCCATTCCCACATGAGGGCCTGGGAAGACCTGTGATCTCCAAGTTCCACTCCCCAGGCCTCATGTAAAAAGCTGGTCATAGATTTGTATTCTGTAACCCCAGTCCATGGGGTGGAGACCAGAGAATTTCTGGGGATTGCTGACTGAAAAAGAACAGTAGCACTGGGTTGAGGGAGAGATCCCATCTCAAGGAAATTGCAATAGAGAAGGATACCCGAAGTTCTCCTCTGGTCTCCACATGCACATGCAAGGCACCCATACATCTGCACATATACGCTACACATACGGTTAATGGCATTCTTATTATCAGTGGCCTCACAGAACATGGTAGAGGGTTCCTCATAACCATACACTGTAGTGTGTCTTATTTATATGTGCTTGTGTTTCTCTCTACTACCCTATTTGACCAATTTGACCTTTGTGTTACATGTCACATCCACACAGAAACAATCACAACAATATTTCAACCAGGTATTTTGGTCTTTTTTAATAATAAAGAGAAAGTAAATGAACAGAAAACATAATTGTAAAATGTCAGAATTATTTATTCTGATAAATATTGTGAAAACTTACTTCTAGATTCTTTATATTTTTCCTTCTCTATAGCTAAGCTTTACATTTTCCTCTGAAAAAAAACTTTCTTACCATTTTTTGCTTTTGATTTTTGACAGGGTTTTGATAAATTAGTCTTCCCTAGAAACTGTGATTCTCTTACTTCAGCCTCAGTGTTAGGGTTATAGATGTAGGCAACCACACACACCTGACCTTAACCTTTTGTTGTCTAACTGTTCTGAAACTGTTGCATTTTTCACTGTTTTTTTTATTAAATTCTGTTATTCATAAGCTTAGTTTATCAGTTTTGTTTTATACTTTCTTAAATAAGGTTTAGTCAAAGTAACACTTGCATATAGTAAAAAAAATAAAATAAAAAGTAATTCCAATATAAATTCTACAAGAACATTTCCCTTTGAATTTTTCCAGCTTTAAAGAAGGCAGAACAAGGTGTCAGGTATGGTGGTACAGGGCTATAATACCAACTCAGGAGGCTGAGACAGGAGGATCATGAGTTATGATGCCTGTCTAGGTGACATAATGATATTCTGTCTCAGAAATGGGGGAGGGGAAGGCAGTCTCACTGATGTGCACCTCATTTCACATTTTACACATCAATCTCTTCACAGGAGGTAAGGAAGCCAGTTGGAAGACCCATTGGAAAAGGCAGGAAGGAGTTTCACATTCTGCCCTTCCCCCAGCCTCAGGCACCTTAGTGTGAAGAGGGACTCATCATTGGGGAGGTAAAGGGAATTAAGTCCAACCCTTAGACTTACTAGTATTAGGCTCCTCACAATGAAACCCAGTGCAGGACTGAGTCACATGACCTCAACCCCCAAATCAATACCCATAGAAACATGCTGCTTCAGTTATATAAACCAGGCAGCTGACTGCTTCCCCACCCCCGCAAAAAAAGAGGGCAGGAGAGATGGCTTAGCTGTTAAGGCTCTTGCTGCAAAGCCTAAGGACCCATGTTCAACTCTCCCGATCCCATGTAAGCTAGATGCACAAAGGTGAGGCAAGCACAAGGTCACATATGCCCCACTAGGTGGCACAAGCATCTGCAGTTCGATTACAGTGGCTAAGGCCCTGGTGTGCCAATTCTCTCTCTCTCCCTCCTCTCTCTCTCTCTCCCTAAAATGAAAAAAAAATAAAAATGTTTAAAAAATAAAAAAAAAAGAAAGGACACAACTTAGTGTCAACCAAGGGACTATCTCCACCACTCATCACAACTTTGGGTAGCAGATCTGTCTAGGCTAAAACTCACCGATGGAGCTATAGACCTTCCCCAGCATTAACTGGGGTCCTGTGTCACTGTATGTCAGACATATATTTCAGGCAACTGTTATGAGGACCTGTGTGCACCCCTGAGGCTGTGAAAGTCTTTGAAGTCATGACATGTACACAAAATCCATTTTACTGTTAGCTCAGATGGCAAATAGACTTCTTTCATTAATATTTCCCCACTGTAGACCCCCCATCTTCTAGGAGCAGGACAGGGTGGTAAACATAAGACTTTGCCTTGGAACTCAGTGTCAGGCTGGTAAAACCAAATACTCAACAGAACCTAAGGGATTCCATTTCCAAGGCTGCTTGGAGAAAGGCTACTCTAATAGTGCCAGTGTGAAGGGGAGGAACAACCCAGCATGTCAGACTTCTGTTCCAGCCAGCATCACTTACGTCTATTAGCACAGGTCTTGAAGCATGAATCCACCTCTGCAGCAAGCAAGTCATAACTTGGTCCTATACCAGTGCTGCTGTGCCATCCCTCAGCAGGATGTGGGCTCAGGGTATGTGGTGGTTAATCTCTAGTTGTCAACTTGACAAGATTTAGAATCACTATGAAACAGATCTGTGGTCTTGTCTATGAGGGATTTTCTAGATTAGATTAGTTGAGGTGGGGAGATCCACCCTAGCTGCTCTTCTTAGGTATTTGTTGCCATGATCTAATACAGGTTGTGACATGGTTTTTCAGCCTTGGTCATCACAGGCATGGCATAGGGACCTGGGCTAATGACTCCATGGTCAGTCTGCCCAGAGCAGGGCAGAATCCCACATTACACAAGTACAGTGACTGTAGACATGATATCTAGACCCGTACCAGCCCCCAGGGAGAGGCTTTCAGAGACAAACTACCCTCTCTAGGTTCACCTCCAGTTAGGGTGAACACACCAACTTCAGATTTGGCACAGCCTTGGACTTGGATCACTCTCTAGCGCTAAAACACTCAGCACACCCACAACAGACTTGCACTACTTCTGTATTTAGGGTATAATTGAGTAGACAGTAGAATTGACTACATGGCTTAGTGAAAACAAGAAGCCTGCTTGGAATTTCTGGAAAGACAGGCATTAGGAAGGAAGAAATACCTCATTCTCAGATGATGCCATATGCCAACTACCATCAGGAGCTTTTAGGGAACAGTGACTTCACCTAACAGTCAAAATGAGATGCCAGCAACCCCTCAGGTAATAAGCAATGTGGGAGATGTATTGGATGGAGAACTGACTTACCACCGGTGGCTACCACTGCTGACTTTTACTCTGATAGATGAGGAACTTAACACCCTTCCATTAATACCATTGTACTTTCCACAATAGGCTGGCCTAGTTTCCTACTTTTATAAAAACTAGTTGATGGTTTTAACATTCTTTTCTATGAACCTAACTATTCTGTATTCATACTAAAAATTAAAAACATCATTTAAAAGGAGTAATTTGAAGATTGTAATTATACAAATACTCATTACCAACTAATGTGATAGATTTGTTGAGATGATGTTTAACGTCATTAAAAATTTTATGCTTGAGAGAGAACTTTCTAAATCCTGTATTTTAAATATTCTCTCAAAGTCCTTTCAATTTTGTTTCTTCTGGTTGATATTCAATCATTAGTTTCTTGTATTAGTTTTATTTTTTTTCTGGACCATCTCATGCTTGCTTATTTGTTTCAATGAATTTCTAAATGGTAAAACTGAGTCTTGCATTTTAAAATAAGCCTTTAGGGCTGGAGAGTTGGATTCGTGGTTAAGGCACTTGCCTGTGAAGCCTAAGGACTCAGGTTTGATTCCCTAGCACCCACATAAGCCAGATGCACAAGGTGGCAAATGCATCTGAAATTCATTTGCAGTAGCTGGAGGCCTTGGCATGCCCATTCACATTCTCTCTCTCTCTCTCTCTCTCTCTCTCTCTCTCTCTCTTTCTCCCCCTCCCTCTCTTTTTCTCTCTCTCTCTCAAATAAAATAAAATAAAATATGCATTTAAATTACTCGTAGAGTGAGTATTGGATTCCAGGTTTAAAAATAACATACTCTCAGGATTTGTAGGCATTAGGTCACATTTTCTAGCATCCAGAGCTACTGATAAGAACTTATTCTTAGTCTCTGCTCACTGAAAGTGAACTTTCTTCTTACTCTGGAAGCATTTAATTTAGTTTCTTCCTTCTCCTTGAAGTTCCAAGTTTTCTGTAGGAATGGATTTTTTAAATGTTCATGATTTCTCTTTCAGACTCTTTTTCAAACTGAGTACTCATGCCTTTGTCTCAGAGAAATTATCTTCTAATAGATCATTTAATTTTTTTCTCCCTTTTATTGACTCTGTTCTTTGCCTCTAGAACCACAGTAAGATAAATGACGGATATCCAAACCACTTAGTATTCCCCTCACTCTCCTTTTTTTCCCCTTTGGTTCAGGTCTGCATGATTCTTTTATCACCATATTACTGGCATGGACATTAACTACAGCCATTCCCTTACGCAGTCTGCCTACTGAATTTTCTCCTAGTGGCAAAAATACTTTTAATTACTGGGCTTACTTTTTTGTTCTCCAATCGTTCCATTTTCGTAGTGGCTGCATTTTTATTCACCTACATATTCTTTCCAAGTATCACTGAAGCCATCCATAAGTTGTTTTTTTTTAAACTGTCTTGAATTAATCTTCATTACCAACACACAATCATCTTACTTGTTAGTCTTAAGGTCTCTCATGTGTGATGTCTTGTCCTCTCCTTTACTGACTGCAGGTGCACCTGCTAATGCAGGTCAGAGCTTTGACCTGAGTCTCTTTTGCATTCATATTGGTCTGTTCACAAAAAATGCTTCTTGGGATGACTCAGTGTTGAAGCAAGAATGTGATAACTGTAAACTTCATTTAAGAGTTGTGAATAAGGGGCAGCAGGCCATAAACACTAAGCAAGAAAAGAAGAGACTTTATTACTTTGATGTATTCCTTCTTGAGAAAAATTGCCTTCCCTTTCCTTTTCATCAGGTGCCTGCCGTATGTGTTTCAGATCTTTCTCTTACTCACGGCTGAACCCTCCAATGACCACATATGACCTTGGAGCTACATCACTTTCTTTGCAGTGCACAACTTGGGTTCTTTTGTGTGGCCTAAAACCTCTTCTCTCTTTTATTTATGTGTTAAAACAGGAGATAGATGTGGTCCACAAAGCCCTACCATCCAAGATCCTGCCCTTGAAATAAAACATATTTAAAAATATGTTATTTATTGAATGTAAGAGCCAAAGGAAGGGGAGGAGTGCTTTGCGATACTGTCTTCCAGACACAAAGTGGCCATGGCACGGAGGGGAAAAATGATGACATCAAAATAGAAAAGAGATTAGTTGGAAAGAAGAGGGAATAAAAGGAGTGGTAAGAGGGGATTATGATCATGGTATGTATTATATCATGTATATGTATTGAGGTTGTTAATAAAAAGGGTTTTGGGGGTTTTGGGTTTTTTTTTTTTTTTTTTGGCTTTTTGAGGTAGGGTTTCACTCTAGCCCAGGCTTACCTGGAATCCACTATGTAGTCTCAGTGTGGCCTCGAACTTTTGGCGATCCTCCTACCTCTGCCTCCTGAGTGCTGGGATTAAAGGCGTGCGCCACCATGCCCAGCTAATAAAAAGCTTTTATTAAAAGGGCTGGAGAGGTTGCTTAGTGGTTAAGGTGCTTGCCTGAAAAGTCAAAGGACCTAGGTTCAATTCCCCAGTACCCACATAAGCCAGATGCACAAGGTGGCACATGCATCTGGAGTTCATTTGCAGTAGCTGAAGGCCCTGGTATGCCCATTCTCTCTCTCATTCTTTCTCTCTCTCTCTCTCTCAAATAAATAAAATAAGATATTTTTAAAATATGTGTTTATTGAGTACTATGGTAGGAGTTCAAAAGTGCCCACAAGTCTTGCCCACCCCTTTATATAGACCTCGTTACAAATTTCCTCCTTTACAAGAGGGGGTTTATTTCTTCAGCTCCTTAAATTTAGCTTTAGCCATGTGGCTTACTTTGTTCAATGGGAAGTGAATTGAAAGAGACCAAAAAATCACGTGCACAGTTGAAAGAAGAAGCTCCGCTAGCCAGCTGCATAACCAAAGTTATATGGCCCAAGCTGCCACTGTGGCTTCAACAGGCTGCTAGACACTAGACATGTGATAAAGGCTTGCTCTAGATTTTGCAACTAACAGCCAATCCACCCATTGACTGTGGATGATTAAAAGAATGCATCAGAGTTTGAGATGAGTTCATGCAGGTAATGACTGCCTAACTGATCTAATAAAGACTGTTGCTTCAGGATATTACATTTTGGGGTCATTTGTTGTATAGCAAAAGCTACCTGATACAAGCACAGACTTGTATTAAGATTTGTTATGTTACCATGACATACCTAATTAGACCTTTTCGCTCATATCGTAAAAAAGAAATGAATAAGGCAATTTCAAGACTAATACACACTGTGAAGGCAGGGAATCAGGGTCAGACATAAGTGACTGGCAGGGCTTGGCATCTCATTTAGATATTATGATCGGAGAAGATATCTTTGAACAGGCATGATTTGAGCTAAAATCTGAATGACAAGGATGTGCCAACCATGTAAAGGTCCAGGGACAGATTGCTATAGACAGAGTGATGAGCAAGTGAAAAGGCACTGAGGTAGAAACATCACATAAAGGGACACAAAGAAAGTCAATGAGGCTGGACTATAGAACACACGGAGAGAGTGAGTAGAAAGATGGAGTCAGCAAGACTATATGAAAGGACTTAGGCTAAAGTTAAGTTACTTACCTTGGTATTCACAGCCTACCTCACCCCTGTCCTTTATGTTTATAGAGTAGGAGTTACTGAAGGACACCTTTGGGGAAAATTGATTTTTCTGCTGGCATTCTGGGCTACAATGTGCCATAATCAGTTTTCTTCATCAATCAGATTACATCTGTTTCTGTATTCTAGGATTTCTTCAAAACATCCTTCTCCAGTGGCCTGCCTTCTAGTTTTCCAGCATTATCATGGAGATATATGTATATATATATAATTTTTAAGCAACAAGGTATATGTTTGTCCTCAGTTCACCAACTTTAATTGAAATTCTCTTATCTTGCTTTAGCATTTGTGACTCTAAGCTCATCTTAATGTCTCATCCTGTTTTTCTATCCTGTATCTTCTCTTTGTTTCTTCTCATATACAGCTGGTCTTTGTAGCAGCTAGTAAGAGGTAAGGCCTCTGTGGGACATTTACTATCCAATGAATATTTATTGAATACCTTCTGCAATCAAATTAAAGCCCTTCTTCTCCCCTCCCCCATGTTCTTGGTCTACCACTTTTCCTTTGATCCTGGAAACACCATAGACCAATAGAAAGGAGACCATCACTTGCTCCTCCACCCAGGGCCTCAGAATATGCAGTTCCCCCTGCTGAGGTCACAATGCTCCCCACTTCTCCCCCAATTCCCTTCCTTGTCCTCACTTGTGGTCATCATCTGGCCTTAGCTTATAAGCTGCTTGTTCAGAGAGGCCTCCCCATTTTTCTAATTTTCTCTGCTTTCCCCTGCGTAGCAGATGCTGCTGGGGCCCTTGCATGCTGGTGCACACATTCCTCTTTTGTTCTTGCTATGGTGGGATCTACCTGCATGGAAGGTAACTTCCTACCACAGTAGGAAGTCAGCTGATTTGAGTGCAAAAGGCCCATTGCCTGGCCTCCGTAAGATTATTAAAGTAAAGATTCTTAAAGACAGTCCCAGTAGAGGGATCCTGAAACAGATTTCTTTTCAGAGGTGAGGTTTATGAGGGGGTTTTGCATGCCATAGAATAGCATAGTGGAGCTCTAAAGCCAGAAGAGGCTTTGGTTCTGAGGAACAAAGAGAGATGTCCCTTTCTATATTTGTGTGGGGGGGGGGCGGGAGATTATGTCTGGGCATAGATGATGTGAGAAGTCACAGGAGCAAGGACAAAAAGTGGGAGATTAAGAAAGCCCTGGTCCTTCAGGTCTCTGAGGGGGAAGAGCTCTTCCTCTGCCCTGCTGCCAGGCTCTTCTGGCTCAGGACAGGGAGAGGCGAGGAGAGTCAGGAAGGCACTAAATCAGAGAGAGAGTGTGTGAAGTTTTAATTCAAAGTGGCCTCCACCTGGGCAGTTTCTGGACTCTTAAAGTGACCATACCTGTGTTCTAACAAGGTTGCCCAGTGCTTCCTGGGGTATCAAACTCAAGTGAGTCTACAGCTGGGAGCACACCCTTGCTCAGTTTTCTTCTGCTGTCTCCTTTCCCCCTCCCTCCTTGAGAACACTCCTCCAGCAAATTGTTGATAACAATGTCTACCTCTGGTCCTCCAAACCCAGACTAGGACACTAAGAGCATTTTTTTTTTCTGTTTGTTTTTGTCAAGATTTTTCACATGTCTTCAGATAACTAAAAACAACACTCCTGCCTGGTCCCACAAACCTCCAAGTGTGTTGGCGATTCATATGACCACTCAGATATGAATGGTGTCCCTGGCCACACAATGCCCCACATGAGCTCTGGAGGAGTTCTTCCTGAGGAAGGGAATGATGGAAAAGCATAGTCATCCACCCTGGAGGCTGTGTGGAATGTCTGGGGAAAACTCTTTGTCTGACATGACAAAAGGAATATTTTTTTAGAGGCTTTAATAAAATCATTTTATCTAAAATCCAATATAAATACTATGTTGTGTTAATCTTCAAGAACCAACAAATCAATTTCAACTTTGTTCTTTTCCTATAGTATAACAAACTTGGCTAAATATGGGACTTTGTGTATGTAGGGGATTTTCCCAAAAGTTCAAAGTCATGATTGAATACCTTTTCCTAAATGTATCCTCTTAGGGGGCACAGAGTATTAGCACAAAGAAATAAAACAGAATGAGTTTATATGTGAAGATGCAATGGAGATATTAACTAATGGCATAAGACCCCCCCCCCCATGGTTTAGAAAGTAGCTCATATACAAACATAGCCAAACACCAGAGCCTTGTCACTTACACCTCCAAGACTCACCACTTAGACTACTTGAGATTGAATTGCTATGGAGGCATGAACTCAACCCACACACATGATGAAGTTGAAATGCCAGAGCTGTTAGATGGCTGGGGAGTGAGCTGACCATTAGCATCTACTTGATATAATCACTCACTGAAAAGGTTAACATTTTTTCACCTGCTAATGTTGCTAATGGATGTGCGTAGGTTAGAGAAAGCAATACAAAATACAGATCTTACGGCTACCTGCTCTGCTTTAGAGAAGGTTCAGTTTCTCCCATAAAGGCTGACACATTGGACATTTGGTTCTCAGTGTGATCATGTTAAGAGATAGTGAGACCTTTAAGAGATGGAGCCTAGAGGGAGATTAATGGGAGAGCTGTCCTCAGACAACATGCAATGGCTATTACAAAGGAAAACTACCTCTCCCAGTATCCAGCTTACCGTCTTGACATGTGATCTCTGCCTCTCACCTGTGCTCCAGCCATGATGCCAAGTTCCATGAAGCCCTTACAGGAGCCCAGCCAATGATGGCACAATGCCTCAAACCTCCAGAACTGTGAGCTGAACTGCAACTCTTGTCTTTATAAAGACTAACCCAGTACTAATCCAAAAGCTTTCACACCATCAAGTGTTGACTATCATCTGTCTTTGGCAGTCACTGTGATAGCTGCCTTTAAGATTTGACCTTCCAAATGTACAGCTGAGGAAATAGAGACACCAGTGTACAGTCTAAATGAAGAAGAACATTGATTGAGGACTTCCGTTAAGTTGGATTTGAAGGTGGCCAAAGTATCCCTCTCCCAATTCTTTGCTCTCCAAGCCTTCCCACCTGCAGATCAAGTCATCACTTAAAAAAAGACAAGTTAGCACTTGATTAGCAAGACCCTCCCAACTGCCCCCACAGTGTGGGTATTCTTTGCATCATGCATCTTTCTCTTCTGTGGCATTGCCATCATCTTGTTGCTAAAGTATGACCCTAAACTTCTCCCCTTTCTTCTCCTGCCACTATCCACAAGGGTATCAGCTTTTGAATGTGATTCCTTACCCTCAATGGATGTGGTCATCACTTCTATATCACTCGGCCTGACCACATATTAGGTCTTCACAACACTGTAAGTGTCTTGTGCGTCCAGAGTACCACGCAGGGCTCTTTGGCAAAATCCTGTTAGTTGGCTTTGCTCCCAACATCTCCCCCTACACCAGCTTGTACTGACTTTATCATGTGCAGGATGTGAGATTAACCATCAGGATGCTTTTGTTTTAGAGAAAATAATATTAAAATTTTTATTCCTTTCTAGAAGGACAGCAATATGCAACAAGCAAGGGGAAATTCATCTGTAGATCTGCAGCTTACAACCCCATGTGTTTATAAATCATTCTTTCTTGGTCTTTTATAGGTTTGTGAGTTCCTTCAGTCTTATTTTGTGGGGACCAAGCCCATATGATGTGATTTTTCTCAAATCCTCTCTTATCACCACTGAATTCATGTTTATATTGTGCTCCTTTTTTCCCCTTCTTATCTCAAGAAAAGACATTTCCACTGGCATTAACTAGTAAACATAAACATGTACATGGCACAACATTTTAGACTTGTGTCTTGTTCTGCTTATTTGCATCCTGTAGTGTTTCAAATGAGACCAAAGATGCCTGTGTTTACATAGCTCCAATAAAAAGAACCGTCTCCCTCCACTTCTAAGAAAGGCCCAGCTGAAGGCTAGGACCATCACTGTAATATTCTTAGGATGGAACTTTACCTCTACCCAGAATACAGAAACAGTGCAGGTTTTACTGCATTGGCTTTGGCAGACAAACAAAGGGCTTTCCAATTCACAGCTGCACAGTCCACCACCCCCTTCAGTACCTAGAATATGAGGCAATGCTGAGTAAGTAAAAAAGGGTCAATGGCTATTTGTCTAGTAAGCCTTCTGATGCCTGGAATATTCTATGATGTTCCTGTTTGCTTATATGACACAATTTTATAGGATTATTATCAAGGCAGTATCTTATCTGTGGTGGCTTGTGTCATGAATGTTTGGTCCCCAATTGTTGGCAACTTGGGGAAGCTGTGAGGCTTCTGGGAGGCAGAGACTTGCTGAAGGGGGTGTGTGCTGGGGAACTAATTTAAGGTAATGTAGCCCAGGTCTAAGCCCAGTACTTAGACTATTTCCTTCCTACTGCTGTGGAGTTGTGATCCCACCTGACAGTTTGCTTTCATTATGTTTTCTCCATCATGATAAAACTTCCACTTGAAACTGCACGCTGAAATAAACCATTTCCTTCCATAACCTGCTTCTGATTGAGCATGTTGTCCAGTCATGAGAAAGTAACTGCAACATCATCTCAATCTCCACAAACTTGGGTCTTTATTCTTTTAAAACCACTACTATAGTCATGAGGGGCTTCAGTCTTATGACCTTATCTAGTCCGAGTTACCTCCCAAAGGGCCCACCTCCAAGGTAGGACTTTGGAGATTAACTTCCAACATGAGTTTCTCAGGAACAGATACCAGACCTCATTATCCTTCAAGGTCATATTTTGTGGGGATCAAGTCCATCCAATAAGAATTTCCTCAAAATCTGTTTTTTGACTGTAAATTTCTATTTTAGTTCCCCTTGTTTCTTCTTATTTCAAGAGGAAAAAAAAACTCTGATTAGCATTAAGTAGCAATGCATGGCACATGACACAACATTTGCTTTGACTGTTTATCTCCATGGCCATTTTCCTACTTCTTCTTCTTTAACTTCTTCTTTACTTTTTAAAAATTTTATTTGTGGGCTAGAGAGATGACTCAGTGGTTAAGCACTTGCCTGTGAAGCCTAAGGACCCCGGTTCAAGGCTCAATTCCCCAGAACCCATGTTAGCCAAATGCACAAGGGGACGCACGTGTCTGGAGTTCGTTTGCAGTGGCTGGAGGTCCTGGCATTCCCATTCTCTCTCTCTCTCTGCCTCTTTCTCTCTGTCTGTCACTCTCAAATAAATAAATAAAAATAAACAAAAATTTTTAAAAAATTATTTGTGAGCAGAGAGAATGGAAGAGAGAAGAGAAACAGAGAGAATGGGCCTCTAGCCACTGCAAACAAAATCAAGATGCATGTGCCATTTTGTGCATCTGGCTCTACATGGGTACTGAGGAATCAAACCCAGGTCATTAGGGTTTGCAGGCAAGCACCTTAACTGTTGGGCCATCTCTCCAACCTTCTTTACCTTTTTGAAAAAGAGGATTTCAGGCTGAGGAGATGGGTTAGGTTAGTAAAGTGCTTACTGTAGAAGTGTGAACACCTGAGTTTGTACCACCAGAATCCAAATAAAGCTGGACACAATAGTGAGAGAGTCTGAAACCTCAGAGCCCCTATAACCAGATAGGATCAGCTAGCCTGATATCTACAACAGCAAAAGACCTATCTCAAACAAGATGAAAGGTGAGTACCAACACCTGAGGTTGTCCACTGACATCCACTTGTATGCCATGGTATATACATATCATGCACCCCCCACACAAACAAGGAAGAATTTTTCTTTCTTTTTTTTTTAAGAAATATTTTATTTATTTGCAAGCAGAAATATACAAAGAGAGTGTGTGTGAGTATGGGTGCACCGGGGCCTCCACCTACTGCAAATGAACTCCAAATGCATGCACAACTCTGTGCATCTGGCTGACATGGGTACTGGGGAACTGAACTCAGGTCAATAGGCTTGGAAGGCAAGCAACTGCTGAGTCATCTCTCCAGCCCCCAGATTTTTTTCTTTTATTTACCAGGGGGGTGAAATTTCAGGGTGAGCCAGGTGAATCACCTTTGCTCATATCCTCCTAAATGTAACCCTCCTGAGAAATAAACTGGGTTCACACACTGTTGTGTGGGCTCAGAATTCAGTGGAGAAGGATATTGCTATTATAGAGTGTGGCAGTTGTGGGACTAAAAATTAGGTTAATTCTTCAGGGAGTAGAAGCAGAAAGGTGTTGCTCAGAAAGTACTGCTGAGCCAGGTCATAAAGAATTACCAGGTCAGTAGACATGGTAGCAAGGTATTCACAGAGTTCAGAGATGTTGGTGAAGGAAGGGTATATCACTCAGAGAAAAATTGCAAGTTAATTGAGCTCAGTCTCCTCAGGAAAATGGAGATTCAGTAGAGCTGAGCCACATTGGGGGAAGGTAGCCACTGAGCCTGGGAGCTCAGAGGTAGAGGAACAAGATGAAAAGGTAACAGTGCTGCCAAACAGAAATGGTTGACTTAGAAATCATAATAAAGTAGGATTAGAAATAGTTCCAAGAGTTGTTCTTCCAAAGAAGGAATGAACAAAGAAGGTAAGTGAAACACAAGAAGGAAAAGGGGATGAATGAAGGGAAGAGAAATGAAGCTTTTATAAATTTAATGAACGGAAAATCAGAATTATATAGGAAATAAACTTATTAGTGATATGTTTACAGACTGCTTAATACTTTCCAGGACTGGGCTAAGTGACTAGGATAAACAGTGTTATAAAAGACATGGCCTTTGGCTTCAAGGAGGTAACATTCTAACGGATAAATCCTACTTTGTTTACATAATTCCAAGATAAAATGCAACTGCAAATTGAAAATAGTATAAAGACACAGTGAAGAATGGAATGAAAGCAAGGTCAAGAAAAACACTGGGGCTGGGTGCAGGAGCCTGAAAGGTGTTTTTGAAGATGTGATGTCTGTCAAAATCTGGAGAAGAGATTTTCCAGGCAGAAATCATGGGAAAGCAACAGTGTAGAGAACCAACATATTAGTTGTTTTTTTTTTTTTTTCTCACTGCTATGAACAAATACCTCACAAGAAAAGGTTTAAGGAAGGAAGAGGTTTTTTTGGCTTACACTTCAAGGTTATAGTCTGTCATGGCAGGGAAGATATGTGCCAGGAGCTTGCAGCAGCTGGTGATAGTGAAGAAGCAGAGCGATGAATATTGATGTTCATCCATCTCTCCCCTTTTATACCTTCCCAGGCCCCAGCCCATGGAATGGTGCCACTCACAGTGAGGGTTGATCCTTCTACCTCAATTAATCTAATATAGAAACCCCTTCACAGAAATTCCCAGAGATTTGTTTCCATGGTGACTCTAAATCCTTTGATATGATTCTAAATCCTGTCAATCCTTTGACAACAAGAGATTAACCACCACAGCCAGCTTGTGTAAAAGCCTTGAGACAGAAAAGAGGATGGTCAAGTTTCAGCAGCCAGTAGGTCAGCAGGGCTAAGGCTAAATGGCAGGGTAACCAATAGTCCCTGTTTGGCCAAGATGATGGAAAGTGGGTCCTGAAATGTAGAACTATCAGTTTCAAAAACTGAAATACTATTGGGTAAACTTGGGTGGACTGGTCTCTGTGCTACTAAGAATTATTTTCATCACTGGGACAAATATCCAGAAAAATAATGAAACACCTTAAAGGAGGAAAGACATTTTTTTGGACCATGGTTTCAGGCCATGTGCTCTCTGCTGATGAGGAGACAGAGAATCATGGCTGGGGGCAAAAGGAGAAGCAAATTCTCACACATGGTGGGGGATGGGAAGCAGAGAGAGAGGCAAACACAAACATGCCAGGACAAGGTATCCTTCCAAGATGCCTTACTTCCTCCAACCAGGTACCATATTCCTCAGCTCTCCCAACAGTCTACTCAAATTTTAAATCCATCAGTGAACTAGCCCACTGAGGAAGGCAAATTCAATAACTTCCCACAAGCCCTACCTGTGAACACAGCTTATTCTGAGGACCAAGCCATCAATACATGAGTCTTCGGGGGAAAATACTTTATATACAAACCATAGCAAAAACCTTATTGACAAACATGAGCCAGAGCACTATAAGTAGGGCAAGAGTAGCAAAGATGGAAGAAAATGGGTAGATTCAAGAAAAACTGAGAAGAAGCTGTGCATGGTGACATATACCTATACACCTGACACTTGGAAGGCTGTGACAGGAGGAATGAGAGTTCAAGGCTAGCCTGGGCTACATGAGATCCTGTCTCAAAAATAAATCTTGGATTGGGGACATGATTCATAGGAGTAGTGAGGTCCAGAGTTCAAATCTCCAACATTCATGTAAATGCCAAGTAGGCGTGACAGCCTGTCTATAATCCCTGAACTCAGGAGGCAAAGAGAAGACATGCCTGGGACAAGCTGGATAGCTAGACTTTCTAAATAAACAAGCTGTAGGTTCAAGTGAAAAACATTGCCTCAGTTAATAAAGAAGAAAGTGATCAAGGAAGACACCTAATGTAAATTTCTAATGTTCACATGCATCTGCACACGGGTGGCCACATACATACTAACATAAATGCACACACTCACAATACCCCACGTATATACACACGAAAAAATTTCCCCACCCAAATAAAAATAAATATAATGTGGACAAACTATAATGACTAAACAATAGACAGAGAAAGTAGCTGATCCAAAGTGATCTCTTTGGAAACTGGGAAAATGCATAAAGAATGCACCCAAACAAATGATGTTGATTTTGTTCTTTGGCACCCACTGTCAAATCAGAGTTCCAGATTTTAGTGACACTGTAGTAAAGACTGGTGCTCTCATCACTTGCATCCTCAGAATGAAAAAAGAAGCTGTGCCGGGCGTGGTGGCGCACGCCTTTAATCCCAGCACTCGGGAGGCAGAGGTAGGAGGATCGCCGTGAGTTCGAGGCCACCCTGAGACTCCATTGTGAATTCCAGGTCAGCCTGGACTAGAGTGAGACCCTACCTCGAAAAACCAAAAAAAAAAAAAAAAAAAAAAAAAAGAAGCTGTGCCTGGTGGAGTTCTAGATGTGCTCAGGAAAAGTTTGTGGAAGCCAGACTTCATCTTTAAAGGAGTCTTCCTTGGCCGAGTGAGGAGTCAGGCTTCAATGGGAAAGAGAAAAACAGGAAGCCTGCAGTACTAACGCCATCCACCCTGCTTTGAAGCGGCATGTCAAGAACTGTGCTGTTCTTGCGCCCCAGCGCTCACATTCCAATACTGAACCCAGAGGAAGCTGTAGCTGAATTACGAAGTCCTTTCAAGGCTAGACATTTGACACATCTGCTATAGAAGCCTTATAAAAAGCACACTGGTTGCCTGTAAATTTTATAATTATGTTAATTCAAACTCAAAGACACTCCCATGAATTTTTAAAGAAATATTTCCAACTCAGATCACAGAGTTTGTTCAGCTTGCCATTGAGATGTAGGGAATATTTGCTGTATGCACTAAATTCTCTTCTCTAACTGCCCACGTCAGGAGAGCACAGACTAGAATGAAGATGAGCACAGGAGAGTGAAGATGAAAGCTTACTGATCAATGTCACCTTAATCCCCGTTCAAGTACACACTTCCAGGGAGACCTTCGCCGCGTATCTAGACAGGTGAGAGCTTGCTGTCTAACACCCCTGCTTCTTAAGTGGAAAGGCACTATCCTTGGCCATGGAAATAGAATGATAGGAACAGAAAAGGCCACCAAAATTATTTAGCCTGATACTTTATTTACTTTTCTCATAGCTGTGACAGAACACCTGAGTAAATCAACTTAAGGACTTATTTTGACTCACAGTTTGGGGGTACAGTCCATCACAGCGGGGAAGGCATAGCAGGAGGAGCTTCAGGCAGCTGGTCACATTGCATCTGCAGTCAGGAAGCGAGAGAGAAAAATCCTGGTGTTCAGCTCACTTTCTCTCCTTTTTATATAGTCAGTGATTCTAAATCCCATCAACTTGACAAGATTAACCATCAAACTTTATTTTCAACCCACAGCTGGTTTTCCAAGATTCATTTATTCATTATTTATTGAGCATATACTGTATGCAAGGCATTATTTTCTTTTACCCCCCCCCTTTGGTGTGTGTGTGTGTGTGTGTTCAGATGCATGTAAGCATGTGTGTGGAGGTGCATATGGAGGGCAGAGATGGACATCAGGTGTCGTCCCTTACTGGATGGCTTCTATCACTACACCTTAATTTTCATGAGACCAGGTCTCTCACTGAACCCAGCTTACCAGTTTGGCTACAATAGCTACCCAGCAAGCCTCAGGAATTTTCCTGTCTCTGTATCCCCAGTGCTGACATCTCAGCATACCCAGCTCTTACATGGCTGTGAGGCTGGAACTCAAGTCCTCATGCATGTGCTGCAAACACTTTACCCACTGACCATTTCCCAAGCCCACACAGGCATTCTTCATAAAAATTTGAGATGCATCAGTTAACATAACAGACACAAATCCTTCCTCTCATTGATTTTACGTCCTAAAGGGAGATACCAAGTAATAATAAAATGAGCAATAAACATGAATACATAAGCTATATAGCACCATATGTTGGGAGGCAAAAACAGTTATGCCACAACAGAAAAAGGAGGTCAGGGTCAAATGGCTCCACGTGATAGGAAACGGTGCAGGCAGAAATTCAGATAAGCTGGTTGGATAGTTTTCACTGAAGATGTCTGAAAAAAAAAATTGAGAGAGGTGAAAGTGTGAGCCAGGGAGACTTCGAAGGAAAGCCTGACTGATTGCTTTTTATTTTGCCCTCCAAAACAGCCCATAATAATCTAAATAGGATCTTCAGCAAACACACTACTATATTCAGAAGCCAAGGGGTTTACATGTAACCCACTAATAGGTGCCTCAATCCATTTTCTCTCTAATACTCTACATAAACTCAGCCACACTGCTGTCCATTCTAGGACCCCAGGAGCTCTTCCGGAACTCTTAGCATATTGTAGAAAAACAGAACATTGTGAGATTGTTTGTTCCTGTGTTTATCATACAGACTCTACAGGATGGAAATTCAGAGATGATGGAAAATGGAAAAATCTGATTCTCCTGCTTCCTAGCTGCTGATTATGCAACATGTTATCACTGAGTCTCACTTTTCTGGCCTGTGAGGCAGATGAAGATAATAATAACTGAATAGGACTTTCATTTGCATTTTATGAGAAATCATATGTAGAGCACTTAGCATAGTGCTTGGCATACAGTAAGTGCTTAATTAAAGTTACCACTTTTGGGTGGTATCCATCTGTGTGGGAGCAAGACTCTTCTTGTCTTTGATTATAGTATACACGTGCTTTGCATAGGTCCTAGCATAAATAGGGCTATGAGCAATGGAAGGCAGTTTGTCTAAAAGTACCCAGGAAAATATACCTCATTCTTTGTCTAGCTGGTAAATAGCCACCTGTTCAACAGGATAAGAAGTGAAGGTGCATGCGTGAGCACACACACACACACACACACACACACACACACACATTGCTTTGACCTTGCCTCTTTCTTGAATTTCCTGGTTTTGGAAGAAGAGAGTAGCCAAGAAAGGAGAGGCAAGATGCATAACTTTGTCCCTGACACTGTTGAATGAGACTGCTCCTCATGCAAATTTATTTTCTGCCCCTTTTCTCTCAAATGTATTATTGTAGACAATTAAGACATTGGGATGATTAACACTGATTGTCAGCCCAGTTGAGTTGAGGGAAGAATACCTAGGAGGTTGGTAAAGCAGGCCTTGGAGTGTGCCTCAGTGCATTTCCAGAATTTCGATCATGAAGGTTCATACACACTGAATGGAGTAAGCCATTAGTGGGTTTGAACTTTTCATACATGATTAGGAGATGGTGGAAGTGTAGAGGGTGGGGTATAGTTGGAGAAAATAGGTCACTTGCAGAGCTAAATCTCACCATGGTCCTCCCTGTTTTCCTGCTGTCAGTGTATATCTGTCAGCAGGTGGATAACATATTCTGCCCCATGCTCCACCACCACTATATCCCATCCCAGTACCTGAGGCCCAAAGGCCCTGGGCTACACCCTTTCCCAGACCATGAGCCAGATGAATCCTTCCTCCCTTTAGTTGCTTGTGTTATGTGTTTGGTCGTAGCAGACAAAGTAACAGTACAGACATAACAGCAATAATATTGATTCTCTTGTGTGTTTTGCTGTTAAAGAAAGGTAAGATGTGATTCTATATATAGAAAGTCTTCATAAAGAGAATCAAAAGTGTGATCCCAAATGCCTTGCAATGTGGATAAAAACGTTACTTACCAAATTAAAAAGACGATTCTGAAATCTCCTTGGTTACCACTTTTTAGAATTTAAGAACTATAACACCCATGATGCTGAGATTTTGTTGGTATGCAATAGTCTCAGATACACAATCTAAAATCATGAAGGTTTTCTGGACATCCCACCAGGATGTAAGTGATTATAATCTGTGACCATCTCCATGTCTCTTAAGACTGAAGAACTAACTATGGGTAAAAAACACATTTTGAGCCAAAGGGAATTGGTGATATGAGTATTCTTGCTATGAGCTGTTTTGGATTCAGGTGTTAAGTAAAGAGGTTATCTCATCCTATTGTATATCAGTATATAGGTCAGTAAACTGTGGAACAATTCTAGCCTATTAGCCATTTTGTAAAGAATTTTTTGCATGTGTATATGTGAGTGGTGTACATGGAATGTGTATATCTATGTTGAGATGTATGTATGTACATGTGGGGGTACATACGTGTGCACATGTATGTAGAGGCCATAGGTTGACATTGATTATCTTTCTCAATTACTCTCCATCTTATTTTTTCTTTATTTTTATTTGTATTTATTTATTTGAAAGTGACAGGCAGAGAGAGAGAGAGAATGGGCACACCAGGGCTTCCAGCCACTGCAAACGAACTCCAGATGCGTGCGCCCCCTTCTGGCTAACGTGGGTACTAGGGAATCAAGCCTCGAACCGGGGTCCTTAGGCTTCACAGGCAAGCACTTAACTGCTAAGCCATGTCTCCAGCCCTCCACCTTATTTTTTGAGTCAGAGTCTCTCACTGAACCCAGAGCTCACTGACTCAGCTAGCTTCTCTAGCCAATAAGCTCTGGGGATTCTTAGAACCAGAATTACAGACTACAGGTATGCACCACCACTCCTGGCTTTTACATAGATGATGGCATGTGAACTCATATCTTTAGACTTGCATGGCAAGCACTTTATCCAATGGCCTATCTCCTATACTCCTTTAAACATATTTTATAAAGTTTGAAATTTATTCCTCCTCCTTCCACAATGGGCCCCAGCTTATTAACGAATTGTCCACAGCTCAAGTGAACCTTTGGCCTATTGCTCACTTTGCTGTTAAAGAAGTTCATGAGCTATAAGAACATTTGCAATCCATAGCCTGAAGGCCAATTTTGACCCACTGTTTGTTTTTTGCCAATAAAGTTTAATTGGAATGCAGCTGTGACTATATGTCTTTGGATACATTCAGGCTACAACAATAAGAACCTGTGACAAAGGTCCAGAAATATTTGCTACCTGATGCTTTTAAGAAAATTTTGCTGACTGCTGTTCTAAGTGAACAAAGGTTATAAAGAATTTGTACTCAAGAAGGTAGGGAGACAATTAAAAGATCACACTGAGCATGGCAAAAGATAATGACACACTTAGCTGAGCTTAGGGATTGTTGTTCAAACAAGAATCATCAATCTTATTGTGTGATAGATGATAGATTGATGATAGATGATAGATTATTGCTAGATATATAACATAAATAGATGATAGATAGATACGTACATAGATACATAGATATGTAGATGATAGACAGATGTAGACTTTTCTATCATCCTGGAGATTGAACCTAGGTTAGACAAGCACTCTACACTAAGGTATATCCCTAGCCCCTTTCTTATTTGAGACCAAGTTGTCCAGGTTAGCCTGAAATTTGCAGTTTCCCTTCCCTGATAGCAAACAAAGTAGCTATGCTCATGTGAAATGGACTTGTCTTATAAATTTTTCGAGACAAGTTCTCACTAGGTAAAACCTGGGTTGGACTCAAACTCCCAGTTTTTCAGCCTCTAGTGCTGGGTAGGGTGCATGAAGCCTAACTAGCTTTGCTTACGTGATTTTGTTAGTATTTAATTTTTGTTAGTTTTGAATTTAGAGTTGTGTAAAAGTTAAAAGAACTTAGAATTTGGGGCAAGACAATCTACAAATAATTAACCTAACATTTGAATAATAAATCAAGTGGCAGCAGAGCTCAAGACAAGTTTGGTAAGGGGGGAATGTACCTTATCTGGGTTTGAAATGCATAGTACAGCATCTGTCTCTCCCTCCAGATCTTTGCACTGCCCTCCTTGCCCTCTGCCCTCTCTCTGCTCTCATCTGTACAAAGACCAGCAATCTGTCTCTTTAAAGAACAGGCAGAAAATTTTTAGACAAACTCAATGGCAACTTCTCATCTCACCTATCATTGACACATCTAGACAGACCACAGGTACAGGTAAAGCTATATTCCACCAAAGCTTTATGAATGGACAATGACATTTGAGTTTAATATAATTTTCCTGCATCACAAAATACTCTTTTGAGCGAATTTCAGTCATTTTAAAATACAGAACTGATGCTTAGTTCCTGTGGCCTACAATGGAAGCACAGGAGACTAGATTTAGCCCATGGGTCATAGTTGAACATCCACTGTCCTCTCCTCTTGGTGCACATATTATACATAATAATAAATTGTACTGTGTTCCTACTTTAACACATGTACCTGTCCCTGTAGCTCTTATAATATTAAGTCCTTTCACAGGACTAGGACTTCCATCCTTCCAAATGTGATTTCACCCACATTCTCCATGAAATTTGTGCTCTGAACACAGTGAACTGATTAGTTCTCTCCCATTGTTCTGATCCTATTGTTACACTGACATCCAAGCCCTCTCCTCTACCCAGAATGCCCTAACCCTCCTCCTTCACCTGGGTGCATCTCTCTGTTCAGTGCCCTACTATGCCCTAGCCCAGCTAGCTGAACACGCCTCCATTCTCACAGTGCTGGATATCTCTATTATAGACAGCACTTAAGTGCATGGAATGTAATTATTTATCCAAGTGCTTTTTTGCCTTGATCACCTGAGCTTTCTGAGAGCAGGGACTATGGAAATTCATCCCTATCTCCATAATATCTAGCGTAATATCCTGATGCTAATGAGAGACTCAACCAATACCTGTGTAGTGAATACTAAGCATTTGTTAGTAATAGAAAGTAGAAATTTACTTGGGTATACTCTATGGTCCAGCCACTGCACTTCTTTCACATCATCGGAGTTAGTGCATCAGTTCAATACATTTCTCCTCCCACTCAGTTTTATCAAATTAGGCTACAACATCTTTGTTTCACCACATATACTGTGTATTCCATGGTGGAGTCAGACATCAGAGACAAGCTGATGGAGAAAATGTCTGGGTTCCTTAAGTCACACTGATTCTTCCTTACAATTAAACCAATCCCATCTACTTATTCTTTAGTATTTTTGAGCTCTGCACAAAAGGAAAGCCTACCAAATTGTTATTAAATAAAAGAAAAAAATTAAGTTGTTGACATTTCAGCAGAATTCAGCTTCATCTTTGTCACTGGGCAAAACGAGAGGCATGCCCTGCTTTAGTGGAGCTGCAAGCACATAAATGAAGCCCAAGTTGAGTCAAAGAGGACCCCAGGGACCTGACTGTGCATTCTCCTCCAGGCTGGGCCAGAAGAGCGTCCCTTTGTTTGGCCGTGGATGTTTTCCAAATTTAGAGAGTCCTTAATGACTCTTCAACTGCATTACATCCTGAGGATAATTAGTGATGCTGCTGCTCGGCTGTTCAGCACCAATCAATCAAAACAGATACACAGAGCTTGCAATACATCCAGAATCTGAACCCAGTCCAGGGAAGAAAAAGATATCACCTTCATGGCTCTATCAAAGAAGCCCATCTTTCTGGGGAATGTATTTCCGGAAGCAATAAATAAATTAAATAAATAAGAGGCATTTAGTAGCTTTTGTTCTGGCACAGTTTTTCAGTGGTTGGGGGAAAGTGTTAGAAAGACCTTTTGGGGGAAATATACCACAAAAAATCAAAGCAGGGAAGATGCTGAATTTTCCTGAAGCTTGGAAGAGCGTCATCTCTTCTGAAAAGATGTTCCAAAGCTATCTCCAAACGTGTTCCCTGAAGTCGTTCCTATAATGCAGCATGAACTCTATCAGCATCTGGCGCAATCGTGGATCAGACCCAAGAACAGTGTTTGTCTTCACACTGTTGTGCAGGAAAACAAGCCACTACGCTCAGGAAAGGTGGGGAAAGCCAACTCTGTGGGGATGTTGCTGACAACAAGGTCTTAGAAAACCATGAGTCTAGAGAATTGCTCTTGGACCCTGGAGGACTACAGTACACCAAAGCAGTATGCGAGGTGCTTAAGACAGCAAAAGCTGCTCTGGTAGGCAGTACTGGGCTTTGAACCCAGGGGCCGGGCATCCACCATGGCACCTGTGGACCACCAGCCTCAGGCTGACATGGCTGATTTTAAAATAAAAACTTGAATTTCTAACAGTATCCCATGTCCACTGAATACAATCTCTTGGTAGAATATGGAAATATCTATTTCATTTTATTTTAAACAAAGTCCCCAAGATTTTTGTCCTCCTGAGAATTTGAAATCTATTGAGTCAGCAACTATGTGTGTGCACATGCATGTGTGAGTGTGTTCTTTAGAACCACAGGCAATAGCTGAGGAGAGAGAAGAACACAGGTAAACACTCACCTTCAGAGTAAAGGACAGGATTGACCAAGTCACACTAGAGAAAATAGTTCCTTAAGGACCTCACTTGAAAACCCATGGTGTGTCTAAATGAGCATGTATGCTGAGCCCACCCAGAAGCATTCACTGAATTATTGCAACAGTGTTGAGTAAGAGATAGTCCTCACTGAGAAGGAAGTTGAAACTTAAGCCATGTGAGTAACACACCCAGCACTAGACAGTGGAAAGGGGAAGAGGTCACATATAGTGCTGTCTATAGCAAATCATGGGTCCTTTTTATTATCCCTTAGGTGGCTTTCTGAAAAGACTTCCTCCCTCCCTCCTTTCCTTCCTTCCTTCCTGTTTCTTCTTTACTTTTTCTGTTTTCCTCAAGGAAGGGTGAAAATGGTTATAGAAGAAATGGAAGGAGAGAGCGTAGAGAAAATGGATGTAGACAAGTGCTTTTTATAAAATTTATTGTGAACGTGAAAGCAAAATTGGAAATAATGTGAAGGGCAGAGTGGATCCCACAGTGTTTTGTTTCTCTGAGGCTGTTTGGATTTTCAGACGGAAGAGCTTACTTAGTTACATTCAAATGGGAATTTTGATGTCAACCACTGATCTGTGTCTGTCTCTAAGGTTTCCAAAATGCCATGAACAGTAAATCATGCAGCATGCCACTTTGAGAAACTGTCTTCATTTGAACCAATATATTTCAGATACATAGAGTGCATCAGTAATCCATTACTTTTTAAAATATTATTTATTTATTTACTTAAGAAAGAGATGTAAGAGGAGTTAGAGAGACAGAAAGAGCAAGTATGGGGGCACCAGGGCATTCTGCCACTGCATACGAACCCCAGACACATGCACCACTCTGTACATCTGGCTTTACGTGGGTACTGGGGCATAGAACCTGGGCCATCAGCCTTTGCAAGCAAGTGCCTTTAACCACTGAGCAATCCGTCCAGCCCCAATTCTTTCCTTTTTACTTGTTGTGTAGTATTCCACCACACTGACATGTCATAGCTCATCCATTCATGATGAAAGGGTATTTGTATTGGTTAAGTTTATGGCTCACTGTACTGGCAGCCATAGCAAACACAGACTCAAAGGTTTTTGCATGAACTTCACTTTTCCTTTGCCTTGAGTGAATATCCAAGGATGGGGGGGCAGTTGCTGAGTCCTCTGGTAAGTATATGTTTTACCGAATAGTGAATTTCCAGATTGTTCTTTAAAGAGATGTACAGTTTGTCAGATTGCAATTTTTTCCCTTCAAAAAGTTGTGAATGAAATTGAAATTTATAAAAAGCTTAAGGTAAGGACCTGACAAAGGAGGGGAAGCAAAAATATGGAATGGAACAGATAGGGGTGAACCCTGGGGTTGCCAGAAAGAGGGAGGGGATACATCCAGAGTACAGGCACAGAGTCTGACCTCACACCAGAGTGATGCTGCCTCCCTCAGTGACAGGGGAGCAGGAGGGAAAGTGGGTGCAGATGTTGGTTTGCTATCAAGTAGGAGGAAGTTTCCATCTTTAAGGCAGGAACTAGAGGACAGAAAAGAAAGTGGAAGCCTTGCATGGTGGTGAATGCCTTTAATCCCAGCATTCTGGAGGCAGAGATAGATATCCATGAGTTTGAGGCCACCCTGAGATTACATAGTGAATTCCAGGTCAGCCTCGACTAGAGTGAGACTCCACCTTGAAAAGCCAAAAATGAAGGAAGGAAGGAAGGAACGAAGGAAGGAAGGAAGGAGAAAGAGAGGGAAATAGGAGGTAGAGAGAGGAAGGGAGCGAGAGAGGGAGGGAGGGAGGGAAGGAAAGAAAGAGAAAGAAAGAAAGAAAGAAAGAAAGAAAGAAAGAAAGAAGGAAGGAAGGAAGGAAGGAAGGAAGGAAGGAAGGAAGGAAGGAAGGAAGGAAGGAAGGAAGGAAAGAAGGAAGGAAGGAAGGAAGGAAAGAGAGAGAGAGAAAGCAAGCAAGCTGGGGAAAGTGGAGAACCTTCCACATTTTTTCTGCAGTGTGGAGAAATGCAGTGCCTTGTGGATCACAGTGGAACCTGCAGATGGCGCTGCACTGGTCATCAGTGGGACCAGTCTACTTGCCTGAAGAAAATGATGCTTTGATATCAAAGAACAACTGAGATGCTGGTTAATTAATCCCACGCTGCAAAGATGAGAATGTGGAAATTTCGGATAGAAAGTAAGTGAAGGGGGACTGTTTCAAGTTACAGAGTTCTCTCCTCCCAGCTTGGACCAACCTGGAGCCAGGGTCAAAGCTCTGCTGATGGCGGCCTACAGGTCCCACTGACCAACAGAAAGCCTGAGAGCGTGACAAAGGCTGAGGTAGGACAGGCGCGTGCCCACTCCTTCCTGCAAGTGTTGTGATTACTGTGTCCACCATGCCAGTAGGCCTCTTCAAGTCAGAACAACATCCCTCCTTGAAGCAGGTCCTCAGTCCAGTTTGCAATTTTCCAGTGCTCAGACCGGAGGACAATGCTTCCCAAGGACAGGAGCACCGGCTAAGAAGGGCCCTTCCCCAGAGACCTGAGACCTCATGTCACAGAGCCCCTCTTCCCATCACAGGACCACCTCCTCCTTGGGTCGTAGGACCTCCCCCCCCCCAAGTTCCCTATTGTGATAATTCCATTTCCCTCATCTATTTCTCCTTTTCCAGAAGTCAGTACTTCTGTGATGCCTTAAAGTTAGTCTTGCCTTTTCAGTTCTTCAGTACCTATTAGCGTTATTTAATATTAAATTCTCTGTTCAAATACCTTGTATGACTTCTTTCTCCTGAATGGACTCTGACCGAGGTACTTTTGAAGTAGAGATGGTTAAGAGATAGACGTAAGGATAGGACAATTGCATGCTTGACTAGTGATTTTCAAGGGAGGAGTTCTGAGGGGAGGGCAACAGAAAATGGGTTGTGAGCAAGGCTATGGAAACAAAGAAATCACCAATCTAAGCTACATTGTGTAGTTTGTCTACCTGGTGGCTGAGACCAAACCAGATGACAAAAGCCACCAGGGTGGAAAAGGAAACTGTGTACATGAATTAAACAGAGGATGAGGCCCAGAATGCCACTGAGGAAGACAATAGGGTGGAGCAGGGGTTACAGCTCAGCCATCTCAGCCACAGAAGAACAGCTTTGGATTCTTTCAAATTAGTGAGCCATGGTCTCAAGGACTAAGGTAATGAGGACCACAGCAGCCATACTTTCTACCCCCTGAGGTACATGGGATTGAAAAGGAAATTGCTTTTCCTGTGAAGCTGCAAAGGATGAAACATCCTCAGAGGACTAACAGGTGAAGACAAAAGGGTATGTGTTGATTAAATGCAAAATGATAAAGATTGCTATGAATTTAGTAAACACTTTAAAATGAATTTGTATGTTATTCATCAGAACAACATTCATGGGCATCTGTGAAAATTTATGTCCAAAACACATTAACTTTTTATTCTGTGTGAAATGCCTCAGATAGATGATAGATAGAATGAGAGATAGATAATAGATATACAGATCCAAGACACTCACTGAAATGAATTTAAGGGACATAGGCAGTCACAGTTTACAGGGAGGATGGATCTGGAAGACTCTTCCACCTGTGGCCTTCCTGGGTGCTCTTCACAGCTTTGTTAGTCATGTGCATGTGGCAGCCCTGAGGAGAATTAACCTTTTCATGTCATTAGGGATTCATAGTTTTAAAACAGCAGCTGAAAGTGGAGTGAAGGGGAATAATCCAGGAGTTCATGTCTTGGTTACCAGGACTCTAGATAAGCAGAGTTGTCAATAGGGCAGATCATGAGTGTCTGTGAACAACAACAAAACAGCGAGGCAAGCTAAATGTGGTGACACATGACTGATATCCTACCCCTAAGGAAGCTGAGGTAGGAGGATCATGAGTTCAAGGCCAGCCTGGGCTACACAGTGAAACACTATCTGGAAAAGATGGAAAATAAAAAAATAGAACAGTCTTCGGGGAGGAGATATAAACTCAGATTCCTACTGAGGTCAGGTAAGTAAGATGAGGTAGACCAGTTGTAAGATAAAAGAACACAGAACACAAAACTCATAAGCCAATCCCCTCTGAGCTCCATTCATCTGTGTGTGTGTGTGTGTGTGTGTGTGTGTGTGTGTGTGTGTGTGTGTCTTTAAATCCTCCTCAGAAGTCAACTACACCTGCAAGATGAGCAAGATCCTGAGAAATACGAGTACAGCAAACAGTGGGGATGGACAATGTAGAGGCAGGGTGCAGAACATTGGACATGGCCAGAATAGCCAGTGCTGGGTTGAACCCAAGGCAATTCCTCCAAAGTAAGATCTGTCTCAAATAGAAAAGAAAACCCAGTGAAGGCACTGTATGGAACCTGTAATGACCCCATCCCTCCTCTTGTCTGGTGTTTGGAAGGTGGATGGCTCCTCCTCGAATGAACACACCACTGAGGGTAGTGTGGATGTGGTGGGAAAAGGTATGTGAATCATAAAATATACTGATGTACATGACCAACCAAACATGGAAGTGGAAAAATAAAAGTGTTGCATTGGTTTCTGCATCCCAAAATTATAAAACAGGTCAATAAAGAATATAAATTTCACAAATTACATTTCTACACTTTTAGGAAGCATAACTAATAAATTGTTGCCAGAGGGAGAAAACAGTAATAATTGTTTTTGTTTAATTTATTTGTACAATGATCAAGTTCCAAAATGAACTGTGGGCAGCCATTGAACTTCCTCATCACAAACAATTATGATGTGACAAGGGCCACTGTACTGTTGAGAAGCAGCTGTGGTTAAAAAATTCCATTCTTGGAG
Source organism: Dipus sagitta (assembly GCA_036346955.1). Classification (NCBI taxonomy): domain Eukaryota; kingdom Metazoa; phylum Chordata; class Mammalia; order Rodentia; family Dipodidae; genus Dipus; species Dipus sagitta. The sequence goes on from CM070783.1 coordinate 51,785,277, forward strand.
TTTCAAAGGGGAAGGTGGGTGGGGGAGGGAGGGCTTTACCATGGGATATTGTTTACAATTATGAAAGTTGTTAATAAAAATTCCATTCTTAACAAAAATAATATGACAAAAATTATTTGAACAGGAATGAATGTGTGAGTGATGTTTTACAATTTTACCAAGATATATCCAAAGACTTAGATAAATGACAAAATGTATCAAAATCCTCAATAAAAAAAAATCTTCATGTGTTCTCTCTGATTATCTCTAATCTTAGTCCCAAATGGGTTTCTGTGGATCTTGACAATAAGCTTTGAGTTCTCATCTAGGAGTATATTACACCAGAAATAAGAAACAAGAGCATTTTGAGGTGGGAAAAAAGAGTGAGAATTCAATGCATATTAATGTGAATTATAAGGTTATAATTACTAACACAGAAATACATGGTTCAGTGAACAGACTACACTGTTTAGAAATAGATAAAGAAAAATTACATAGAAGTTTAGAATATGATAAAAGTGGACTTTTATACTTACAGGAATAACTATTTGGAGACTTTTGCATAATGATTGAGGGAAACTAGTATTCAGCTTATATAGTTCAATTCATCAAGAAAAAAATTATTCTTAATAATAGGCCTAAGTGAGGTCAGGGGAAGAGATTGAGTAAAGGAAAGGTGGAGGAAGGGCTAATCAAAATCTAAGAGGATATAAATAAGTCATATGGAAACCTACTTTTTTGGACAATGGAACACCCAGAAGCCATAGATTTTTACTAGAAATTTTTCAGTACTAGGGATGAGATATATTCCAGTAGTTGTTGGCCAGGGAAGTCCCCGATGCCCCCAAAACATTACAAGCCATTGCTAAGGCTCTTGGTTTCCCACCAAGAATAGATGGATGGTAAGACTATTGGGCTTTTGACATACATACATACACGAATACATACACACACACACACACCTACACATACACACACTACACCACACTGCCATTTTCATTTTTCATGTTAATATGATGTCTTTTGTCTATGGCCTTAGTTATTTGGACAATGGAGCCACTAGCCCACCCTCCCTCCTTGCTAGATTTCCCCTGCTTTTTTGCAACTATAACAAAATACCTAAGATAAACAACTTCAAAGGAGGAAAGGTTTATTTGAGGATCAAAGTTTCAGAATTTTGAGCCCACAATCAACTGGGTCCATTGTTCCTGGGCTATAATCATTGTTCCTGCTCACCTCATAGAGGCAGGGAAGCCAGGAGGTTCAGGGGAGGGGGGAGGATAAGATGCACCCTTCTCGTGCTCATCCTCATCTTCTCATACACCCCACCATCTACAGTTTCCACCACCTCCCAACAATCCATTCAGTTTTTAACTCAAAGTTGGCACCTTTATGATCTACTCACCTCAATAATGCCACCAACTGAGTTCCAACCTTCAAGACATGAGCCTTTGAGGAACATTTTATATCCAAGCTGTTGGACATAGGCAGGGCCCTGGGTTAAAGCAAACCTAAGCTGTCTGACATGAAGGCCCCAGGCTATGGAGGATTAGAAGCAGCCTGAACTGCTGGTCATATCTCGGAAAGGACCAGTAGTGGAGCTCCTCCCCCCATTCTCGGGGGTTGCAATAAGCCAGGATCCTCCCCCATACTTGGGTGTCCCAACGAGCCTGGACCCCCAGACAAAATCTCAGACCCTGAGATCAGCAGGAAGTAAGGCCACTCCCTCTCCAAGCACAGCATATCTGGACACTTAGATAAGACTTAGGCTTTGCCCATAACCCTGTGGGCTTCAGCCAGTTGCCTAGGAAACTCCTTATCAGCCAGCACCTTCACACAGCCCCTCCCCCTGAGACCCTAGATCACCTACCATTGCCTATGTACTGGAATGAATGTCCCCTTTTTAGGCACAGACTAGCAATCTTTAAATCCACCAATCCCCTTAGGGTCCTCTTCCCACCCTCAGATGCTTATGAATCCATTTCCCTGACAATAAACTGAGAGCTGTTTACCGAAACTGACTCCCAGGAGTGAGTGATTCTTTTTCAGGTAACGCATGAACAACCTTGGTCTCCATGGTCGCCTGGGACGCCTTTGGGGGGAACTGCAGCTGGGCCCCAGAGGACACAGGAAAGCACACCAAACTGTAACACCCTACGTGTTGGCCTCAGCTTTTGAGACCCTGTGCCTGAATCCACCCCTGAATCCACAATGTGACTTTCAGGGTTAAACTGTCTGCTGATATACTTATAGGAATTCTGAGTTGATCTTTCCTCAGCTTTCCAGACCATTCAGTTGTTAGCATCTTTTTTTTTTTTTTTTTTTTTTTTTTTTAGTTGTTAGCATCTTTATGGGACATTCTCATGGCAGTTGATTCAATTAGTCTTGTCCCCTCCAAACATAGATACTAAAGTTCTTTCAGTCCCGAGGCTCCTAGCCCAATACTCAGGAATAGACAACAATCTTCATCTTCACCAGACACTGGAAACTGACCCATGTTTGCTGCCCTACGTTAGATATTTTCTTTAGCACGGATGGGCCCTTGGCTTCTGCCTCTTCAGTTAGCACTCTTAAAGTTATGAGTGAAAGAAACAAAACTCCAGTTGGTAGAAATAAAGGGAAATCTGCATGTGCAATTTAGAACTCCAAGGTTCTACTAGGATTTGGCCTCACTGGGAGTTGGACCAATCTTTGATTTCCATGCTGTTGGCTCCATCCTGAATTCCACCACTTGGTAGCAAGATGGATAGGAGCATTTCTGAAGCCAGCTGCTTCAGCAGCATGTGCAGAAGAAACAAAAGCAGGTTCTCTTCCATCAAAGTCCTACCCAAGTTTCCTCCTGGCACTCACTGGCTCACTTGCCCACTTCAGGACCAATCACAGTGGGTGGGAGAACGCAGAGCTTCTGCTGGCCAGAGCTGGCTATGTGTCCTTTCTATGGTCTAATAGTGCAGAATCAGCCCTCATTCAAGTCCTAAAGACAAAGAGTAATCACAGGGTAAATTTACCTATGGTGCTTATGGGACTTAAAAATAATGAGAATGGAAAAATACTGAACAGTTTTAAAGATGCCTCATGCACATTGACATGAAGGAGGTTCTCCTTTCACTCGTATTTTACTTCCATGAACCGAAACCTGTCTTGGATTCCAAAGAGTCTGGTAATCTTTGCCTGCTTGTCCCAATGGCTGGATGGAGTGAGTCCTTTTCTGTCAACCACCCCCTTATTTGTAATAACACCCTTGAGAGCTTGTGTCATGAATATTAATTGTAATCCACATCAGTATTCTTACACTTAATAAATGTACATCAAACATTTTCTATGTTTAGGAAGTGGGAAAATATTAGAGAACAAGGCAGAAAGGGAGGGTTAATTCAAATGTTACACAGAAAATATAGTTTTCACTGATGTATATTACCTTTGGCAGCCAGCCTTACTCACCCTCAAGCATATCCCTGGCTTATTGCTCTGTCTCCATTGGCCCACTATTAAAGTTCTCCTATGCATCATTCCTGAGTCTATATGGGAATTAATCATTTCACTCCACTATGTTAAAGTGTCCAGCATATCTACCAGTACTTTCAACTTATTTTCCTCTTGGGTCTCAATCCATCCTTCTCGCAGATGTTATTCTACAAGCCAAACCAAGAAAACAGCATGCTGGCTGGAATTGAATAAGAGTCAATCCATCATTCATATGGTTTCAGAGTGGACAGTATTCATCTCCTGAACATTTACAGGCTCTTGTAGTGGCCCAAGGAGTGTGTGTAGGAAGATGAATAAAATGTGAGCCTGGCATTCTAGGAGTTTACCTTCTCTTTGAAGAAAATCATGTCCACAAATGGCTGTACAACAGCCATAGTGTGTTGATGAAAAAAAAAAAAAGCAGTGCAGTAAGTGGCTTGAGCATGAAAATGGAGGAACTTTCTGGCTAGATGTGGGAGGGGTCAGGGCTTGAATGCATGCTGGAGAGTTGCTTTGGCTAAGTAGGCCCTGTAAACTTGAGTTTGAAGAACGGCCAGCATGCTTTGTTTATAACTTATCCTAAAGTCCTCACTCCTTATGGCTGGTTGTCTGAGCTTCAGTCCCAAAACAGTGACTGCCAATGTTCATCAAAAACACAAAACGGAGGGATGGGGAGATGACTCAGCGATTAAAGGCACTTGCTTACAACACCTGCTGGCCCAGGCTTAATTTCCCAGCCACCCACATAAAACACAGAAAGTTGCACACACATCTGGTGCTCATTTGCAGTGGCAAGAGAATTTTATGTACCTACACACACACGCATGTAAGTGCGTGTTCAAATAAATACTTTTTAAAAGACATAAAACATTCTATGTCTTTATCAGTCACCTGTTGCTGTATAATAAATTATCCACAAAACTTAATGGCTTAAAACAACAACATTTGTTTTCTAACTCTATCTGAGGGGTCAGTTACTTTGGAGTAGCTTAATTAAATGGTTCTGACAAGGGCGGAAGCAAAATACTGACTAAGGCTAGCACCATCTGAAGATTTTAGCAGGATCAGGAGACCAGAAATGTGTCCTAAACTTACCACATGGTGGTGGGAGGGGGGGGCGGTGGTGACAGGAAGCTGCAGCTCTGTGTTGACTGCTTGGAAAAGGCATGCAATCAGATTTGCACCTTAGAGACCTGTCCATAGGGTTGCTTGCATGTCTGCAGGACATGGTACCTAGCTTTCCTTAGGGTGGATGATCCAACAGGAGGAAACAATATAATTTTTTTTTTTTTTTTTGGTTTTTCGAGGTAGGGTCTCACTCAAGCTCAGGCTGACCTGGAATTCACTATGGAGTCTCAGGGTGGCCTTGAACTCATGGCGATCCTCCTACCTCTGCCTCCCAAGTGCTGGGATTAAAGGCAAACGCCCGGTGTGTTTTGGTTTTTTTTTTTTGAGACACAGTCTGTATGTAGCCCAGGCTGGCCTTGAACTCATATTTCTCCTACTTTAGTCTCCAAGTGCAGGGATTACAGGTATATACTACCACACCCATATTAATATTAATTATTAATCCATATTAATTTGTATTGGTTAATTAATTAATTAATAATTAATGCCATATTAATTTGTATCACTTATTTTTCACAGCCATAAAGTGTTACTTCTACTTTATCCTATTAACAGGAAGTGAGTCACTAAATCCACCCCACATACAAGGAAAGGGAAATCAGCTCCTATGTATAGTAGGAAGTAATATCAAGAATTTGAGCATAGTTTCAAACTATAATGTCTCCTTACCTTTGATTCTATGGATACAATTACTTTTGGGGGCAGTATGGCAACAAGGCCAAATATCTGGGTTGCAATCCCACATCTAACACATGCATACAGTGTGATCTTAGGTAAGTAATTTAGTTTCTCTGACTCTCCTTATTTGTAAAATAAAGGAAATATCAGCATTTTATATAGTTGCTGAGAGGAACAAATGAAGGGTGCATATAAATGTCATGATCATACACACACTACACCCAGGACAGCGGCACATGATAAGCGCACAACAAATGTTGGATTTTTTTGCTACCCACTCTCAACTCCTCTTTGCAAACTCCTGGTCTGTCGAGATTGGAATTGAATGTTTCCTCTATTGCTAAGTTTTCTAGATTCCTTGGGAAAATTTTCTTTTTCCTTCCCTAAGTCTCTCTAGAATGTCGGATTTTTATAATTAAACATTTTAAGCCACATTACCATAGCTTATTTGCACCTCTGTCCCCAGCAGATATTGTGGCTCATAAGAATGAATTTGGGTCCCCTTAGGGACAGCTTCTATGGAATGGAAGTTTCTGAGCAGGCTATGTGACACACAGTTTTGTTGTTGTTGTTTTCTTTTGCTTTTTTGTTTGTTTGTTTGTTTGTTTTTAGCCGCTAAACACAAGACCTGAGGAACAAGTGGACCAACTTTTTATGGAAAATGGTTTCCTGACCATAGCCACCTAGAGTTAACTCCAACTATTCCCCACAGGTGAAATGTCTCCTTAGGGACAGGATCTTCTCCATTGCCACTGTGACACCAGGAGCCTAGGCACTCATTACACACTCAAAGACTTCTCAAGGGAACTGCAGCAGGTTTCACACTCAAGGAAGCGCATTTCTAGTAGCATGGGATATTCTAAAAATCGCTTTTTTATAGGAAAAGAACAAACAGGAGGAAAGACTGACTTGAGATTTTCTGAGCATCTGGGGACAGTTGTTTTGCATAGCAAGAAGACAAGATGGACCAAATCTGAGAGAGAAAAAAGGCTCTGCTTTCCTCTGCTATGGAGAAGAGGAGCAGGAGCTATTTGCTCTGCCTCTGTGTATGTAGGATGCTCCTAAATGTTGTATGCTAACCTCATTTGGTGATTCAACAATTTTCACTTCTTTCAGAAGTAACAGATGCCATTAATGTTAGTATTAAAAGTCACGCTCTGGGCTGGGCATGCAACTCATTGCTAGTGTACACGTCTAGTATGGGTCAAGTCTTAGTTTGATCCCAACAAAAATGAGGTGCTTCAAAGCTGTTTTCCTGCATTGTTCTAACAATTTTTCCGTGAAGACACTATCATCTCTCTTGGCTGTTTGTGCCCCATCCTGGATCTAACAGGTTTGCCATCATTTATTTCCCCAACTATTACAATAAATTTGAAAACTAGAGTCTAGATTTTAGAAGATGAAGAGAAAGGAGGTTGTAAGTAGAAATGCCCAAACATTCCTGAACCTTTTTAGTTTTTGTGCCCAGCTTTACATAGGTGGCTTGGAAATTCAACTCAGGCTGGCAGGCTTTGCAAGCAAATGCCTTGAATCACTGAACCATATTCCCAGGCCCCTTGTCAAAAGTAGCATGCCCTGAAGACCTTCTGTCCATAAGGTGGGCCTCTGATCATCTGCATTGACTTAGCTATGCCATTTACACATGACTTTCACAAATCATGATGGTTGGCATAAGTGGAGGGGTAGTGTAACCTGACTTCAAGAGGGGCACACGACCTGGGCCTGACCTGGCCATTCAAAGCCTTTAACCACTAGAGCTGAATTGAAAGTGAAGAGTTTGACCTTGTAAATATCCTGGATCCAACCACACCTGAAACCCATTGCATTCTAGACTCCCCTTATGTTCCCTTGTCAACTACCTCTATTCACTGAAGTATGTGAATTGGATTCTTTCCCTGGTCATCGCAGAGGTCTGACCTAACTGCAGACATTCAGTGAGGACCACAAGTGGAAGAATCCTCTGCCCTCTTATTCTACATGTCAGACATTTGTAGGAACTGTTTTTATAGCAGGAATTCCTCCTGATGGAGAAAGAGCAACCTAATACTTTTAAGTTCTTCTTGAAATTGTGTACCTTTACAAATACATTTTAGACATTTTTATTATTAATTTAATATGTGTATATATAACATGTGTATTGGGTGCACATATGGCAGAGCACATGTGTGGCAGTCAGAGGACAATCATGGGGTGTTTCTCCTCTCTCACCGCCTTCTTTAGAGACAGGGTCTCTCCTGCTACTTCTTGTAGCTTCCAAATTATCCTGGCTCTGCCTCTCATTCTGTAGGGGTGTTGGGATTACAGATGTGTGCACCACTTTACATCTGGCTTTACATAGGGTGGGTGTTGAGGAGAATGAACTTGGGCAGCAGGCTTGCAAGCAAGCATCTTTAACTGATGAGTCATCTCCTTATCCTCCAACAAATAAATTGCATAAGCATTTTAATTAAAATCTGGGGGAACCAAACTCATATAAAATTTTGGGGAAGTAATTTAGTGATATGTATCAAGAACCTAAAAGAATGAGTTTTCTGAGGAATTTACCTTTTAGGCATACAATCTGAAGAAACAATTAGTACTGTAGTCTATGATAAAGATAAAGACTCAGCTATGAGAGCTGGCAATTCTCAGAGAGTATAGAATGTTATTCAGGAATTGGGACATTCAGGATTCACCCATGCATGCTATAGACAGTAGGCTTTCTTGACATTCTCTCAGAAACACATGTTTCCCTATCTTGATTTGGTGGTGACTGACTATTTCCCTGTACTCTACTGACACACATTATTATTAATAAATGCTCTCCACTTAATTACAGCTGCAGCTACCTATAGATACAGACATCTGAGTCTGGTTCTGCCATCTTTCTGCATTTTTTGTGTTTTTTTTTTTTTTTTGAGGTAGAGTTTCACTCTAGTCCAAGCTGACCTGGAATTCACTAGTAGTCTTAGGGTAGCCTTGAACTCACCGTAATCCTCCTAACTCTGCCTCCCAAGTGCTGCTTTCTACGTTTATTTTATCCCTTGCCCTACCACCCACTGTGGAGTCTCTGGCTGATGTACAGTTCCTCTTGACAGTGATTCTTATTGACTTGTTACTCTAGCCAACCCATGAGCCCAATAAAATAAGCCAATGTTTCTGCTGAGCCATATTTTCTGTGTACCCATGGCCTCTGCTGACTCATGGTTGGTCCAGATCCACGGTCTCCTCCTGACCTAGAGCTTCCGTAGACACTCTATCCCACTGATCCACCAATTCTACTGCCGGCAGCTCTTGCTGACTCACAACTTCCGCTGACTCATGCCTCCTGCTAACCCTACACTCTTTCTGGTTTGTGTCCTTGGTAAATACAGTTCCTTCAATAAAAGTGTTTCCTGACCACACATAACTGCTGTTGACCCATGGTTTCTTTCTAGTGAGAGCAGGAAAAGAACCCATTCCCTCTGAAAACTCAGGGCTCCCAAGAACTCAATCTGAGTTGAAGATTGGCATGAAGTTTCAACAAAGATGCAAAGAAGTAGTTACAGAAACTGGAAACTGACTATAGATGTATTCTCTGCACTCCCTTGTGCATGCTCTCTCCTCTCTCTCTCTCTCTCTCTCTCTCTCACACACACACACCACACAGTGTCTTCCCTATTGAGCTGCCTGCTCCATTGCTTGTCTCAATCACATGGTAGAGAGACAATGATGATTCTTCAGCACCAAACTAGATGAAATGGAGCTCATTTTTGCAGCATACTCTTAATGTCATTGAAGTCTTTCTCCTTAACCCCCTCCTCCAAGAAGCAAAGTCTTATAATTTTGTGATGACTAGAAAATCATGACAGAAGTATGGTCCCTGTAGAAGTGCTATTTGAATATGAAATATCAAGTGGAATATAGTGAGAAAGATTTCTAGAACTTTGTGGGTAGACAATACCCTAAAACTTTGAATGGCTTGACTAAAGGTCCTGCACAGCTACCCAAGAGCAGCCCATGCCCTCTGATGGCTCCACAGAGCAATAAGCCATGGTCTCTGAACACCTCCATGGGAGACACTCCCTAATCCTGGGCTTAGCTCATCCTGTCCTTTCACAGTGTGTGGAATAACAAAAATTTCTTGCACAGATCCCAATATTTTTGTCCCCATAATTAATTCAGCCCTATGGACCAACAGGAGAAATAAGGTTGGTTTTCACAAATATTTCTTCAAATATTTAAATGCAATGTTTGAATCACTGCTTCATTAATATATTCTTCAGTCTCCAGCAACAAATAATGGTCTAGTCCAAAATGTCAATAGTGCCAAGATGAAATGCTTTTCTGTCCCAGCCTATTCGAGTCCAAGGAAAGAAATCGTATTCTTTATTGTCCCCAAATGAGGGACTTACCTGACATGAAGGATTATTTTTCCTCAAAATGAAACATGCTTGCAAATTTAAGGGAGGTAGGGGGAACATCAGGCCTCAGTATTTTTCTTCTCCTTAAAATTTACCAAAAAAAAAAAAAAAACATGAAAATGAAATTCCTGTCAGTCTTCAATTAAATAGCTTTCTAAATAGTGTTTTCATTACATTGTGGTTTGCCTCCTTACACTTATTCAAAAGCAAGGGGTGGTGACTTGTGCCTTGTGGCTGTCTATAGAACAAAGACCAACCCTTGCTCAGGGCTGATAATCAGACTCAAAAGCTACTTTCTGCATTGCTGGCTGCCTCTTGTCTGGGCTGATTTCTACTCTAGAGTTTCATGTGGGAAAACACAGCCCAGTAAGTCTGTAGCCGAGATCTGTCTGAAGGAACACTAAGATTCTCTGCTTGTGATTTTCAACCTTCTGGTAAATTCTACTTATAAAAGTACAAGTCGTGATAAAGGATAAAGGGCACTTGTTGCCACTAGTCTGGCTGCTGGATCTGCTGAATGCTGATAGATAAGCATCCTTTGCTAGGAAGAAAAGGCACATAAATAGAGATAAGTTTATTTTCCTGCTAAGACAAAAACCTAGCAATGACCTTTGCCAAAAAAGAATTTCCTTCACAAACAGAGAGCTCTGACAGATCAACAAGAAAACCCTAAACCTCAGTAATTACCAATAAACATCAATGTAAAACTGTAACATTTTAATTTATAAAATTATCCCATTGATTACATATATACCTATATATGTATATGAATGATATGGTATAAGGTAAATCTGACATACTGAAAACAAAGGACTGTTAGAACAAATTTCTAAAATGTCTAGGCTGGAATTAAAAATAAAAATCTCTAATACATGAAAGTCCTTTGGCTCAATAGCACTTCATATAGGAAGATTTTTAGGAAAATGACTGGCTATTCAAACTTAGGTTTAGGTATTAGAATGTAAATTTCAAGTAAAGATCACAGTGTTATAAGCCAGAATAACTATGGTGTACATTGCTTTCCCAAATCTCTTTCATCTTATAATTGAATGTCTGTAGCCTTTGACCAACATCCTCCAACTTCTCCCCAGCACCTTATCTCCTAGCAACTACTGTTTTAATCTTTGTTGTTATACACACAAAATGGTAATCATGTGCAATAATAGATACGTTAATTATTTTGATTGTATGAGATTGCATAGTGTATGTTACATATATTAAATAATCACACCATATGTCTTGAATATATGTAATGTTTGTCAATTACTTTTCAAAAAGAATGAAACCAAAGCAATTATAATAGGAGAATAGTAGAAAGTACCTAAATTGTTAAAATTGAGTTATATTATATGATAGAAAATACAGTAATTAAAATGGCACTTTCTAATTTCGTTTTATTTTTTTCAAGGTAAGTTGTCACTCTATAGCCCCATGCTGGTCTCAAACTTACAGCAATCCTCCAACCTCAGACTCCCAAATGTTGGAACTATAGGCATGTACCACCATTCCTGACTTAAGATGTCACTTTTATTAACATTTTCAAACATTAGAAAATGTTGCAATTATAAAATACTAAGTAAAAATATATGAAATATATCACTTAGTAAATAATCCTGTGGAAAACAATAATCATGGACCAAGATAGGAGAAAAATAGCAGGAGAAATTCAGAGGCTATTACTGGGTAGAAGGTGGTGAATGATTCCTTGTCATCATCTTCATGTTTATCATTGGTCTAATCCCTCTGCAAATGAACATGCCGCAATTAAGAACTTGTTAAAGGTTTTTAAATCTAGAAACAAGATGGTCTGTGGAAAGCTGCTGATCCTAGAGCCTGGAGTCTGATCCCAGCTGAGCTCTCACTTGCCACGGTCAACTCCTCCCCGTTCCTCTGTGACCTATGGTTTTCAGTGGGGATAATGGCCCCTCTCTCACAAGCCATGCAATAGGTGAGCTGATGTAAATGCCCAGTGCCTGAAGCTTCCCAGTGGTTGTTAAGTAAGTGAGGAGCTGAAGCTCTAACACCAGAAACCCAGATAAGGAGAATTCTCCAAGGACATGTTGGATTCTGGGTCTGCTATTTGATTGCTCAGAAGTCAACAAGATTCAGTTTCCCTATCTGTGAAATGGGGAAGAATGGAAGGATCTATCTAACACTAGCCGGAGGGGCAATGAGGTAAAACAGGAGGTAGCAGGCTGTAGCTTGGGTACCAAATCCCATTCACTGCTTGTTTTCATAAACAACATTTCATTGGAGCATAGGCAGTCAGTTTGTATTGTCTATAGCTGCCTTTGTACTACAGCAGTACAATTAAGTTATTGGAAGTCACACACATCCACAATACCTAAAATATTTACTGGCTGGCATGTTGTAGCAGAAATGTGCTGACCCTTGAAACTATGTATAGAAACATCTGGAAGAGTGCTTGTCATTGAAAAGATCATTGCCATCATTATTATCATGATCACCAGTGTCATCAACTAAATTCTCTGCTTAGAAGTAATTCTGAAAAATAGTTTTGCCCTGGTTCTCTCAGTATTAGACCTAAATAATAATGGCTGAATTAGTCATTCTTGCTAAGTCACTCTTAAAAATTGTCAGAACAGGAGTTCCCAAAGACCTCTGTGCAGTCCAGTCCTGTGCATCTCCATGATTGGCTTTAGGAGCTTGTGTTATCTCCTGACCTTCCCTCTCAGGGTTGATTCAACACATGTGTAGTCTCAGTCAAGATAAAGACATTCCCTATGTGAACTTTTTTGCCTTAAAAATATGTAGTCATATCATAGTATCCTCTTCTCAAGGTCTTGTAACCCCAATTCCTTTCTCATCTTGGGCTCTAGAAATTCAGCCAGTGTAGACAGGGAGAGAGGCAAGGATCAACAAATTGACCTCACAGTGGCACTGGACCATCCCCAAACACAATGTTGGAAATAAGGCAGTGGTTTTGAGGCTACTTTTGAGAAATTTTACAATATGAGGCTGCCCATGTAGCAGGGAAGACCTAAAGTCAGTATAAGCAGAGACAACAACATTGGCTGTAGTTCTATTCAGAAATCAAGCCAGGCGTGGTGGCGCACGCCTTTAATCCCAGCACTTCGGAGGCAGAGGTAGGAGGATCACCATGGGTTTAAAGCCACCCTGAAACTGCACAGTGAATTACAGGTCAGCTTGGACTAGAGTGAGACCCTACCTTGAACCCCCCCCCCCGAAAAAAAGTCAACTGCCTGCTGGGAGAATGGAGGCAGATGATGCTTTATCTGGTTTCGGACAGTGGTGAAACCAGCTGTACTCAGGCTTAGCAGCCTGTGCATGCTCGAAATAGTTACTCAGATGCCAGTTCTCAGTCCAGCTGGGGCTGAGGTGAAGGAGATGGTCTCTGACTTACCAACATGGGAAGCGTGGGGAAAAAGAAATGGGCCTGCAGGTGAGAGTGTGAACATTCCATCCCATATACATGAGCCTCTTCCCTCAGTAGCTTTCTTCCGCAAAACTTCAGCCACCTGTGAGTCTTAACTTTAAGCTTTCTGTATACTAGGGTACTTGTGATGAGGTTTGATCCTGGAAAAATGTGGAAAGTTCCATTTTCTCTGGCTACTTATTGAGCATTTAAGTCTGAGATGGAGCTTGAAAGTTTGCCTTTCTATCAAGTTCCCAGGTGATGGTCATGTTGACAGTTTCTGGGTACAAGGACTTCCCATGCCTATAACAAAGACATAGGGCTTAAAAAGTGTGACCAGAATCTTCATTTAGTCTTTATCAGAATCCTAAATAAGCACTTTCAATCCATTTCACAGACAAATCAAATGAGGGGCAAAGAGATAAAATGTACCAGCTAAAATGTGATGCTTGAGAGCAGTGATTCTCAACTAGGAAATGGCTGGAGGGCGCACAACTAAACAGGAGCTGCAAACTAAATGCTCCAGAGTCCATGGAGCTGTCATTAGTGAATGACAGACATAATTTCTGTGACAGAGTTTGAGAACAATTCTCTGCTTCCAGTTCTTTTCATGTTCTAATGGAGACCTGACATTGCTAGATCTTCCAATTTTTCATGAGAAGTCAAATCTCAACTTTCAAAAGTATTTTATTTGGGCTGGAGGGATGGCTTAGCAGTTAAGGCATTTGCCTGCAAAGCCAAAGGACCCAGGTCCGATTCCCTAGGACCCATGTTAGCTAGATGCACAAGGGGGCGCACACATCTGGAGTTTGTTTGCAGTGGCTGGAGGCCCTGGTGTGCCCATTCTCCCTCTTTCTCTCCCTCCCTCTTTCTCTGTCAAATAAATAAATAAAAATAAAATATTTAAAATATTTTATTTATTTATTTAAGTGAGAGAGAGAATGGGTACGCCAGAGCCTCTAGCCACTGCAAATGAATTCTAGACATATGTGCATGTGGCTTATGTGGGTGGATTCTGGGGAGCTGAACCTGGATCCTTAGGCTTCTCAGGCAAGAACTTTAACCACTAAGCAATCTCTCCAGCCCCAAGTCTCAGTCTTAAGCATAATCAATTAATCCTAAATTTCAAAACGATGCCATGCAAGTCAGACAATACACATCTGCTAGCTAAATTTGGCCCAGGTGCTGCCAGTTTGCACCTTCCACATGTTAACACTTTGCATTTCCTAGCACGCATGCTAATCATTTCTGCAAGATTCTGCTCCCAAAGTTCCTGGTCAGGGCTTAAGATTTCAAATTTCCAGCAAGCAACGAGAAGATGCCTAGGCCAGCACTGCATGGACCATAGTCCAGATAGGCGAGATCTCTAGGACAGAGTTTATGGACAGGCAGCAATGGTATTGCTCACAGCTGATTTTCAGGCCACATTTGACAATACCAAATCCATATTTCTAGAGCTGGGACTTGGAAATCTGTGTAATGAGACCTAGGGTGGTTCTGACACACATTCAAGTTTAAGAAGCACTGACTTAGGCCGGTGACCTTGCCTTGGTGCACACTGAAATCACTATATATATATATATATATATATATATATATATATATATATATATCTGGAGACCTAATTGGAAGAAGATGGAGTGAGGCACCAGAGTTTTTCAACTTCTCACTTGGTCCTGCTATGCAGACAAGGTGGTACGTACACTCGAGATGTTAATATCAGATTCTTGGGTGTTTTTCCCTAAATGGAGAAATAGGAGTATGCTATGTAAGCAGAAGTAATGCCACGTAAGCCTGGGGCAGAGACTTACATATACCCAGAGTCAGTATGTGCCTGTTCAGCCTCCTGGATGCCTGGCAGGAAATCACAGAGGCTACATGGAGTGGTCACCTTGACTTGAGCCAAGGTCCCAAGGAGACACACCACTAATTTCTCTGATACTTCACAATTGTTCCCACAGCCAACCATGCCAGGAAATAAAACTATCCCCACACTTGGCCATTTGGAGGATGATAGCCAGCCAATGTCTGGAGTGGCCAATGGCCAAAGTAACTGATCCACACATGGCCCATCTGGTCAGCATAGAAACCTAGCTTTGATGCCTTGCCTAGTTGTGTAGTTAAAAATTCAGGCCACTCTGTTTTCAGGCTTTATAAATTAATTGGTTACCAGTTAAATGTCCTAAATAGCAATAATAACCACAGTGGGGAATGACTATCTCACTTCCCCTTCTGAGCAGTGTCCAAAGGCTTTGAACTGTGTTCTCTAAAGGCCACCTGAACACAGGAGGTGGAACCAGCCCAAGGCACCCCTTCCTCCATATGAGAATGCCAAGATGGATAAGCTCACTTCCAGCCACCGTGTGGGAGCACAGGTACAGAGCAGGAGCATTGTTGGGTCCACCAAGCACACAAAGAGAAAGGACATAAATGGAAGCAGATAATCACTCACAGACAGAAAGCAGAGCAAAACAAGTGAGTCTTGGAGGCAGACTTTGGAGAGCATCCCAGAGGACCCTAGGATGCAGGTGGAAGCACACAATTATGGGATGCCTGTGGCTGAGGTGATAGCCTGGGAAGGAGACATCAAGGGCACTGAGCCTGTTTGGACAACATCCTCTTTTATGCCTGTCAGTTAGTCAACAAATATTTATTGAGCCTCTGGTATGAACCAGGCAATGGGTGGAGTTGGACTAAGGTTCCCCAATTTCATGGATGAATAATTTGAACTTGAATAAGCATGTCCTAGTGGCCCATTCATAGATTCTGCAAACATTTGTTAACAGTAACTTTGGTAGTGCAAACCCTGTGTGATGACAGGGATACAATAGAAACGAAAACAGATTCTGCGGTTCTTTCCCTCATGGAAAACACATGCTAATAGGGAAGACAGACCCTAAACAAACAAACAAGGTCATTTATGAGAGCTGTACAGGGCACTCATGAGGAAATATTTCTCAAAGAAAACTTTTCTTTTAGGGATGTGAGAATGATTCCCTGGTAAAATACCTAAAGATACCTAAAGAAATAATAGGAGTCAATTAAGTCAAAACTGTGATAATCTCCCAGGAAGGGGAACAGAATATGCAAAGGCAGGAAGGTGCATAAAACCATCAAAGACTAGAAAACAGTTTAGCATGGCTAGAACTCAGTAAACAAGGAGATGGAACCAGGTCTTGCCATACCTGGTATGTGGTTCAAGAGCCTTTGGTTTTATCCAAGAGGGATGAGACACCAATGAAAGGATTGAAGCAAGCAGGAATACCTGACGAATAAGGATAGTTACCTTCATCAGACTACAAAACAATAAAAACACCCTTAGCACCCCCAATAAAAAGGAGTTTTGCCTGAACTCAAATCCTTGCCTGACCAGGAGCCTTCAAGACTTCCAAACACTTGAAAACTGGCATTTCTCACAGTGTGTCAGGCTGACAACTCAATTTAGTTTTCATAGCATCTAATCCCCCAAATCCTTACAAGGCTATGCCCCTTCTGATCCTCTCACCTGAGAGGTATACCCACTATCACATGACAATTCTGGGTTCATGAGGGTTTTACCTGACTGTGTCCCAGCTTTGTGGTTTCCAAAGCCAACTACTCCATTCTAGAGCCAACATGCCATGCCAGTGTCCATTTCTATATCTTTGCACATTACAATGTTTTGAGTAGATTCTCCTAAGTGGGCTTTCACTGTGTATTTGCATGGTAGAATATCTATATTTCTCTGTATAGATATATCTGTATATGCATATACACATAACTAGATAGATTCAATTTTGTTATTCTAAAGTCATTTTATACAAATATAAACAAAAACACTCTGACAAGATACTGACCACAATTCAACCATTCTAGTGTGCAAATATATAAGCAGCACATTCCAAGTAGACCACAGAAACAGATCCTACATACTAGGTCAGGATAGATTCTTTCAAGTCCAGATGAACTTACTGTGTGATCTCCACACACTTTTAGAACGGTTGAGTGAATGCAAGCTCCCTCCATGACTCTCTTTCTATATATTTTCTTAATAGAATAACCATAGAATAATGAAGTGAGGTGCAGTCTCTCCTTTGAAACATACCCAACTGTGTTCCCAAGGGATATGATTCTTCATGTTGGGGTAAATGAATCTGAGGATGCTGAAGAATAGAGGATCCAGTGGGGAAGAGACACATGGAGACCCAAAGCCATCGTAAGAGAAAATTAAGAATTCAAAAGATGAAGAGGAGGGTTTGAGATATTCATCCCTTCTGAGTCCCCAAAATAAAATATTTCTAAGCAGTGGCAAAACTCTCAACACTGGGGCTGACAGCAACCTGGTCAGAATGAAGGATGTGCCTGTCCCTGCAGGAGGGTTGAGCAGAACCCTACCCTCATGACTAGGTTGTCATTAGGTTACTGTCTCGAAAAGGATGTTCTGAAACTATGCATGGCACATACCTGTCATCCCAAGACTCAGGAGGTAGAGACAAGAGGACTAGAAGTTCAAGGTTATCCTTGGCTACACAGCAAGTTCAAGGCCAAACTAAGCAATATGAAACCCTGTCTCAATTAAATAAATAAATAAATAAATAAACAAATGAAAGATCTTCTGTGAAAAAGTGAGTCAAATGTTGGAAATTTATAGAGCTGCCAGTTGTGGTGGCACACATCAGTAGGGTACTGCTGAAGAGTTCGAGGCAGGAGGATCAGGAGTTTGAGGAAATTGACAGACGTTCAGTCCTCATAGAAAAGAAAATAAAAAGAATTCCTACAATCAAGCTATGAGAACTGATCTCCAGTAAAGCTAACAGGTCAAACCAAACTTGGAGAACAAACATTGTACCTCCCACTGCTGGAATGCATGTTAGAAAACAGAGAGCAGAACACTCTTCACCTCTTTCCAAGACCAGATTAGTACCATACTTTCAGCATGGAAAACAAAGATCCCAGCCACTGGCCACTCCTCATGTTCTCTACAAGATGGTTCTTGACTCCTTCCTCTCCAGCTCCTCTTTTCCAACAAACACCTTCATCCAGCTTCTCTGTGCCTGGAAGGTAGTGGGTGCAGATGTTTCACACTTGCTGCCTCCTTTCCTTGGAATTATCCTCACTGCTAGTTTGTATCACTTGTCTTCCTAGTTACTCTGGTGTCCTGTCCTGTGAGGCTTTCCCTCATGGTACTATTACCTTCTCTCTGTATCTTCTTTGTGGTGTTTATTTTACTTGAGGTGACTTGGGCTATATAATGGTGCTTTTTGGTCACTGACTCCTCACCTCAGCACAAATGGGAGCTATAGAAGGGCCAGGCCACGGTACCTAGAACAGTGCCCAACAATATGGTAGCTGTTCAGTAACTACTTGAGTGAATGAATAAAGCCTTCAACCTTTTAGTGTGATGAGGAAACAGAAACAATGTCTTACGAGAATGAATGGGTATGGTGGCATACATCTATAATCCCAGCATTAGGGATGCTGAGACAGGAGGATCATTATTTCAAGGCCAGTTTGGGCTATATAACCTCAGTTTGTCTAAAAAAAAAAAGTATAGACACTGAGCCTGGAACATTCCAAAGACAAAAGACTATGAAAAGAGCTCTCAGTAGGCCAAACTGGTCCCCACATTGATGTCATCCCATATTGTACCTGAACCAACCAGCATCATCTTCCCATGCCTCAGTTTCCACATTTATAAATGGGGTTAAAGGAACTACATTGTGTGATTGAGAAGATTAAGTGAATTAATGTATCATGTACCTAACAGAAACACTAAATAAAGGTTTGAACAAGAAGAAAACTTTCTTTCTACTCTCCACCTCCCTGCCTGAAATATGCTGTCCTTTGTAGTCGAGATGCTAACTTGCTCCAGAAATATCCTTGACTTCAGAATCATCAATGCTATTGGAATACATTATCACAGAAATGAGGTCTGGGCCAATGCACTGACCAGACAGAGGAGAAGGATTTGCACCAAGGCAGGAACAAGATAGGAAGTATGCCCACACATGACAAGGAGACAAGGAAGAATTGTGGTATGTGGTCCCTCCTCCAGCCTTGCTTTCCCACCTGTTACATGGCAACACATGACAACATGCCCTGGTGGGGCATCATCAGGGCTTTATTCCTCATGTCAGTGGATTGTAACCAGCTTTTTTAATGTCCAATAGCCTGACAAACCCCAAACTGCTACCTCCTTACACTCTTTACTCTGATATATCAGTTCACTTGAAACCCTACTCCTGTTGCTGAAATAGGCTATCTGCATTGTGGGTAGAGCAGTTTGGTGCATGGAGGTAGATGATTGCTCACATCCCAGCAGAGCAGGAAACAGACAACAGGCTGGAAGTATGGCAGGTGTAACCCTCAAAGGTCTATCCCTAGTAGCCTGCATCTACCATCTAGATACCATGTCCCAAAGGTTCTACAACCACTCTAAATAATGCCACCAGCTAAGGACCAACAATTCAATCACATGAGCCTGAAGGGGGCATTTTACAGCCAAACCATAACACTCTAAATCCTCAATGCCTAGAAGTGGGAAGAGGGCAATCACAGCTCAGAGCACTCATTCTCAAACATATACTGTGTTTTCATGGACTCTGCAGTGAGCCCCATTGTAAAAGGCGAAAGATTTATACGATCTGAAGAGAAACCACAGTATAAGAGCCCCATTGTGAACCCAGATCTATAGATCTATGAATTCCTACCTCGAATAAATGACCTGTCTGTGACTTAGTTTCCCTGTCTGGATAACTTGAAGGGTTGCCATGAATCAGTATTCACACAGCATTTTAACCTGCCATTCATAAGTTCTGTAAGTGTTTTTATTATATCAGGTGAATTATCTCATTTAATGTCCATTAATTTAAGGTGTTAAAAACTACTCTAATTTTACAAATCAAGATTGAACAGCATCCCCAAGGTAACTTCTCATTAAACCAACCAATCCTTATTGCACCACCCCTCCTTATTTCCTTGGATGCAAACATTTATATACTAAAGATATTTAATATGAAAGTCAAGCTTACCAATCAATGCCTTTGAACCTGACAGGGTTTCCTTTAAACAGTTTCCCAGGTCAATTTATGTACTTTCTTTCTATCTACTGACATTCCCAATGGGTGCATGAGACACTGAGTCTCAACAAAATTAAACCCAAAGAGGAGCCAAGCAGATCTTTTTGCCACCAAGATCTACATAGGTCATGTATTCTCAGCCTGGCATTCAGAGGGAACATCAAGGACAAAATCTTTGCCCACTTGGTGCTGTCTTTTGAGAGCAGCAGATAAGC
Source organism: Dipus sagitta (assembly GCA_036346955.1). Classification (NCBI taxonomy): domain Eukaryota; kingdom Metazoa; phylum Chordata; class Mammalia; order Rodentia; family Dipodidae; genus Dipus; species Dipus sagitta. The sequence goes on from CM070783.1 coordinate 51,805,579, forward strand.
CAGTTAATATGCACTAGAGCAAGTACTGATAAGGCTGTGAAGGAAGATAAAGCAGGATAAAGACTGCAACATAGAATCCCTAAACTTCTGTTAAGCCCTTGCTCCCTGCCTGAAAGCAGTCATGTTTTGTGACCTACCATCTGACATCAGTAGTCTTTCCAAGAGGCCAAGAAATTTCAGAGCAGATAGGAGAGTAACACTTAAAAAATCAACTGCACAGAGCAGATGGCTTAGTTATTTCATGCCAATTAAATCAACAGTTCAGCTGTCTGATCCATTGCTCACTGATCAAGCTGCAGAGAGTCTCTTGTGCTGGTGCAGATATCTGATTTAATGTGAAAGATGCTAATGGAGACAGACACAGGGTCACAGTGACAATTGAGCAATATTGAGATAAAGAAGCTATACAGTGGCAACATGGGGAGGTAAAGGAGCCAGTGGAAACAGTGGGATGATGAGTGAAAGGAGCTTAAAAAAAAAAAGCTTTATGTAATTAGGGCAGTATTAGAAGGAGTGTGTGACAATACTAACGATTCAATCCACTTAGGCGCATGTTATTTTAATGATGCACTTACTTTGTGCCAGATTCTGCTAAGCACTGCATACTGGTAGGAGGAGAGTCAAGGATATGAATGATGCTGCTGTCCCTGTCTTGGAAGAGCTCGCAATCTAGAGCTGGAAACAGACTCAGAAACAAACAATGCCATTTAAAATACAGGGACAAGTGGACAGCAGTTTGAACCAGGGTAGAATGAACTCCATTTGTTTTCAATTCTCAATAAGGAATTCAATGACAACAAGATTGTCTTGGTACATTTTTAAATGAACAAGTTTCTGACAGTGCACATGTAATATTTTTAGTACCAGAAGTACACATGCTGGGAAATAAGTGAGGTGAGTCTATCATTTGATCAACTATCTCATCAGAAACATAGGAACAGCCAGGTGTGTTTGCACACGTAAAATGGAGTCAGCCCAGAAAAGAATCCTCCTGTCCTCAGTCATCCTGGGAGGAGAGAAATGCTATGAGGATGTGAGAATTTTAGAGCTAGATTTAGACGAAGATGGCATGCAGAATTTTCTCTCTTCTTCCTGAGATTAATAATAAGTAAATGTTTGTGTGGCAAACACTGAAAGATAAAAATTCCTGAAATTTTATTCTTATAGGCACGAGTGTCTTCAGGATCTTGTGGTGGTGATGAGTATCCTGAGGTTGTGGTAATCTGAGCATGAGTGACCTGAGGATCTTGTGATGGTGAGCATGGGTGTCCTGAGGATCTTGTGATAGTGAGCATGAGTGTCCTGAGGATCTTGTGATGGTGAGCATGAGTGTCCTGAGGATCTTGTGATGGTGAGCATGAGTTTCCTGAGGATCTTGTGATGGTGAGCATGAGTGTCCTGAGGATCTTGTGATGGTGAGCATGAGTGTCCTGAGGATCTTGTGATGGTGAGCATGAGTGTCCTGAGGATCTTGTGATGGTGAGCATGAGTGTCCTGAGGATCTTGTGATGGTGAGCATGAGTGTCCTGAGGATCTTGTGATGGTGAGCATGAGTGTCCTGAGGATCTTGTGATGCTGAGCATGGGTGTCCCGAGGATCTTGTGATGGTGAGCATGAGTGTCCTGAGGATCTTGTGATGGTAGCATGAGTGATCTGAGGATCTTGTGATAGTGAGCATGAGTGTCCTGAGGATCTTGTGATGGTGAGCATGAGTGTCCTGAGGATCTTGTGATACTGAGCATGAGTGTCCTGAGGATCTTGTGATAGTGAGCATGAGTGTCCTGAGGATCTTGTGATGGTGAGCATGAGTGTCCTGAGGATCTTGTGATGCTGAGCATGAGTGACCAGAGGATCTTGTGATGCTGAGCATGAGTGTCCTGAGGATGTGGTAGTGTGAGCATGAATGTCCTGAGGATCTTGTAATGGTGAGCATGAGTGTCCTGAGGATCTTGTGATGGTGAGCATGAGTGTCCTGAGGATCTTGTGATGGTGAGCATGAGTGTCCTGAGGATCTTGTGATGGTGAGCATGAGTGACCAGAGGATCTTGTAGCTTTGATCATGAGCATCCTGAAGCCTCAGCAAATAATAGAGGAGTTCAATTTATTCTGGAAAAGACTTCTGAGCACATCTGAGGGCCTTATGTGATCCTGTTAGTTGTAAGTATAAAACTTCCCTTTTTTTACCACTAAAGCTCCTGGTCAGGATTATTAAAAGCTGCAATCTGCAACAATGTGATTCTATGGTGAAAAAAGCCATAGAGGTTAACAGAGTACAATATAATGCCCAGAAAATCTCAGGTTGCTGTGGGCATTTACTATGTTATAAAATCAAAGTTTCAAAATGGTATAACTTGAACAGTTTTTTCAATACCAGTGAATCATTATGTGTGATGGAGTATATACCTATCTTTCACCCATTTCAAAAGTGTTTGTATCAAAAAAGAACAAACAAAAATATTGTGCTAGAAACACATTTAAAAATCAAATTACTTTTGAAAGTAATTTTGCACTGACTCTTCATAAGTAAGACAAATAACTCGGAAGTCCCTATGTAAAAGTTTGATTAATTTGATATTCTGTATGTTTATAAATATTCTCAAAAATATTGTAAGATAAATGGCAGGCTGGATGTTAGCATGTTCAACATGATAACCAAAGGATAGATATTTAAATCTTCTAAGATTTCTCAAAAATCTTTAAGACAAAAACAATAAAACTTATTAGAAAATTGGACAAATAATATAAATGGTAGCACAATGAAAACAGAAAGAGTGTTTGGTTCTATTAATAACAAGGACAATGTAAACTAAACTAACAGTCATTTTTCATGGAGTTTTTTTTTTCCAGTAGCACAGCAAAGTTAGGGTAATATTAAGTCCATGTTGATGAGCATCTCTGGCAAAAGTTCAATATGGCAGAGTTTATCTAGAAGGCATTTCAATGATGTATTAAATTATTCTATACAAAAGTTCACCTAATCCTTACCCAAGAAATCTAGAGAGCTGTTAGCCAAGAAAAATACATGGCCACAAAGTCCTTCATATATATTATGAACTGAAAATCTGTGTCCCAACCCAAATTTATATATTTAAATTTAATCCCCAAGGGAATGGTATTTAGAGACAGAGACCTTTAAGAGGCAACTGGGTCATGATCCTTTGTATATGGCATTACAAGATGAAGCCAGAGAGCTAGCCCAACCTCTTTGTGAAGACACAGAAGAAGTAGGCTGCTTACAAGCAGGAAGAGAGCTCTTAGCAGAACCCAAACACACTGACATTCTAATTCCACAGTCTGTAAAACTGTGTAGAATAAATGTGTTTTAAGATGCCCAGATTATGGACAAATATAAGGTAACAGAGGATGAACAAAATCTCCAGCATTACAGAGAGGTTAAATAAATGATAGAATGTCTATCCAATAGGATACCATGCATCTTTAAATAAATGAATATTTATGACCATATAGGAATGTCTTCAATACATAGTGTTAAATAAAAGAGCAAGTTTCATACAGTATGATACTATTCATATTAAAAGAAAAAGTCGTAGAAATATAAAACTGAAATGTATTTTAAATAAATACACAAATATTATATATTTAAGCATAGATATAGATAAAAATGTAGGCACACTGATACCTTTACCTACAGATATAGATACTTTCTACATGGGAAATATTTGGAAAGTTGCACATAAAATTGATACCAAGGGCTATCTCTAGGATGAGAATGTACACATGAGGATATAGAGTGTGAAGTAGAACACTTTGTATTTTACATATAACTGCATTAAATATAAATATATGTGTATGAGTAATTGTAAAAAGAATGGATATAGGTATGCTGAAACTAGAAAAAAAGTGGAACATAGGAAGAAAGGAGAAAATGATGAAAGAAAGGAAGGAAGGAGGGAGGAAGAGACAGAGGAAAAGAGAGAGAGAGGAAAGGAGACAAGGAGGGAGACAAGGAAGGAGTGAAAAGAAGTGAAAGGACCAGTAGATGGAAAGTCACCCATAGGAAAAATGCTGTCCCTATCTTGGAGGAGCTCACAGTCTAGAGCTACAAGTCTATATCCCTCCCTTTTCCTTTTTTATTTAGTTCAACCCCTACCTCTTGAGATAGTACTACATACATTCAGGATTGGTCTTTCTGCCCTGATAGTTAAAAATATTGTAAGAGGGCCTCACGATCCTCACAGTCCTTGAGGACAGAAAGATCAACTAGAAACTTGTCAAACCATTTTTAAATGCCTTGACTAGACCAAGAATCTAATAAAGTATCTTGGAAAATGAAAACACCAGGTGGGTCTAATTCTTTTTAGACAAGGACAGCTCTAGGGCAGTGAAGGCTGGGGATTAAAGTGGTGGTTCTGGAACCTGGCTGCACTCTGAATTGCTGATGTTCTGTGAAGATGCGACACAGAACTATGGGATGAATGGTAGATGTATTCTATTTTTATTTTTATTTTAGAGAGAGAGGGAGAAAGAGAGAGGAAAAGAGAGAGAATTGGCGTATCAGGGTCCCAACCACTGCAATCCAACTCCAGACACTTGTGCCACCTAGTGGGCATGTGCTACCTTGTGTTTGTCTCACCTTTGTGCATCTGGCTTAAGTGGGATCTGGAGAGTTGAACATGGGTCCTTAAGCTGCACAGGCAAGCACATTAACCACTGAGCAATGTCTCCAACCCAGTAGACATATTTTTAAGCCAAAGTCAAGCACACATGAAAATATGCTCTTTAAGTCATTATGCAATGACTTTCCACTATGAAGCCCAGAGAGACTTAGTAAATTCTTTATAAACACACAGCTACTGAGTAGCAGATGAGGCTCACACCAGTGTCCTCTAATTCTAAATTCTGTGTGCCTTTGAAATTCATAAATTGTGTCTCATAATATCCTTGGTGAGATATTTAATTTCATTCCTATTTTCTTGTGATGAAACTCAGGCTGCAGGTAAGTTCAGGTGTTGGATAAAGGAACTGAGTTCACAACTATGTCATTCAATGGTAAAGTCCATGAGCTTCTTTATCCTACCAGAGAAGTAGCCTTGTACCTGCTATTTCAACAAAAACAACATCTATGGCAGTAGTATCATGTGTGGCATGGTCAGCAAGGAATTGTGATAAACACCACTCCCTCCTTTTCTGTGTCTGTCTATGTATGTCTAGGAACTGAATTCAGAGTCCTGTTCGTGTCCTATGCCTCCAATCTTTTTTTTTTTTGTTTTGTTTTGTTTTGTTTTTTTCGAGGTAGGGTTTCACTCTAGCCCAGGCTGACCTGGAATTCACTATGGAGTCTCAGGGTGGCCTCGAACTCACGGCGATCCTCCTACCTCTGCCTCCCGAGTGCTGGGATTAAAGGCGTGCGCCACCACGCCCGGCTTTCCAATCTTAAGTTATGACTGATTGAGAACAATAAATTCCTTCTCCCAATCCAGAATTGGAACTAGTCATTGTAGTCAGCTTTCCATGTGTTCTCTATAAAAGGATCATGTCACTTCAAGACTGGGGCATCACGTTGCAGCCATTGGTGACTTTGTAAGCAAGAATAATAAGCATGTCTCTTTAAAAAATGGTGAATCAGAACCAACAAGAAAAGTGAAAAATCTAGGACAAGACAGCATATGCCCTTGTTCTTTGATGTTAGACAGCCTACCACAAGATTCAACTGTACATATGTTCTTAGACTCCCTAGAGTATTCTGTTTCCTTCTGTGCCTGGTATATCATTTATGGTTCATGTTTGTACATATTTCTCTGTATTAGTTACATTTTATTACTACAACAAAATACCTAGCAGAAACAATTCAAAGGGAAGAATGGTTTACTTTGGCTCATGGTTACAAAAGGCTCAGGCCACTAATGGCAGAAAAAAAAAAAAAAAAAAACATGATGGGGCAGCTCAGTTCACACCATGGCAGACAAAGCATGATGGGGCAGCTCAGTTCACACCATGGCAGACAGACAGGAAGCAGAGAGAGAGGAATGCCAGTGCTCTTCCTAATCCCTCCCTTTTCTTCTTTTATTCAGTCCAACCTCTAGCTTATGAAATGGTACTACACGCATTTACCCCTAGATCTTGAAATGATACCACACACATTTAGGATTGGTCTTTGTGTCTTGATCAACCCTCACTGGAAATTCCTGCACAGACACACCCAGAGCTATTTCACAAATCTCCTAGGTGGTTCTAAATCCATGAAAATGGTCCCATTCTGTTTCCCATCACCTTATTCAAAGAAGTTGGTTCTGTGTTCATTGTCTCAAAGGAAGAGGGTGTCTGAAGGGGAAACCATTACAAACTATAGTAGTTTGAATATGAACTGGCCCCACAGACTCATGTGTTTGTACATTTGGTTTCCAGTTGGTGGCACTGTTAGGGAAGGCTACTGAACCCTTAGGAGGTAAAGCCTTGCTGGAGGAAGTAGGTGACTACAGGTAGGCCTTATGGTTTTATAACCTGACCTTACTTGTTGTTCGCTCTCTTTGTTTCCTGATTGTAGTTGTAATGTGATTAGCTGCCTCCTGTACTTGACACCATGTCTTACCTGCATGATGAACAATGTCCCCTCAAAGTGTCAGGCAAAAACCCACACTCCATCAACACACCTCCTCCAGCAGGGTGTCACCTCACAAAGGTCACACAATTTTCCCAAATTGCTGCCAATTAGGGCCCAAGAATTCAAAACATGTAAGCCTCTGGGGGACATTTCATTAAAACCCCGACATTTCTGTACCTGATGTCATGCCTTCCAACTCAAAATAGACTGAATCCCCTCAAACTGTGAGCCAAAATACAACCTTCCTCTCTTAAGCTACTTCTTGCCATGTATTTGGTCACAGGAATGAGAAAAGTCACTTATACACTAACCAGACACTTCTCCTTGTCCTGCATATTCATATCATAAACCATATCCAAGGCACTTTCAGGTGCTATCAGGAAAGGGCATAAATTTAGTTCAAAATATTCCCCTAATCAAGGGAGGGAATAAGGATGCATGAATGCAATGCCTGTGAGTCCCAAAGAGAGAGCCCGTTGCCTGCATCCAAGCACATAAGTAAGAAAACAGATGCATGAAAAGAAATGGGTACATGGCATGGAAAGGCCAGTGGGACCAGGGGCAGCAGTACTGGAAGAACAAAAAGAATTCAGAGCAGACTATCTGATTACAAAAGGCCATGTGAGCAGACACAAAGGACATTCTGGCCACGACCTATGGAGACCAGAAACAGAAGGTTGGAATCCCATCCCATGATGCCTTCATGCATCATAGCATCAAACTGCTATGCTGTTCCCAGGAGGGGTACTCTGAAGGAAGAATTGGAGTTTATTTTCTGATGCAGTTGGAGGATCAAGGATTTGAAGGGAGAAATTGACTGCTTAGAAAAACAAAGATAGATGTGTCATGTCCTCTCAAGCTTGTAGGCTGAGATTTGTGTCCACTGTACTTCATAACCATTCCCTTTCCTTGAGGTGACTCAGTGGGTCACTGTTTCTGACAAACTGTCCTTGACCAAAGTAGCTCATGTAGAAAGTAAATTAGCCACAGCCCAAAACACTTTTATCAATATTCTTTTATTGTCCCAGTGGCTGGTTCATTTGGTGTTTATAGCAAAGTTCTAAAATTGCAGCTTCCTTCCCAGTGCTGGTTAGTTAACTTCAGTGTGTTTTATGTCCCCAAAGCCAAGTCCAAACCTGATCAATGTTTCTCAAGAATATACCTTGAGTATTGCAGACTGGGCTGTACAACCAGTGTTAACTCTGTTAATTATCAACGATTTCATTGTCTGCTGAAGGCCATGGCTGGACTCCACACAAACCCATGTCTCTAGTGACATGGACTCTGTTTCAATCCTCTGGTTATAGGGTATGAAATAATCCATTTTTATCCCTTAAACAATTATCATATACTAATTATCCAAAACATTGTGTTTGATTATGATATTATATATATATGTGTGTATTACATACTTTGATTACATTAACCCCTATTATCTTCTATTTTATCCCTCACCCCTTCTAGTGTTCCCCTTTCTATTCATAATCTCTTCTATGTTATGTGTGTATGTTAATCCAAATTCTGAATTTTAAGGAAAACATTCAGTATTTATCTTTCTAAATCTGGTTCATTTAGCTTATCATGCTGATCTCCCTATTCAAGTGACTTTAAACTTGAACTTTCACATTTGGGTTTTCTCATACTCTCACTACCAACACTTCCCCACTTAATACCCTTATGCTGTCCAAATAATCACTATACTGGATTCCTTTGTTACCAATAAGAATTTGCCAGATAGCAAGGTGCAGTTCTCGGTTTTCTACCCCTGTGACTACAGTCCTACGATGTCTTGCTCCAACATTAACCTATATTTTAAGATCTAGACACTTTTGAATATAGTTTCAACCATAGGTTCAGTGGAAATACCTATGCTTTGAGACCTTGTTTCTTTAACATTTTTCTCTGCTCTTGGTTTTAATATCATTTTTTAAGATCTTATGGATCCAACCTGGCCTCAAACTCCCTATGATCTTGAACTCCTGATCCTCTAGCCCCCACCTCCCAACTGCTGGGATTGCAGGTGTGTGTGTGTCACTGAGGGCAGCTCTGATTTTCATACAGATTCTTAAATGTATGGCCCTAATTGAAAGAGGAAAGAAAATCCTTGTGGTTGTGGCCTAGAGAATCTCAATTTTGTGTTCAGTTTGATTTTTCTCAAGCCACAGTGGCAGTGGAAGTCAGAACAAGGGAGGTTTTCTGGTGTTTCATGGAATTTTCCAACAGGAGTGTCCTCTGGACCTAGAGCCCCAGTGCCTGCCCCACCAGGTCTCAAATCACTGCTTGGAAATTCTCAGGACTATGCAGAGAAGGACCTCAGAGGACTCCCTGCAGCCTCCACCCTCTCTCTAAAAACCAAATGCATTCAGTAGCATACTTGACAGAATATACTGACCTGATTTACTATGAACAAATTACCCAAGGCGTTGTACACTCCATCATCTATCCATGCCACCGTTAGGAACTCGCTTTCATGTTTGGGAGATAGAAAGGGCATGACTTGGCATAACAAAGGCAGAGCAGAGTGCAGGGTGCTGTGTCTTCATTGCTTACTTCAGTGAATCATTCGTTAGCAGGGTTGGTGCATCTGAGAATGAGAAACATGAAAACTGATTAGAAGGAGAATTTATCACTCTGCCTAGAAGAGTAAACAAAACAGAGGAGCTGTCCATCACACTGCCTTGTCATCCAACATCTGCGGCACTGGCCGAGCGCTCATCTCAGAAAGGGAGGAGCAGGTAGACAGTGGGTAATAAAGCAGTGTCCTACTGGGTATGGGACCATGGGACAATTTCTCAGAAGAACCCACGGTGTCTAGGGCCCTACAGATTCTAAGAAAACAATTTATCCCTTGGAAAGGAGGCGCATTAGATATATGTTATTGATCCATTGAATGTTTGTGTCTGCCCCAATAACCTTCTCCCCATGGAGAGTTATCCTCTCTTCTCTATGATGACAGGAGCTGTCATGTGACTTATGTTTACCAGGAAGATAGCAACAGAAATGTGACTTACAAATGGAAATATTAAAAGATTGTGTGTAGGGGCTGGAGAGATGGCTTAGAGGTTAAGCGCTTGCCTGTGAAGCCTAAGGACCCTGGTTCGAGGCTTGATTCCCCAGGACCCATGTTAGCCAGATGCACAAGGGGGCGCACGCGTCTGGAGTTCGTTTGCAGTGGCTGGAATCCCTGGCGTGCCCATTGTCTCTCTGTCTCTATCTGCCTCTTCCTCTCTCTGTCTGTCACTCTCAAATAAATAAATGAAAACAAAAAAATATTAAAAAAAGATTGTGTGTATATACCATGTTTCTTTTCTCTTGCCATGAGAGTACAGTGACCTCAAGAAGGGAGGATCTATGAACCGGACTCCGGAAGGAAGACAGTGCCCCAGAACTGCAGCTGAGCAATGGTGGGAATAAAATGTGAAAGAGAAGTAATTGTGGTTACAAGGCACTGATATTTGGATATCATTTACTATTTCTACTTCCCCTATCCTGATTCAGAAGTTTTTAATCAATCTCACAAATCCATTTTGTGTTTCATACCGTTATAAATGGAATGGTGCAAGAGTAAGGATGCTGGTGCCACTTTGTTTTGTGAGTTTTAGCTAAATGTCTGTTCTAGCATTGGGGTTTATCTCTTTCTTTTTTTAAAAAAAATATTTTTTATTTATTTATTTGAGAGAGAGAAAGAGAGGAGAGAGTGGGCATGCCAGGGCCTCCATCCACTGCAAATTAACTCCAGATGCATGCGCCCTTTGTGCATCTGATTTATGTGGGTCTTGGAGAATCAAACCGGGATCCTTTGGCTTTACAGGCAAATGCCTTAACTGCTAAGCTAGCTCTCCAGCCCTGGGGTTTATCTCTTTCTATGTAGATACTAGTACTTAGTCCACAAGGCTAAGCAGGAACAAAATCTTATACTGGCTTCATGCTGACCTCTAAGCAACCCTCAACTACACAGACACCATGATAGACAGTGAGTCAAATTATTATACTTGACTTATTTTTCCAAAGATATAATCTCTTCCTGGGATACCTCCCAGTCTGTTTTAAGTAACTTTTGCTACTCAACCAAACTAGATAATGAGCCTTCTAGGTTATATAAGAATTTCCATTGGAAAACATATTCAAAATAGCTAATGGCTGTCATGAAGGTGTAGTATACTAATACAGTGTTATACTTAAAAAGATCATCGTCTATATTACATATTTACCAACATTTTCTTCATGTAGTTTGATATGGTTTGGGCCTGGTTTAATTGTCTTCCCTAAAGGTTGATGATGTGTTGAAAGCTTTGTCCCCAGGGTGGTGGTATTGGGAGATGAGAAAACCCTTATGAAGTGGGACCTTGTGATAAGACGTTGAGGGCCATGTGCTTGGAAAGGATTAAGCTGATTCCCACTAGCATAAGTTGATATAAAAGCATGTATTTCATCACTTCATGCCTCACCATTTGATTTATTCTTCCCTATAGTCCCAACACTGTGTCACCATCATCCTGAAGCCCTCACCAGCTCCAAGCTAATGCCAGCATCTAACCCTTGAATCTCTAGAACTGTGAGCTACAGCTATCTACTGTTTGTAAAGTAGCCTGCCTCTAGTATTTCACTGTAGTGATGAAAGACTAGCTAATGTGTTGTTTTGTTTTAACTTTTACCAGTCAATTTTTTTTTTAATTTTTTTGTTCAGTTTTATTTATTTGAGAGTGACAGAGAGAGGAAGAGGCAGATAGAGAGAAAGAGAGAGAATGGGCGCGCCAGGGCTTCCAGCCACTGCAAACGAACTCCAGACACGTGCACCCCCTTGTGCATCTGGCTAACGTGGGTCCTGGGGAATCAAGCCTAGAACCGGGGTCCTTAGGCTTCACAGGCAAGCGCTTAACCGCTAAGCCATCTCTCCAGCCCTACCAGTCAATATTTTAATGGTTTGTATTGGTGCATAAGAATTTGAATTTTTCCCAAAATGTTAATGCCAGAGACATTTACAGACTAATCAACTTTTTACTTGTTCAAAATGCCAACATTGTTGGTAATAAGTTCTTATTTGTAGTTCATTCCTTTTCTATGCTTCTGTTTCAAAATTTTGCTGTTTTTTAAACTTTTTAACTACAATTTTCATACATGTACACAATGTTTTGATCATAATCCCCTAATTACTTTCTATTGTCCCCTTTCCCACACCCCTTAAATCAATCCCCTCTTACTTTCTAACTAATCCCTCTTCTTTGAAGATAATTTTTTTCTGTCCTCCACCATCCATGATGGAATGTTAATGGACCCATCATTGAGCAGATCTGGGACAGGTAATGGCAGTCACTATGAATGTGATGATCACTTCATGTCTGGGAGATGTTGTTCCAAACTACTTGTTCCTTTCCTCTGGCTCTTACTTTCTTTCCACCTCCTCTTCTGCAATGTTTCCTGAGCCTTAGAGGGCATCAGAGTTATAATAATAGTATTTTCTGGTTTGAATATTCCCCACAATGTATCAATAGTTTGTGCCTTACAATATGTTTAAGTACCCAGAGTGATCACATTATGTTTGTTTTACCAAATTTTCTTAGCCTTTCCAGTCATAGGCTATTGATGAGATTTGAAGTGCCAGACATGAATTCCCTCCCATGGAGCATGCCTGTAAGCCAATCAGAGAGCAGCTGGTTCCCCCCATAATGTTCATGCCACCATTGCACCAGTGGGTACATCTTGCCTGGCTGATAAGTTGCGTAGTATGCAGTGTGAATCCACTGTTGGGTAAAATTGTTGGGGACCCTGGTGGGGAAGCTGTTACTGTTTTTTTGCTAAATGGATATGCTGTGCCCATCAAGTTTCCCTCTAAGTATTCATTTATACTCACACATCAATGTTGCTCTCATCTTTGGTCTGAGAAGCTTCTTTGTGCAGATGTTGGTAACTATTGAGGAAAACTCATCACAGTGCTAACAACAAGTGATTGTTGAGTTCTCAGTGCTAAGTGAGACAGTTCTATCATGGTCTCCAATGCTCAGGAAACACTGTAATAAGGGGACATAAGAAATGTAAGAGCCAGAGGATGGGAGGAGTGCTTTGTAATAATAACTTCTAGACATGAAATAGCCATTGCACTCATGATCTCACACTAAATATCATTTACTGAACCATACAAACCTGAACAATGATGGGTCCACCAGCATTTCAACATGGAGATGGAAGAGGGCAAAAAAAAAAAAGAAAAAAAGAAAAAAAAGAACATTATAGTCAGAAAAAGAAAGGCACTCAGTAGAGGGGGGATCTGATGTGGGGACAAAAAATAAAAAGAAGTGGAGGGCTGGCAGTTAAGGCATTTGCTTGCAAAGCCAAATGACCCAGGTTCAATTCTCCAATACCCACATAGAGCTAGATGCACAAGGTGGCACATGCACCTGGAGTTCATTTGCAATGGCTAGAGGCCCTAGTGTGCCCATTCTTCCTCTCTATTTGCCTCTTTTTTGGTCTCTCTCTCTCCCTCTAAAAATAAATAATGAAGTGTTACAAAAAAGAAAATGGAAGGGTATTATGATCAAAGTTCATTACATGCATGTGTAAATGTTGACAATAAAAAGCTAAAAATATTCTTGGTCATAATCTGCTATTTTCTTTCAAATGAGCTAGAAAATTATTAGCCATCTTCTTAGCCAAGAAAAAACTACTTTGGTTTGTGTATTGGGGTTTCCTTCAATTTACAGATTAACTTGGGGAAATTACATATAAGTCTTTGTAAAATTTCACTATTTTAAGAGTTTGAAATGTCTTTTCATTACTTGTTTGTTCATTTTTGTCTTTATGACTCTCTCTAAGTTTGCTTATTTTTCATCACAATATTCTACTTTTGTTTGTCAAGTTCATTCTTGGGTATTTCACTAAAAATGGCCTGCTTCAGTTACTTTCATTTCTGGTTAAAAAAAAAAAAAGTGCCTGACCACAAGCAGCTTAAGGAAGGAAAGGGTTTATTTTGCCTTACAGCTTGGAGGGGATGGGTTCATCTTGGCTGGGAAAGCATGGCAGAAGCTAATAGCTAGTGAAACATCTTCCACATCAGAAGGAAATACTGAGACAGAACAGGAAGTAGGGCTGGCCCAGAAAGCCTCAAGACTGGACTCCACTGACACACTTCTTCAGAAAGGATACATCTCCTAAAGGTTCCACAGCCTTCCCAAGTAGCACCATGAACTGGGAATTAAGTGTTCCAACACAGAATCTATGGGGACATTTTTCATCCAATCAACCAAGTTTCTCATAATTTTTCAATCATATGTAAAATTAAAAATAAATAAATAGGGCTGGAGAGATGGCTTAGAGGTTAAGCTCTTGCCTGTGAAGCCTAAGGACCCCAGCTCGAGGCTCGATTCCCCAGGACCCACGTTAGCCAGATGCACAAGGGGGTGCATGCGTCTGGAGTCCGTTTGCAGTGGCTGGAGGCCCTGGCGCACCCATTCTCCCTCTTTCCCTCTATCTGCCTCTTTCTTTCTCTGTCTGTCGCTCTCAAATAAACAAAATAAACAAAAAATATTTTAAAAATTAATTAATAAATAAATAATACTTGTTCAGTTCTTATATTTCTCTTGTGTTGGGCTGCATTGTTGTACTTTCTTATTAATCCTATTAGGTTTTAAGTTTGATTTCATGGTCTTGTCATTGAAAACTTTCTTATCACTTAAAAATAATAACTTAGTGTTTGCTTTCCTAAAATTATAATAATTTGCCTTTTTCTGTTATTATATTGGAAATAAAGTCTAGAATACTATGCAGCATTTTTATGTTTTAAAAATCTTACCAATTTTAAGAAATAATTTTTTAAAATATTTTTTATTTTTATTTATTTATTTATCTGACAGGGAAAGAGGGAGAGAGAGGGAGAGAATGGGCACACCAGGGCCTCCAGCCACTGCAAACGAACTCCAGATGCATGTCCCACCTTATGCATCTGGCTTACGTAGGTCCTGGGGAATTGAACCTGGGTCCTTTGGCTTTTCCAGCATGCACCTTAACTGCTAAGCCATGCCTCCAGCCCCAATTTTTTAAATTTTACTTTAGACAGAATAGGAGAGAGAGAGAGAGAGAGAGAGAGAGAGAGAATAGGCACACCAAGGCTCAGCCACTACAATCAAAACTCCAGACATTTCTGCCACATAGTGGGCATGTGTGACCTTGAGCTTGTCTTATCTTTGTGCATTTGGATAATGTGGCATCTGGAGACTAGAACATGGGTTCTTAGGTTTTCCAGGCAAGTGCCTTACCTGCTAAGCCATCTTTCCAGCCCTTAAAACATAATTTTTAAAAGTAAATTCCATTAAAGAAGGTAGTCATGGAACCAAAGAGTTTTAGAGTTGAAATAACACATTTTAAAAACCTACAAAAATCTTTAGGAAAAAAAAAAGTAACTATATTTTTATTCCTTTACACTAAAAATGTCAAACCAAAATAGTCAAATCAGACCTAAACATTTTGTTGTTTTTACATTCTACAAATTTATATACTTCTTAGGCTCTTCTTATGTCTATGACCTTAAATTTAAAGGGTGGAGTTATATATAGCAACCAACAATGAACAATGTAATACAGCATATAAGGCAAATCAGTCTGTAGAGCAATGCAAATGTGTGTATCTTCTCCACAAAATAGCTTTTCTCCTATGAGTTCATGAAACATTGAAATTTTGTACTAATTCTAGTGGGACACGTGGTATGAATTGTGCTCCCTAATTCACTAGCTGTTTACATCTAATTCTTGTTCTGAGAACTCATTCACTTGTGGAAATACCCGTAATAGTGATGATTTTTGTCATCTTTGTCTTGTCCCTCCTGTGATATGATGGCTTCTATTATTTTCGTCTGTATACTTAACAAAATCTTTGATAATAATCTGTTTTTAACATCATGAATGACTCAAAGCTTCAGGTTTAGGCTCTCCTGTCTCCTCTTTGAAAATTGTAGACACTGGAGATAAAGTAAAATTGCTAAAAATGTATGCTTGAATTGGGGCAGAATTGAGTTCAATTAAGGGTGAATGGATGTGGATTAGCAAAAAAATAAAAATAAAAATAAGACTGGCTCAGATTTCTTTATGTTGGTTCATGAAAGCAAGAAAGCCTGAAATGGGTGAAGCAGCTTTTTTTTTTTTTTTTAGTCAAACCCAGTAGTTCCATTGCTCAGAGACATGAAGGCTGCAACAGACAACTGGTCAACCATCCCTGAAGGCCTGCCCAACACATTTCCACACTCAGACAGAAAATAAATCTGAGGGGACAACTGCTGTGAACTAAATTCATGCAGGTTCTGTCCCATGATACCAGTAGAAAGACAAGAGCCTGGCAACAAAACTCAATAGCAATTGCTGCTTTCATGTAGAACTTCAGTTTGCTGTTGTGTAAGGCCTGGCAATGTAGATAGGAGGAAGAGGCCATTCAGAGGGGAGGGGTTCATGAGGAAGGAACTGAATAGAAACACATGTTGACAAGAACTATAAAGTATAGTCACAATGGCATAAGGTCCCAGTTCACTACAGACTTATTGCACATATGGACTTTATAATATCGCTCAAAAGTTCTTATTGGGCTGGAGAGAGTGCTTAGTGGTTAGAGCACTTGCCTGCAAAGCCAAAGGTCCCAGGTTTGATTCTCCAGGACCCACATAAGCCAGACGCACAAGGTGGTACAAGTGTCTGGAATTCACTTGCAGCATCTGGAGGCCATGGCATGCCCAGTCTGTCTGTCTGTCTGTCTGTCTCTCTCTCTCTCTCTCTTTCTCTCTCTCTCTCTGTTTATCTCTATCTATATGCCTCTTTCTTTCTCTCAAATAAATAAATATATTTTAAGTTCTTATTGAAACTTCTGAGCAAGATGGTGGCATAGGAGTCACACCAATCCAACCTAGGGAGGGATTTGAGCAAAACCACAGCAAAATACACTCTTTGTCTGAAAAGTGAAGGTGTATAGGTTTTCACTGGCCACAGCAGAGAAGGAGGAGAGACTAAGATCTATCAGAAAGGTGGAAACTGGCCAGATTCCCATCTAGAAACTTGTAGAGGTAGACCCAGACCTGACCCACGCACACCCACAGGGATCCACATGCCTACCCAGTGCCCAGCTGCATGAGTAGAGACCAAAAGGGATTTTCCAACCTCATCAGCCTCCTTACAAACTCAATAAACCTAAAGGAGTGACATCAGAGAAGCTCCTGAAGGGGACACGGGTGGGACCAGCTGAACAGCTCCAGTACAACTCCAGGATTCCTGCACTCTCCCATTCCCAACCAATAGCACCACAACACTCCTGAGATCACATTCAGTTCCTGGCAGCAGGGCATCCAGAACAGCTGATCAGAACACCAGATTCACAGCACAACACAGAGGGCACTCTGCATTGGTGAGATTTGAAGCCACTCCAAAAGATAATGAGGCCAACTGACAAAAAAGCAGGTACTTGGGCTTGCACTGGAAGTGCTAATCTCTCTTTCCATGTCAGGGAAGGTTATGGGTTACATATTATTGTTGGCTTTTCCATTCTCAATTAAGCTATATTTGGGGGTCGACTATTGTGACCTTTGATGATTTCAGATTAATTTGGCCTTTGTCTTTTAATTCTGCCACTATAGGGCACAGGGTCTGATTCAGACCCAGGCTGACATTAAACCCATTTCAGACAAAAATCTTAACCACCCAACTGACAGGATTAAAGGTGTAGAGCAACACACACCCTTAGATATTTTGGCTTTATGGGATTATCTGTTTGTTTCATTCCCCACACTTGCATATTCTGTGCTAGTTTTTATTGAATGTGTATATTGCTCAGTTGAATTTTATAATCTGCCAGAAAATTTTTCCACCCAGCCCACTACAATACTTGAATAGCAGACAAACTCAATATCTAGGATTACTTCTGTAGTTGGACTGGGGTACAAGAGCTACACTTGGCACCTTAAACTCCTACTCTGAAAGTACATAAAGTTGGATTTCCAAATCTAAAAGCACCACAGATTATTGGAAAACCCAAGCATCAAATCAACTCAGGATGTAAGAATCACAACATTATAATACAAGAAACACAAATAGTCAAAACAATACAATCCCACTAAAAATTATAAATCCATCAGAAATGGCCCCCATGACACTGCTTTAGACAAAATGCCTGAAAAAGATTTCAAAAGAAAAGATTTTATCTATATTCAAAGAAATCAAGGAGAAAATAAAGGAATGAAAGAAGGAAACAAACTCCTGAAGGAACCCCAAGAGAACACAGGAAACCAGCTTGATGAAATAAGGAGGTCACTACAAGATATGAGTAAGGAAACAGAAATACTAAAGAAAAACCATGCAGAAACTCTAGTACTGAAAAACACAGTCAGTTAAATAAAACACTCTGTAGAAAGTCTCACAAGCAGAGTGGATGAAGGAGAGAACAGAATATCTAAACTAGAAGACCAGGTGGCAGATCTAATACAGTCCAACAAAGAGAATGACAAGCTAATAGCAAGGTATGAATGAGAATTTCAAGATATCCAGGACACTATGAAAAGATCAAATATAAGAATTCAGGGTATAGTAGAAGGAGAAGAATTTCAATCCAGAAGCTTAGTAGTCACATTCAACAAAATCATAGAAGAAAACTTTCCCAAATTGGGAATGAAATACCAATGCAGATACAAGAAGCTTTTACAACAACAAACACACAAAACCTGGAAAGAACCTCTCCTTGCCATGTTATAATTAAACTACTAAATACACAAACCAAAGAAAATATATTGAAAGCAGTTAGAGAAAAAATGCACATCACCTACAAAGGCAAACCCATCAGAATCACAGCAGATTACTCAACACAAACTTTAAAGCCAGAAGGGATGGCGTCTCGCGGGTCTCTTACATATATAATCATGTCATCAGCGAATAAAGCTAACTTAACTTCTTCCTTTCCAAATTATATCCCTTTTATTTCCTTCTCCTGTCTTATTGCTTGAGATAGGACTTCCAGTACTATATTGAAAAGCAGAGGTGAGAGTGGACAACCCTGTCTTGTTCCTGATCTTAATGGGAATTCCTCCAGTCTCTCTCCATTAAGTATTACTTGGGCCTTAGGAGCTTCGTATATTGCCTTTATTAGGTTGAGACATGAACCAACCATGCCAATTCTCTCCAATGTTTTGAACATGAAGTGATGTTGAATCTTGTCAAAGGCCTTTTCTGCATCTATCAAAATGATCATGTGGTTTTTATGTTTAACCTTGTTTATGTGGTGTATTACATTGACAGATTTCCGTGTGTTGAACCACCCCTGTGTTCCTGGAATGAATTCCACTTGGTCAAGGTGGATAATGCTTTTGATGTGTTGTTGGATTTGGTTTGCAAGGATTTTGTTTAGGATCTTTGCATCTAAATTCATGGAGACTAAACAGTACACTATTGAATGATGAATGGGTCATTGAATAAATCAAAAAGGAAATAAATTCATACAATAAAATGATGCGAATACAACATCCCAAAACCTTTGGGACACAATGAAGACAGTCCTAATAATGAAATTTATAGCTCTAAGTACCTATATTAAGAAATTAGAGGGCTGGAGCGATGGCTTAGTGGTTAAGTACTTGCCTGTGAAGCCTAAGGACACTGGTTCAAGGCTCTATTCCCCAGGACCCACGTTAGCAAGATGTACAAGGGGGCACATGCATCTGGAGTTCATTTGTAGTAGCTAGAGGCATTGGTACACCCAATCTCTCTCTCTTTCTTTCTCTCTCTCTCTCTCTCTCTTCCTCTTTCTCTCTCTGTTACTCTCAGAAAATAAATAAAAAATAAACAAAAACTATTTTTAAAAATTATGGCATATAAACATCTTAAAAAATGTTCTACATCCTTAGCCATCAGGGAAATGCAAATTAAAACTACTTTGAGATTTCATCTCACTCCTGTCAGAATGGATATCATCAAGAAAACAAATGACAATAAATGTTGGTGAGGATGTGGAAAAAGGGGGGCCCTTCTACTCTATTGGTGTGAATGTAGTCTGGTACAGCCATTGTGGAAATCAGTGTGGAGGTTCTTGAGACAGCTAAAAACAGATTTACTATATGATCCAGCTATAACACTTCTAGGCTTATATCCTAATGACTCTTCTTACTACCTTAGAGGTACTTGCACGACCATGTTTATTGCTACTCTATCACAATAGCTAATAAATGGAACCAACCTAGATGTCCCTCAACAGGCAAATGGATAATGAAGATGTGGTGCATTTACACAATGGAGTTCTACTCAGTGGTAAAGAAAAATGAAATTGTTCAATTTTCACAGAAATGGATGGATCTAAAAAGGATTATACCAAGTGAGGTAACCCAGACACAGAAAGCCAAATATCACATATTCTCTCCCTCATATGTGGATCCTAGCTACAAATGTTTAGATTTGTGTGTGATCTGGAACCAAAAATTGGTAGCAGAGGCCAGTAAGCTAGAAAAAGGCTATAAGGGAGGGAGAAGAAGGAAAGACTTTAGGGGTTGGTATTGTATATATGTAAGTAGAAGAACAGATTACAGAGAGTGGAATGGCCTAAGTGAGGCCAGGGGAAGAGACTAAGAGAAGGGTTGGGGGGAGGGTAAATCAAATTTCAAGATATTCTGAATAAAACATATGAAAACCTACTTTTTTGGGTAATGGCACATCCAGAAGCCATAGATTGCTACTAGAAAAATTTCAGTGCCAGGGATGAGATACCTTCCCTAAGTTGTTGGCTAGGGAGGTCCCTGTTCCCTACAAAACATTACAGGCTATTGCCAAGACCCTTGGTTTCCCACCAGTAACAGATGGTAAGACCCTATTGCTGATAACTTCACATGTGTAGGCAGCAAGGACACTGAGAAATTAAGATGGTTCTAAGCTGAAAACCTTCTCCCTTTAGACAACCAACTGAAAGCTGGGGAAAGCTGCACTGCATGCAGCCCTAGGAGACAGAAGCCATCAGTGGTGAAACAGTGGACTCTAGAAACCTCGAGTTTGGCCAGACAGGCCAAATAATTGAACAGGTGCAATAGTGGCATGTCTTCTCTGGGGGAAACCAACTGCTCTCTAATTGGACTGGAGGCCCACTCTATGGGAGGGAATACATGCCTGGTACTAAAAACCTAATCAAAAGCCTATGGCAGTGGAGGTCATGAGACTTAGGGGTATAAAGCCTGCTCTTGTCTGGATAAATGCATATATTATTCTCACCAAACTGCCCTGAAAACACTACACTTAATGTTTATATTCATATATTAATGCTACTCTCACTTTTGGTTAGATAAGCTTCTCTTTCCAGATGGTGATGACCACTGGGATAAACCAAAAGGCAACATAGTGGTGAGAAGAAGGGTTGGAGGAGTTCCCAGCACTGAAACATCTCTATCACACCCTCCAAGACTCAGGGTCTATTGTGGAAGAGGTGGCAGAAAGAATGTAGGAGCCAAAGGAAGGGTACCACTCCTTACTATGAAATTTTCCAGACAGAAATTGGTCTAGATATCCATGACCTTGCAGTGCCTAACAATACTTTCACAAGACCCTCATAATAGGAGATAAAGACAATGACATCAAAATAAAATAGAGACTAATGGATAGAGGGAAGGGATATGATGGAGAGTGGAGTTGTGAAAGGGAAAGTGGGAAGAGGGAGAGAATTATAGTTTATTGTCTGTAAGTATAGAAGTTGTCAATAAAAAAAAATACCCTTAAACCAAAAAAAAAAATTCTCTTAGTACCTAGTGACATCAGAACCATCATAATGTTGGGGCATAACATATGGCTCACTTCGGTAAGAATCCTACTGCAGCAGCTGCACAGAAGTACAACAATACAATCATGTGTAGTGCATATGATTAATAATGGTGACAGTTAACTATGTTCCTGGTTTATGTGTGTTTTATATGATATTCTTTTGTCATTATGTTGCAGTACTACTTATTAAAAGCTTTTACCACCTCATAGATCTCATTTTTACTGTTTTTAACTACATTATTTTTTTCTTGTGATTGATTTAATATCATGTAGTTTTCATCATAACTTTAGGATAGCCTTAGGCTATTATACACACAAAAAGCACTCACATATACACATATACAGCCTACCTTTGTAGAAGTCTATACCAGGTAGGTTGGTGTAAGTGCACAATATGATGTCCACAGAAGGATGAATTCACCCAAGAGTGCATATTTACATCATTAAATAATGAATAGCCATGTTTTACTTTTTAGGTAGTTAGAGGGTTTCAAGCTCCAACCAACTCTTCCTCTTAGAGCTTTGCAGCTGTTACTTTATGGTCTATTTCACTCCTTGCCCATTGCCCATGGTATCTCTTTAACAATGGCCTGAGATGGTCCTTTTAAATGTAGGTTAGATCATCCAAGCAGACTGATGCATACCCATAATCCCAGAACTTGGAAGACTGAAGCAAGAGGATTCCAAATTTCAGGTCAGCCTAGTGTAACATAGTGAGTTCCAGTCCATCCTTGGTATGACCCTATCTCAAAACAATCCTTGGCTGGGGAGGTGGCTCTGTAGTTAAGAGCACTTGCTTGATTCACCCTGAGTTTAATTCCCAGCACCCAAATAAACAGTTGGATATAGTCATGCATGCCTTTAATGCAAGTTCTGTTGGAAGCAGAGACCGGAGAATCACTGGGGATCACTGGTTAGCTAGTCTGATTACAAAAATGGGGCAGCTTGGGGTACAGTGAGAGACCATGTCATAGGAAACAAAGTAGAAGACTCATAGAGGAGGAACTCAACATTCTCCTCTGGCCTCCACATGTGTCCACATAGGATGTGTGAATCTGCACAAACACATATATTACAGCAGGAATTTTGTAGTTTATCAGATACAAAATTCAAGCTTTCTATCATCGTCCCAAGGCATCTGTGGTCTAACCTTTAGCTACCTGAGCCTGCTGAGCATGAATCCCTAACCATAGTCCCTTTGTTCACTCCCCTTCAGCCACAGTGGACATCTCACTTCATGTCATTTGTAATTCTGTTATGGGTTGAATGTGAAAAGTCCCCACAGGATTATGTTAAAACACTTGGTCTCCAGTTGGTGACACTGTTTTGGGAAGTTGTGAGATCTTTGGTCTGTAGAGCCTAACTGGCTAAAGTAGGTCACTAGGGATGGACCTTTGAAAGGCACCTACTTCTAGTTCTGGCATAAACTCCATGCCACCTAGTCCATGCTGTGTGAAGACAGTCACACACTCTTACCACGCCACCAAACCACTCTTGCTGCTATGCATTCCCCATTAGGATGAAGGGAGACCAGGTGAAACCATGAGCCATACTTGATCCTCCCTCCCTTAGGTTACTTCTGTCAGGTTTGGCCCAACCATGAGAAGTAACTTAAATTCCTTCTTCCCCAAGATATTGGCCTGGGCTGTTTCCTCATTTTATCTTAGCTCTATGCAAATATCAATCTGTGCAGACAAGTGTTCTCCTCCCTCAGTCTCCATCCTATAATCTGCATTGCTTTCTTGTGTAGTAGTTATCATATAATGTATACATTTATTTGCTGTTTATTTGTTAATATTTATGAATTATTTTAACCTCCCTAGTGGAAGATAGTCCTTAAAAATGTTTAAGTACCATAGAGATAAAAACTTGGTCTCACTGTTTATTAGTGAATTTTTTGTGCACATAGCAAATTTAGTATGGAGTAGGTCCTCAGTGGATGGATAGGACATAAATGTCACTGAAAGAGGAATAATGAGTTTTTACATGACACATTTATGAACAAGGAGTCTCTGAGGCTGCTGTGTGGAAAAACAAACTATGGTAATCAGGCAAGGGGGAAGCAGGGACAATGAGGGAGCCCCTGCAAGGACCCAGAATAGAACTTAGGGAGATTTCTTCTTTTCAAAAGTAAAGAAAGAGAAAAGGAACAAGAGAACACATTTATAAAAACTGCTAGCTGATGAACTGGTTTTTTAGGTAACTTTTTCATATAGACCTTCTGCTCAAAGAATTCTTCCTTCATGCTTAAATTTGAGAAAGTATACATAAAGAGAGTACAGAGCTGTTTTCTGAACCCTGTACATCAAGAAGTTGGGTTCTCTCTGTGGTCCAGGATTCTGTATTCAATTTTGTCTTTATTATTACACAACATGTATTCTTCTCTTTTCCTCCCAAAGACCATTTCTCTATCCCATGAATCTCCATGTTCTGTTCTCTAGAGATATGTTGTAACCTTCTCTTGCTTACATTACTTTTTTTGTACTATGCATTCTAAAGTTTACCAAGCTTGAGATATAGACCATTGACTACATTTTCTAATGCAATTTAAAATTCTGCCATTATTGGATTCTTTATCTTTTCCTTTCCTCTCTGTACACAACTTCTCATGTTGCTATTATACCCCTATTTTCTATTTTCACTTCTCAGAGAGGAGAAAATGCATATTATACAATTTGAACTTCTATTTTTCTTTCCTACAATACTTTCCTTAGAATTCTCTACCTGCTTGCCTTTTTATGTTGAAGTATTTTCCTATGGAATTCAAGACACTTCCTTTTATTTTTTCATGTTGATGGAAGACATTTCTATCCTTGCCTCATATTTGTGAATGATAATGGATTCTTTTAACTTCTCTATCATCTACTCATATGACACATTAGTGTTATAATCATTTTCACTGTCGGATAAGAGAACGGCAGACTGTATGGATTTGACTAGGTTGGGTTTGTTTGAATTGAACTGGAAAGGAAACCAGGCAGGAGGTCTATGCCCTGTTTGATAAAGCTAATGAGTTGGCCACCACTTATCTTTATATCATGGTCTGTGGAACTTGACCTCTGCTTCAAGTAGGTGACGTGACTCTGCCCGCCTTTCCAGTTTCACACTCCCTGCTTATGCACCAGCTTCCTCCCAGATGCTGACAGCTTTGACTGTGCCTGCGGCTCCTTCCCCAGACTGAAACTCACAGGTAGCATTTCCTGTGTGTACCACGACTTATCCTTCCTTCCAGACATCACCTCTCTGCGTATGAGTAGTAGTGCAATTCTGCATTTCTTCTGTTTACATTTCCAGCTGTGGGCCTTACTGCCTTTCTTTAATTTAGTCCTGTCATCTCTAGCTAGAAGTCCCTTGAAGTTTGCAACATGCATAAACTATCTTGTATTTGTTCTCTTGCAGATCTCCTGATAAATGTCTTGGACAGTTATAGGCAATATCTGAAAATGGAGAGAATGTGAGAAGAGTTGGACCAATGTTCTTGGAGTTCGATAAAGTGTTTTCTGTAACGTAGTAGAAAATTAATGTATCATCACTGGCTGTATGGGCAGGTAGGTGGAGAAGATCTAAGTGAATGATTTTCTCAAGTCCCCACAGTTCAGAATACTTTCATATTTCCTTTCAGAACTCCGTTTTTTTTATTGCTTTGCAGTGTTGAAAATGGAATCCAGGACCTTGTACATGCTAGGCAAGTGATGTACCACTGAACTACATCCCTAGAATTCCTGTTCACACAGTATTGATGCTTAAAGTCTATTAAGTACATTTATCGATGAAGCTATTCCTACTAACTTAAGCCTGGAGTAGTTTTCCCACACAATGTTCCCAAAGCATTTTTCTCTGAATCTCTCTTGCTACTTTCATCTTTGTGTTACAGTTACTTATTGACCTGTCTTATTTCATCTTTGCCGCCAACAAGATAAAATACACTTTCTTTTTAGATGGAACAGATTTTGATACCCTCTGGTATCTTTATAGGACTTAAGATTGACAAAAAAGAGATATGTTTAAATTGTCAGCCCATGGTATTGACTTCCATTTTCCTTAAGCATGTCCTGGAAATCTAGCATTTCCCAAAGCAAACAGACACCTGAACTCCTGTCCTTCTAAATCAGAGTTTGGAGAGCCCTCTCTATACAAGGTCAGATAGTATATATTTTAGACTTTGTAGGCTGTGGAGTGCTTTTCTCTGAGCTCTGCTATTAAGTATGAATGATGCAGTCACAGGCAATACATAAATAGAATATGTCATTATGTTTCAATAAAACTTTATTTACAAAAAGTGAGAAAAGACAGAAGACTAAGTGCTGCCAACTGTTTTAACAGATAGTGGACTTCTCTACCAGGAAAGTAGAAAGTAGGCAAGATTTCCTGTAGCGTTGTTAAGTGTGGACACTTAGCAGGTCAGCTTTCCACTAAGGAACTGATTTCTGAATAAGTCAATATGGAAACATCTCATAAAGCAATCTTGTAAAAGTTCAATAGCAGGCACCACTCTGTAGAATATTTTAAAGAGGTCCCATCTGTGATTTTTTTCCCTTAACAAACAGGTTCCAGCAAAGGCAGCTGTTTGCAGAATCTTATGGCAGCTAACTCTGCAATCTGACCTACTTCTTCCAAGCTCAGCTCTGCAAATTGCTTGCTTTGAACAAGCCCTGTGTGTGGCAGGTTTCTTTTTCAGACACTGCAACCTGGCTGCTATTTCATTATTGCCAACTTTGAAATTCTTCTCGATAGTTTCCTGGGCTTTATAGGAACTCTTAAGAGAAAAAAAAAAAAGGCAGTTGATAAAAATGGCCATGTGCTGAGGTGAGGTTTTTCTGGGTTTCCTAATGTCCTCTCAGGCTATGTCCTCTGTTGGGGCCAGATTCATATCATGTTCATTCATCTTAGTGTCCCTCACAAATCCTGGTGTGTTTTATGTAGTATCTGTTCAGTGGAGTGAGCACACTCATGCTTTGTGAAAAAGAGTAAAGTGGACAGACAGAGAAGGAGTTCATGAGCATAAACCTTGGCAGTTTTTCAGGCATATCAACTCCATTTAGTTTTTCACTCATTCAGTTATCCACTCATCCACCAGAATTTATTCAGAGCCTTCTCTGTTCCAAATACACAAACACCAGATACCCTTATCTTGCCACTTCTATGTACACAGAACCTGTGGGATCAATACTGGAAAGAGTTTAAGGGTCTTACATGAGGCCTAATACCTATTTTTCTTTTGTACATTTAATAATGCCTTCACTGCCCTCTTCCATTCTCCTTCTACCCCTGTTTCTGGACCCCTTCCTCCTCCCCAAATAGTCCGCCCTTATCCTTTCATATCACATATATTTCATGATCCATAAGGCTTAATTCTAAAGCTAATGTGATAAACTTGAAATTTGGAAATCATTCTTACTTGTATCCATGATCTTGTCACTAACAATAATCACAGATATTTCCACATTGTCTCTGTTACTGCAGAGACGTGTGAATGTGGTTTGCACTCATCATCTCTTGAGAATTAAAGTGGTTGTTAGACTCACTGATGGATCTTTTTTATTTACTGTGTTAATTAAGAACACATATATTACTATATTTCAGATTTGGATTCCTTCTTATATTTTTATGTCTATACTTCAATGTAATTCATTGCCTTTATGCATTTTATTATATGTATTTAAGGGCATTATTTTGAAACAGAGTCAGCAGGTTTCAGCAAAGTGCCACAGGGGCCTGCAGCAAAAGTGCCGTGAGCAAGCTTCTCACAGCACAGTGCAGACACAGCCATTCATCTTCATTAGATCTGAAGAGAGCAGAAGATGGTTAGTATTATTATTCTTATTAGTTTTTAATGTGTCTGGGATCTTTACCATGTGTAATGGGAACCAGTACACACACAAGTTGATTCACTGCCCAGATCCAGTATCCTCTTGTGTCTACCTTGCCACAACCCTGGAAGGTCTGGCAGAACTGAATAAGCTTGTCCTCTGATAATGATTCAAAGTTACAGCTCTTACTATGTCTGCTAGTGTATAATCACCTTACTACCTTATTTTATCTCCACAACAGAATTCCAAATAAGATGTTACCCATACCCCCACTTTAAAGACATGAAAACTGAGGCACAGAGAGGCTGATTAACTGGTCTAAGGTTACATAGTTAGGAACTCCAGGAATGCTGGCCTCACAGTGTATTGCATTTATCCTGTATGTTATGCACCTTTGCCTGGGCCAACCCATCCCTGGCTTTGTGCAGACAGACATGGTTCTCAATTCCCATGACATGGATGACTGGTCTTCATTTCCTGTAAGAAGTTGTATTCTTCTTCCTCTCTAGGTTGGCGGTTTGATCCATATTTAACACTGAGGGCTTCCCCACTACTTTGCTCCTTACTCTAGACAGAGATTTTGGAGACAGGGATTCTTCTGTGCATTCTTGTTTTTATAGTGCATCTACATACTTCTGTATTTTCCAGGCATATTATTGAGCATCTCCATGTGTGTGGCTTGGATAGTTCAGACACCTGCATGTGTCCACTCTTCCACCTTATCCAGAAGCCATCAATCTATGTTATTTGCATGATATTTTTAAAAATTATTTTTAGTGGCTTCTGAAGTCCCGCAAAATGGAATACAAATGTTTTTGTGGATAAATAACTGGACTTCCTTTGGCATTTCTGGCTTGATGGACTACCTTTCCCTTTATTCACCATATTTCAATTGTAGTAGATTCTTTGGTCTCCTCTCATGATGTCTAATGAGTTAATACCATGGCCAGTTTAAAAGTCATTTCTGGGGCTGGGGTGATGACTGGGTAGATAAAACACTTGCTGTGCAAGCCTGACAACCTGAGCTCAGATCTCCAGAACCCATGTAGGGCTGGGTGCATTGCACAAACATCCGTAATTCTACCATACCAAGGCAATGAGAAGAAAGGCAGAGACAAGAGAATCCTGAACCTCACCGGCCAGCTAGCTTGGTGGCAAACAAGAGACACCCTGCCTCAAAAGCAAGATGGAAGATGAGTACCAATACTCGAGGTTATTCTCTGATCTCCACACATGTTTTACGGGATGCACATGTGAACATGCTTGCACACGAAAAAAAAATTTCAGAAAAAGTCATTTCCTCTATGAAGCTTTCCTTGGGGTAGGTCCATCCATATTTCCACACACTTTCAGCAGTGCTCTATCATGGCACCTCAAACTATAACCCTACATTATGCATCTTTCTTCCTAATTCCAAGTCCCTCTAAAGCATTATGATGCATGCTATATCTTTGGATTCTCTTTAGCTGTCCAGGTATAGATAATTGCTGGGTTAGCACCAACCTCTCAAATTGTTACTCTCTCTGTGAGCAAAGTGCTACAGTGTATCCCATGCCTTTCTGCTAGGACAGTTATCAAAATCTACAGATCATCAGACAACAGAATTTGAAAGTGGTTTTTAGGTTTCTTAAATTTAATTCAAACAACCAAATTTTCTCAGGTTAGGAAGAAATACTAAGAACTATCTAGTCCAATAACTTAGTAATCATGCTAATATTTTTAACATTTCCCAACATGCAGTCAGATAGAACTTGGCATCTTCAACTTGGCCTGTCTCTATTCCAGGCACACAATGTGTTGTAACTGGTATATTTCCTGATGCTGGATCTCCACTAACTCTCTGGGGTCACTCAGCTCTACAAAGTTCAATGGCAATAAAAGGAGAATGAGAATGCAATGTTTCCAGGCTGTCTTCCAGACTTCAGCATTTTCCTTTCAATGAGATGAGGATGGTGTAGCTCTAGCAAGGTCTGCTCTATTCATTTTCTACTGTGAATCTATGGAAGACTAACCAGCCTAGTGCCCCCTGCACTGAGGCCCTTTTGTACTCTATCTCTTTGGAAGGATTCCTCCCATGCCTCACAACATGGATAACACTCCTCCCCTAGCTCTAATGCTAATCCTTTTTATATTCCTTTGATTCACTCAAAGAAGACCTAGAAACTGCTTGTTCAGGTAGAGAAGTGAGGGTAGAAAGTCTTTTTCCAGCCCTAACATCATTCCTTCTCAGAATGGAAAATGTTAACCATGAGATATCAAGATCAAAAGGCACTGATTGGTCATGTTTTGAAATAAACAAGATCAATAATGATGCAGGGAAAACATGTGGTTTTTCCATGAA
Source organism: Dipus sagitta (assembly GCA_036346955.1). Taxonomy (NCBI): domain Eukaryota; kingdom Metazoa; phylum Chordata; class Mammalia; order Rodentia; family Dipodidae; genus Dipus; species Dipus sagitta. The sequence goes on from CM070783.1 coordinate 51,835,042, forward strand.
GCAAAAGCAGCACACCTCACTTCTCACTGGAGTTTGTTTCCACATCTTCATATGTTGATCACAAGGCATATCCTTCAATATGTGAGTTTGGGGATGCCATAAAAAATAGGATTAAAAAAACCGGATTGACCATATGTAGAAGCCTAGCTTGTTGGAAATGTGTGTGCTTGGTGTGGGGCATAATACTGCTAATGAGAAGGTGGTAGGGTTGATTTCCATTAGCTACTCCTCTTTGGGGAGTAGCAGGTCCTGAAATACTGAAAGGAAGTGGCTACTTTTCACAGAGTCAGCACGAAAGGCCTAAAGACTTGGTTTCAGTACGCATAGTTCCTGTGGACTTCCATGTATGAAGAGGTCAAGGAGAACAAAACGTGTTGAGACTTTCAGAATGGAGAAGGTGGGGACTAGTACCTTCGTGGCAGGACTTACCCACCACACTTTCAATAACATTATTCTTTCCTGCAAAGGGAAATAGTGTTTGCATCAAATCCATCTCGCTCCAATGTGTCTGCTTTGGAGAGTGGAAGTGACCAGCACAGGATCAGCCATCTGTCACTCGCAGTCACACACCATCAATCCAGCCAAATAAGTTCATTTTCCAAATGCATAATACCTCTCCTATTTGGACAGCTGTCACCAAATAGATGTGGACTCTGAGACTTTCCCAGACAGATTCATTTTCAGCTGTGTGGTGCAGGGTAGAAGGTGGGTCTGTGTAGGAAACTGATAGCTTCAGTTGCAGACAGGCCACCTGCACTTCCAGAAGACCTGACTGCATGCACTGTCCTGTATCTTAACTTGTGGACTTGATCCTTAGACATACAGGAGACAGGAAATACTTGTGCTTGGAAAGAAGCAACGCTGACAACATAGAAAACAGAAAGAAGTATGTACCAGGGACAAAATTGTGAACATAAATAGACTTGAAACTTACAGAATAAAAGCATTCTCATATAACCCCACAAACATGTAAAGTGCACAAAATAAAGGTGTATACCTGGTTACCACCCTCCACAGTCGTGCAAACAATACCAAGACAACGCCTCTGAGCCAATGTGTCTGTGAGTCCATTCTGGGCTGTTGCATCCGACACTGGATTATTTATAAAGAAAAGGAATTTGAGCTGAAGAGATGTCTCAGTTCTTCAAACCACTTGCTGCACAAGCCTGACAACCAGAGTTCAGATCCGCAGAACCCAGGTAAAGCCAGACACAAGTAGTACACATGTTTATAAGCCTAACATGCCTACAGCGATGGGAGGCTGAACCAGGAGAATCCCAAAGCTCATGGGCCAGCTACTCTGTCATTTGCAACAACAAAATCAAGAGAGACTATGCCTCAAACCAAGTGGAAGTCAAGGCTTGACACATTGAGGCTGTCCTCTGACATCCATATGTATACCATCGCACATGTGTACACACACATATCATGACATGGCTCAAATAAAAGGAAAAGAATGTATTTCCTGCAGATCTGATGGCCAAGAAGTCCAGCACCAAGGGTTGTGTCCCATCATGGTGTGTCATAACATAGCAGAAGGGATCACAGGGTGAGAGACATCAAGACATCAATTCACAGCCCCCATCTTTTTTTTATTTTTATTTTTTGTTTATTTTTATTTATTTATTTGAGAGTGACAGACAGAGAGAGAAAATGTAGATATATATAGAGAGAGAATGGGTGCACCATGGCCTCCAGCCACTGAAAATGAACTCCAGATGCATGCACCCCCTTGTGCATCTGGCTAACGTGGGTCCTGGGGAATCCAGCCTCGAACCGGGGTCCTTATGCCTCACAGGCAAGCACTTAACCACTAAGCCATCTCTCCAGCCCAACAGCCCCATCTTTTATGATTGTCATTTATCTAGTTATGAAGTTGGAGTCCTGATACTAACTACCTCCTATTAAGCTCCATTTCCCAGCACAATATCTAAAACTAGCTGTAGGGAAGATACATTCAATCCATTGCCTTTTCCAAATGTAAACCATAGGGTAAAATTACATTTATTCAAGTCCATCCTGGGAGTTACAATTCTACTTTCTATGGTTTGCTCCATTGCAACAACTTAGTACCATCGTGTATGAGGCTCTTCCTTCCCAGACTTTGTACTGCAACTGGAGACCACCCTTCATTCCAGTTTCACACACCTACTCACTGCCATTTGTGGAGCATAAAGTTAGCTCTGTGGACCAAGTCAGCTTTTTTGCATTAGGAACTATTGCACCCAATTTGGAGCTGGAAAACCTGAAATTGGAATGTAAGACTACTAACTGAAGTTAATGAAGGGAAGGGCCTGGGTGTCTTCAATTGAGCCTAGTTGAGGACTTGGAGTTACTCGTGACACTTCTCTCATCTCCATTAACACACTGTATCTGCCCTCCAAACTGAACCTGAACCTGAACTTTAGTAACTTCTTAAAGTTCATTCTTTCTAATAAAAAGAAGCCACAGAGGTTCATAATCACAATTATGAATCCCCATTTATGGATTTGAATCAATGAAGCACATGCATTCGGGGTCATTCAAACTTCAAGGGAGAATAGGAGTAGAAATGTCTAGGCAAATCTGCAGATCTAAAGTTACTTCATTTGATAAAGTTTCTGTTAGAAGCCACAAGATTCTGAGCACATTACTTAACTTCTCTGAACTCTCAAACTTTATATAAACAATGAAGAGAATGGTGTTTATCTCATGCAATTTTAGGATAAGAATAATCAATGGTAGTTTTTGTTGAAGGCTGCATTAGGCCAGATAGTATCTCACTGTTTTTCTGTGCTTCCCACCAGTAGCTAAATGCAAGGCTCCATTTCTAGCACAGAGGAGTACAATTTCAATACACTGTCCCTCCCACAGATAACAGCTATAAACTGAGGATAAAATGCCCCCAAACCATATGAGGACTCTAAAATATGAGGAAAAGCAAGAGATTTGGAAGAAGAATCAAAGCAAGGAATATTATCTTCATGAGATAAGTTTTTCAGCCAGGGCCCTTGTCTTATCAGACTTTGGTCATGAAGTGGGGAAACTGAGTCTATAGAAACACACTGACATTTTGGCACAAGTAATCAAGGGACAGAAGATGGGGCAGCTGACTAGTGAGAGGGAAGTGAAGACTTCTAGAAACTGTATACATCCCTCCCAGGTTTCTACCAATTGCCTGGACCACATACACACATACACAGGGAGAGACTACAAGTAGTCTAGTTAAATACAATGCTTTGAAAATGAAATTGAGCTGACACAGATCTGCCTACTCAATTTAATGCAGTTTAGAATGTCAGCATTCACTTGAGGAATATAAGAAATTTCAGAAATTAACATTAGCAACATCCGGGATACAACCCCAAACAATTAAATATATTAAACATTAAGAAAGTGCAACCATTTTGCAAAATAAAATACAATCAACAGGGATCCTCAAATGTTAGTTTTCAGATTTCCCGCAGTCCCTGACAGCTGGCCACCCTCCCTAGGGACCGCCCCCTGTCCGGTCGGTGTCCGGCGCCCCGCACACCGTTGCCATAGAGATGAGAAGACGGGACACCAGAGGGAGGAAGGGGAGAAAGCATTCAATTCAATTCAATTCAATGGTGCTTGTGATATTCACAATTTGTGCAACCATCACCACAATCAATTTTAGAACATTTTAATGCCAAATCCATGATCATTACTAGTCACCACTCCTTCCCCTCCATTTATTTCTAGAATTGTTAATCCACTTCCCATCTCTATAGATTTGTCTCTTGTAAACATATCATATAAATGGTAGCATACAATATGTGATCATTTGTGAGTGGCTTCTTTCATTTGGCATAATGTTTTCAAGATTCACCAATTTTGTAGCCTGTGTCAGCATTTCATTAGTTTTCATTGCCAAATAATATTCCATTATATGTATATACCACTGTATCAGTTACCTTCTTTCTGCTGGGACAAAACACCAGACCAGAAGCAGCTTATGGAAGGAAAGGGTTTATTTCAGGCATACAATTTCAAGGAGAAGTTTCAACATGGTGAGGAAAGTATAGCATAAACAGACAGCAGCGAATCACATCTTGTCAAATCTTTTAAGAGGAAGCAGCAAGCTAGTACTGGCAAGGAGGTAAGATTGGATTATAAAAGTCCAAGGCCTGGCCCAGTGATATACCTCCTCCAGCAAGGCTCCATCTCCCAAAGGCTCCACCAGCTAGGGACCAAGTATGAGGGTTAATCACAAACACATGAGGCTATGGGGGATATTATACATTCAAACCACCACAGCCATATTTTATTTGCCAGTTGGTGAACACTTGAGTTGTTTCTACTTTTTGATCATTATAAATAATGCTGACATAAACATTCATACACATATATACATTTTTATATGGAAATATTTTTCATTTCTTGTGGATATATATACATGTAGAAGTGGACCCTGCTTATGTTTTGGGAACTACCTATTTGACAAAGTTGTTGTTACACATTACACCAGCAGTCCATGAGGGCTTCTTTCTCCACATCCTTGCACACACTCTTCGCCTGCCTTTTAAATTGGAGCCATCCTAGGGAGTGTGGAGAGCCTCTGTGGTTTGGAGTTGTGTCTACTGGGTGGTGATGCTGAGAAACTTCATGTGCTCATGAGTCATTTGAATACTTCCTTTGGAGAAATACCTATTTGGATCGTTAGCCTTTTTTATTAGTTATGGACATACTCAGTATGTAAACAGCACATGTTGCTACCATTCTTACCCTCATCCCTGTCCCCCCCAAAGGGATCCTCCTCACTGGGGATGCTGGTCATCCCCATGGGGATTGATTTATCTTTTTCATTATATTACTTCCATGTCAACAGAGAAAATTAATTTTTTATTTATTTACTTGCAAAAAGAGGGAGGGATAGAGGGAGAGAGAGAGAGAGAGAGAGACAGATAATGGGCATGCTAGGACCTCTAGCCACTACAAATGAACTCCAGATGCATGTGCCACTTCGTGCATCTGTTTTGTTGTTGTTGTTGTTGTTGTTTTGTGGGTATTGGGAAATCAAAGCAGGGCTGTCAGGTTTTGCAAGCAAGTTTAACCACTGAATCATCTCACCAGCCCAAAAAATTATTTTTGACAAAGTTCAACTTATATCATTTTTTTCCATTGTTGCTTGTGCTGACTTCTTGGTGCTCAGATCAGCCTTTGTTGTTTATCTCATAGCTTTTGTGCTTATCTAAAATTTTGTGTATATAATAATCTTCTTGCTTATTTTCTGTTTCCTGATAAACTGTAAGTACTTTGAAGATAAGAATTCTGCATATTGGAGTTACAGTTCCAAACCTCCTGCCTGAAAATTTCCTTCACCCAAGATAGGCACTTAATACACATTTTACAGGAATGCATGTAAGATATCTTATAGGGTAGCAGCAAATAAAGACATGTTAACAATAAAAATCAAATTATAGTGTAAGACTAGGTGGACCTGGGCTCTGTGAGTTCTGGGGAAGTGGAGCTCTTGCTCAGAGGCTGCCCAGGGCAGGACTTGCTGCTCTGCTCATATGGAAATGAGGCTTAGCCACAGTTAGGTGACATCTGCTCACCAAAAGTGGCCAAAGGCTCCAGCAGCCTCACGCAGCTTTATTCCGAGGACTGAACAGCCATTGCATGTCCCTGAAGAGCCCTGGCTTGGATGTGGTTGGTAGCAAACCCAATAGTTGCTGAGTTCTGCCACCAGGGCTGCTTCCCTCCTGCACAACAGTCTAGGCTCAGATCCCTCCCAGCACATTGCTGTTATTCACAGAACCTGCTTTCAGATGGGTTTCTTTCCTGGACAACTTTGTGAAATGTATGCTCGTGGTCCATTTCACTCAAAAAAAAAAAAAAAAAATCCCCAGGTGGCTTGTTTTTTTATTCCCAGAAGCCCAGGTCTATAGATAGGTTCCTATTATTACAATAATTTAAAAGAGTCTTCCAGAGGGTTTTATGTCAGAAAGGAATATTAAAGGTATAATTTTACTGGGGATGGTGATGGTACCAGAATGCCGGTCTCTGAGTCATCCAGGTACGCTCAGTGGGCCCTTCCCTCCCAAACCACTTAGTCCTGGCACTGAAAGAAGATCCTGCTTTTGGAGATGCCCTGGAGACCTGCAACTTATCAGTTACTCAGTTAGAACAACATGGAACAAAATGTAATGGATGGGTGAGTCTGGAGGAAATTACCACATCCACCTAAGAAAACCTACTATCTGTAATTTGATTTGAATTTTCATTTTCTACTTCACAGTCCATATCATGGAGTCTTCAGCCTCAATGACCCTAAGTCCCACTCTGTTTAGGCTGCTAATTCTGTATATGTCAGTATTTGGCCCTTAGAATTACCTGGTGGTTTTCTAGTCAAATTTTTATTTTATTTTATTTATTCATTTGCAAAGAGAGAGGGAAAGCCAGTCCAGCAACAAGATAAATCTTAAAAGTCGGTGACAGTTCCTCTTACCAGTCTCCATGATCAAAATCACACCTCAACAGAGCAGCTAGTTAGGGGGCTATGCCTTCAACACAGAAGCCCATGGGGGGGAGGGGAATTCACATGCAAATCACAACTAGGGAGTTTCTCAAAAGTGCTAAATCTCAGGCCCACTCCAGTCCAATTAAGTCATCCTCTCTGAGTGGGCAGACTCATCCCCTGAAACTTCTAAAGCTCTAGATAGTTCCAAGGTATAGCTCTAGCAAAGAGCCCCATGTTCACTCTCAAATGATTGGCTAAATGATTTAAATGTACCTCCCCAAGAAGCTCATGTGTTAGAAACTTATCCCCAGCCCCAACTCATAAGTTATTGGTGACTAAAAACTTTCTCCATCACCTTCATGGTCAACATCTGTCAGGCTTGACACACTTGTTTCTAAGTGACTCCTGATAGGTTGACCCATATCTGAGTTTGTCACTCACTTGTAGTACAGAGATCAGCCTGATGTCATAGTCATGCTGTAGTCTTCCAAAACACCTGATCCCAGCTTCCTTCTCCCCTTCTTCACTCGGCCTCAGTCATATCTGTGGGTCCTCAACAGTCAAAGGTTGAGCTTGAGGCTAAATTTAGGGCATTTGTCAAGGTCACTGGGAGGACTTTAGTATGATAGCCCCAGTTGAGGTCTAGTGGATCCAACTGAATAACTACTGGGGGAAGCCTTGCTAAGATTTATTTTTTTCTTTTTTTCTTTATTAGTTAGTTTTGTATTCAGCAAATACAGTCAGTTTGGTACCATTATTAGGCTCATCTGTGACCTACCCCCTCCCCTTGGCCCCTCCTTGTTGAGGTATACAGGTCATGCATTGTGGAGTTAGCCCACAGTTATGGGTAAGATAAATGTCTCTGCATATCATGACCCAACATGTGGCTCTGACATTCTTTCCGCCCCTTCTTCCGCAAACTTTCCCTGAGCCATGTTGGGTTCATTTTTGGTCTGCTTCAGTGATGAGGTGTTGAGGGCCTCTGAGGCTCTGGCTCTCTGATTTGGTAGGAGTTGATTTTTCTCTGTGTTGGTCTCCTTCCCCATTCTGAGGGTATCTGGTTCATCAGGAAAACAGCACCCTTGCTTGTTTCACCAATTTTTCTTAGTTTCAGCCTGGGCCCTTTTGAGATATGATGGGGTGGCTCTCTCCTTAGGACTTGCTATGATTTAAATGCACCTCCCCAAGAAGCTCATGTGTTAGAAACTTACCCCCCCAACACATAAGTTAATGGTATTTAGAGGTGGGGCCTTTGGGCAACAAATAGAATTAGGTCATGAGGGTGGTGAGGGTGGGGTCCCCATGAAGACATTAGCAGCTTCCTTCACAGAGAGCTAAGCTGGCTCTCTTGCTTTATCTCATCATGTGATGCCTCACCAAGCTTTGATGCAGCATGAAGCCCTCACCAGCTGCCAAACAAAGGCCATTGTCATGTTCTTGGTCTCCCCAGGCTCAAGAACTCATCTCAGGTATTTTGCTGTAGCAATAGTAAATGGACCATTGCATGCCCCATATACCAACAGTGACTGCCTTAGCGTCCGGGTGTTGCTAGAACTCTTGAATCCAGCCCCTGGTGTCTGGTCACCAGCAACAGAGCCTGAGAAAAAGGAGGGATGGAGGAGACAGCCAGAGTCCCATTCATCATGTTGGCTTGACTTTCTGAGAAAGTGAATACATTCTGATCCCTGCTGGTCCCTGGGGGTGGAGACTATTAATAAACTCCATGTCCCTTGGGGAGTCTGTTCTCAAACTGGGGCAGGTTCAGCTAGTAAGTGGAAGGCCTCTGAAACACTAAATTGGGGGTGTCACGAAAGGCAAAGATGGACAAGCCAGAGATAGCCAGCTCTTAAATGTGTGGGGTTGACTTCTTAGCTCTCTCTCTTTCTCTCTCTCTCCCTTCAGTATTTAGATTCCAGCAAACAGCAAGACTCCACGGGATTTAGAGCACTCTTTAAAGACAATAGTAAAGACCTCATTAAATCCAGGAACCCAGAGACTAGAATGAATAGAAAATGAAACGCTTTTGGGCTACTGCTCAGGAGGCCCCAGAAGAATAGCACTTCTCTGTGGAAAGCATTAGTAAGAGGTAATTCCTTAATGCACCACAGTGCCACATGCCCCAAGGGGCCCATGTCACTGCTGGAGGTGGGGGAACTCAGGCCCATTCCTCCTCTTCCGCTCCCAGGATTGATTTGGATTCAGACATACAGTCCCAATGCTATAGGTGATGAAACAAGCCAGGCTGGGGAAAACTGGAGAATGGCTGCAAACTCATTCTTTCAGCCTCCCCCATGCGCTCCCAAAGTTATGCAGACCCCTCAGGGTAGGCCTGGCCTTTTAAATCTGAAGTGTCAGAATTTAGAAGGGAAAAATGAGGAATGGAAAAAAAAAAACACTTTTTTTCTTTTTTATCCTGGTATCTTGAGAATTGTGGGTAAAGGCAAGCATCTGCCGGAGTCTAAAGTGCTCTTCGTACAAAGAAAATGGAATGCTAGGAGGACTCAATGTTAGGCTAGTCGTGAAGCAGTCTGGGACCACTGAAAGTACATGGCATCTGTGATACCCATGTGGCAAGAAACTGTGGGCCCTCTCTAGCCAACAGGCTGTACAGAAGCGAATTCCACCAACCATGTGTGTGAAGTAAGAAAGGTTCCTGCCCCTCTCAGGCCTGTGATAGCCACAACCCTAGCCAGTACCTTAGCTATAGTCTTGTGAGAGGACCTAACGAAACCACCTCAGATTTCTCATACACAGAAACTACATGTAATTACTGCTCTCATGGAGTGTGTGTGTTCTAACTGAGTAACTGATAAGTTGCAGTTTTCCCAGGGCATCTCCAAAAGCAGGTGAGAGAGGATCTCATGGAGTGTGTGTGTGTGTGTGTGTGTGTGTGTGGTATATGCACATGTCTGTGCCCTTGATGGACCCTATGAGCTTGCCTGTGGTGACCTCATAGAGAATTTGTGTTTGGTTTTGTTTTTATGTTTCTAAATCTTTTAACTAATCAGGCAGTATTTTTATTTATTTATTTACTTATTTATTAGCTTCTTCATAGTTCATAACATAGTTTTGTATATATACTCTTTGGAGTATCTAATCAAGCTACTTAACATATGTATTACCTCACCTATATACTTGGTGTGTGGTATGAGAAAACTTCTTTATCAGTTTTCAAGTATTAATATATTTTTATCAATTATATTCACCATGATACAAAATATGTCTTTCTTATTTCATTTTGCATCCATATGATTTGTTTAACACTGTTTAAATTTATTAATTTATGTAGAGCATAAAATAAGTGCCCTCAAATAAAAGACCTCCACACACATTTGAGATAGTTGTATCCATAAACTTTGGTTTACACATAACAAAATCTGTCCATTTCTACCCAGAAAAATGGGTGAACCATTTTTGAGACTGGCAACAATAAGTTCTGACAAAGTAGAATTACATTATTAAAAATTATAAAAGAATATTTTAGGTATGCCTTTTCTTTTTATTAACATTTTTTGTAAATATATGCCAAGAAAACAAATAACAAATGCTGATTAGGATGTGGGGAAAGAGGAACCCTTATTCACTGTTGATAGGAATGCAAACTGGTACAGCCATAATGGAAATCAGTGTGAAAGTTTCTCAAAAAGCTTAAAATAGATCTACCATATGGCCTAGCTACTCCACTCCTGGGTGTATATCCTAAGGACTATGCACTCCACTACAGAAATATCTGCTCATCCACGTTTATTGCTGCTGTTGTCACAATGGTTAGGAAATTAAATCAACCTAGATGCCCATCAACTTATGAATGGATATGTAGAACCATGCAAAATTTCTCTGTAAGGAAAAATGAAATTTGAAGGAAAATGTATCTATCTGGAAAAATATACTAAGTGAGGTAACCCAGGGTCAGAAAGAAAAATGCCACATACTCTCTCTCATATACTGATTCTAGCTTCAAATTTTTAGATTTGCATGCATGTTGGAGTGAGAGTCAGTAGTTGCCAGGAAGCAAGAAAGGGGCCATGAGAGGGGTAAAATGAGGTAGAGCTTAAGGGGAAGGGACAGTAGAACACATGTGATGTAAAAGTAGAAGGGTGGAATACTGGAAGCGGAAGAGTTTAAGTGGGGGTAGGAGTGAGGGATGAGGGACAGGAGGATGAGTGCCTGTGTGTGTGTGTGTGTGTGTGTGTGTGTGTGTGTGTGTGTGTGTGTGTTGGGGGTAAGTAACCAAAACTAAAAGTGTCCAAAAAGGCCAATAGATCTTTTGAAATTATTTCTCTGATCCAACTAACTGAAATTTTGTCAATTTCTTTTGGCCAGTGTCTTCCGAATCCCTTCATTCCCTGCTCTCTGGAAAAATAATCATTCTACTGTTTCTATAAGTTTGACCCTTTCCAATTCCATATATGAGTGCAATCACACAGCACTGGCCTTTTTATGAGCCTGGATTGCTTCATTTAACATAATGTCCTACAGGTCCATCCATGGTAATCATCCATCACAAATTAACAAGCTCACCTCCATTTCAAAGGCTGAAGAGTAAGGATTTCATTGTGTATTTATGTCACATTTTTTATTCTAATTTTAATATCTATTTTAATATCTGAAGTCATCATGTTTTGCAGTTAAATTTTTTTAGAAAGAAGTATACACTGACACAACTCTCCTCTCCTCTTTTCTTCTTCTCCTCTTGTAGCTCTCTTTTTCCCTCCTTTTGAGACAAAGTCTCATTGTGCATCCCAGACTAATTTAAACTCAAGATCCTCCTTTCACAGCTTCCCAAGAGCTAGGATTATGGTGCCTGTCACAATACTCATCTAATACAATATTTTTAATACAAAGCTAAGTGATGAGTATAAGACATGACAAATATGTGAGCTATTTCTGAGAGTTTGAGTTTGGGAAGATGAGTGATATCCCCCCCCAAGAATATTCTATTCCATAAAACACAATCTTATGATTTATATATGAAGATGCTTAGATGAGTGTAATGTGTGTTTTATGTTAGAAATTTGTGGTATTATGGGAGGGGTTGATCTTTGTGAGGTAGATTTTCCTTCCTACTAGATATGCAGTGCCTTCTCTGTACACAATAAATCTTTCTGCTATCTATAAGAAGCTCCCAGATACCCAAAGAAAAGCATTCAAAATTTTGTCATTTTAAATAGCATAGTTCACCAATATCCAGTAATTGGTACCTTGGCATCATATGGCTGTTCCCACATGAGCACCATCTTGTTGGCAAGATATACACCATGAAACACTTTCCTTGTAAAAAAAAAAAAAAATCGCCAGATTTCACTCCACTCATGAAAGCGAACTGTGAAATTAAGCCACTTCTCACATCATCTTTCAAGGCCTAAGGCAAGAGTAAAAGTGGAGGCCCATATACCATGCATCTAAGTAGTTATAAAGTGAAAATCAAGCTATTGACTGTTAAATAAAATATGTTCCAGTCCTTTACTTGATAAATATATGAAGGGCTTAACAGCTCACCAAGGTGGCATGAAAATTAGTTTAAACTGAAAACATTTGAAAACCAGCAGTCATAGAAACACTACCTGAATACAAGCAGAGCCACCCCAAAAACAGCCCTCTTCAAGGGACTTTCTTGTCTGGGAGAAAACTACCTCTTTTTTTAAAAAAAAATATTTATTTACCTATTCATTTATTTAACAGAGAAAGAGGGGGAGAGAGAGAGAATGGGCACACCAGGGCCTCCAGCCACTGCAAATGAACTGCGGACACATGAGCCCCCTTGTGCATCTGGCTAACATGGGTCCTAGGGAATCGAACTTGGGTCCTTTGGCTTTGCAGGCAAACACCTTAACCGTTAAGCCATCCTCCAACCCGAAAACAACCTCTTAACACTGAGGAGTGAGAGTTCAGCTGCCCTTTAGCATCAAAGATCCCAGTGGGAACCCTCCTTGGTTTTCTCTGAAAGGCCTAATCTCACCTCTTGTCTGTTAATTTAGTAAATAAATTAACTTTTTACTTCTGTAATTCAAGGAATGCATCATCACGGAGGACCCATGCCCTGTCATGTCTCTTACTAATGTGTGCCCTGCCAGTAAGTTTACCAACCCCAAATCATGTGGTCATGAGTTAGCAGGGAAAATGCTTCCCTCTCAATATGTACTTTTATAACAACCTAGAAAAACAAGTCCTTTTGGTGAATTTTTAGACTCACTTCATACATGGAGAAAGCCAGCTCTTGGCTACTGGCCCATTTCCAACTCTGTCCTACACAACAGCCTTATGTACAAACATGCGGACACCTTGGCCTGCATATGCAGACTTGGGTCTTCACTCCCTGTCAAGTAGCTTCCCCCCAAGAGTCCTCAGTCCTAAAGAGGCACACATCTGTGCCGTCCATGGCAAGAAGACGAACCCAGGAAAATGAGAATGGGGCCACTCGGTCAAGGAATGGGGCCACCAGGTCAAGATATTGTTAGTATATCATGGTCCAGACGGGCACTGTCTCTGAGCACATACATGTACGTCCCTTTGGCATTGCATCTCTTCATCCTTCTGGGGTGGGGGCAGTGTAGGCTGAGGAGAGTCATCATGCAGTCCTCTGAGGCAGAATTTCGCTCTTAGTACCTGAGAGAGGGTGGTCTGTGTGGTAGAAGGGGCGTGGCAAGGCATTTTCTGACACTTGATGGAGCCACTGAATGGGTGTCCCAGCTGGCGGAACTGCTAAGAGCACTCAAGTTCACAGGTCATGGGTGTGTCATCAAGAGATGTCTTAGCTCAGCCCACAGTCAGCACTGATGTCACAGGAAGGGAGATGGGAGTGGAGGACAAAACAGAGCTCACACAGCCCTCAGGCAGGTATAAAAGTCTGCTGTCAAGGGCAGTTTCAGCCACTCACCATGGAAGAGTGATTGGAAGAAGATGTAAGTTTCCCCTCGATTTTAATGATGCTGCAGGGACCAAGATAGATTCTTGAGGCCAAAGGCAGACCAGGAGAGTGGTACATGGTGTGCCCAGATTCTCATATTTTATATCAATTTATGGCCAAATCCTCCAGCTCACTCACTCTCAAAACATTCAAGGTGAGGAAGGGAAAAGCTTTTTACCTGTGAATGATTTTTGTTGTGTAGCACTTTCCTCTAACCTGAAACATTGTATCCTAGTGGGAAGTTCATTCACACTTAGGAAGTTCCAAATGTCACTGAGGTTCAGGAAGTAAATAAGGCCAAACCTCATAGGTCTCAGGAAACCCCAGAAACTTGCAGGATCACAAGCCCCTCCCTAAGGTTACATAAAAGGGAAACAAATGTTTGGTGAGCGACTGGCAGAGCAGCCTGTGAAGCTTGTGGAGTGAGCTCTGGAGTGATACCTATGCTGGGTGGGGTGGGCACTCAGGTGGGCTTTCCAGTGATGCAGCTGCCTTTTGAGTCCTCCATGTTCTGTGAGTAACCCCAATAAACTCACTGGTTCACCAAAATTGGTTTGCAGGTAAATAGATGGTGTTTTTTGTCTTCCCAGGGAAAAAGGTTTCATGCACAGGATTTCCAAACACATCTGTCAAGAGAACCAACTTCCTTCCATCTCTTGCTCCCTGAATGCACTATTCAGCCCCATGAGGCAGCAATACCAGCACGAGAGCCCAGACAGTGGGGCACATGTGAATATTCAAGTCATAAAAATTGGCTTCACTATGGCTTTTGAATCTCCCTTGGCATCTTTACCTCCACTCTTAAAACAAAACAAAACAAAAAATACACTAGTACCTACTATGTACTATGTAATAGGCAATATGTTGATCGTGAGAATTAAATGAGGTCATGTGCAGGGATCATTCAAGTCTCTAGAATATCTTTGCTTAAGAAACACCAGCCATTATTGCATTAGAGTTACCTGTTTCCAAACTGTCTTATACCCTAAATTATGCCTTCTTTAAGCCTGCTGACTTTACCTTTTATTTCCAGAATCTGTAACACTATCACATTTAAAAAATAATTCATTTAGGGTATGCTATCTGTAGCATACTGAAAAAAGAAAACCAATACTAGGTTATGGCTAGAGACTTACTGAATTGAATAAAGATGTCAAGAGAGTGTAATTTGTGATTAAGAATTTCCCACCTGTCTCTTAAGCCCATAAAGAATCTGCAATCTTAAAGCCTACTTGTAGAAATGTTAACACTTGTCTCTTTTTATCCCCATAGGGGAAGAAAATAAGATGCTTCACTTTCAAACAAGTTGACATATTAGCACTATAAGCACAGAATCTACCACTGCCCTGCAAGCCTCCAGTTTTCTCAGATCTCATGTAGCAAAAACTGATGCACAGTTACCTGTCATTTCGTTATTTTATTAGACAAGGACCTCAAATCCAGATTCCCAGTAGGTGTGAAGCCATTATTTCTTAAGAAGCATCAAGTATTAAAAACATGTTTATAAAAGAGCCACAATGCATTATCATCCCATAGCTTCCAAAAGCATTGCCTGTGTGGAACGCATAACCACTGATTATCAATAAACTATGACCAGAATTGATCTACACATTTCACTCATAGTATGAATGCAGATGGTTGAAAAAATAAAAGAGAAACAGAGAAATAGCATGCTGTGTGACCTGCTGCCACCTCCATTTGACTTGGTTAGGATTGCCTCCTCCATTGGACTAGGTTGATTTTATGTAGTCTAGAATGAGAATAACTGTAGTTACACAGCCTGCATTTATCAAATGAATGGATGTATGAGACAATGACGTATGTGGGTTGGCCTATAGATACTGTAGTGTGCTGGCCATAGTGTGCTCGGCAGGCATGTTAACATTGCTCCTTCAATTTCTTTACCACTTTGAATTGCATAAGCGTAGACTGGAGTGTTTTCTTTTAAAATGGTTCCTTGGTCCCCCTCCTTAAAAGGGTTTCTAGTACCCCATGTGTAGCAAAGGACCTGAGATTATATGGAAAGTTGGAAGTAGGAAAAGCTGGGAATCATCAGGTGGAAGGGAGTGCATAGGGATGCATTCAAAGGATTGAAACATGAGGCATTGACCTTAAGGGTCACCTGGCTCCCACCAAGAAAAAATGAAATCTTCTGATGGGAAAAGGTGAGCATCCTGATAGCTAGGTCTCCTCATGTCCAGTTATACCTGAAGAGGAAAGGAAGAAACAGTGGTAAGGTAAATGAAGAAGGATAGAAAGAGGTTGCACAAGGGAGCCGCAAGTGCTGCAGGCAATGAGGAGAACCAAACTCACCCCTAGAAAGAGCTCTCTGCCAAGCCTCCATTCCCCAAGTGGAGGAAAAGGAACAGAGGGGTGCGCCGCTCACTGGGACTGGCCTAAGTATTTGTGCTGGTCTCAGGGTCCCCATTGCTCATCTTTGCCCTGAGCCAAACAGGAAGTAGAAAAGCCAATGGTTCATTGCAAACACTGGACTGTTTTAAACTCACCCTCCCACCACTACCCTTAGGACCAGCATGAACAGGTGTGTAAACAGTCACTGAAAATACAGGGGTTTAAACAGTATGGTACTGGGTTCAACTAAACACAGCAGACAGCCTAGATGGTATCTCAGTACATGTGAATATTTAACACATGATGAAGAAGGAAAAAATAAAATTATTTGACAAACTGCATTGGTATAACTAGTTAGCTATGGGAAAACTCCCTTGAATAATATGTACTGAAACAAATCCATAAAGATCAAAGAGTTATTTTTGTTCCATCAAAGTATAAACTAACTATAAAAATTGGAAAAGAATATTTGTCAAGGTTCTGAGAAGAGAAATGGCCTAGAGTGAGAAAAGATTAAAAGTTCACCAAGGAAAAGATAGCATATGTGATTACAAAATTTACATCTCATGTACATAGAAATCTTAATCCATTTAAAAACAAAACAACATACAGGAAAATGCATTTGAAGCACCTATTACAGACAAGAAATATGCATTTATATAGCTGAATTAATACAAATATTCAAGAAAAAAACAAATAATCCCATAGGTAAGTGGAGAAAGGACATAAATGACCTTCTCACAAAGAGGAAATGTCGCTGTTTAACAGACATTGGAAGATGTTTCAATATTTGTGGCAATCTAAGCCATGCAAATAAAAACAACAACACTCAATGGCTTGAAAATTAGGTACTCGCCATACCCTATAACGGACATATTAACCAAAGTGTGGCAAGATGGGCATTTTCCAGCACTACAGATCAGAGCATAAATTGGCACGGTCAGTTTAAAAGAGCCATTTGTAAGTGTGCAATGAATACCCTAAAATGAGCACATCTTTGGATCCAATAATTATACATAGGCATGCAAAGCTTAATGAAATAAGAAAAAACATGGGTAGGGGCCTGAGGTAGGGAAGCAGGGCAAGTTTATTATGATACAAGATCAAAATTACAGCAGCAGAAATAATAGGAAAAAAATTTAAATTCAAATGTTTGGTTAAATAATCCATGCCATAACCCTTATATGGAACATTATGGAGTCATAAAATGCAATGTTAAAAAGGGTTGGATAATGTAGAAAATGGTTACGATACAATAGTAACTGAAAACAGATAAAAATTGCATATAGAGAATGGATATAGTTATATAAAAAACAGCAAAAAAAAAAAAAACCCTGAAGTAAAGTCATTAAAATGTAAGTAGTTGCTATGCATGGATGGTAAAATTGTGGGCGATTTTTTATTTTCTTTGCTACTTTTCAGGAATCTTCTATTTTTTTCCCAATAACATAAGAAAAGTAACTTGCACAAATATTTAAGCTTTCTGTTCTCTTTAACCTTGGTGATCACAACTGTTAGACACTTACTTGTGACAAGGACATTTCAGGGGTACTTTGGGATATGGACCACATACAGGTAATACCCAGTAAAGTAGCTGACATGAACATGAACCCTCTAAATGTAAACTGAGGCAGATGCAAAGTGCTAGACATAAAATGAAGTTTAGTAAATAGTCGTAGGATGAGTTAGTAAACGAATGAGCCCCTGTTTGGTGGTGGTGGTAATTTTATTTTGTTCTGTTTTTGAAACAAAGTTTCATAGCCTGAAGTATCTGGGAACTCGATATATCTCAGGCTGGCCTCAAACTCTCAATCTCCTGGCCTCAGCCTCCCAAGGGCTGGAATTAGAGGCATGTACTGCCATGCCAGGCTGCTATCCCCATTCTATGAATGATCAAAGTGAGGTACAAATAGGTGAAGGCTGACCCAGATCACAGTCAGGACTGAGAATTGAAACCAAGGTGAATAATCTTTAGCCAAGGCCCTGCCTTTCCCTTGAACAGGCAAATTCCATTCCTTGCCTGGTTTGAGTGCAGCGGCATCCACAGCCATGCCCAGGTTCCTGACAGTAAGTATCTGAAAAGGTTAGTGGAATTGAAGGGAGGCCGTGAGAATTAAATGAATGAAAACATAAAATACGTGTAGAAATATGCCTGAAACATAATATGCATTCAACATGACCTACCTATTAGTTTTACTAAATAATTATTATTATAACCATTCTTACAGTCCCCATTGATACAATTGGAACCAATAATAAACAAATTAATTAAAAAGCCAGGGGGGCAGGCATGGTGGCACACACCTTTAATTCCAGCACTCAGGAGACATAGGTAGAGGGATCACTGTAAGTTCAAGGCCAACCTGAGACAACATAGTGAACTCTAGGTCCGCCTGGCCTACAGCAAACCTACCTTGAAAAAAACAAACCAAAAAAACAACAACAAACAAACAGCAACAACAACAAAAAAAACAGGAGGCAACATTTGGGCTGGAGAGATGGCTTAACAGTTAAGGTACTTGCCTGCGAAGCCTAAGGACACAGGTTTGATTCTCCAGTACCTACATAAGCCAGATGCACAAGGTGGCACATGTGTCTGGGTTTGTTTGCAGTGGCTAGCACTCTTTCTCTCTCTATATCTGCCTCTCTCTCTCAAATTAATTAATTAAAATTTAAAAATCATCGCAAAATAAAAATATACCTGCCTTAAACATTTTATTTTGACACAACCAGGAAATGTATATTCCATCACCCATATTATCACATAGATCAAAAAGCCTGTTTTATTCAGACACAGTGGGTAACACATGTAATCTCAGCATTTGAGAAGTGGAGGCAAAAGAGGCCTTCTTCACAGGAGCTTCTTACAGGAGCTCAAGGCCAGCCTCAGTTTCATAGTGAATTCAAGATCTGTCTGGGATGCTTAAGACCCTATCTCAAAAAAAAAAAAAAGACAAAAGACAAAAATTACAAGCCCACAAAAAGAACCTTTTTGATGTCCAGGGTTTTGCTCAGTGGTTAAGCACATGCTTAGCATGTATGAGTCCCAGGATTCAACCACAAGAATTGAAAAATGAGAAAAAATATTTCCACCTTCTGACATAAACCACAGTCCTGAACTTTATGGATTATACAAAAGAATGGAGTGGACACTTAAAGACATTTGAAAAACAATCTAAAAAGCAAACTATCATAGAATAGTGATTTTTTAACTATAGTTTTTAATGTTCATCTTGTCACCCACTACAAAATAGGAGATTATTGTAGATACTATCTTTTATTTGAGCATTCAATTAAGTTTCAGGATATAACTGTACCTTTTCTATATTTATACTTTGTTAGTTTATATGCTGTTAATGAAATTGCTTAATTACAAGAGAAGTCATTATAGCTGGCATCATTATGTGGGAAACAAAAGTAATGTATCTTACTACAGAAAATACCGAGCCATGGGGGAGTTCACGCTGCATGGCCAGCTGTGCCAGCTGGAAGTGCTCAGCGCATGTACAGTGTGTCACTGTGTAGGGGAGTTTGCCACGGTTCATATCAGTATGCCACAAACTTGGTACCTTAAACAACAGAAAACCATTCTCTCCTAATTTGGAGTTCAGAGGTCTAAAAGTCAAGGTATTGGCAATTGTATTAATTACTTTTGAGTCTGTGACAAAACATCTGACAAAAACAACTTCAGGGGCTGGAGAGATGGCTTAGCAGTTAAGCACTTGCCTGTGAAGCCTAAGGACCTCGGTTCGAGGCTCTATTCCCCAGGACCCACGTTAGCCAGATGCACAAGGAGGCGCACGCATCTGGAGTTCGTTTGCAGTGGCTGGAGGCCCTGGCGCGCCCATTCTCTATCTATTTCTATCGGCCTCTTTCTCTCTGTCTGTCTGACACTCTCAAATAAATAAATAATTTAAAAAATTTAAAAAAAAACAACTTCAGGGGGGAAATATTTATTCTGGCTCAGGGGGTTTCAGGACATCATGATGGGAAAGGTGTCGTGAAGCAGCATTATTCACAGTGGTGAGAGCAGGTCCAAGGGCATTCACATCAGGAAGCAGAGAGACACAGGAAATAGGGATAATATGTCCCCAAGGACCCACCTTCAGTGACTCTTCCCCTTAGGGGAAGCCTCCCCAAATAGCCCCGTTAATTGTGGAACAGATAGTCAAAGCGTGAGCCTGTGGAGATATGTCAGATACAAAGCCCAACATCAATGATGGTTCACCCGAGGAAGAGTATCTCTTCCATGCCTAATCTCTTCACTTCCTTGGTTCTGAATATGCTCGGTGCTCCTTGGCTTATAAATGCATCCCCTCCCCAGGCTTGACATATGTTTCCACCTTCTATGGGTCTATGACTCTCAAATCTCTCTCTCCTTCCTCTTGTAAGAACTCCAGGCATTAGATTCAGGAGCTACCCTAAGTCTACTATGATCACATCTTGAGATCCTTAGATCAATAACATCTACAAAGACCTAGTTCCAAGTAAATTCTCTCACACAGAGACACCAAATGATAGGACTTAGACATATCTTTTTGGGGGGAGAACACAATTCAACTCATGACACTGTTTGACAGAAATAATGGAAAGAATTGGAAATCCTAGAAAGACTAAGTTGAGGTCATTTGAGAAGAATCAGCTATGTGATAAAATGATTTAATCCTCCATCTCTTCTACTAAACTGCGAGTTCCTAGAAAGGATAGACAAAACCTCCTCTGTGTTCTCAGAGCCCAGAACACTAGCTGAGGCAAGGAAGGAAACATTGTGTATATTTGCTAACTTGAGCTCTGTTCTGTTAACCCAGGCACCACTACAAAATACCATAGCTCATGTGGCTTCAATGACAGACATGCACTGGCTCACAGTTATGGAGGCTGGAAGATGGCAACTGAGTGAGCACAGGTATCAATGGGCTCTGGTAAGAGCTCTCTTCCTGACACACTGGCCACCTTCTTTCTGAATGTCCTCATGACAAGGAGACAACTACGTTTTCTGGCAGTTCTTTCCCTTTTTCCTGTTTCCTTTAAATATTATTCTACATGCACATTTATGGGTTTCAAAAAGACACATGCATTCAAGTGCATCACATGCTGTGACCATAGTCACCCATTACCCTCCCCTTGTCCTCCCTCATTCTAGGTCTCCTAGTTGTTCCAATCACACACACACACACATGCACACACATGCACACACACACACGCACACACACACCTAGCTTCCCCATGTGAGAGAAAACGTGATGTTTATGTTTCTGAATCTGTCTTATTCTAATAATATGATGATCTTCAGTTTCGTCCGTTTTCCTATAAATGATATGATTTCATTCTTATTCTTTTTTTTTTTTCACTCTAGCCTGGGCTGACCTGGAATTCACTATGGAGTCGCAGGGTGGATTTCATTCTTCTTTACATAATAAAACCACATTTTGGGAGAGATAGCTTAGTGTTTGAAGTGCTTGCTTGCAAAGCCTAAGGACCCATGTTAGACTCTCCAGATCCCACATAAGCCAGACACACAAGGTGATGCAAGCACACAAGGTTGCATGTGTGCAGGAGGTGGTGCATGCATCTGGAATTCAATTGCAGTGGCTGAAGGCCTTAGCACACCAATTCTTTCTTTCTCTCTTTCTCTCTAACTTTCTGTCTCTCTCATTAAAAAATACAAAAATAAATCCTGCATTTTGTATTTGTATTCCATTTTCTTTAGCCATTTATCTGTTGATTGGCATCTAGGCTGGTTCCATGACATGGCTATGGTGAATAGTGCCACAGTAAACACGAACATTCAGATATCACTGGAGTAAACTTTGGTTACTTTGAATATATTCCTATATGTGTCTTTTCATAAGAACACCAACCCTGTCGGAGCACTCTGTCTTAAATGTCTCCTTAGCAAACACCATCACATTGTGGATTAGAGTTTCAATAGATCAGTTTTGGTACTCTGCAATTCAGTCCATAACCAGCTCATATTCCCATTGTGAGGCAGTAGTGTTTGGGATTGAAGTCCTCTGACAGAAATCTCTCTCCATGGGTAGAGGGATCCATCTAATTGTTAATAAGAACTTATCAGCAGCTATCAAAGCTGAAGTTTCCTCTTCTTGTGCCCACACAAGCCTTCTAGGCCCCATCCTTCTCAAAGTCACTATAATGACCATGACTAACTATGCAGCCCAGAAGAAACAGGTGCATACTCACTAACCTGGAGCCAGGTATGCATGTGAAAGCTTCCATCAAGTGGAGGATATTGCTAGTAATCATGGAAGCAAGGCATCATGAAATGTACCCCACAATGTTTGGCTCTGCGATTTATATTATTTCTCTACAAAATACTTTTTTCATTTTGTTGTCTTTCACTTTTGCTTCCTTAAGATTCCTTTTGATCTCTATTTTAGGCATTTCTCTTTGCTTAAATCCAGGAGAACTAAGGGGGGGGGGAGACCTGATAGATCCTTCTCTTCAGCCTTCTCCACCAAGAATACTGTGCTTAAATATTAAACCAAGAAATGGGCTAACACCTCAAGATAATTTTTTATGAACTGGCTTGAAATCTGTGACAAGAGAAGAAGCTACCTGCCTAACCATTCTGGTTTTAAAACCAAGCTGAGAAGAATATTCGGGTCGTGCACTGAAGTGGGATCTTAGTAGTGGATTTTAGGCCATGGGAGACAGCAGCTTTCCTGAAGGATTACTAGTTCTGCAGGGCAGCATTTCCGAGCATTCCTTTAGACCATGAATTATAGTGCTTGGATGTTTGCATGCTTGTTACCTGCCTCCTCACTACCAAACATAAGTTCCTTTGGGAAGGTAGGATCCGCCTTCCTTATTAATCATGGAATCCCCAGAGTCTACCAGTTGAGAATCTCAATAACTGTATAGCTGACAATTCACCCACGAAACCTCTGCTGTCTCCTAGAAGTGACAGAAGTTGACTGCAGTGAGTGACGTGTCCAGGATACTGAGGGAAGGCCTTTCAGAGGAGGCGAGGAAAGCATTCTACTCCTGAATGATGAGGCAGATATGGAGATATGAGGGGCAGATCCCTGACTGAGTCTGTGCATGCTGCCACTACCAAGCACCTTAGCACAGGACATTTATAAAGCATGGAAATACATTGCTCACAATTCTGGTGACTGAGAATTTCAATATCAAAAGCCAGCAGATTTGGCATCTGGTGATGCTACCTCTCTGCCTCACACAGAACCCCTGTCAGCAGGATGCAGTGATGAACTTTGGTGATCTCCTCACTCAGGAGATGGAGTCAGGAAAACTGTGAGTTCCAGGCCAGTCTCAGCTATATAAATAGGCTCCGTATCAAAAACACCAAACCAAACAAAACAAAGCAAGAAGGGTAGAAGAGAAGGTGGAGGTGGAAGGTAGAAGTGGAGTTAGAGGTGGAGGGTAGAAGGATGAGGGTAGCGGTGGAAGGTAGAAGTGGAGGTGTAGCGTAGAGGTGGAGGGTAGAGGAGTGAGGGTACGACAGAGAGTTGAGGTGGAGGATAGAGGTGGAGGGTAGCAAGGAGGGTCGAGATGGAAAGTAAGAGTGGAGGTAGGAGTGGAGAGGTGGCTTAGCAGTTAAGGCACATGCCTGTGAAGCCTAAGGACCCAGGCTTGATTCTCCAGGTCCCACGTAAGCCGGATGCACATGGTTGGTGGCACATGCATCTGGAGTTTATTTGCAGTGGTTAGAGCCCTGGCATACCCATTTTTTTTTCTCTCTCTCTTTCTCTTCTCTCTCTAAGTAATAAGTAATAAGTAAATGAAAAGAAAACCTTTATTTGAAAAGTGGAGATAGAGGAGATGGAAGAGGGTGAGGGTAGAGGTGGAAAGTAAAGGGTGAGGGTATGAGAGAGGATAGAGATGGAGGGCAAAGGTGGCAGGTAGAAGTGGAGGTACGGGAGAGAGGTGGAGGTAGAGGTGGATGGCAGAGGTGGAAGCACAGTGGGAGGTTAAAGTGGGGACAGTAGAGGCAGAGGGTTAAAGTGGAGGGTAAGAGGTAGGGTGGAGGTGGGAACAAGCCTTACATTTGCTTTAGAAAGATCAGATTTGATCTTGATTTGAGCTTTCTATGAAAACTCTACCTTGCCCCCATTTTATTGCTGAGATATGCTCTCAGATTTAGGGCAAATGTATAAATTATAAATGCCATCAGCAAGGAAATGACAGAGAACAAAGTAGTATAGTATGTAGACAGAAAAGAAAAAAAAAAAGAAATTCAGCTGCCTCAAGTTCCAGACAGAGAAAGGATAGGCTGAAAAGCTTTTGTGCCCAGAAGGCCCCACGGTCTCCACCATTGACTGAGTGATGTCTACTGTCTCCACATAGACTGAATGGTGTGCCCTTCAAATTCATATGCTGAAGCCTTATCCCTCAAGGTGATCATATTTGACCAGAGTCTCCTAGGAGGTAGTTATAACTGGTGTCGTCACATAGAAAGGAAGAAATAGTAGGAACATGTGCTAACACAGGTAAGGCCAAGTGAGAACACAGTATGAAGGTGACATTTTGATGTGGGGTTTCAGCCCCCAGAGCTATTACAAGTAAGTGTGTGTGTGTGTGTGTGTGTGTGTGTGTGTGTGTAGGTGCAAGTACCCATGTGTGCTCATGTGTATGGAGGTCAGAGGTCAATGTTGGACGTCTTCCTCAATCACTCTCCATACTTTTTTCAAAACAAGGTCTCTCACTGAACCTAGACCTGACCAGTTAGGCTAGTCTAGCTGTCCATCAAGCCCCAAGAATCCTCCTGCCTCTACCGCTCCAACAGTGGAAAGCACTGGACTCAGGTTTTCATGCTTGCATGCTAAGTGTTTTGCTGACTGAGCATCTTCCCAGCTCAGAGATGTTTCCCATAGATGTTTGTTATGGAGGGCCTAGCAAACTAATACAGTTAAGTCATACATTTATCTCCACAAACCCAAATTTCAGCATTTCTTTTTGTTCTGTTTGTTTAGGATTGTAGGCAGTTCCTGAACCATGAGACTGTCAATATTAACACCCCCAAATCCCAGAGGAACCCAGAGAATAGGTTCACCCTTTACTATCACAACCTTCCCATATTCAGTGCCTGAAAAGAGATGGGAAAGACTTGTATTTTCCACCATGTGCCATATGATCATAGCTCTGGAGCACAAGAGGAGTATCAGCATGAGGAAGGCCTGAGCTCATGGATACTGGCATGGTGGTTCCCACGTATTACTGGGCAATATTCTGAGAACTCCATTTATAGATGTGGCTCCATGTCCCTTGAGCTGATGAATACTTGCATGGCAATCACCATGGGCTACTCTTCATTGCTCTGAGAGATTCATTTCCAAGAATTCACATAATCCTCAAACAGCCTATGAGATGGGAACTGTCATTAGACACATTTTAAAGATGAGTAAACTGAGGCTCTAAGAGATTAAACAACTCTCCCAAGATCACACAGTCAGAAAACAGCTAAGTGGGAAGGGGGTTCACTACATTGTGCCTGTCCCTCAGTACTGTGTCTTTCCAAGAACACCAACTAGGCTGTGGATTTTCAGGCAGCCCTCCTGCCACTCTGATCATGAGTGAGCCAACGTCATGCATCAATAATATCATTCTGTATTGATCAGACTTTTCTTACTGTGACAAAATACCCAAAGAAAGCAGGTTAAAGGAATCACGATTTATGTTGGCACATGTTTCCAATTCATCATAATAGGGAGACCATGTGAGAGTAGAGCAATTCACACCCTGATGATGAGAAAGCAGAGAGAATGCCACCTATATTAGCAAGCTTCTCCTTTCTTCCCCCTTTATTCCATGCAGGCCCCCAGCCTATGGCATGATTCCACCCACTTTCATGCTGTGTCTTCCCTCCTGGCCTAGTCCTCTGAAAACCCCCTTTTAGATACATCCAGAGGTATGATTCTCAATCCAATCACAACGACATTCAAGTTTAACAATCACAACAGCCAAGCATCTGATGCGATCTACTTGAAACGTTTTGCTCATTCACTTTCCATGACTCTTCAGCAGTGGACTTGATGCTGTAGGGTGAGAAGGTTCAAACATGAGGTCTATCTGTCTGTGCGGTCTTACACAATCTCATAAGGCTGTTCCAAGGACTCATTAAGATGACTCAGAACAAGCACCTTGCAAAGACTTTGTGCATGACAGTGCACGTGCCACTAAGTAACACTGGCTGGCAGCAGCCCCTGAAGAAAGGCCACCTCCATCAGTCCCTGCTTACGCTGGCTGCTAGTGAGAATGAAACTCCACCAGCTCATGACTGAGTTTCTTCCATTGTTGGCTTCTGGCTCAACTTTAAGGTTTTTAGGTTTACCAAGCCAAACTCAAGAGCTGTGTGAACTTCCAACTGGGCATCTCAGACTAACTTCACTTGAATAGATGAAAAAGCCATAGGTTGCTCTTGCACATGACCCAGAACCTGAGAGATGAGAGACTGCCCACTCCCCCCAATGGAAACGTCTGCACCCCAATCTATCTGGAGGCTCAGGAGGCACAAAATGAGTAAGACCATCCCAGCTCCCATTTCAGAGATAACAACAGAGAAGGCACAGTTTATTTACAAGGCACCAGACTTCTCCAAAGTAAGTGAATTTCAAAATATTTTAAATTCAGGATAAAGCAGCAAAACAGGGAAATCTTTACACTCCACTAAGACATCATTACTGGTGAGCATATTGCACTTTCAAAATCAGAC
Source organism: Dipus sagitta (assembly GCA_036346955.1). NCBI lineage: Eukaryota > Metazoa > Chordata > Mammalia > Rodentia > Dipodidae > Dipus > Dipus sagitta. The sequence continues at coordinate 51,861,460 of CM070783.1, forward strand.
TGAAAACCACCAGTGCATGAAAGGGGACAAGGACATCTGGAGGGACATCAGCCAGCTCATAGACAGGGCCCCGCTGAGGAAAACGTTCTGTGGGCTCCTCACAAAGTACTTCATGCCCTGGACCAGGAGATTTTTCTAAGATGCCAGGTTCATCCTAAACCCAGGGTGGAAGTGTGAGATTCTGGCTGCATCTGTGCAATTATTTTGGGGTATGGACTTGGATTAGCAGAGGAAGATGGGAGGTTAGACAGGGGTCATTAGCACTTTCACTAAAAGAAGAAGATGAGAAGCTGAACATGCGGGGTACTGTGACACACCATAAGGGCTGAGAGCAGACACCCAAAGCCCCTAAAACTGACTGGCTGCTCTTAAGTGAGGGCCTTAAGGATGGCAAGGGAAGGGAGAGAGAGGAAATGAGGGGAAGCAGAGAGGAAGGGAGGAAAAAAGGGCAGGAGGGTGAGAGGAAAGGAAGGAGACAGGGAAAGGGAGAAAGAAACAGCAAAGAAGAAAGAAATGGAGGGAAGAAGGGAGGGAAGGAAGTAAAAAGGTAAAAATAAGCTCATTGAGAAAGAGGAAGAAATGAGGTAGGGAGACAAGAGTTTGTGATTACTGAGATTGCCAACCACAGAGTAGATATATTTGGATTATTCCTGGGAGTAAAGAATCTATTGCCTTTTATCATAAGTAAGCCAAAATCTACAGAAATTTTAGTAGTTTATTGTCACATGGCTGATTCAAAACCCATAGAGACTTATCTACCCTCATATGCTCCTGGCTCTTCTTCAGCTCTCCCTAGACTAAATTTTCAGAAACTAATTTAAAGCTGATAAAAATTGCTGGGCATGGAGTACATGCCTGTAATTTTGGCACTTGGAGGACCAGCCTGAGGTATATAGTGAGTTCCAGGCTAGCCTGAGGTATATAATGAGATCTAGCCTCAAAAAGCTAATTACTGGCCAGAGACATGGCTTACCAGTTAAGGCACTTGCCTGCAAAGCCCAAGAACTCATGCTCAGCTCTCCAGGTCCCACATAAGCCAGACACACAGTGACACAAGTGCGCAAGGTAGCACTTGCGCACAAGGGGGCACATGCATTTGGAGTTTGATTGCAGGGGCTGGAGGCCCTGGCATGCCAAACCTCTCTCTCTCATTCTCACTCTCTCTCTCTCTCTCTCTCAAAAAAAAAAAAAAATAAGTCCTGTCGGGCTTGCCTCAAAAAAAAAAAAAAACTGATGAATAGGGCTGAAGAGATGACTTAGTGGTTAAGGCACTTGCCTGTGAGGCCTAAGGACTCATGTTAAACTCTCCAGGTCCCACATAAGCCAGACACACAATGACATAAGCGTGCAAGGTTGCACATGTGCACAAGGGGGTGCGCACATCAGGAGTTCAACTGCAGTGGCTGGAAGCCCTGCATGCCAATTCTTGCTCTCTCCCAATCTGTCTCATAAAAAAAGGCAGTCTGTTTGGCTTGCCTCAAGACAAAAAAGTTAATAATAATATGATGGGAATCCCCAACCTCATTTATTTTCTTCTCTATGTCAGGCACTATCTTTAAGACAAGGCTTCATTTCCTTTTTACAGCAATTTCTCTTTCCTAAGGGAAGATCAGAGATGCTTGGCTGAGTCACATGGCTACCCTGCCAGAAAGCCACATTTCTTACCCAAAACTGTTTATTGCAGAACCACTGACCTCAATTCAAGTCTCAGTTGAACTATTACAAAGAGGCCAGAGGTCTGGTCTTTACAAACCCGTGGGAGACCAAGGAATGTCCCTCCTTATGTCCCGGTCTTAGTTCTCATAACTTCCTGTAGATGTGACCTGAAATTTACAATTGTAAGTAAGGTGAGTGTCCTGAGATGGGGACATGATCCTTCCTGGACCACCGTCATCCTGGGTGAACCAATGTAATCACTAGTTCTTACAAAGAAAGGGAAAGGAAGTCAGAAACTGAGAGACAAGAAGATGCCATGCTGGCATGGACGATGGCAGGAAGCCAAAGGCTCATGGGAGGCCTTTACATACTGGAAATGGCAAGGACACAGACTCCCTCCAGAAGCCATAGGAGGAGTGCAGACCTGCAAAAAACATGTTTTTTTTTTTTTCAATTTGACTTTTTGGAGACAGTTTCATACTGCAGCCTAGACTGGCCTTGAACTCAAAACAATCCTCCTGCCTCAGCCTCCTGAGCACTGGGATTATATCTGTGAGCCACCATACACAGCTTGCTTTTGTTCTGGTATGATTAATTTTAGACTTTTGGCTTCTAGAACAGCAAGATGTTAAATCTGAGTTATTTTAAGCCACAGTGCTTATATTACAGCATTAAGAAACCTCACTCAGAGCCTTGGATTTTGCATATGTTGAATGGTGATTAGAACCATGGGCCTGCCTATTCTGTGTGGCTTTGATGAGGATGGAATGTCTTGTGCCCTTATGTTTGCCCAAAATGTCACTCCCAGTAGGACACTTTACCTGGATCATGTACCCAAACCAGATTTTCTTACTGAAGGCTCATTTTGGCTCTCTTTATCTCAGCTTATATACTTTTTCAGCACTCTGTTCTACTTGCTCTAGAAAATAGCTTCCTGGTCAACTGGGATCAATGAAGAATGAAGCCAAGCAGAAGATAACAAAACCTGAAGATAGAGAGAGACTGAATGCTGGTGACAATACTTAAGGACCTGGATCCAGCTGTGCCTGAAGCCAAACTACCCTTGCATTTATCATTTAGATAAGTCAAAAACTGTCCTTGTTGCTTAAGCTGTTTTGAACTGTGTCATTGTCACATGTAACGCAAAGAATCCAGTGTGTCACACTACCTCTCAAGCTCTATACCACCTTTGGTGTCAGCAATAACAGGGTTAAACTAAATAAGAAAACTGAGACACATATCACCCATAGCTCATAAGCAAGAGTGAAATTCAAACCCAAGTTTGAGTCTACATTCTTTGATCTTGTCTCTACCAATTTCTAACTTTCATTTAACTTGAACACAACTTGGGGGGCCATAAAGTCAAATTGAAAATACTATTTCTCTCAGGTCTTTACTTGCAGTAAAAATAATAGATCACAGTTGTTGTTAAGTCCTATGATGAAGCCTCTTAAAATCTCTGCTGAAAATCTTATTAAGTTTCTACTCAGAATGTAATGCTGAGTAGTAAAAGGATACAAGCACTTTGTAAAACAGTTTATATCAGAAAACATGTTGTAAAAGCTGTTGGCTGTCAGGTAGTCATCCAAGGAACCATTCTACTTAAATTCAAATAATACCTAAACAGCTAGCAGCTGACAAGTTCTGTGAGGAAAGCCTGTGCTTTGCTCATTCGTTACTATGTAGGGGAGATTGAAAGATGCAGAGATGTGTTAAGATTGGAGGTAGATACCACACAACTTCTCTCTCCTGTATTCCTCTCCTTCTGAAACGGTTTCTTGGGCTAGATGCAGCTCAGTGATAAAGTGCTTACCTAGAATAACCCAGACCCTAGGTTCCATTCTAGTGCTTCAAAAATAAAAGAAAAGAAAGCAGATTTTTTTTTATTTGTCTGCACAGCTTGGCATTTTAACACTCTGTTGAACACTGGGATCCTGAATAGATGAGGTGGGTCTCTGTTATATTATGATCCTGATACAAACAGAACACACTCATGTACCTACCAAAGAATGAGAATGAGTAAGCAGCCAGGATTGTGTAGCTTTTTCAAAGACCTTTGATCACCTTTGGGGAAAAAAAAAAACAAACAAAAAACTTCTGAGCATGGAAGATCATTGTTGGCACCCAGAACAAAATGTAGGGTCTTAACATATGTGGTATCTTCTCTGTACTGATTTTCTCATAACTTAGATGTGGAAATAAGTATAAGTGGCACTGAATCTTGCTGATGGAGACACTCAGGGAGAGAATGGAAGGGATGACATAAAAGAAGGGGCCCAAAGACTGCATGCCCTTGACAGAATCTGGTCAGGCACAAGGAGAAAGTGAGATAATAAGCCCAGCCTGGAAGAGGGTTGAGACCTAAGCAACATCTAACAGGTATCAGGAAGAGCTTGGATGGAGTCCCATGACATGTGACGAAGCCTGCCTTGTTTAGAGTATGGCATAGAAGAGAAGATCCACAAATGTATCCTGAGTGAAAGAACCTACCAATGAATAAATAAATGAGTGATGTACCAACTTCAGTCAAGAAACTAAGCTGGGAACAGGTGATTTAGAGTCAGACATGGTGATGGAAGCATGCAGTTGATATGGCAGTCTAAGCAGAGAGTGAGCAAACAAGGACCAAAGAAGGACCAAGCCACCTTCCTCATGGAACATATAAAGACATCCAAGAGTTGGGGGGGGGGATTCCAAAGGGTTGGTAAAGATAAGAGATTCAGCAAGGTGAACACACTGGCTGATAATATGAGGGATCATATTAAAAAGTGAGTCTTGGGCTGGAGAGATGGTTTAGTGGTTAAGGCATTTGCTTGCAAAGCCAAAGGACCTGGGTTCAATTCCCCAGGACCCATGTAAACCAGGTGCACAAGGTAGTGCATGAGTCTGGAGTTTGTTTGCGATGGCTGCAGGCCCTGGTGCTCCCATTCTCTTTCTCTCTCTCTCTTTCTCTGCCTGTTTCTCTCTCTCTCTCTCTCTCTCTCTCTCTCTCTCTCTCTCTCTCAAATAAATAAAAATAAATTATATTTTTAAGTGATTCTTCTATTCTGAGGCTTAGAATGATGACATCAGCTTTTAGGGAAGCCACAGCTTGGCATTCTAGAAGGATGAAGGTCTGTTGGCACCTGAAAAAGAAAGAAGTTGCAGAAAAAGCAGCAGCCAGGTCCAAAACCTCCCAGCTTGTTAAATCCTGCTGGAGGCAGGGAAAGCAGCCTGTGAGACCAGTGGGTTCCAGGGAGCTGTCAGAAGGAGGGATCACCCTCTCCAAGCAGCAAGACAGCTGCATCCCAGCAGGGCAGAAACCCAGCCAGGTGTCACTGAGCAAGCCTGCGGTGGCCGTGGCGAGGGGCCAGGCTGGCAGTGGTATTGATCCCCATCATCTCACTTTGTCCCTCCAAGCGATTCCAAAGATTCACCCATTCCCCTTGAGGCTGAGCTGCTTGCAAGTAAATGAAAGTCTTTTTCCACTCAGCAACTCTGCTGCTTGCTAGTCTTGTGCAGTCTTGATTAATGATTCTGTTCATCATTTAGTCATCTCCTTGCTGTCTTTCTTGGGCACATCCTCCCCCGCCCCAAGTTATTGCCTCACACAAAAGGCAGTGCACTGGTGTACAGGGAAAATTACTGGAGTGGCAAGACTTGAATTTGATCTTTAAAGGAAAATAGTGCTTTTTAAAAATTTTTATTGATGTTTTCAATGTTCTTTGGAAAAGAGGAAGCATCTAGGCTGGGTAAGTTGGGGAAAGGGGAACAACATTTCAAATACTCAGTTCCAGAACTTCTTTGACCCAGGAGGCTTACAGGGAGAAGGAGTTCTGCCAGGCCCATCATAATACTTGCCAAGTAAATTCATGAAATCAGAGGATGTTCACTCCAACAACTTCATTGTGAGTGAAACATAAAGATTAAAAACTTCAAAGGCAAAAAGTACCCTTTCAGCTCTCTGCTCTACCTCCTGGAGCCCAGTCCCTCTTCACCCCAAGCTAGACACTCAAAAGTCATTGCTGACATTCTTTCTGCCTCTGCATTTAGTGTCACCAGCCTTTTCGTATTTCACTTCACAAATCACTTTCAGATTTTGCCTCAGTACTACATCCCATGCTCACTGTCTTCTTTTAGCACCTGTTACCTCTGGCTAGAAAGTAGTCCTCTTGTTGTAGCCAGGAGGAATTTGGTCTAGTAACCATATCACTTTGCTCCTGCTAATTAGTTATCTTCTGTAAAACTGTTCATTCTCATCTTTTGCTGATTCTCTCATTTCAGACCATGTTCAAGCCACTCAGAATGCTTTTCCCAATGAATAACATATCTTCTATGGTCTGCCATCCTTTATGAGTCACACACTCGGCCTCACTTAGCTTTCCTGATCCATCTGATTCCCGAGCATTGAAGCAAGGGACACACCATCATATGTCTTTTGGGAAATAAGAACAAACATGGCCTCCAAGGTAGTATGCCATCTTTGCTCTTTAGTCTTCAGGATAATCCTAAGGTGGAAAGGACAAACAGTACTGTCAATCCTATGTAGAGTAGTGGAAGAGGACAGGGTCACGTTGAAAGTAATGCAGCAAGGCGAAGTAGAAAAAGCACAGAATTGCTACCCAGCCATGTGTCCATCTTGTGGGCTTACCGAGCAGCTCTATCAGACCACATATGGTACTTTCCCACCATTCCCACCCAGAATTCCAGGAAAACACCTGCAGCTCTCAGCAGATCTCAGCAAAGCTGCAGTTTTCAGCCAGCCAGCCAGGACTGGAGATGTCTTCTTAAAATCTATACTGTAGGGCTGGACTCAGTGGTTAAAGGTGCTTATTTGCAAAGCTTGACCAGCTGGGTTTGATTCCCCAGTACGCACATAAAGCTAGATAGCCCAGAGGCACATATGTCTGGAGTTTGTTTGCAGTGGCAAGAGGTCCTGCCCTGCCCACATTAATTAATTATCTCTCTGTCTTTCTCTCTTTCCCTCTTCCTACAAATAAAAAAAAAATAAATGAATATATATATATATATGTGCTGTCATCTAAGTATAAAATACAGTGAAGTTAAAAGAATATGTCCCAGTATTCCATAGCAGAGTACTACCAATAACTACCAATAACTACCAATAATGTACTGCGTATCTCCAAATAGCTAGAACAAACATGAAAGTTCCCAATATAGGAATGATAGGCATTAAAGGTGATAGATATAGGAATTCCTCCAACAAGATCACTGCACATGGTATACACAAACTAAAATATCACACTGTACCCCATAAAATGCACAATTATTACATAACAATTAAAAAAAATTTTAAGTACCACAATACTATTGGCTATAGATATTTTCCTGAAAGGAATGAAACAGTCTCCAGGGAGAAAGAAAGGTCTAAATTAAATATACAGTCACACCGCTTAATTTTTATTATTGAAACAAAATAACATACGTAAACATGGTCTAATGGGCCAAAAGTACAAAGGGCTACACAGGGAGGTGTCTGCCTCTCAGGCTGCCTTGGATGCTTCTTCCAGCATGTGCAATGTGCCCCTGAGATACTCTACCACATACATAAAGAATTATCCATATATTTGGGGGTAATGGAGGCACAGAAAACCATGAGTCAACACTGCTATTTTTACTTAAAATATACTTTGGGGTCACTCTCAGTGAGCCCACAGACATCTCTGTTCTTCCTAGTTGTGTACAAATAGTTCTGAGGCAGGGTTACAGTTCATTCATGTTTCATGTGAGCAGGCCCTTGCTTTGTTTTCAGTGTGTGCTGGTTCCTTTTCTCATTTCTGTACCCAAATACCAGCAGAAGCAACTTGAGGAAGGATGGATGTACTCTGGCTTTTTCCTTCAGAAACTATCAGGCCATCATGGCAGAGAAAGTGTGGCAGCAGGACTGGCCCCAACTGTGCTGGTGGTAATTTGCTCTGTGGTTTGTGTACATCTTGGCAAATCAGAAAAGAGTAAGCTTGGGCTTACAAGTAGAGCCAAACTATCACCCTCAAAACCCCCACCCATACCAGCCTGCTCTGCAAGATCCCATGCCCCAAAGGTTCCACAGCCTTCCAAAACAGCACCACCAGCTGGGAACTAAGTGTGCAAACACATGAGGTTGTAGGTGACATTTAATATCCAAACCACACGGCCTTTGATTGTTACCACAAGCAGGTCACACATGTTATGGTGTATATATACAAGCACCATGACAAAAGTTCATAAGCTAAAAACTTGGATCAAAAGGTTAAAAAGTGAAAACTTTTTTAAACAAATGTCTTTCTGTGAATGAGGGATTCCTTGGAGTTGGAAGCCACTCCTCAGTGGGACACCTGACCCACATGGCATGGAACTTTATGCACTTCAACTGTCCCAGGTGTTTTTGTTTTCTATATGTAAGCACTTAGCAAGACATCCAAGGCCTTTTACAATCTGATATGCCATCATACAAGGTAAGATAAGTCTTATCCAAAAGCCAAACTTGACAGTGGACAAGATGAGGCACCAAGATGAACTCAAACTGGGTTGAACGTTTTCCAAAGCATGTAAACACCTGGCCTCATGTCACAGATTCCTATTCAGCTATCCAGTCATATGTATATCCCATAATGTCACATCCAAAGAGTTAAGAGAAAATCTTTTTTTAGAAATTTAAGACCTAGGACATCCCCACATAGGAAAAAAATCTGGAGATGTGGAATTTCAAACCCATGTGTATAGAGGGCTTATTGTGCATACATCCTTCATGCTGTGACTGGAGCTGAGCAGAGCCTGGACTGAAGAACTCAGGCCCTGTCCAAAGAGAACAGTTGCCACTCAGATTAGTGACACTTTCTTATGGGAAAGCAGACCTAGTATCATGGTTATGTGCACAGCTTTAGAACAATCAGAAGTCTGGATTTGTAAGGAAACCTTCCAATTTTGAAGAATTCAGAATCAACATTTTAAAAGGTGAATCCTAAGCATGATAAAAATATATAGTAATTAAATTTTGCTTAAGTCCTCAGACCTCTTATTTCAGTGTATTCAGACTGTTAACATTATCCTCCAAATGAGTTCTCCTCAACATATTGCATCCATGTTTCCAAAACCAAATAAAGGAATCCCCCCTTGGTCTCCAATTTCAGCTACCATCGAGGCTAGAAGGCAACAAACTCTTGTTGAGAAAACCCACCCCAGAAGCTGATCCCCACACTCCAACTGAGAATGTAAGACCCACACTTCAAACACCCAGAGGACCTCTCAAGACAAGATAATTAAGAGCTAAATTGTGTATGACCAACTTGCAAAATAAATGACATGGACTAGAATAGCAATGAGAAGTCAGGTCACCTCAAGAAAGTGACTTTGTTCCACTGGCCACACTCCAGTGGCATCATGTAGACCCCCCTGACCATTTCCCATGTGGTGTTCTCTCCTGTATTCCTGGAAATGAGTCATGTGCTCTTCCTAAAGCACCTCAGAAGAAGAGCATAAAATCTGGGGGCTCCTCACACCCATTCTTGCCATTCCCCCATTTGAGTGGGATGTGCAAGTTTGCTTCTCCTTGGAACAGTCTCTTGTACATATGGTGTGTTCTTGGAGGAAATGTGCCTGCAACTCAGGGAACTCGCCCAGGGCAGGGCTGGTACCCGCATATGGCCTTCCCCATCCAAACAAGAATGAGAGAGATGGGTCCTTAGGTTATCCAGGAACAGCACCCCAAAGATGGCTGCAAAATTTCAGGCAAGAAAATACCACCCCAATTTCTTATTATGAAGTCTAAATATAAAAGACTCTATGAAAGCTTTGAAGTTTTCCATGTTCCTTCCCTAACATTGTTGGGAATTTCTGGGAAGCCAAATCTACTTCTCTGTGTGGTCTCACCCTATAGGCTACTCATTGCCCTTCAGATAACATAGCCATGATTGCCTTTGGGGAAAGTTCACAATTTAGTATTGGCTTTTCAGGGTCTCTTACCCTGATCCAAAAGTAAAACCATGCCATCATTCCTTTGTTGGTTCATTTCATAAGTACTTACTGAGTACCTACTTTGGTTCAGACCTTGCCCATGATGTGAAATAAGATAAATAAGTAATATCCTCATGCTTCTGGCTGTGTAGAGTTTACATGCTATGGTATAATTCAGCTTCCTGGACCCAGCCTAGACTACTTTATAAATAAGCTTCTTCACTGAAATTAGGATCTTACACAGAATGGCACAAAAGCTGAAAATGATTGAACTCATCTATTCTAGCTAGACACCCTTAGAAGATTTTTGGGGATCCCTGATTCTTGGGGCCCTTGAATTGCTTGCATTTCTATTCACAGGGATTCCTGGATGCTTCCTCATCAATGTCCCATCCTCAGCCTACTCATCAGTTCCATGAGTACCTGATGCCTTTCCAACAAGCCCTCTTTGATGTTTGCTTGCTGGAGTCTGTTTTTATTGCATAGACACAAAGGATCTCCATTGATGTAGGAGGGAATCCCAAACCCAACCTCATGGTGTTTTTTTTTTTTTTTTTACTTTTGTTATTTATTTATTTAAGAGTGACAGAGAAAGAGGCAGGGAGAGAGAGAGAGAGAAAGGGAAAGAGAAAGAGAGAGAATGGGCATACCAGGGCTTCCAGCCACTGCAAATGAACTCCAGATGCTTGCGCCACCTTGTGCATCTGGCTTATGCGGGTCCTGGGGAATCAAGCCTCCAACCGGGGTCCTTAGGCTACACAAGCAAGCACTTAACCACTAAACCATCTCTCCAGTCAAAATCTCATGTTTTTAATTGACTACTTTATTTGTGTGTGAGAGAGTGGCACATGTGTGTGACTGAGTATGTGTGTGTGTGTGTGTGTGTGTGTGTGTGTGTGTGTGTGTGTTTATATGTATGCAGGTCCATGTGAATGTGTGTGCACATGCATGCAGAAGCCAAAGTTTGAAATCAAGTGTCTTACTCAAAGTTCTCCACCTTATCATTTCTTGAGACAGGGTCTCTTACTGAACCTGGAGCTCACCAATTTGGCTTAAACTGGCTATCCCATGAGACTCAGGGATCTCCTGTCTCTGCCTCTCCTCCACGGGGATCACAGGCCCCAACTTTTTGCGTGAGTGCTAGAGATCTGATCCCTGGTCCTCATGCTTGCACACCAAGCACTTTGCCCATTGAGTCATCTCTCCACTCTCTAGTTGCAAGAACAATTAGGTGAAAATAACTAAATCTATACTCTGGACTTTAAGCAGAACCCCTTCTAGTTGATCCCATTAGCCGGTAACTTCTGAAGTACAGTTTTCATGTTGACTGTGGATGTTTTCTCACTGGGATATTGGTGCAGTTCTCAGGAAGCAGCAAACCTAGGCCTTGCCTGTCTTGTTTTCTTCCATACTTCAACTGACCTACTTCACACCTCAGTGATTCGCATGGCTCACTGTTGGAGCATGCTTGTGCATCTACTCGGCAATCTCTGTATATCAGGGCAGTTACTCGAGCAGCTTGTCTTTTAGGTTATGTATTAAGGCTTGAAATCAGCCATATAGGCTCCTCAAATATAGTCTCTTTCTAAAGTGAACTCTTACAAGACAGCAGAAAACACAAGCTGCTTTGGTTATTTCTAGAGTCCGGGGAGATGATGCATAAAGGTTAGAGATATCTGGCTATAATGCTGTGGGAGCCCACACAGTGTGGAGCACATGTCCTATCCAGGCACCTCTCAGTCCTTGCTATGCAGGTATGTGGGCCCAGGAGTGTCAGCTCTTAGATTTTTCAAGAGACATATTGAATGCTGGGTGTGTAAGTAAAATCTACTGATGGTGAGATGCCAGCAATGAACTAAAAAGGAACTAATATTTTGAGGCTGTGAGAGACATGTTGTGGGAAGGTGCCAGTGATGGCTATCGGAGTTCAGCACTGAGTTGTCCTCGCCTGCTCTGTAACACATCTCGCTGTGGGTCAGCTTCTGTGCTGTGGGATACTTTGAGATGCTTGGTTGGTTCATCCTCACTCGCTTGCCTTGCCTGGAATTGACAATGTTCTCCTGGTTCACGTGTTTGATGGAATTGTTCTAAGAAGCATCCCAGGTGCCAACCCTCATGTGCTCTGACCTGACTCCAGGTCGCCCAGCCCCTACCTCTTCCAGGTTGTTTTCCATGACAAGGAACTTACTATCACCCATCAGCTAGCTCCATAATGATATTCTGTCAAATGTAGTTTGGGGAGAGGGGAGATGTGCATTTTAAAGTAAAATAAATCTATGTTCAGATCCAAGCTTTATCCCTTAGCCTGTTCAAGCCAGGGGTTTCTCATCTGCTAAACAAATATTGGTATGAGGGTAACAATGATTAGCATACTGTACCTTTCACATCATAAGAGGTCATAAGACTAATTTCCAGTCTTTCTATTATTTCTTATCCACTTGACCTAGGGATGCCTTTCCGAGCTATTTAGTAAAATTTCTTTCATAGTTATCTATCTAAATTAATAGATTATTTTGATATCATACACACACACACACACACACACACACACACACCTTCCCTTTACTAGCTTCAAAAGAAAAGTCATTTCTATTATAAAGGGAACCATAAGATCCTGTCTCTCTGGAGGTCCAAAGCCGTGATAGAGAGAGCCTTTATGATGAACTGTGGATCCCAGGTTCATCTTAGGAAGACAGTCTCAGAGGCTTAGGTTTCGTTCAGTCACATTGCTTCAGTTCTGGGGGTAAGAGGTGACAGCAGGAACAAGGTTCTTTCCAAGTACAGCCTGTGAGATTTACACACCAACCCAGCTCCTACTGACACATCTCCAGGTTCTGTAAGGAAGAAGCAGAGCATCAAGAAATGAGGAAAAGGGGTGAGGGGCAAATGAAAAGGGCTCTTAGGTCTCTGGGAAATGTTGGGACAAAACAGGATGACTTTGATGCTGCTAGGATAACCCATCCTGTGCCACCAGGGCAGAAAGAACATGTTCCCATGGCACAGCTTGTCCCTGGCATGCCATATCTGGCAGACCAGATTAGAGGGATATGGGCTGTGGGCTGCTCTACACATGAGACCTGCAGTAATTATTATTCGGTGTGATGGTGTGTGGCTTATAGCGTCTGTGACTTGACAATCAAGTAATAAGCTATTGATGAGGGAAATGAAGCAGACGACAGCTGAGGCTGGAGACCATTAACATCTAAGCCTTTTCCTGCTGACTGTTATCACCCAAGACTCTTTAATAATAGCTCATAATTATAATCACATTTATTGAGATGTTACTCTGTGCTAAGATGGATGCTTGCAAGCCCCCCTCTAGGAGAAATGTAACAACCCTGTTATACAGAATCTAGGCAGATGCAGATAAAAAGGACCACCAAGTTTTGGAACAAGAGAGTTCAGGACACAGTTACCACTAGAGAGTTTGTTAGGAAATACAGAGAGAGAAATGTCAGGGTACACATGTCCTTTTGGTCTGAGGGCCCTCAAAGAAAGAATGCTTAATTTGGGTTTCCCTGAGCTGGAAGCATCATGAAGATGTTACAGAATTTGATGCTGTCCTTGGAAGGTGTCCAAAATCATAGAGAAAGAGGAGAGCCAGCACTGTAAAGAGTTCAATGTGCATGGGAAATCACCTAGGAACTTGTAAATGGTACAGATTCTCATTCAGGGCATCCTGTCTTGAGGCCCAAAGCCCAGCATTGGGCATGCTAATGCTGCTGGGACAAAGTTCAGAATATGAGGAGCAAAAACTGAAGAAGCTACACAACAGTGGGGCTTTCAGTTACAAAGCATCTTATTGGGAGGGAATAGCTCAGCTCTTGTCTTAGCTTTGGCATACACTGGAACAACTCAAACTTTCTGAGATAAATCACCACTAAATTAGTGATGGGGATAGCAGAGAGAAAATGGACAGTCAAGGGCTGAGGGTGTAGCTCAGTGATAGAGTGCTTGGCTAGCATGCATAAAGTGCTGGGTTCGATCCCAAGTAGGAAGGAAAGAAAAGATGGAGGAAGGGAGGAAAGGAATGGGTATCTAATGACAGCCACATGTGTCTCTATTGAGTTCTCCATATGGATTTCAAATGCAGTTAGCCATCACCCAGCTAAAGCTGTTGTAAACTGAACACAGACAAAATAACAACACTGATCAAATTAAATGTTTAACACTAAGTGAATGTGATGGTGATCTGTTTAATAGCATGGTAAATTAAGTAAATGTGATAAGGTTCTTTTTAGCAAACTCCAAGTTTTAATGTAAATTACCACTACAAACATATATGTGTGTGGGTATTTACACACACATACACACACCCACCCACCCACACACACACATCCCTGATGTCCCTAGATATCTCTCAAATCAAAAGCATACTTTGTCATGTTTTCCTCTCCTATTTTTGTCATTAGCTTGAAACAATGAAAGTCATACATCGCTTTCATGATATCAAATACAAACCTTGATTTAATAATAGTGTAAGCAGCTAGCATCTTTTTTCCCATAAAACATCTTCCAATTATAAAAGAGAATCTCTGGGCTGGAAATGGCTCAGCAGCTAAGGCATTTTCCTTCAAAGCCTAAAGACCCAAGTTTGATTGCCCAGTTCCCATGAAAAGCCGGATGTACAGTGGTGGGTGCATGAATCTGGAGCTTGTTTGCAGTGGCTAGGGACCCTGGCGCGACCATTCATTCTCTCTCTCTCTCTCCCTTTAAAAATAAACAAATTACCAGGCCCTTACAGGGAACACTTGAACCACAAGACACTGGAGAGGGTAAGATCAAGACTAACCTTAATCTTCTACATCTTCCCTCCCTCACTTCCCTCTCCCTCTCTCTTATCTCTAACTCCTCTATGTTAGTTGTCTTTTTCCTCATTTTCTTAGTGGGCACTGACCTGTAACTCCCAGAACCAGCATGGGGCTATCATCCACAATGAGATTTTGATCAGAGAGACCTACACGGTTTCCTAAAAGACAGACAGATTTCTGTCAGAGTACTTGATGACCCATCAAAGGCTAGTGGTAAGACCCTACTGCTGAAGACACCTTATGTGATTGACATGCAAATTAGAATGGCATGGCTGGAAGTTGGAAGAGAGTCAGTCCCCAGACAGTCAGCGTATCTAGTGCCAGAAGGTGCTACATGGGCGACTGGGGGAAAATGACCAATATCTGTCCAAGCAACGCATGGTCTAACCTACTTAGCAGCAAATAACTTGTTGTGATGCCCACACAAGTGCAGTAGTGGCACACAGCCATGGTGGGGAACCAACTGCTCTCAATTTGGCTAACTGATCCCCTCAGTAGTATGGGACCCATAGCTGGAGCTGGGAAACAAGTCAGAACCATATCCAAACATAAGCCCACTTTCCAATATCAAGCTACCATCAATCATGGGCTACAAGAGGGTCTACACCTATTAAATTCTCTATAAAAAAAAAAAGTAAGGGTTATCTCATTTGTCCTGGTGCTAACTTACTCTCCGTTGGAGAATCTGCTTCTCTTTTTCAGATAGATGTAGATCCTAAGGAGAGAGCCACCCCATCATACCTCAAAAGGGCCCTGGCTGAAACTAAGAAAAATTGGTGAAACAAGCAAGGGGGCTGTTTTTCCTGATGAACCGGATACCAGCACAAGGGGGAAGGAGATCAACACAGAGAAAAATCAACTCCTACCAAATCAGAGAGCCAGAGCCTCAGAGGCCCCCAACACCTCATCACTGACGCAGACCAAAAATGAACTCAACATGGCTCAGGGAAATTTTGTGGAAGAGGGGGCGGAAAGAATGTCAGAGCCACATGTTGGGTCATGATATGCAGAGACATTTAGCTTACCCATAACTGTGGGCTAACTCCACAATGCATGACCCATATACCTCAACAAGGAGGGGCCAAGGGGAGGGGGTAGGTCACAGATGAGCCTAATAATGGTACCAAACTGACTGTATTTGCTGAATACAAAACTAACTAATAAAGAAAAAAATAAAAATAAAAATAAACAAATAAGGGCTGGAGAGATGGCTTAGCAGTTGAGCACTTGCCTGTGAAGCCTAGGGACCCTGGTTTGAGGCTAAATTCCCCAGAACCCACATTAGCCAGATGCACAAGGGGGTGCACACATCTGGAGTTTGTTTGCAGTGGCTGGAAGCCCTGGCGTGCCCATTCTCCACCCCCCCCCCCCTGCCTCTTTCTCTCTCTGTCTGTAGCTCTCAAATAAATAAAATAAAATAAACAAAAATTAAAAAATAAACAAATAACATATTTAAAAAGAGAATCTTTGTCTTTATTCCTACCAGGGTGGATATTTTTTCTTCCTCTGAAACAGTTTATTTTTAAATGCAATTTTTAACACGCCCTTCTAGTACTGTTTCCACTCCCCAACAACTTCTTAAGTTTTGGTTTTACACTATCAAATTTACAGTATTTGCATTTTGTGCTATAAAGGCTATGAAGTCTTCTGAGCTGTTTCAGTACATTGACTCTAAAAACTGAAAACCAGTAGTGATTCCTTGTGTAACTGGTTCACTACACAGCTATTGCTCCCTGTGATGAAATGGTATTTTTTTGTAGGACTTTTTGCCTGGAGGGTTTTTTTTGCAACTAATTACTTTAGACTCATTTTTTAAATTTGGTTCAACTTATCCTACAAATTTTGTATTCTGTTGAATCCTGCTTTTTCCTTGGAGAATCCCTATTGGGCCCTCTGCAGCTGATAATGATAATCCTGCCATCCTATTTATTGATACTTTAGCTATGTGCAGAATCCTAAATCACTGTGATTTCCTAGAAAGTCAATGTCTGAAAACCTAGAATTGTAGGTGCATAGTCTGAAGCTAAGTTTTGGTTTTTATTTTGGATCTCATCTCTCTCTTTCTCCTTAATAGGCTTTCTTTTTGTCCTTGGTGTTCTCAAGTACTGTGGTCATGTGCTAGGAGAATGTGTATTAGTTACTTTCACGTTGTTGTGAGAAGACACTGGACAGAAAGAACTTATGATAAAAGGGCTTGTTTCGGCTCGTTGTGAAGGTTGTAGTCCATCACAGTAGGAAAGCATAGCAGAGCATCCCAGTCCATGGGGGTGTACACCACTCATCCTCAGGAAGCAGAGATCGGGACTGGAACCAGGGACAGACTATGCCCACTTCTAGTGACCTACTCTACCCAGCAAGGCCCTACCTCTTAAAGGCTCCACAGCCTCCCAGCTTTGAAAACACAAGTTTGTGGGGAACACTTTAGACTTAAACAAGAGTGGGCTTATTGTTATTCACTGGTAATGCATTCAATAGGAAGTATACATTTTCAATCTGAATATTATATCCTCCGGTTCTGGAAAAATGCTCTTCCCATTGTTTCTTTAGTATCCCCCACCATCCTTTGTCCTGTAATCTTTCATTGATTCTTTGTGTCTCATTCTCATAACTTCCACATCTTTGCTGCTGTTTTGCTTCTGAGAGATTACCTAAGATTTGTGTCCCAATTACTCTTTTGAGTTATTCTCTATTCAGACAAACTTTGCCATGTAGAGTGAGGTTCCAGAGGTTTCACCTTGTACACTTGTATTTAATATTGCAATGTCTTCTCAAAATTCACTGAGCACATACATTAGAGTTTATTTCCAGTTCTGTCCTGTCCCTTACATGATGTCTGTCTTCTCCAGAATTCTATTTTATGCCTATTCCTTTTGATGTCTCTATTCCATGTTGGAGGCTTGCTGTTGAATGAGTTTATGCTCAGGCACAAGGCAATTGAGTTTGGTTAAAACCACTGGCACACCATGGGCTGACCTGTCTAATCCTCCCAATTTTCTCTAAGTGATTGATTTTTTTTTTTTTTTTTTTTGGAAGCAGATGAACTATCACTATGAACCCCTACTATGATCTACATATTGTGTTCTCTCCAAAACTCACATACTGAAATATAGTTACCTATGTGATTATGTAGGGAATTAGGGCCATTGGGAGGTGATTAGATCCAAGGGTGGAACCTTCATGAATAAGGCTAGTGTGCTTGTAAAAGAAACCCGAGAGCACTCCCTCCCCACTTCCACCATGTGAGGACACAGCAAGATGGTGCTAGCTAGGAATCAGGAAACAAGTGTACCAGACACCAAAGCTTCTGGTGTTTTGACCTTTAATTCTCCAGCCTCTAGATTGGTGATAAATACTGTTGCTTATAAACTTCCCAGTTTATAGATTTGCAGCATCTCGAATGGACGAAGACAACCCCCAAATGACAACAGCAAAGAGCATGCCTCTAGAGATGGCCAATTTTTCTAGACTCCACTTTTGAAAGTCTTGAAAGCCTCACTCCTAGGCAATAATTACTTCTCTGTAGAGAGGGTTTGGACTATTTCATATACGGACTGTTGATTGCCTCCCTAACTTTCTCCCCCAAGTACAAACCTACCCTCTTGGATCTGTCATCTCTTACTGCTAAGGCTCTTCAATTCATGAGCAATCATCCAGGCTCCATCTGTATTTGGATGTATTTCTACTCTGGGTGGTGGCTTTTTTATTCTGTGTCACCAGTTTTCTAACCCCTGTGTCTCATTCATAAGCAAAAAGGACTCTCTTTTCATAAAAATTTTCCCTCTTTTATTTTATGTGTGTGTGTGGCGGGGGAGAGAATATGAATGGACACACCAGGGCCTCTAGCCACTGCAAACAAACTCCAGCTGCATGCAGCACTTCATGCACCTGGATTTGTGTGGGTACTGGGGAACCAAACCTGGATTGTTAGGCTTTGCAGGCAAGCGTCTTAACCACTGAACCAGTCCAATTTTCCCATTTTTTATCATTGAGTACTTAGGGACTTTTTATCATTCTCATACTATTTTATTGGAACACTGGTAGAAAGGGAAAAGTAAACTTAGCATGATCTGCTGGCTTACATCTGTATGTATGCATACACGTGTGTTTATGTATGTGAAGTGCTAGAAATGGAACATAGGGTTCACACATGCTGAAAAAAGAAAAAACACCTCTGAGCTACATCCCCAGCCTTACTTGCCTAGAGTTTTTGTTGTTGTTGTTGTTTTGGTTTTTTTTTTTTTTTTTTTTTTTTTTTTGAGGAAGGGTTTCACTGTAGGCTCAGCTAACCTGGAACTCACTAAGTAGTCTCAGGGTGGCCTCGAACTCATGGTGATCTTCCTATCTCTGCCTCCCAAGTGCTAGGATTAAAGGTGTGCACCACCACACCCAGCAACAGGTTTAAAGTAAGCACTTCCTTTCACAGGTACAAGGATGTTTCTGTTGCCAATGAAATTAAACATCATATGCAAAGACAGTGTTTGAAATTAGGTATATGCCAAATAAGGTGCTGTGAAGTAACGGAGAATCTCAATTTGATCTGTTTCAATAATAAGGAACCTTATGGTCTCATATAGCATTCAGTCAGGAGTGGGTGGGATCCAGGGTAAGTATATTTAGGGTTCTCTCCATTTCTCTGAGATTGTGTTGACTCTCCTTTCTCTGTGTCCACACACAGAGTCTGTCATTCTCACAAGAGATCTCCTTGCATGGACACTAGGAGTAACCAATTTGACATTTTTATATACTGTGAAACACTGGGAAATATTTCTCCTTCAACCACAAGAGGCTGTTTTGGCAGTCTTGCATCCACCTCACACTTGTTTAAAAAAACAAGTATTGATCTTTTTATAAAAAGGTTGCACACTTAGACCCCTTCTTCCCTGTCCCAATTCTATTCACACTTTTAACAGTCATCAATGAATGAATTAGTTAGCATCCCATCACTGTGAAAAAGTATCTATGATAATAAACTTTGAAAATGGAAAGGTTGACTTTTGGTTATACTCTTGTAGGTTTCAATCCATGGTCAGGTAGCCCCAGTTCTCTGGTCATGTGGAGAGGTAGCACATCCTGGGAGGAGCACATTCTGGAATGAGCACATCCTGGGAGGAGCACATCCTGGGAGGAGCACATCCTGGAAGGAGCACTTGGCAAAGCACACTGATCACTACTTGGCAGTCTAGAATCAATAAAGAAAGGACTAGCCAACATCTCAATATCCTCTTTAAAGATCACCCTGATGACCTCACATCCTTCCACTAGGCCCCATTCCTAAAGGTCCTACCACAACCCAATAGCACCATGGGCTGGGGAAAAATCTTTGAACACATAAGTCTTTGGGGGTCACTTATCTAGACAATAGCTACTAGCTTATTTCATATGGGTTTCTAAACCAACTTATTGCTTATAAAGGAAATAGAAGTACTATGATTTACACACACAAAAGCCCAGAATATGAGCCGAGAAATATGTTGGGAACATCTAATACAAACAATGGGATTTGAAAAAACAGGAGTGGGGAGTGGGGTATAGGAGAAGTAAACAACAGCTTCCCCACTGACGGTCATCTCAATGACCCACAGCATACTTACGTCTTAATTGCTATTAATAAAAGCACAGCAATATATCATTTGAAAGTTCTCTTAGGAAACTGGAGGCACCTGACAGCATGTATATGAAATACTTCACCTCATCCTACTATAGATTCTCCAGATGTGGTCTTCTCCATCAATCTGCCTTTCCACCTCACAAAAGACAGCAGGCTCAGTTTAAT
The DNA here is from genome assembly GCA_036346955.1 of Dipus sagitta. Classification (NCBI taxonomy): domain Eukaryota; kingdom Metazoa; phylum Chordata; class Mammalia; order Rodentia; family Dipodidae; genus Dipus; species Dipus sagitta. Next base: position 51,881,632 of record CM070783.1, read on the forward strand.
GGGTTCTCAGAGACAAAAGTTGCCTGAGGGATCTTGTGAATCCTGAGAAAAGAGTGCCCAGCAAAGATTTTAAGTCAGCCTGGTGGGAGGTAGAGGTGCCATGCCACACCAATCCCAGTGATGTCTGAAAAGGAATTACCCTTATTGCCTAGCTCCAACACTTCCATTGCTTTCTGATGTCAAACTTCAATTTATAGCCTAGTCTCAGTTTCTGCTCATGCTGCTATCTGCCTCCACCTCCCACATGAATACCGCATGCTTAGGCAATTTATCGTCAAATGTATTACTGTACTGTCAACTTCACAGGTTCATCCAAGCAACATTAAAGTTCAATTAAAAGGCAAACTTACATCACAGATGTAATGAGATGAGAGATGTTATCTTACCTGGGCTCAAGATTAATTTCTCAGGCTTTGAAAGTCCAAGCCTAGTTAGTAAAAATATCAGGAAAGTGGTATAGATTGGGAAAACTGAGCAGGTCAGATTCAAGCAGCTCTGTCGACATTCATGGATCCATTCCACAGGCATTTCTGAATGTCTACTGTGGGGAAGCAGTTGGGCCAGGCACAAGGGAGAACCTACGTGTCCTCCACCCACAGGGTGGTGTCTTCAATTGAATTAGTTTCCTCAGGACACAGACTCAGAGATGGAAGTTTGAGCAGCAAGCTTTTGGAGTTAGCGCCTATCAGGAAGTAAGAGAAGCAAAACAAATAAAAGGGAGTGGGTGAACTGTGATGCAGCTGAAACAGAGGCCTGAGGCCAACTCCTGGAAAGCTCTGGATCCAGCATGGCCCGCCATCATAGTCCTGAACTGGAACAAAGGGGCCCAGCTTCCATAACACGCACTGTTACTGGGATGCAGCTGCTTCTGAGGACGGACCATAACCTTGAGAAAGGCAGCTCCTGTTAGCTTAAGAAAATTCCTGGGTAGGTTCTCAACTGCACAGACAATAGACAGAGCTCTCCAAAACTGGAATGAAAGTGAGACATGCAGTTCTCCATAGCATCAACTACAAATAGAAGAGGTAGAACACATGAGACAGGGGCTGTGGGTGGCTCAGCGGTAGATCACCTCCCTAAGCCACATAAGACCCTGGCCCCATGCACCCACCAAAAATGTAATAGTGACTTTAGGTCAAGGTAGAAGAACTATGAGGATCATGTTGTGAAACCCTTACTGCTGCTTCAAATATGTGACAACAAGATAAATTGTTGAGCAGGGGCTGTGGGTGTAGAATAGCTCAAGGGTGAAGCACTTGCCTAGCATGTGTGAGGCCCTAAATTTGATCCCCAGCACTATGAAATAAAATTAAAATGTTGGGCTAGAGAGATTGCTCAGTGGTTATGGTACTTGCCTGCAAAGCCCAACAACCAGGGTTCGATTCCTCAGTACCCATCCATGTAAATCCAGATGCATAAAATGGCTTATGCATCTGGAGTTTGTTTGTAGTGGCTAGAGGCCCTGGCATGCCCATTCTCTCTCTCTCTCTCTCTTCTTGTAAATAAATAACTAAAAATATTTTAATTGTTAAATTATTACATTTATTTAGGAAAGTATAAAACCAAGGGAAGAAAAATGAGTATACCCATGTGGTCTGAGAGGCCATGTGGCCCTAGAAGAAAGATGAAAAGAGGTTTGGAAGGAAAGAAAAGAAAGTACAGAGTTCTTTCTCTGTGGAGGGCAGGAGGTGGTAGAAACGTATCAAGGGGATTTTTTTCCTTTGTCTCAGGCCAGCTGGGCTGAGATTAGGGGAAGACTCACCAGAACCTGGAGGTTCAGGAGTGATGAACTGGCAGCTAAGAAACTAAATAAAAATATTTAAAAAAATAAGCTGTCTACATTTACAAAACATGTAAAATAAATAAATAATAAGTAATAAGTTAAAATGTGCATTCTAGCATGTGTACCCACATGCACACATGCACCCACACACATTGAAGCACACCTACATACATATATACACACCACATATTTACACATGCAAAAATTAAAAAAGAGTTGCCAACTGTTAATACAGGCTATAATTTAAAAAAAATTCTTCTGGCTTCACTCTACTTTTCAAATGTATTATCAGAAGAGTATTGGTCCTTTCTGCTATTCAGAATGAATCTGTGTTATAAAAGTAAACAGCATGCAAATAAAAGTCAAGATTGGTTTCAGAAAAAAAAAACTGCATTTTACAAGGTACAAACATGTAAAGCACATGTCTGTGTATTGGTACATTGTCCTAATAGTAAATTTCTACATGATTACCAAAAATGAGCAATGAGGGTAACAGACTTCCTTATTTATACTTGATGAGAGTGAGAAGGAAAAAGTTACTCCTCTACCTCTTAAAAAAAAAAAAAAAAAAAAAAAAAAACCTTTCTCCAGCAATCCTGCATCATGCCAGCCTTTGAACAGCCAAACTAGCACGTCTATGAGGTGGTAACCCAATGTGGTGAATGGGAACACTCAGGATACACAAGTCAGTCAAGGGTCTGGATCTTAGGAGCCGATGGAAAATAAGTATACCTTGTAACATACAGGAGGCAACAAGCCAGGATGACAGTGTGAGTCCAGGAATCAGACTGGCTTTCCCACCCCTGGAAGAAAGTTGTTTGACACTCGCTACAGCGGGGAAGCAAGAGAGCAGGGAAGCAGCCACAGTTCTACCCAAACCCGGCCAGCAGCTGCAGGCTCACCGGCATCACCACAGTCAGCTCAATGTCAAACACCTGAAGCCCACAAGTGAACATGGCCCCTCCCAGGCCAGCTGCAGACTGGTGTAAAGAGAGGAGTGACCATGACACTGAAAAGGAGGAGGGGGAAAACTTCACTGAAGAGGAGTCTGTCATACACACACACAGACACACACATAAACTGTAAGGTTAACACAAGGCAAGAAAGCCTGTATAATCAAAACTTGTTTCATCACTGATGAAAATAATATAATAACCTAAAATTAAGTCTAAGTATCTATACCTTGTATCCTTGAAAAAATAAAGTACCACATTTTTTTAAAAGTAGAAGTACTAGAAGGGGGCACCAATTGCCATAAAATGGCTATTTTTACTTTTATTTATTTTAGTTTTTTGAGGTAGGGTCTCACTCTAGCCCAGGCTGACCTGGAATTCACTCTGTAGTCTCAGGGTGGCCTCAAACTCAAGGTGATCCTCCTATCTCTGCCTCCTGAGTGCTAAGATTAAAGGCTTGCACCACCATGCCTGCCTCAAAATGGCTATTTTTAAATGCCACATGGAAACCCTGGAAATGAACTAGAAGTGGTGGTGCATACCTGCAATCCCAACACTCAGGGCTCTGGCATAGATAGGATGAATCAAGAGCTGGAGGCCAGCATGGGCTCCAAGGCAAGATCTTGTCTTGAGATGGAAAAAAGAGAAATGAAAAGAAAAAAAATACATCAGAAATGAAAACTGTAGTCACTGAGTTTTTAAATCAATAGATAAAACTGGATATTTTCAGCAAGAATCATTCCATTGAAGGATACTGTGAGAATTCAACCAGAATGCATTGTAGAGATGAAAGTATTTTTTCATTAAACAGTTCTTAAGAGACATAGGTAATAAATTGACAGACTACAAAATATGCTCAAGAGAGACTTAAAATATTAGAACAAACTAAGTGACAAAGTATAAATACTTAGGAAGATGATGGCCAGGAGTCTTCCAGATTTATTGAAAGGTGACCCAATCCAGGTGTATAAACGAAAGCAAATGCACATCCATACACATCTTCTGGGAATTTCAGTATATCAAGGAGAAATAACTAATGTTAAAAGCTACCAGGAAAAAAAAATTTACCAGAAAGAGAATGCAAATTACACAAAGGAATATCAGTTTCATATCCAGCAGGGTCTTCATTGACCACAGTTGGTGGCAGAAGGTGATGTAGTAATCTATCTCCTCAGCACTCATAGAAAATAATGGCAAACTACCCATATCTGGTTAAATTATTACTAAATGAAAACCAAAAAAATGTTCATTTTTTCTGTAGGGATACAGGTCAAACCCTAGACCTTGGGCATGCTAGGCACAAGCTACATCCCCGAGCTACATGCCCAGTAATAAAGACATGTTCAAAAATATGAAAATTAAAAGAATATACTCACTCAACAGAACTGTGAAAAGAAATCATTCTGATCAGGTTCTGTCAGTCAAACAAGCATTTAATGAGTGCCTACTGTATGGTAGACATGGATCTTAACAGTGGAAGTGGATGGCACTTGTCCTTATCGGATTTACAGTCAAGCTCTGAAGGACAAAGCTGAGGAATGCCTCAGATGCAAGGAACTGAAGGACCAAAGGGATGTTGGTGGGAAGGTTCATGGGGTGCTCCATAAATAAGTAATCATGAGTAATGAGGTCCACAAGTCATGGTTAATAGAGCTGAAACACAAAAGACTGGTTGAGTCCAGAACGCACTCCCCAGGTAGCAGGGACCCATTAAGAGCTCTTAAGAGTGATTAACCAGAGTGGAGTGCTGATCATTTCAGTTTGATCACAACCCAGTTGTATGGCTTGTTAAAGAGCACATAAATGGAATAGAAAGGGAGGGAGGGGGAATTAATAGGATAATATTGTAATTTTATATATAATTACATATATAATTACATATATAATAATATTATATATGTAAGTAGAAGAACTGATTAATGGGGGTGGAAAGGCCTAAGTGAGGTAAAGGGAAGAGATTGAGTAAAGGAAAGGTGGGGGAAGGGCTAATCAAAATCTAAAATCTTATAAATAAGTCATGTGGAAACCTACCTCTTTGACAATGAAACACCCAGAAGCTGGAGAGTGTTACTAGAAAATTTTCAGTGCTAGGGATGGGATACCTTCCTGTGAGTTGTTGGCCAGGTTGATTCTCGATGCCCCCAAAACATTACAGGCCATTGCCAAGGCCCTTGGTTTCCCACCAGGAATAGATGATAAGACCCTATTGCTGAAGACTCCACACTCCTTGGGCTTCAAGGTCACTGAGAAATCCTGCTGGAACTGAGCTGAAAACCTCCTCCCTGTAGACCAGCTGACAGAAAGCTGGAAAAAGCTACTCTGCATGCAGTTCAATGGAAGAGAGAGAAATCACCAGTGGAGATACACAACAGTGAACACTGCAAGCCTTATATTTGGCCAGCCAGGTCAAATGAGTGAATGGGTTCAAGAGAGGCATGTCTGTTATAGGGGAAACCAATCGCTCTCTAATTGGACTGGAAGTCCACTCCATGGGAGGGAATACATCCCTGATACTGAAAGCCTACAACAGGGATAGTCATGAGCCTTAGGGGTGTAACATCTGCTGGTGTCTGGCTAAATGCTATGCTCACCAAACTGCCCTGTAAGCATTTCTCTTAATGTTCACAATTATATATTAATGCTACTCTCACTTTTGGTTAGAGAAGCTTCTCTTTTAGATGGCAGTGACCTTGGGATGACTCAGAAGGCATCATGGTGCTGAGAAGAAGTAAAAGAGGAGTGCTCATCAATGAAACATCTCTATCACTCCCTCCAAGGCTCAGGGTCCATTGCAGAAGAGGTGGCAGAAAGAATGTGAGAGCCAAAGGAGGGGTAGGAGTCCTTACAACACACTCCTCCAGACACAAAATGGTCTGGATATCCATGACCTCACAGTGCCTGACACTACCTACACAAGACCATCATAATAGGAGGAAAAGATGATGATATTAAAATAAGAGAGACGGATTGAGAGGGGGAAAGGGGTATGATGGACAGTGGAGTTGCAAATAGGAAAGTGGGGGAAGGGAAGGAATTATCATATGCTATTGTCTATAATTATGGAAGTTGTCAATGAAAAAGAAATTTAAAAAATGATTATAAAGACAAACTAAATTCACCTCTCTGGGAGTTAATCCAACTAGACCTATCAATGCCCAGGCTAGCAGAGAACTCTTCATGAAAGCTGATTCACCTGACGACATGCAAAGGAAATGGGAGGAATAATTATGTCCTTAATGAGATACTGTACTGATAACCCCAGAAGCCCCTCCCTTGATGCAGTTGCTGGCAGATGTGTATTACTAAGACTGCTGACTTTTCTTGATTTCTAACTTAAAAATTATAACTTCCTTTTCTCCTCTCTCTTCTTTGTTGTTTTTATAAAAAATGTATTTGCAGGCTAGAGAGATGGTTTACCAGTTAAGGTGCTTGCCTGCAAAGACTAATGACCTGAGTTCAATTCCCCAGTACCCATGTAAAGCCAGATGTTCAGAATGGCACATGCATCTGGAATTCATTTGCAGTGGCTGGAGACCCTGGCATACTCATCTTCCCCTCCCCCCGTCTCTCTTCTCTCTCAGCTTGCAAAATATATTTTTAAAAACAAGGCTGCAGGACATGTGAATCCTCAAGCTCTTCTCCAGAGAAAACAAAGTTGAAACTGTGGAGACATTGAAAGGATGCCAGCCTTTTACTACATACTACTTGATTCATCTGAATTTTTCCAGTCCAAGCTACTGGCCATCATTATATTTTGATGATGTAGGTCAGAAAGGGAGAGAGTACAGACAGGATAACTCTCAAATGAAATAGCAACAAACTGAAATTAGAAAGAAAAACTCCTGCCCTTTAGTCAGGTTTGCTTTCTGACAAAGAGATATGTCCATAAATTTTTTCCCTTGCTACTATGCAGAAAAAAATAAAAGATGCAATATTTGGTCATTTTATGGCTATTAGAATGATAAAGTGTCAATGGGAAGTTACTGCCTTTTAGGACAGCGTTGTTCATGTACAGACTCCGGAGAGCTGAAAAAAAAGAGGGGGAAGACATCATCATATACAGAAATAGTGCCTGTGTTTATAGGTCTTTTTAGAAAGCTCCTGTGTGCACAGAGGCAAGGTGCTAGCCGAGGCTTCTGCATGCTCTCACGACAGCCACAGGTAGCTCCTGAAGATAAATACAGTGGAATGACTCTGATACCTCTGCTTGTGCATTCAAACACATAAAGCTGTCTTGAAAATTTGATTTTTTGCTGGATAAAAAAAAAGCATGACAACATAGCAAACACACCAGGCCAGCCATCAATGCACCATTTTAGAGAGACACATGGGCTTTCAAAGAGGATAAGAAGGCCAAAGGAGTGTTTAATATTGCAAATGGCAGGCAAAAATGCTTTCATCAAAAGGGCTGGAAAATTGAAGTCTTCATCTTAGGAAACCACTGGACATTATAAATTCAGTACTTGGAGTTGAAGGGGAAGAAATTTAAGGAAGGATTTTGTGTAAGATAGAAATGGTCTCAACAATGTGACTCTTGATACAAAAGCATGTCTTAACCACATTTACAAGCAAAGGATGCATGTGCCAACCACTGGTATGGACTTTGCCAAGATGCCATGTTTGTCACTAGAAAGCTTTTCCTTCCATTGCTGAGGAACAAAAATAGGATGCCCAACCTTCCAACTAACCTTAAGTTTTGACATAGTAAACCTCATCAGAAGACACTGTCGTTTAAACTAAAGACATTTCAGGGTGCTAAGGGTGTGGCTCAGAGCTTGCCAAACATATATGAGGTCATAAATTCAATCCCAGCACTGTAAAAAATAATTCAGCATGTTGACATTCTTAATATTCTCCTCCATGCTCTGGTGTAAAACCTGCAAAGACCCTTCATTGGCCTTCAGATTCTAACAAAGCCCCTTGGACTAACAAATATGTCTCTTGTTATCTTTTTCCTAAATATATATGGTGCTTACTCTCTGAACTCAGAGAGAGACAGACAGTGTGTGTGGGTGTGTGTGGGTGTGTGTGTGGGTGTGTGATGTGTGGGTGTATGATATGGTGTGGTGTGGGGGGATGTGTGATGTGGTGTGCTGTGTGTGTGTGTGTGGATTATGTGGTGGTGTGTTGGGGTGGACATAAGGTTTGGTGTAGTGTGGTGTGGTGATAATGTGGTGTTGTGTGTATATGTATATGATGTGTGGTGTGTGTGTGTGTGTGTGTGTGTGTGTGTGTGTGTGTGTGATATGGTATGGTATGTGTGTAGGTGTATGATGTTGTGTGGTGTGGTGTGGGTGTATGATGTATGCATGTGTATGTGCCCATATTGCATCCAGTACAGCAGCCAGAGGGGAACACTGGGTGTCCAGCTCCAGCTTCTGCTCATTCTTGCTGGAGTCTTTCACTGATCCTGAAGCCTGCAGGGTTTTTTCCACAAGCTCTAGCAATTCCCAAGTCTCTGACCCACTATGGGGCTGGGGTTGCAGATATATGTGGCCATGTTCACATCAAGCTACTTATGTGGGTTCTGGGATTAATCACCAGCAGTCTCAGGCCTCCTCAGGCCCTCATGCTTGCACAGAAAGTGATCTTAGCCACTGAGCCATCTCTTCAGTCCCGCCCTCAGATTATTTACTGCACTGTGTGGAATCTGTGTAACTATTGGTTTAAAAGATAATCCACCCTTCCTTGACACCTATTCCAGAAGGTTCCTGAATAAGGCAGTATGAACTGCTGTACCTAGTCCTTCGTGACCCACTCCTTCAGACAGATGAGTCAGGTATTCATTATTTCAGGCCCTTGCATTGAGAGTGAGCAGAGAAGTGGGTGTGTCCGTCCCCCTCGCTTGCTTACTGAAATGACCATAGTTCACATTCCATGAGATACGTGCTTCCAGTCCTTTTGGGCTAGGATCACACTGCTGGGACAAAGCAATTGACTAACAGCAGTTGGTGGGAGAAAATGGTTTTGTGTGTGTGTGTGTGTGTGTGTGTGTAGTCTAAAGGGGAAGCTTCATGATGGAAGGGAAAGCATGGCACAAGCAGAGGTTGGATATCACTCCTTGCCACAACAGGTGGAAAACAGCAGCAGGAGAGTGAACTGAACTCTGGCAAGCAGGAGCTGGCTATAACACTCATCCTAAACCCACCCACCAAAACACACCTCCTCCAGCAAGTCTCCAAATTCCAAAATGCTATCAGCTGGAAATCAAACATCCAGAGCATATGAGTTTATAGGGGACATCTGATTAAAACCGCCACATGTACTATGACTAAGTAACTGATTTCATCAGTTTTTTTTTTTGTTGTTGTTGTTTTTCATGTCTCACTTCTTTCTGAATCTTTTCTTCAACCCTCCAGATGGTCCCCTAACCAGCCCTAACCAGCCCTAACCAGTGGAGAGAAATGCCTCATCACTGACCGAGACCATTTAGAGGTATTATAAAGTACACAAGAGTGAAAGAGCCAGAGGATGGTGAGGAGCACCTTAGGACATGAGTGACGATGACGTTATGACCTCATAACAGCTGTCACTACCTCCACAAGACCTCCAAAAAAAGTGAGTTCATCAACATTTCAGCATGAGTGATGAAAGCGGTAAAAAAAGGTCATCAAAATAGACGAAGGTCTTATTGGAAAGGAGTTCAATAAAGCGGAATGGGCAAGGTAGGAGACAAAAGACAGTATTGGGAGGAGATTATGATCATTAGCTTCATGCATGATATGCAAATTGTCAATAAGTAAAAGTATATTAGTTTTGAGTTGGTGCATAGATGTGTCTTTAAATTTTTTTTAAATATATATTATTTAGTTACTTATTTGAGAGTGAAAGATATATATATATATATATATATACATATATATATATATATATATATATGGAGATAGAGAGAATGGGTACACCATGGCCTCTAGCCACTGCAGAAGAATTCCAGACGCATGCACTACCTCATTCATCCGGCTTACATGGGTACTGGGGAATCAAACCCGGGTCCTTGGGCTTGTCAGGCAAGTGCTTTAACTGCTAACTCATCTCTCTAATGGCTGTGTTTTTTAGTTGTCTAACATTGCTTGCAGCCAGCAGACTTCTCCATATACATGTAATTTCTCTGATTTTATCTTGTGTTTGCCATTTATTATAAGCTGTTGCAAATCAGGCATTTTTCTACCCTCCTGAATTCTCAGCAAAGTATCTGAAACAAAGGAGACCATCAGCTAACAAGCCATGAATGAATATAAGTAAGAAATATGAGCCACAAAGAGGTTAAGCAAGTTTCCCAAAGTCTCAGAGGGTTATTTATAGCTGAGACCCTCAAACATTTTATACCTGTGACCACTTTTTGCCCAGAAATTTTTTATATGGCCTTGGGTATATGGATATATAAAATAGATATACAAATATTTACTGACAATAAATAATGCAGGAAATTATTTTAAGATAATTCTTTGGTATAGATATTTTACCACTTATTAAAAGCAGAAGTAAATTTGCATACCAATGAAAAAGACATTGCTTATTTTTACCTAAAGCATTAAATCTGGGCTTAGGATTTGATACAGCAGAATACCAAGTATCTTGACAATTCAGAGTTAATCAATATTTTGATTTAATAGTCACCAATGCTGAGAATGCTACTTCACATAAATGCATATTCAAAATGACTAAAGTATGTTTAGGACCATTTCAAAGCGTATTGGAAATTCTGGCCTAATCTCAAACAAAAATTCATTTAATGATATTTAATGATTTTTTTTATGAAACTCAAGTCAGCAACTCAAACACTAATTTTTAAAATCAATTATTCTAACATAATACCAGCAAAACATATACTACTATGATACTTGCATGATGAGAAATGATGGTAGGAATTTATTAAAGTCTGTTTTCCATGATTAAACCATGTATTTCCCCAAGAGTAAAAATGTTGGCATGTTCAGTAGGGAATACTTCATTTCATACCATACAATAGCCTAAAATCCTTGAATCTGTGTCAAGGTGTCCTAGGAGCATTCTTTGGGCTTGTGTGGTGTAACAGCATGTACAGTGCAAAGTGCACACAATGTGGGTTCACTCCTCAGGCTGCAGCACAGTTGTATAGGCCACACCTCATACTCATTATGCACTTGACTTTAAATAAATTTATGGTCATTGAGAAAACTTTTACTGCTGCCAAAATTTTCATGTCCTCCACATTCAGTTGCATGACCCCGTGTGGGGGACCACAACCAACAGTTAAAGATGTAGCCTGCCTGAGTTGGAATCCCTGGTAAGATTGTTCACTATGCCAGGAACTAAATGCAGAGAGCTGACCATCTTCTTCGTGTTTGCAATGGCTGGTCCTCACAAGGGATCTGAGGTGAAGGGCATGCAGTTTTCTCTGACAAATGTGAAATGCCAAAAGCTGGAAAAGTTTCCCTGTTTGAATTGTTCTTTTAGTGTGCTAAGCCTTTCTTTTGAATTAGAACAGAAAGAGGAAAATGCATCCACAGGTTTTTTAAGCCTAATTGAAATATTCTCTGCATCAAATATGTTCAATGTAGTAGAAAGTACAGATGTTATTGCTTTAATTTTATAACCTAATTATTCTTTTATTTCTAGTTGTCTTCAGGATAAATTAACTCTTATCAGCTATTCAAATAGGTAATTATCATAAAGCTAAATGCCACACAGCCTCATAATCCATGTGAATTTATAGACTAAACTGGAATAAACCCATACTCTACGGGAGGAAAAGAAACTCCAGATTTTCACTATTCCTCATTGTTTCTGCCCAAAATACCCAAATGAAATTTAACAAGGATGTGATTTCTTTTTGTGAGGAAGAGGATCTAGAGATGAGTTTTTCCTTGCAGCAGAATGAATGCTAAATTTACAGCAAAGATAATGAGATTGGACACAAGATCTGGAATTGATCAGCTGTGTGACTTTGCCCTAATTTTTATTTATTTATTCATCTCTTTCAATATATTTCAAGTTTTTTGGGAGTGCAGTTTTAATTAATATTAGCATATTCACATGTGTATAGGACATATCTCTATAATGTTTTTTTCTTATAACATTTATTGGGAACTTTAACATATGAACATATTGTACTGTATTTATTTGTTTATTTGAGAAAGAGAGAGAGAGAATGGGTACTCCAGGGCCACCAGCCACTGCAAAAAATAAAATAAAATAAAAAGCAAAAACAAAAAGAAAACCAACTCCAGATGCAGTGTGCCCCCATGTGAACCTGTCTTCCATCTCAGTTCCAGTATAATTTCTCAGCGTCACTGCGGTGTCTTCACCAATAGGATCTTACTACCTACTTCTGGTAAGTAACCTAGCAGTTTGGCAGTGACCTGCATTATTCTGTGGGGCCTCATGGGCTCACTGACAATGGGCTCACTGTATGGGGGCATTGACCCATCTCTAGAACTGGAATTTACCAGTAACAACCTATGGTTTTAGAGTAAAGCTTTCTCTACCTCATTAGGGTACTTCTCCCCAAACTATCCCCCCTCTCTCTTTTAAAGAAATTTATATATTTTAATTAGCTAAAAAAAAAACTAAGTGTTGCTGGGCACATACCTTTAAGCACTTGAGAAGCAGAGGTAGGAGGATCACTGTGAGTTCAAAGCCACCCTGAAAATACATAGTGAATTCTAGGTCAGCCTGGGCTAGAACAAGACCCTCAAAAAAAGAAAAGAACTAGGTGTCTTTAGTACTCATTCACACTATTTTTTAATTCTGTGACACCCTTCCTTGCCTCCTTTCCCCTGACACCCTGAAACTTTCTATCTTTTCTGTTCTTTACTTCTTCTTGCCTGTCTACTATTCCCTCCCTTAAGCCTTTCTTGCTTTTCCTCTCCCTAAGCATCATTCTAGCTTCCTGACCAATACTGCTAATACTTCCTACAACTTACAAACAAAAATAATTATTCCAAGTTAGAATCTGTATATGAGAGAGAACACGTATTTGTTGTTCTGAGCCTGGGTTACTTCATTTTGTATAAGTCTTTCCAGTCTACACATATCCCTACAGATTTCATAATTCAGTTTTTCTTTACATTTGCACAGAACTCCATAGTACATATGTACTACATCTTCATTATCCATTCATCAGTTGATGGAAATCTGGGCTTATTTCATTTCCTAACTCTTGTGAATAGAGCAGTAACAAATATAGCTGAGCAAGTATCTGGATAAAGTCTTTGGGGTATATGCCCAGGACTAGTTTGGCTGTATCATATGGTTGATCTATTTTAAGGTTTTTGAGAAACTTCCACACTGAGCTCCACAATGACTGCACCAGTTTACACTCCCACCAAAGATGAATAAGGGTTCATTTTTTCCTACAACCCTCACCAGCAGTTATTTGATTGACAACAGCCATTCTGATGGAGATGGGATCTCAAAGTAGTTTTAATTTGCACTTCTTGATGGCTAAATATGTTAAGCATTTTTAGAGGCTACTGAACATTTATATTTCTTCCTTTGAGAACTTTCTGCTCAGTTCCCTGCCACATGTTTTTGATTGGGTTGATCAATTTATTAGTGTTTAGTTTTTTAAGGTTTTTTTTATACTCTAGATATTAAACCTCTGTCAGATGTAAAACTGGTGAACATTTTCTCAAATTCTGTAGGTTGTCTATTGACTCTGTTTATTTGGCTATACAGTACCTTTTTAGCTTCATGAGATCTCATGGGTTAGGTGTTTGTCTAATTCCCTGAGTGACTGGGGTCTTATTCAGAAAATTTTCTGCTATACTATATCTTGGAGTGTTGTTCTTACTTTTTTCTTCTAGTCATTTTAGCATTTAGGATTTATATTGAGGTCCTTGATCCATTTGGAGTTGATTTGATGCGGGACGAAAGAATAGGTCTAGATCTGTTCTTCTACATGTATTTATCCAGTTGACCCAGCACTATTTAATATTTTTGAAAAAAAAAGATATCTTTTTCTCCAGTGTGCATTTTTAGCCTCTTTGTCAAAGATCAGGTGGCTTTGGTTTCTTGGACTTATATCTGGTTCTTACATTCTATCTCATTGATCTATGTGTCTGTCTTTGTACCAGTATCCTGCTGTTTCTATTATTATGACTGTGTAGTATAACGTGAAAACTGGAATGGTGATACCACCAGCATTGTTCTTTTTGCTGAAGACATTTTTGGTGACCCAAGATATATATAAATATATAAATTTTAAGACATTTTTCTATTTCTGTGGAAAATGGTACTAGAATTTAGATTGAAATTGTATGGAATCTGTATATTGCTTTAGGTAGGATGGCTGTTTTCATCATATTACTTCTTCCAAGGCACAAACATAAGAGAGCCTTCCATCTTCTCAGGTCTTCCTCAGTTTCTTTCCTTGGGGTTTTAATGTTTTTTTTGCAGAAGTCTGCCACTTCCTTGGTTAGGGATATTCCTTGATATTTAATTTTTTGTGTTTATTGTAAATTAACTGTATCCCTGATTTCTTTCTCATTGTTTTTCATGGGGATACAAAAAGACTACTGACTTTTGTGTGTTACTTTTAGATCCTGCAATTTGCTGAATGTACTTATCAGCTCTAAGTGATTTTTGGTGGAGGCTTTGAGTCTCTTAAACACAGAATTATAGCATCTGTAAATAAGGCAAGCTTCAATTCTTCCTTTCCAATTTGTGACTCTTTCTCCTATCTTCTCACTCTAGTAAGACTTTAAGTACTATGTTACATAGCAGTAGGGAGAGCATACATCCCAGTCTTCTTCCATAACTTAGTAGGAATGTTTCAAGTTTTTACCCATTTGGTATGATATTGGCTTTAGTTGGTTTTTTTCTTTTTTTTTTTTTCTTTATTAGTTAGTTTTGTATTCAGCAAATACAGTCAGTTTGGTACCATTATTAGGCTGATCCGTGACCTACCCCCTCCCCTTGGCCCCTCCTTGTTGAGATATACGGGTCATGCATTGTGGAGTTAGCCCAGTTATGGGTAAGCTAAATGTCTCTGCATATCATGACCCAACATGTGGCTCTGACATTCTTTCCACGCCCTCTTCCGCAAAATTTCCCTGAGCCATGTTGGGTTCATTTTTGGTCTGCTTCAGTGATGAGGTGTTGGGGGCCTCTGAGGCTCTGGCTCTCTGATTTGGTAGGAGTTGATTTTTCTCTGTGTTGATCTCCTTCCCCCTTGTGCTGGTATCCGGTTCATCAGGAAAACAGCCCCCTTCCTTGTTTCTCCAATTTTTCTTAGTTTCAGCCTGGGCCCTTTTGAGGTATGATGGGGTGGCTCTCTCCTTAGGATCTACATCTATCTGAAAAAGAGAAGCAGATTCTCCAACGGAGAGTAAGTTAGCAACAGGACAAATGAGATAACCCTTACTTTTTTTTTTTATAGAGAATTTAATAGGTGTAGGCCCTCTTGTAGCCCACAATTGATGGTAGCTTGATATTGGAGAGTGGGCTTATGTTTGGATATGGTTCTGACTTGTTTCCCAGCTCCAGCTATGGGTCCCATACTACTGAGGGGATCAGTTAGCCAAATTGAGAGCAGTTGGTTCCCCACCATGCCTGTGTGCCACCACTGCACTTGTGTGGGCATCACAACAAGTTATTTGCTGCTAAGTAGGTTAGACCATGAGTTGCTTGGACAGATATTGGTCATTTTCCCCCAGTCGCCCATGTAGCACCTTCTGGCACTAGACACGCTGACTGTGTGGGGACTGACTCTCTTCCAGCTTCCAGCTATGCCATTCTATTTTGCATGTCAACCACGTAAGGTGTCTTCAGCAGTAGGGTCTTACCACTAACCTTTGGTGGGTCATCAAGTACTCTGACAGAAATCTGTCTGTCTTTTAGGAAACCTTGTAGGTCTCTCTGATCTAAAGCTCATTGTGGATGGTAGTGTTCCTTTAATCAGCATAAAATGACCTTTTTTATCTTTCATCACTAATGTTGGTTTGAAATCTATCCTGTCAGGTATTAGGATAGCAACCCCTCCTTGTTTCCTAGGCCCATTTGCTTGAAATACCATTTTCCATCCTTTCACCCTAAGGCAGTGACTATCTTTTATTGAGAGATGAGTTTCCTGGAGGCAACAAATGGCAGGATCCTGCCTTTTAGTCCAGTCTGCAAACTGGTATCTTTTGGATGGTACATTGAGGCCATAGATGTATTATTGAAAGGCATGCATCTATTCTCGCCATTCTTCTTATTTTGTAGTGTTTCCTGTTTTCCCTTTACTCATTTGTTTTAGGTGTTATTTGAGTGTGGTCTAGTTTTTCCTATTTCTTCCTGTGTGTGTTTTTCTTTCTCTTTGGCACTAGGAATTCCTTCAAGTATTTTCTGTAGAGCTGGTCTAGTTGTCATATATTTCTTTACACTATTTTTGCTGTAGAATATCCTTATTTTTCCATCAATCTGGATAGATAGCTTTGCAGGATAAAGTAATCTTGGTTGACAGTTGTTATCTTTCAGAAGTTGGAATACATCATTCCAAGCCCTTCTGGCTTTTAAAGTTTGTGTTGAGTAATCTGCAGTTATTCTGATGGGCTTGCCTTTGTAGGTGACTTGCTTTTTCTCTCTAACTTCTTTCAGTATATTTTCTTTGGTTTTTGTGTTTAGTAGTTTAATTATAACATGGTGAGGAGAGGTTCTTTCCAGGTTTTGTCTGTTTGATGCTTTAAAAGCTTCTTGTATCTGCATTGGCATTTCTTTCCCAATTTGGGGAAATTTTTCTTCTATGATTTTGTTGAAAATGCCTACTAAGCCTCTGGATCTAAATTCTTCTCCTTCTGTTATACCCTGAATTCTTATGTTTGATCTTTTCTTAGGGTCCTAGATATCTTGAAATTCCCATTCATACCTTGCTATTAGCTTGTCTTTCTGTTTTTTGGACTGTATTAGATCTGCCACCTGGTCTTCTAGTATATATATTCTGTTCTCTCCTTCATCCATTCTACTGGTGAGACATTCCACAGAGTTTTTTTTATTTCACTGACTGTATTCTTCAGAGCCAGGATTTCAGCCTGGTTTTTCTTCCATGTTTCTATCTCCTTACTAATGTCTTGTAATGACTTCTTTATTTCATTAAGCTGGTTTCCTGTGTTCTCTTTCAGAAGTTTGTTTTCTTCTTTAATTCCTTTGTTGGCTTCTTTGATTCTCTCCATTTCTTCTCTGATTTCTTTGAGCATAGATACCATCATTTTCTTGAAATCTTTTTCAGGCATTTCATCTAAAACAGTCTCATTGTTTATCATTTCTGATGGTTTTTTAGGTTTTGGTGGGACTGTATTGTCTTGATTCTTTGAGTTTCTTGTATTATATTGTAGTGACTTTTGCATCCTGAGTGATTGGGTGCTTGGGTTTTGTACTTACCTGCAGTGTTCCCAGACATGGCAATGTACCATATACCCTCAGGATATGAGTTCAAGGTGCCAGGTGTAGCCCTTGTGCACCAATAAAACCACAAAAGTAATCCTAGTTGTTGAGTTTGTTTGCTAAGCAAGTATTCTAGTGGATTGGGTGGAATAATTTACTGACAAATTCTAAACTTCAACTGAGTAACATATACAATCAGTAAAAACCAGCACAAAGTATGCAATTGTGGGGATTAAAACAAACAGATAGTCGTATAAAGACAAAATCCCTAAGGGTGTGTGTTGTTCTACACCCTTAATCTTGTCAGCTGGGAGGTAGAGATATCTGTTCTGAATTGGTTCCAGGCCAACTTCATCCTGGATCAGACGCTGCCCCAATAATGACAGAAGCAAAAAACAAAGGCCCTATGTATATGAAAGCATCAAAGGCAACAATATTCAACCCCCAAATACAGGTTATTTGAAAATGGTAAAGCCAACCAAGAATATATACCCCATAACCTGCCCTGACAAGGAAAAAGAGATTGGCTCTTGCAGTGTGTGTGTGTGTGTGTGTGTGTGTGTGTGTGTGTGTGTGTGGTTTTGTCAGTCAACCATGTTACCTTTTGGTGTGTCCTCCAATCTCACCAATGCTGAGTTCCTGCCTTGATCCCTCTGTGTTGTGCTGTGCAGATGTGCCTCTGATCAGCTCTGCTGGCTGCGCTGCCACTGGGGGCTGAATGCTGGAGGTTCAAGGTTCTGGTGGTGGGGGATGGGAGAATTGAGACTTCTGGAGTTGCTCACACTTTCAGTAACTCTTTAGTTAATCTCAACTATCTTTCCTTCAGATTTCTTAACTTTTCAAGAAGGTTGATGATGTTGAAAAATCTGTTGCTTGGTCTCTGCTGCTGCTGCTGCCTGGTGAGCCTGGTGAGGTTGCACACCTGGTGGGTGTGGATTGTGGGCTTAGAGCACCTCAGTGGGCCTCTATCCATTTTTCTCCTTTCTGGTAGATCTTGGTCTCTCCAGCTTCTCTGCTGTGTCTAGGAACAACCTATACTCCTTCACTTTTCAGAAGAAGAGTGTATTTTGCTGGGGTTTTGCTTAAATAAAAAAGAAAATTGCAAAATTTCTAGAATTGAATGACAATGAGAACACAAGGAACCAACACATATGGGACATAATGAAGGCATAGCACTAAATGCCTTCATAACAAAGACAGAGAAATCCCAAATCAATAACCTAGGCATTCATCTAAAGGGACTGGAAATACAAGAAGAATCCAACCCAAAATTCCAGATGGAAAGAAGTAGTCAAGATCAGAGCAGAAATTAATGAATTGGAAACTAAGAAAACAATTAAGAAACTTGATGAAACAAGGATCTGGTTCTTTCAAAAAATAAACAAGATTAATAAACCCCTGACCAATTTCACCAAGCAAGAAAAACAGTGATGCTTCAAATGAACAAAATTAGGAATGAAAAAGGAGAATTCACAACAGACACAAGAGAAATTGGAAGAATCATCATTTGGATTTACTTCCAAAACCTCTACTCCACAAAACTGGACAATCTGGAAGAAATAGGTAAATTCCTGGACACATACCACATACCATAACTAAACTTAGAGCAGATTAATCTCCTAAACAAACCTGTCATACACATCAGATTGAAAAGGTTATCAAAAACCTCCCTAAAAAGAAGAGTCCATGACCAGATGGCTTCTCAGCTGTATTCTAACAAACCTTCAAGGAAGAATGAAGCCAATTTTCCTCAAACTGTTCCACATAATGAGAGAACAGGGAAAGCTCCCCACCTCATTTTATGAAGCTAGTATCATCTTAATACCAAAACCATACAGAGATACAAGAAAACTATAGGCCTATATCCCTGATGAACTTAAATGCAAAGATCCTGAACAAAATCCTCACAAACCAAATTCAACAACACATCAAAAGCATTATTCACCTTGATCAAGTAGGGTTTATCCCAGGAAGGCAGATATCTGTCAACATAATATGCCACATAAATAAACTTAATAAAAAAAAACACATGATCATTTCAATAGATGCAGAAAAGGCCTTTGACAAAATACAACATCACTTCATAATCAAAACATTGGAGAGAATAGGCATGGATGGTTTATATCTCAACACAATAAAGGCTATATATAAAGTACCTAAAGCCCAAATAATACTTAATGGGGGAGTTCCCCTTGAGATTTCAAACAAGACAGGGGTGCCCATTCTCATCACTGCTCTTCAGCATAATACTAGAAGTCCTACCAAAAGCAATAAGACAGGAGAAAGAAATGAAAGGGATTCAAACTGGAAAGGGAAAAGTCAAGTTAGCCCTATTTGCAGAGGACATGATCCTATACATAAATGATCCAAGAGCCTCCATCTCAAAACTCCTAAAGGTGATTAATTCCTTCAGCAAAGTAGCAGGATAAAAAATCAACACACAAAAATCAGTAGCCTTTTAATATGCAAAGGACAAAGATACAGAGAAAGAAATTAACAACATTGTCCCATTTTCAATAGCCACAAAAATAAAATAAAATACCTTAGAATAACACTAACAATGGATGTGAAAGACATATGTAATGAAAACATAAATCACTCAAGAAAGAAAATGAGGAGGACTTTCAATGATGGAAAGACCTCTCATGCTCCTGGATAGGCAGAATTAACATTGTGTAAATGGCAATCTTACCAAAAGCAATATACAGATTTAATGCAATGCCAATAAAAATCCCAGCATCATTATTCAAAGAGATGGAAAAACTGATCTCAAAATTCGTATGGAATGGCAGCAAGCCTCAGATATCAAAACATATCCTCAGCAAAAGAAACATCTCTGAAGCAGGGTGTGGTGGTGCATGCCTTTAATCCCAGCACTGGAGAGGTAGAGGTAGGAGGATTGCCGTGAATTTGAGGCCACCCTGAGACTCCATAGTGAATTCCAGGTCAGCCTGAACTACAGTGAGACCCTACCTCGAAAAAACAAAAAAAAAAAAAAGAAAGAAAGAAAGAAAGAAAGAAACATCTCTGGAGGCATCACCATACCTGATCTAAAGCCATATTGCAAAGACATAGTAACAAAAACAGCATGGTACTGGAATAAAAACAGGAATATAGGCAAATGGAACAGAACTTAAGATCTGGACTTTAGGTCAAGTAACTACAGCTACTTGATCTTTGACAAAGGCTCCAATAGCATAGACTGGAGAAAAGATAACATCTTCAAAAAAATGGTGCTGGACAAACTGGATAACCATATGCAGAAAAAAATGAAACTAAACCCATACATCTCACCATGCATAAAAATCAAGTCCAAATGGATTAAAGACCTCAATATAAGACCTGAAACTCTTCTACTACTGGATGGAAAAATAGGAAGAACTCTCCATGATATAGTAAGTCTCCATGATGTAGGAGTGAGGAAAATCTTCCTGAACAGAACCCCAGTAGCTCAGGAACTTAACCAATCACTCAACCAATGAGATCTCATGAAGCTGAAAAGGTTTTGTGCAGTCAGGCATACCAGAAGCAGAGCCAACAGATTACCCACAGAATGGAAGACAATTTTTGCCAGCTATACAACCGACAGAAGCCCAATATCTAGAATCTACTAAGAACTCAAAAAACTAAATATTAAAAAAATCAAATAACCCACTCACAAAATGGTGCAGAGAACTGAATAGGGAGTTCTCAAGGGAAAAAATACAAATGTCAAACACACAATTACGAAAATGTTCAACATCCCTAGCCATCAAGGAAATCCAAATTAAAACAAATATGAGATTCTACCTTACCCCAGTAAGGATAAAAAACATTAAAATATCAAATAAAAACAAATGTTGGTGAGGATGTGGAGAAATAGGAACCCTCATTCCACTGTTGGTGAGAATGTAAGCTGATATAGTCACTATGGAAATCAATATGGAGACTCCCGAAAAGGGTGAATATAGAGTTACCAACAGACCCTGTTATTCCCTTACTGGGAATTTACCCTAAAAGCTCCACACCTCAGTTCAGAGATATTTGTTCAACCAGGTTTATAGCTGCTCAATTCATAATAGCTAAGAACTGGAATCAACCCAGGTGTCCATCATTGGATGAATGGATAACCAAGACATGATATATGTATACAATGGAATTCTACTCAGCAGTAAGAAAAATTGACACAATAAAATTTGTAGAAAAATGGTTTAACATGTAACAGATTATACTCAGCAAACTCACACAATCACAGAAAGACAATCATCACATGGTCTCACTCATCTGCATTTCCTCACCTGAATCAGCCTGAGTTGCTGACACACCTGATCTCAAGGCCTGGACAATAGGGAGGGCAGAGCTTGAAGGGAGGGAAAGGGTGGAGGGGAACACAAAACTGAACCCAAATTGAACTGGTACCATAGAAACCCATATCCTGGAAGATAGACTAATGGTTGAACCCTCAACACGACCTTAGGGAGAGCACCTGAATCGAAGGGCCCTAAAGAGGGTGAGATGAAGCCTAACTTAAATTCCTCCTGTTTCTTTCTTTTTTTGCTTTCATCTCTTTTCCCCCCTCTGCACTGGCCTGTAGCTCCCTACAAGGTCTCCTAAAATAAGACACTTCTGTCAGAGCACTTGATTACCCACCAGAGGGTTAATGGTAAGATCCTATGGCTAAAGACACCATATGCTGTCAGCATGGAACATGGAGAGACATGGCTGGAATCAGGGAGAGAACCAGTGCCCGGACAGCCTGTCTAGTGCTGGAAGGCGCTTTATGAGCTACCAGGGGAAAGTGACCTACATCTGCTGAGCAACTCGAGGTCTAAGCTACTCAGAAGCAAATAACCCTGACATGATGCTCACACAAGTGCAATAGTGGCACACAGCCATGTGAGTAATGAACTGTTCTTGGATTGGCTAACAGATGAAGTCAGTGGAAAGGAAACCATATCTGCAACTGGGAAACAAGTCAGAATCATATCCAGATAATGATATTGCTTTCCAATGTCAAGCTCCCACTAATCTTGGGCAACAAGAGGGTCTACACCCATTAAACTTTCTCTAAGTTAATAATACTTATCCCATTTAACCTGTTTTGACTTCATTCTCAATTGGAGAATCTGCCTCTCTTTTTCAGATGGGATCAGGACCTGAGGAGATAAACTACCAATCGCACTTCACTCCGGCCCCAGTTGAAACCACAGAGGAACTGGGGAAATGAGCAAGAGTGCTGCTTTCCCAGTGAACCTGATTTCAGCACAAAGTGAAGGAGATAGACACTGAGGCCACTCAATACCTACAAAACCAGAGAACCAGAGGCTCCTAATGAGCCCATCACTGAAGTAGACTTAAAATGCACCCAACATGAATCAGGGAACTTTGCAGAAGAGGGGGTGGAAAGATTGTTAGAGGCACAAGTTGGGACATTATGCATGGAGACATTACCTCTTCCCCATAACTGACTGCTTCCCCAAAAAGTATGACCCACAATCCCCATGGGGATGACCTACATCCCCAACAAGGAGGGCCCCTTCTGAAAAGGGTCAGAGAGGGTGGAAAGGATGATACCAACATGTGGCGTTTACCTACTAAGTAGGTCCATAACTGATAAAAATAATTTTTAAAAAAAGAAAGGAAACTAAGACCTGTAGCATTGCCCTTGAGGTTGTGTTACAACAAGAGCTTCAAGAGCTCAAAACAAGCCAGGCATGGTGGCATATGCCTTTAATCCCAGCACTTGGGAGGCAGAGGTAGAAGGAGCTCCATGAGTTCAAGGCCACTCTGAGAATACATAGTGAATACCAGGTCAGCCTGGGCTAGAGTGAGACTTAACCTTGAAAAACAAAAAGAGCTCAAAACAGTGAAAGGTTCAATGAGGGGATTCTTACATAAGACAGGAGGAACAGAGATATGTGTCTTTAATAGTAAAATTTTGGCAATATTTTTGCCTGAGGTCATTCAGAAAACAGAAGACACACATAATCTTATAGATTTAGCTAAAGAGATACCCAGGAATAGGGTTGATGGTACCAGTTGGTTTTATTTAGGTACATATAATAAAGTACAAGCAGAGTGAAATAGACCATAAAAAATTATCTGGTTAGTTTTCAGTTTCAATGAGAATTTAGAGGAAATAAAAGGTGCCAAGACTGATAGTTTTAAAAATAAGATCAATCCTCATTCCCAGACTTTCCAGACAGCAAAAAGGATTCAACACAAAAAAGGGCCTCAGGGTAAAGATCATCCCAAAGATGAGGCTAAGGACTCTTGTTAATACTTTAGCAATATTTATGGGACTACTTCATGGACTCTTTCAACTAGATAAAAAGAATTTTAAACATCTTAATGCTGTTTTATCTCAGAATTCCAACTCCACAACATAGTCTGAAAGGAGATTGTGATGAAGAGATATAGGAGTACAACCTTTATTTCAATGGGAGGGGACAGAGTAAGATTCACTGGAAACTTTCATAGTATTCAAGATAATTAAATTGGTAGAAGCCAGAAAGCTATACTGAAAGAGAGGGAAAAGAACAAAATAAAAGAGAACTTGAAAGCTACAATAATGTTGAAAGTGACAGTTGGTTGCATAATTAGTCTAATGGAAAGGTGTCATAACATGAAGCTAAGAGCTGTGTAAAATCATTACAGAAGCACCCAATTTGGCTGTAGACTTTTATGAACCAAGGACTGCTGTGTGAACTCTATCACCTTATTTTATTTTATTATTTTATTTATTTTTTGTTTATTCTTACTTATTTATTTGAGAGTGACAGACAGAGAGAGAAAGAGGCAGAGAGAAAGAGAGAATGGACACGCCAGGGCTTCCAGCCACTGCAAACGAACTCCAGACGAGTGCGTCCCCTTGTGCATCTGGCTAACGTGGGTCCTTAGGCTTCACAGGCAAGCGCTTAACCGCTAAGCCATCTCTCCAGCCCCTTTATTTTATTTTTACAGAGGAAGAATGCATTTGTGTGTAATGGAAAGATTTGTGGGAGATGAAAGTTGACCACACCCCCAATATATTTTCTACCTTTTGAACCTGGGTTGGCCTATGACTTTGGCAGAAAAATGTGATAGAAGGGACAGTCTCAGCCCACAGTCTGATCTTGAAGAAGGATGGAGGTTTTTCCCTTTGTTCTCTTCAAAGTCTGGCTGAGATAAGCTGGAGGAGCCAATGGTGCCAACATCTCTGTGATGTGTTCCATACTCTTATTCCAAGTTCATTGGGGGTTGTTTGCAATTTTGGCCTCTATATTCTTCATTACAAGTCCAGGATGGATAGGATATGTTATCTGTAACATCTCATTCTCGTGGTAGAGGGAAGCAATAATGTGGAGTAACCATAAATTGGCACTTGGAGCTTATCCATGGACATGTCTCATATCACATCTGCTTACAGACCATTGTTTAAGCCCTAATGCAAGGACGCTTGGAAATACGAGGAATGCTGTGAATATCTGATAATCAGCAAATGGCTTTGTTACAATGGAAATATTATTAATCTCATAGAAATAACCCTTGCTTTGAGGACTACTTAAGGTCATTAGCTCCTTGCCTCTTAAGTCCCAAGACCCAACACAAGCCAAACTTCCATCCAAGCATGGGGTTCTTATAGGATTTTAATTTAATTTTGAAATGTTTACAAACAAAATCATGTCATAATTGTGCTATATAGAATAATTCAAACTGCTTCAGTTAGTATTTTCCATGAAATTTTGTAGAGTAAATCTAAATGACTTTGCTCAAGTCAAAGTCTTTCCTGGAAGGATCCCAGGAGCTCTCTCTAAACTACTGCTCTGGCAACATCTGGGACTGAATTTTAGAGTTCCAAGATTGGAATTAGAGAGACCAGTTGGGAGGCTGTTTGTGGTAAATGTGGGCTCAAAAATAATGAGCTCTTGGCCAAGGTGAGGAAATTGGAGGTGGAGTGAGGGAATGCATTCCAAAGATATTATACAGATAGAATTTAAAGAAATTCAGGAGCAAATGGTTGTGGGTGGGAAATCCAAAAAGTCAGAAACTAAGAAAGAAAAACCATCACAACTCATTCTGCAAGTCAATACCATGGTGGATTAAAATCTTAAAAAGTAAAAAGTTATGTCTCAGAATAAAATAAGATTATGTGTCATTGTGTTTTGTCATAAACAGGAAATTTGAAAATTAAAATTTGATAAATCTAACTATAAGAACTTTTTAAATTTAAAATGCCTGCATTTTGCATATGTATGTATGTGTGTATTCAAAACAAAAAAAGCAAAATAGAAATGGAAAATTGCTATAAGATTAATTACAAATCAATAATAAAATGTGAACTCATAAATTGAAAAATGTTAAAAGGCATGAAGAAGAAACTTACAAAATAAGAAATATAAATCAGTAAATACATAATATTCCTTTTTCTCTGGTGACAAAATGAACTCAAAGTTTAAAATGTGGCATGAATTTATTTCATCAGCACATAAGCCTATCATTGTGAAGCCCTGGGTTCAATCCTCAGTACCACCAAAATAAACAAAATCTAGTATTGTGAATACTTTTGGTGATATGATGCCAAATAATTCTTAATTAAAGTGCAAACTAATACATTTGTTCTGGAGGAAAGTATGGTGATGTAAAATTTTGATACAAGACCTTGTTTTGTTGACCTTGGACTTCTGGCCCTCTTGCCACAACATTCCAACTTCTGTGATTACAGGTCTCACCCCCGTGCCCAGCAAGATCCCAACTTTCTCCTCCTTCTCCTCTCCCTCTTCTTCCTCTTCCCCCTCCTCTTTGTTCTCCATGTTCTCATTATTCTTTGGACTAGGAATAGTACCCAGGGTCTTGTGAATCCCAGACAAATATTCTGTATCTGGGATACATTCCCAAACCATAAGCAATTTTTATTAAAATATATTTTGATTAAGTGACCTGATTTAAAATCATTTATTGATGATCACAGTGTAAGTATTTTTGTGCATTTTTTCAAATATGATCAATGATGTTTATTGTAGGAATGTTTATTAAAAGACTCAACAGCCTTGATTAAGGGTAGCTAATTCAACAGATCTTAGTGCATCCACATACAAGTTATCCAGACTAACCACAGCCAGCCAGCAGCTTGTGCTGCCAAATCTATATTTGTTCTTCTTCCCTAAGTACAGGTGAGAAGTCTCAATCCCTCCAACATTTTCTATCTTCCAGTTCAATAGCAATAAAATTGCTGCTAAGATCCTATCCCAAGATTATATATCTGTCCTCTTGAGTAAGATATATTTTCTCCCAGGATCATATACAACTGATTCTTACTATTCAATATTATATGAAAAATAAAATGGAGAATATAACAGTAGAGGAGAAAACATAACTATAACAAAGATTGTTTTTGAAGCTGACAGGATGCGGGAAGTGATATCTTGGTCAATGCCAGAGCCCATGCTCTATTGCAGGGTTGACATTTGGGGCCAGGTGATTCTTGGTTGTAGGAGCTTGCTATCTTCCTCTATGTTCTAAATGCCAATAGCAATCTTTGCCAAATTGGGACCATCAAAAATGTCTTCAGGCAGTGACAAGTGTCCCTTAGGGGAAAAATAACCACCGGTTTAGGACCACTTGTCTATAACGGTATACAAGGGTCACTGGTAACAATTAAGGAAGTCAGCAACTCTCATGGTAAGAAAATAAGTTATTGTTCTGAAATTTTGCTTCCTGAAAGTCTTGCTGAAGAAATATCTGGATTGTTCAGTGATGTTTAGACACCCTCTACGAGGGAGAAAATGGAGATAATTTCACTAATAGGGAAACTATAAACAAGGCAAGGTACTCCCTATGAGTGTCTGTATCTGGGAATAGTGAAGCCTCAAGAGATGAGAATACCCACCCAATTCATTGTTTTCTCTGCTTGGTATTCTGAGGAAGCAATGCCATAAGAAAATCAATAAGCTGTCTATCAATATTCTTGTTAAGAACATCTTTTCCTGAGAGCCCACAAAGGAGATTGTTATCTCATGGCAAGGTGCAACCTTCCTGTAACATCACCTCAACACTTGTCTTTATTCCAATCAAATGCACTGTACAAGGTGATAACTAGCCTCCGTCATCTAGCATGTATAAGGGAGGATTTGGAAGTAAACTAAAAACTGTCCATATTTCCTGATGACTCCTTTGTGTCCACAATTTAACATAAGTAGTATATGCTTTTCCAAACCTACATTATATTTCTTTTCTTTGTAGAAATGTTGCTATTCCTTTTGATTAGTATGTATATTCATTATATAATATGATGAATTCTATTATGACATTTTCATACATAATTATCATGTTCTTTGCTCATATTCACCCCAATACTTCCTCTGGTCCCTGTATCTCCCTACTGCTCATCATTTTTTCCAAATATTCCCTCTTCTACCTTCATATCATAGATAGATAGATAGATAGATAGATAGATAGATAGATAGATAGATCTCTTATATAAAAGGAAGTATGTTATACTTGTCTTTCTTTTTTATTGAGAACTTTATTGTGTGAGAAAATTGCATATTGGTCATATTCCCATCAGGTTGTACTCTTATGCCTGTATCCCCCATCCCTATTCCACTGAGGGCCCTCCTCAGCAGGGTCATTGGCATTCACTGTGGGGTTATGGATGCACTAATCAGTCAGTCTCTGTTAGGGAGATAATACCTCAGAGTAAACCTTCTTATCCTGTGGCTCTTACATTCTTTCTGCCCTCTCTTCCACAGAGCCTTGGACGGTATGTTAGAATTTTCCTTTGGTGTTGAACTCTCAGCAGCCTCTCATTTTCTGCTTTGATGTGTTTTGAGCATCCTCAGTGTCTACTGTCATCTCCTTGGAAGTGGTTCTCAGTGAGAATAGTACTCATATTTAATTTGCCACATCCTCAGTAATATTTCCTGGGTCCTGGCAGATGGGATGACTTGTCTCATGCCAGAAACTCAGCTTTTTTTTCTTGTTCTTGTAATGCTGATGGGTCTTGGGCTTCCCTGGTATTCACATCATCTGTAAGAAACAGCTTCCTTAGACAAGAGTGAAAGCAGCATTGATCAAAGGGGAGAAAAATAGACATTTAGAAGACTTTTGAAGAGCATAACCTCTTTCTTTAGCCAAATAACAGGGAAGCCTGCCTCTAGGATACATATAACCTTCCAAGCCATAGGCTCTTTACTTGGTTCCAAGTACCAGGCATGAATTCCATCCCACTGAGCAGGCCTCACATCCAACCAGAGAGCCATTATTTACCCACATAACCTATGTGTCACTATCGCACCCATGGGTATAGCTAGCCTGGCTAGCTGATTTTGTAACTTGCAGAATCCACTTATTGTTCATGCTATTGTTGACCATTATCCCCCAGCAGCTTGTATAATGCTTTTCAGCACTAGGAAAGCTAGCCAGCAGGGAGCTGGCTTCCACCTCAGCTCCAGCATGATCTCACAACATCCACTGTCTGCAGTCTTTGGTGTCTTCAGCAACAGAGTCCTACCATTTAGAACTGGTGAGTATCCAAGTGCTTTGGAAATGACCTGAATTGTTTTGGTGGTCTCATGGGCCTCCCTCACCAATATCTTACTATGGGGGATAACCCAGTTCTGGCACTGGGATTTACTAAAAACAGTCTATGGTTTAGGGTTAAGCTTTCTCCATCTCTGCAAGGTGCTTCTGACCAAACTGCCCCCCTCTCTCTTTTATTAAGAGAGTTATATATTTTAATTAGCCAAAAGGAAGGTTTCCATGGTACTGATTGATGCGGTCATTCATTTTGTGATATGTGTCTCTTTGACTCTGACTTATCTCACTTAACACAACAATCTCCAATCCATCCATTTTCCTCCAAATGACACAACTCCCTCCTTCTTTATGGCTGAATAAAACTCCACTGTGTCCATATGACACATTTTCTTTATACAGTCATATGTTGATAGACATCTAGGCTAATTATTTAAGTTGGTTATTGTGAATAGTGTTTCAATAAATATGGATGTGCAAGTATCTCTGTGGCACTCTGACATATTCCTTCAGGTAGATACTCAGGACTAAACCCACATTATGTTTACAATACAGTAAAGAATCCTTTCCCTGCCACTCAGCAAGGCATAGACTATCTTGATTTGCTTCAAAGGCCTAGCTATAGACAGAAAAGATTTCTCTAAAAGATGTTCACTATATGGCCAGATAACTGGGAACAGAGAGTCTGGAAGAAAGAGGATTATGTTATCTTCTTCCAAACTGTACACAAAATAATAGTTCTTCTGGAAATCACAGTTAGTAGAGTTTTCTCCAAAATGAGAACAACTCCAAGAGAAATAAGAAAGAGAAAATTGTTTAGACACAATTTTGAATCCACTTCAAAGAGAAAAATAGATTTGGAAGAGAAATGATAGGTCTTAAAATGATAATCTTCATTTTTCTGTGGGCAATGGTCCACAGGGTGATTTTATGAATCAATTCAACATTATTATGCATCTTTTTTAATATTTTAAAACCATACCTGCATATGAGAATGAACATATGACATTTCTCTTTTGGGGCCCTGGTTACTTCACTTAGGTGTAATAAGCACAAGTAGTACTAGTCAGGAAGTTATAATGAGGCTTGGATAGAGGAGAAGGAGGGTGGAACTAGAGTAGGGAAAGTAGACAGACATGTGGAGGTACAGAATACATGGGTACAAAAGTCTGGGGAGGAAAAGGGGAAAGGGAGGGAGGGAGAGCAGGGGAAAGGAAAACAATCTAAAGACAGTATGAATTAATGCTATAGAAACCTACTTCTTGGTTAGGTAATTAAAAGATATAACTTTCTTAAAGAGAGATGGAAAGAGAGAATGGGTTTGGGTAGAAGTACTCTGGTGGGAAGGAGAAAGTTTTTCCATAAAACCCTAAGTTGTTGCTGATAAATTCCAATGCTGCTGGAGATTCTGGGGATAAAAGTCATCAACACTGTGAAAAGAAAAAAACAGTGAATCTTGCAAGCTGCAAAATCAACCAGCCAGGCAAGATGTACCCATTGGTTCAACAGTGGTGCGTAAGTTATGGGGTAATCAACTGCTCTCTGATTGGATATGAGGCCTGCCCAGTGGGAGAGATTTCATGCCTGATACTGAGAACCAAGTCAGAAGTCCATTGACTGGAAGGTTATAGAGAACCTAGAAGGAAGCATCCTCTGTTCTTTGACTAAATAAAGAGGTTTTGCCCATCAAAATCCTTCTAAATGCATGTGCTTATTCCCCTTTGATCAATGTTGCTCTCACACTTGGTTAAAGAACCTGCTTTTTATAGATGGAAATGAATACCAGGCAGATGCAGGACTCATCAAAATGACAAGAGAAAGCCGAGTGCCTCGCAAGGGACAAGTCATCTCTACCACATTTGCTGGAGCCCAGGAAGCATTACAGAGAAAGAGACTAACTCAGTATGAGTGTTGCTAGCCAGAGAGACAGTAATAGACCCTGGGAAGACTTAAAACTGATCAAAGCATAAAATAAGAGGCTTCTAAGAGCTCAATACTAAAGAAGACTTCTAAAATGCCCTCTAAGAGTCAGAGAACATTACAGAAGAGGTGGCAGAAAGAATGTAAGGGTTATGTCCTACTGACATGAACCAACTGGTGCATGCATTCATGACCCCACAGAGATTACAGATACCCCCACTAAGGAGGACCCTCAGCGGAATAGAGACAGAAGAGAGGGTACAAAAGAGGATTATCTGATGGGATTATGACCAATTTTCAGTATGTTCATGAAATTCCTAATAAAAAACCTATCTTAAAATTATGTCAGTTTTTTAATTAAAATTTTGGGGCTGGAGATACGGTTTAGCAGTTAAGGTGCTTGCCTGAGAAGCCTAAGGACCCTTGTTTGACTCTCCAGATCCCACATAAGCCAGACCCACAAGGCAATGCAAGCACAACGTGGCACATGTTCACAAGGTGGTGCATGCTTCTGGAGTTCAATTACAGTGGCTGGAGGCCCTGGCAAACCAAATCTCTCCCACCCTCATGTCTCCCATAAAAAAGAAAAAAAATATTTTTATGTCAACAATAAGAAGAAATTTCCAATACATAAAAATTTGGCTAACCAAACTAATGAAACACAGCTATAGAAAAAAAAAATTCTGCTATGGTGGCACAGATCTGTAATTCCAGCACTGAAAAGCTGAGGTAAGGGGCTCATGACTTAAAGGCCAACCTAGGATATATTGCAAGAACCTGTTTTAAAAAAACTAAAACAAAGTCCATTTCAAATTCTGTACAAGTTCAATTCAGAAAATAATAAATATGTTTGTATTATGGGCATAAGGAGCTCCTTTGAATTTGGGAAAGTCAGTCTAGTGAACAGCAGAGAGGCTGAAAGAAAGCAAGTGTGGAGTTCTTGAGAAGAGATAAAGGAGAGAACAAACAGGAAGAAGAAAACAAATAGGAAGGAGAGAAGGAACCGAAAGGAGAGAACAGAAGGAGGGAACAAACAGGAAGAAGAGAGCAAACAGGAAAGGGATGACTATTGAGTATTACTCATTATTAAACTTGCCTTGGTAAAGAATATGAAAGAAATAGAGCCCCAAGAATTAACAAAAAGGACTACATTAAAAAAAATTCTGCACAGCAAAGAAACCATCAGCAAAGCAAACAGACAGTCTGCAGAATGGGAGAAAATCTCTGTCAGCTATACTTCAGACATGGGGCTAATTGCCAGAGTTTACAGAGAAATGAAAAATATAAACACAGATAAATGACAGATATAGATAGATGATAGATCTGCCAATCACCAAATGGGCTAACAAAATGAATGAACAGTTCACAAAAGAAGAAACACAAATGACAATAAGTATTCTTTAAAATGTTCAACATTCCTTGCCATCAGGGATACGCTAATTAAAACCACTCGGTGATATCATCTTATCCAGTCAGAATAGCTATATCTATAAAAGTGACAATAAATGCTGGAGAGGGTGCAGGGAAAGAGGAACTCTTACTCGCTACTAGTAGGAGCGCAAACTAGTATGGTGATATCTCAAAAAATAGAACTCCATACAACCAGTTATCTGACTCTTGGGCATATGCCCTGAGGACTCCACACTCTTCTGCACATCTGTGGCCATTGTATCTCTGTTTACTTAGATTCAGGCTAGATGCCCATCAACAGATGAATGGGTCATGATAATGTTGTACATGCACCTAATGTAATTCTAGTCAGCAGTACAGAAAAATGAAATGCTCAGGAAAATGAATGGACCCGCAAAGAATTGTATTAAATGAAGTAACCTAAGCTGAGAAAGATCAAAACCACATGTTCTCTCTGATAGGCACATCCTTGCTTCTGATATCTGTATGTATGTATGTATGTATGTATAGAAGAGCAAATGCGGTAAGACCCAAAAAGATGGAAGATAACTAAGATCACGTCTAAAAGAATTATAGTGGAAAAAGAAGCTGAAAACTGGACTGATGTACTAAGTCACTGTAAGAGTAAACTTCTGGGGAGCTGAACATACCTCTGTCAGGAGCTGAAGAATCCCAAAGAGAGAACTGTCTAGGGGGCACCCAGAGGGACAATAAGAGGGAAGGAGAGAGTTCAGACTAACATAGAGTATAATATGGTTAGGGCAATGCAGCTACATGATCCATATGCATGTTGATCCACAGGTATGTTTTGAAAATTTGTTTTAAAGCATATAGATTGCACAAGCTAACTGTCATATCCTGCTTCTGTAAACAAGCTGCCCGCTTGCTCACTCACCCCTCCCCTCAACTATGAGTACTATAAGATAAAAAAAAACTCAGCTTAACACTGAAGTTTCTTTGGGGAGCGATCCCAACTTCAGTCCCTGGGAAATAAACTCCTCTACTTTCACTCATGCTGGCATTGGAGTGACCTTTTCAGAAAAGTTCCCCAACAGAATGAGTAAGAACCTACTAAGCAGCAAATAACTTGTTGTGATGCCCACACAAGTGCAGTGGTGGCACACAGCCATGGTGGGGAACCAACTGCTCTCAATTTGGCTAACTGATCCCCTCACTGGTATGGGACCCATAGCTGGAGCTGGGAAACAAGTCAGAACCAGATCCAAACATAAGCCCACTCTCCAATATCAAGCTCCCATCAATTGTGGGCTACAAGAGGGCCTACACCTATTAAATTCTCTATAAAAAAAAAAGTAAGGGTTATCTCATTTGTCCTGTTGCTAACTTACTCTCTGTTGGAGAATCTGCTTCTCTTTTTCAGATAGATGTAGATCCTAAGGAGAGAGCCACCCCATCATACCTCAAAAGGGCCCTGGCTGAAACTAAGAAAAATTGGAGAAACAAGGAAGGGGGCTGTTTTCCTGATGAACCAGATACCAGCACAAGGGGGAAGGAGATCAGCACAGAGAAAAATCAACTCCTACCAAATCAGAGAGCCAGAGCCTCAGAGGCCCCCAACACCTCATCACTGAAGCAGACCAAAAATGAACCCAACATGGCTCAGGGAAATTTTGCGGAAGAGGGGGCGGAAAGAATGTCAGAGTCACATGTTGGGTCATGATATGCAGAGACATTTAGCTTACCCATAACTGTGGGCTAACTCCACAATGCATGACCCGTATACCTCAACAAGGAGGGGCCAAGGGGAGGGGGTAGGTCACGGATGAGCCTAATAATGGTACCAAACTGACTGTATTTGCTGAATACAGAACTGACTAATGAAAAAAAAAATAAAATAAAATAAAAAATAAAAAAATAAAAATAAAATAAAATAAAAAAAAGAAAAGGAGAATTCCTGAAGCCTTTGTCTAACCCTCTGTGGTGATCCAAATGACAGAGCAGATCTACTTGGAAATCCACAAAGCATCTCTATATAAACTATGAAAAATACCTCTCTAAGTAAAACATAATTAATTGGTCATACTGTATATGTTGCAAAATGCATATGGTGCAAGAAAAAAACAGCCTCCTATGTTAATGACATGCTCACCCCCTGTGACCTACCACATGCAGCACCAATTCACGTAAGTCAGAAACTTCACAACACTTCTGTGTCTCCCACATCTGGATAGTCACTGACTATCATCGCCTAAATAGACATTCTGTTCCCTGCCAGTACTCAGTATTGTTCTGAGTTTCGTTTCTTAAAGGGTGATAAAATAATTCCATAACACGTCTTTCTGTTTCTAGTGCTTATTCTTCCATCTCATGCTCCATATGTGTACTCAGAGTCATTGTTAAAAAAAACCTAAGGCTGTTTAAACTTTCCCACTGCTATTTGTCAGCAACAACATGATGTGCTAAATTTTAAAGGATAAGCCCCTCCCTTCTGGACCCAAGTCTATCTACCTGGCAAAAATTCTTTATCACCACCCTTTCTCACAATGTTATACTTTAATCATGAGTCTGTGTGAAAAAAATCTGCAGCAATGCCTGAAAACATAAAATTCCCCTCTCTTAGAATATTCTTTCTTTACTTGGAAAATGCCTGCTCATTAAGTGGAAAATAAGAATGGCATTTGTTTTATTAAGTAAGAATGTCATTTGTTTTATGAAACTTTGAGTTTCTTAAGGGAAAATATCTCATCTCTTTTATTTTGGCACGCATAACACCTGGACACCAGTAGGACATTGAATGTCCAGTAGGACATAACTACACATGACCTATTCTGAACACTTGTAGCACACTTAACTCTTGCATAATCTCTGGCCAGAAAATAAAATATATATATCACAAGTTAGTGGATACTGTTTCTCTTAACTCTTGCTCCTTCCTTTTAAAAGCCATCCAATCATTAGTTCACCAATTAAATAAATCCATGGGTATTTTCCAGGCACAGCAACAGGCACTGTGAACACAAGGGCAAACACTCATGTATTTCTCCTGAGGGGTGTAGAGCCGAGTACTTCTCCAGTGGACACTCACTCTCAACAGTTTGCCTTCAAGCCCCTTGCTGAATATAGCAATCTGCTGACACTTCATTTTGCATTTCAGACATTGTCACTAGTGAATGGCTCTTGGCTTCTCTGTCTCCTTTGATCCTTTGATGTACTCTGTAATCTTCAGGGAGAATTTTTCATTTTAGCTCTGGAACACCAGGAATGCAAATGTGCCTCTGAGTCTTGACTGGCCTCCCAAATTTTATTAAATATGGCTCCCCTGAAAATGCACTGAAAACCCAGATGACTAAAGAATGTTTCCATCCCTGCCCCTCCCATGGCTTCCTTTATAACTGTTGATTCTTGGAAGTATCTGAAGTTTCCTCCACCCATGAGGACTGTAAGCTGGAAGACTGAGAGCATAAATAGAGACAAGGCACTTTCAAGCTTCACATAGGAACAAGATGCAAGAATGAAGAGGGAGGAACAAGTAGCTCCAGTGAGCTTCTGTTCACTACAAGGTCACTGAGTACATTCAAGCTGACAACTTCCAGGGATTGTTCCCAAACTCTCACAATGCTCCTTCGGTGTAGTTGCAGACTGGACACCACAAACCAGGCCAGACCCTCCCACTCATCCCCTAGAGGTAATACAGGTTCTCTGGGGTCTCAGATGCTTCCCAGATGTGAGCAGAGCTCCTTGGGAAGCCTGCCTATTCGTATTTTATGTTCAGAAGTAGATGCTAGATATGGCCCGTGATATTGAGTGCATTATTCTATCTGCATAGGTCCACCTGAAGGCCTTATAATACCTTCCTGAGCAGGACCTACGGCTTACTGTGCACTCCCAGATGCTTAGCCATGACATTAATGGCGAAAATAATGTTGCCATGGGGATCTCTTTCCCTGTGGCCACTGAAGACATGCTGACGGGCTTTACATAACAGAAATGGTGAATACCCTGAGTAAGTATACTTGTTGTGGAATGATAATGGTAAATGTTTTTGAGCTTTTATTGGTAATGACTATTATAAGGATTTGCTATGAATTAATTTATTTAACTCTCCAAATTATATTTTCCACTTTACTGAAAAAGGGAAATTGATACCTGAAAGTCACAAGTAATAAACATGAAGTTCTGTCATATCCCCCCCCTTGAAATTCAAAGCTTAAATTACAACCACAACAACTTGATGGCTTTTGAATTGTTCAAGATGCCTTTATGCTTCATGTCCAGAAATTTCTACACAAAATATCCATATGTAGGTTATTTCCTTATTGACAATTTTTTTTTTGTTGGTACTTGTGGTATCTATTGATTTTTAAGTATTTGGACCATCAAACAGCAGTATATAGTTAAACATTCAGAACTTCCATCACCGAAAAGCTGTCCATCAATCTGATAGGATAAAGAAAATGATAAACTCCTTTTCCTCCTCCTCCTCCTCCTCCTGCATCTCTCCCTCCTTTTACTTCTCCTTCTTTGATATCCTTATTCAGCTTTGGGAAGTTTTCTTACTTCATTTATTTATTCCCCTCTCCATTCTATCCATCATTCTTTTGAAACAGATATTAAATATACTTTGGCTGAACCCAGCTTACTCAAGATCTAACCTGGAGTCTGGAGAAAAGGTCTCAAAGTAACAATCTTTGACTTTGAGTTCATCAGAATCCTCTCTAGGAATTTTTGAAAACATGTATGTTTGGAATTTCAAAGATTCTGAGTCTGGATGTATTGAGTGAAGCCCAGGAAACTATACATTGAAACTAAGGATTTTTAAATCTCCACTGGGACCTCTACAGTATAGAAACTGTGTGCTTCTGTCTCTATGAGAATAAGCAATATGATTTTTCCTGTCATGCCTGAATTTTTTCACCTATATGAAGGAGACAACCCATAAAGATTTAGGAATTCTAGATCCTGATCAAATATCACCAATGAAAATGACAGGAAAAGATGTGATAACATGCAAATCAGAACAGAAGATTCTACAGCAGGCAGCCCCATAGTTCTTTCCATTTTATTAACACTTGGTGTAGAGTTCTTGAATTTCATCCACTTGATTACACTCTGCTTCTCCATATACTATGATCTATTTCCTTCAATTATTTTTTCCATAAATTTGACCATATCTTCATTCTATAAATTAGGAATGCTTCAAATTGGTCATCTTCTGGAAACACCCTCCCTTGTTTACTGTGTCATTGTAGGTTTATTCTTTTTCATCGCTCTCCCATCACTTTGAGAACTCTTACAGGTCTGTAAGCACACTCCCTCCATGGCTCTGTATTTGGTATGTATGGCTGCTGATTTGTCTGCTATGGAAGCTGGTTCTGTATGTCAAGGAGACACTCAAGGAAAATTTCAGGGTACTTTACCTCCTAACTGGATACATTATGCCCATTAAAATGCCTTCTGAGGGCTGGAAAGATAGTTTAGTGGCTAAGGAGCTTGCATGCAAAGCCTAAGGACCCAGGTTCAATACCCCAGTATCCACATAAGCCAGATTCACAAGGGGGTACATGTGTCTGGAGTTTGTTTGCAGTGGCTAGAGGCTCTGTCACACCCATTCTCACATGTTCTCTCTCCCTCCCTTCCTTCTTTCTTTTTCTCTCTCAGATAAATAAAATATTGTTTTGAAAATGCATTCTAAAGAATAGGTTTATGCCCTTTAATTAAAACTGTTCTTACTTTTGGTTAAAGAAGCTGCTTTGTATATATGGTAGTGAATACTGAGGAGACCCAAGACTCACCAAGGTGGTAAGAAGAAGAGAAAGCCCATTGTTCAGCAATTGATGAGTCATCTCTGTCACCATCACCAGAGCTCATGGAACACTGCAGAGGAAGTGATGGAAAGAATATTAGTGTTGCTGTCACTGATGGCCAGAGGAACTTCTCTAAGGAAAAGGCAGTAAACACTGAGGAGATTCAAAACTTATCAAAGATGAAAATAAGAGATTGTCCAAAGATCAACACTAAATAGGCTCCTCTGTCACACCCTTCAAGGCTCAGGGAATATTGCAGAAGAGGAGGCAGAAAAAATGTAAAAGCCACAGGATAAGAAGGAGTACTCTGGGGCGCTGTCATCCTGACATGAACATGATTGGTACCTTCATGGCCTCATAGTGGTTGGCATTATGTTCTGGACCACCCACCCCTCCACCCCACATACAAGACCTGCACCTTTCTGAGTCCATTAACATTCTAACATAGAGGACAACAATAGGCATGAGACATCAAAAGAAAGGAAGGACAACTTGAGAAAAGGAGGGTTCTTGGTGGAATGGGGGTTGGAGACAGGGGACATGATGGTAATGGAGGGGGAATATGATCAAATTGCAGGATGCTCATGTATTAAAGTTCTCAATTTAAATATGCTGAAAACCAAGCGTGGAGGGAAGCCTGCTTCTTGAGGAAGACTCAGCAGTGAGGCTTCAAAGGAGCTCTTTTCCTGCAGAAAATCCTTTTGTTCAGCACTGTGTTCACTCCCTGACAGATCGTGATACTCAGTGTTTTCCTAAAAGGAACTTCCAGATCCATCCACTTTTCTGCAAATTTCATAACTTCATTTCTCTTTACTGCTGAGTAAAACTCCATTGTATAAATGTGCCACATCTTCATTATCCACTCATCAGTTGAGGGACATCTAGGCTGGTTCCATTTCCCAGCTATTATAAATTGAGCAGCAATAAACATGGTTGAGCAAGTATCTCTAAGGTAATGAGATGAGTCCTTAGGATATATGCCTAGGAGAGCTATAGCTGGGTCATATGGTAGATCAATCTTTAGCTGTTTTAGGAACCTCCACACTTATACTAAGTGAGGTAACCCAGGCCCAGAAAGCCAAGCGCCACATGTTCTCCCTCATATGTGGATCTTAGCTAGAGATGATTGGGCTTCTGTGTGAGAAGGAAAAAACTCAGTAGCAGAGGCCAGTAAGTTAAAAAAGGAGATAGAAAGGGAAGAGAAAGAAAGGGAGGAGGGCTTTTATTAGGTTGGTATTGTATATATGTAAGTAGAAAGATTGAGATGGGGAGGGGATATGATGGAGAATGGAATTTCAAAGGGGAAAGGGGGGAGGGTAATACCATGGGATTTTTTTTGTTATCATGGAAAATATTAATAAAAATGGAGAAAAAAAAAATGAGCTGCAGCTGATGAATCTGTGAGTCTCTGAGACTCAGAGGTAGTAAGGATGAAACCCGGGGCCTTGTGCATTCCGGGCTAGCATTGTAACATTAAAATACATGGCCAGGCCTGAATTTTGTTTTTGATATGTTAATCAGGCCAATGTGTGTCAACAGAGAAAGTTAATGTATGTACTTTTCATTAGTGTAAGAAATAAATGGTTTGAATAAAAAAAAAAATCTTGGGCTGCAGAGAAAAAAAAAAAAAAAAGGAACTTCCAGCTGGAGTTGAGCTGGAAAGACCACTGGACCATGCTGATCACATTCCAACAGAGAGCCAATTATAAGATTCACCCTGCTTACAAGCTGGAAGCTCAAGAGTCTTGTAGTTTGTGATTTTGATGCTTTGTGAAAAGATACCTGTTTCAGTGAGACATGGAAATTTTGTTCAGCAAAACACCAGAAAGGAGATCCCTGGCTTTTAGGCCCTAAAACCAAG
The DNA here is from genome assembly GCA_036346955.1 of Dipus sagitta. Lineage (NCBI taxonomy): Eukaryota > Metazoa > Chordata > Mammalia > Rodentia > Dipodidae > Dipus > Dipus sagitta. Next base: position 51,921,160 of record CM070783.1, read on the forward strand.
ATTTCTTTTCAATGATAGATAGCAAACAAAATCAGAAGAAATACTAAAAGTCTTATGGGGACTATGTTCACTTTGTATATCAAGAAAAAAAAACTAAGATAGTTAATAACAGATATTATCATTGTGATTTTAACTACAATTACTCCTGCATATGGGAGGCTGACTAATACTCATGTGAACAATCAATGCACAGGGACACTGACACAGTGAGTTCCATCTCCTGCCACCAGTTTTACCATATGGCTTTGGGAAGAAAGTACTAATTCATGATGTCAATGTCCAGGCTGTCCTAGGAACATAGGCATTCTAATGCATGAAAGACAGTGTTTAAATGATTCCAATATGAATCCAAAACTGAGCAGGAGGCTGTGGCTATAGCTCAGTGAGAGAACACACACACATATATATATATTTATACAAGACCTTGGGTTCAATCCCTAGCATGGCAGAAATTAAGAAATGAAAAACACAGGCTCAGCAGTTAAAGGTGATTGCTTACAAACTTTCAAGCCTGAATTTGACTCCCTAGCATTGATGGCATCCAGTGGCAAAGTGAGCTTGTGTCTGTAATTCCAACACACCTGTAGCAATGGGAAGCAGAGCCAGAAGGATCTGGAAGCTCATGGACCAACTAGATGGGTGCACAGAAAGTAGCAAACAAACAGAAACAAGCAGTGAGACTCTGTCTCAAGCAAAGTGGAACAACACCCCAAGCAAGGTTGCTCTCAGACCTCCACACATGCATCATGGCACACCCACACCCATAAACACACGTCATAAACACATGCTAAAAATATTGAAATAAGCAGAGTGAGAAACCTTAAGGTGAGTATTTGAAATGGGAAAACTAAGAAGGTTAAAGATTAACAGTCTTGTAAAACTCTTCAGTGCAGTAAGGTTGTGACGCTAACCTGCACATGGCATAGCTCTAATGCACTGTGTTCACCACTGGTGCCTCTCTCCCTGTGGATGGTGCATTTGAGATGCATGAGTGTACACAAACAACTCCTCCACACTCTAGGAAAGGGGGAAAATACAGAATGTGAGTGTGAGGGTCCACTGTATTATTCAATGGAAAGGAGGAAATGGCTGTTAAGACCTCTAAGGCTCGATTAAGAAGTTAGGGTTATTATGTCAGTTTTGCCTCATTGAGGAGTGCCTACAGTTCTCCATTCCTTCTTTTACCCAAACAGTAAACGGTGGCTACCTAAGGCATGACCTCTGGCTGGTTTGAATGAATGCCCCCTTAGCCTCATGTGTTTAGAATACTTGATCCCCAGTTGGTAGCAATTTAGGGAATTTGTGGATGAGTTCATAGGTGGAGCCTTGCTGGAGAAGGCCTGTTGCTAGGGGTGGGCTTTAGGGTAATATAGCTGAGCTCCAAGTTCAATATGTAGACTACTTCCTTCCCGTTGATGGGAAATGTGATCCAGGCTTCCTGCTCAGGACCTGTTATATTTTCCCTGCCATCATGAAATGCCACCCCAGCCCCTTGAAACTGTAAGCTGAAATAAACCCTTTCCTCTAATACTCTGCATTTGGTCAGGTGTTCTGTCCGCACAATGAGAAGGTGACAACTACAATTCTTCTCATAGTTACAACTCCATAATCACAGAGGGGCAATAAGACACAGGTGACATCCTTAGAGCCTAGATTCAGAATTCTGTGCTGCTGTTGTCACATACATTCCTCCAAAGAAATGTATTTGGTGAAATTCAGCATTGATAGAGCAGGAATGGTCATAACTGTATCAAGGCCAGGGTGAGAGGAGAAGGTAGATGTAGACTTAATATTAATCAAATCTCTTGTAGCTGCCACTAATTGAGGGGATGTACTGTATCCAGCACCACTCCAAGCACTTTGTAAATATTATTAAATGCAATCCTCATGAGCCTCCTAGGTGTTACATACAATAACCTACACTTTACAGATAAAGAAATTGAGACTGAGACTCAGAGAGATGAAAGAAGTGGATGGATGCCACGCACATTTTTTTTAGTGAGTGACAGAACAAAATCTGAACGTGGATCACCTGTGTGCTAAGACACCAAGCAATAGTGGAAGCTTTCTCTCCTCACCTTACAATCCACTGCCCATCTTCAGACAAGACTCAACACATTTTTAAGCACAGAATGCACCAGTTGTATCAATAGTTGATGTATGCCTGATGTGAGGGGTCAAAGTCCTTTGATTACAACACAAAAGGAATAGAAAGAAGGACACACAGGACTTAACTGGAAGGAAGTGATACAAGTCCCTGTGTTCTTACTCTAAAATCACAGAAAAACTTGACACTTTGTGCCAAAATAATAGTGTGCAGTTATTGGGGAACATGTTAGTCTTTGCACATTACAGCTTAGCCATTGAGTTGGGATCATAAATAAGAGGAAACAATAGAGTCCCAAAGACTATATAAATAATTGGAGCTGATTTAACTTGGGAGTTCATGTGGAACAGACAAAAGACCATGACATTAAGTCAAATGTCATTCCAAATTCCTCTCACTAACACAGATTCCTAAGCAGAAGGGCTAAGTCTGACTGGGACATTGGCCATAAAAGGACAAGCCATGAATTAGGTCCTAACTCATTCACTGATCCTTTTGACCAAGACATTCTCCTGAGACTAAAACCCTGGTCTTGAATCTGTGCCATGCCCTTTGTTAGGTGTGACTGCAAAAGATCCTCCAGGGACCTGCTGGAAGGACTGTTTTTGTCATCCTCTGAGACTGAACCATCGCTCAGTGACTGAGATGTTAATCATAGACAAGTTTAGGATTGGCTTCAAACCATAAACTAACCACTTTTAGAGGTCATTATGAAAGGCTTCTGGAACTACCTCAGGACAGAGCTATCAACACAATCATCACTTTCAGACCTGCAGCACCACATGAGGTCCTTCATGGCTGCTGTAAACCCAACAAACAACTATGATATCTTCCAAGAATCAGAACACTCTGACCTGAGAAACAAATTTGGATTACTGCTTGTCTTGCTAAATAGTTTTATTGAAACACTGATATTCTCATTTGTCTATAATAGCAGAATTAAAGATTTGTGAGGCGCCATGATGTCCTGAAAAGCCGTATTAACAACCTACCACATTTTAGGAAAAAAAAAATTCCTAACCATGATCTTGTCCTCTGTATGAGAGAGAAGCAAGAGAGAAGGAGAAGGTAGAATAGGAGGGGAAGGAGGAGGAAGAAGAAAGAAGAGAAGCAGAGAGGACAGGAGTGGTGTCCAGGACTGAACTGAGCAGTGTGGTGGTTTGAATAGAATAGATGGCCCCCAATATATTCGGTTGTTTGTTTGTAGTTTGCAACTGCAGCCACCTGGCTGGAGTCAGTCAGTGCCATTGTGTAGATCTTAAGGTGTGGTGGTGGGTTTCAGATTTCAATCTAAAGATATGCAAAGTGTGCCTAGCTGGAGTTCCTGAAGTGTGCTGTGGCTTTTGGCTTTAGGCTTGTGCCTCTCTCTCTCTCTCTGCTTGGACCTGTGAAGGCAGGCCAGCTTCTTCTGCCATTTATGGAACTTCCCCTGGATCTGTAGGATTCAATAAATATCCCTTCCTCCATAACTGTGTTTGGTCTGAAAGTTCATCTCAGTGAACCTGAAGCTGTCTGCTACAAGCAGTATCTTTTGCACAACTCACTGTCTCTCCATCTTATGATTGAGGTGGAAGAATCATAAGTTAATGTGTTAAAAGGTTAAAGGTTGTGGCAGCTTTAAGATATGTCTGGACGTTCTTTGATAATCCCTAGGTATGAAGGTAGCTACTATGCCCCTTCTTCTTGAATCTTAGCAGGCTCATGATTTACTTGTAATCAACAGAAATTGGCAGCTGTAATGCAATGTGTTCTATAGCTGTACCTGGATAAAAACAGAAATGACAGTATCATTTCAACTTGTTTGTTGAAACATTTGTGTTGGAATATAGACTCAGAAGCTGAGTGGGTGACTAAGAGCCATGAACAGCAACTCTCAATGTATAGGGCTAAGCCTTAACCATAGAGCAGGCTGCATTTGGTTTCATGACTGCTGAGGAAAGAGCCTGGAGAAGCATCTCTCTAACACCCCTCTTTACACTGAGTGTCTACTGAAGTTTTCCTACCCTGGAATGATTTTGTGTGTATGGAGTATGGAGGAGCAGATGCTTCGTCTAAGTCCTCAGGTAGGGGTGACACACTAAGTGCATTAGTTACTGTCGCATTGACAAATGTTTGACAAAATGTTTTTACAGAAACAAGAGAACGATATTTATTTTGGCTCACAGTTTCAGAGGATTCAGTCCTTCATGGTGAAGAGGGCATGGCAGAGGAGAGCAGCCAGCCTCATGGTGGCAGTAATATATGGCTGAAGACAGCTGTTAACTTCACGGCCAACCAGAGAGCAGGGAACAGGAATGCTGCTACTCCAAAGGCTTTCTCCTTTTCATTTTTTCTCTCTGTGTCCCCAGACCCAGTGGATACACCCTAAACATTCAGGGCATGTCTTTCCTGTTCAGTTAACCCTCTCCAGAAATGCCCTCACAGACACACCCAGAAGTGTGTCTCAACCTCCTATGTGATTCTAAATCCCATACTGTTGCAGTTAAGATTCACCACTGCATTCAAGGAACCAAACCATAATGACCTTGCCCACACTTGGACCTGACTTGAATCATGAGGTCCTGAATATCTGAATATGATTTTGGCTCAAGCTGAGCTCCACCCAGCACCAAACACAAGCTTGTAGAGTGGGTATCTGGCTCAGCCAAGCCCTCAAATGATAGCAGCCCTGATCTGAAAATGGACAAAAGAATGAAGCATTACAACAGATTTGAAAAGTCTGAAAAGGATAAAAATAAAAAATATGGGGAAGTATATAGTCCTTGAAATTAAAGTCTCAGTGATGAGTTTTAAGGGAAGATGAAGAAAAGAAGCAAGACATCTTTGTAAATGAGCAAACTTAGACCTTCAACTTTTTTTTTTTTTTTTTGCCCCTTGACAATACTGTTGGAAATGGTGACACTTCTCATTTCTGCCTGAAGAAAACCCAAATATGACCCATCACCCCATCTATTTTACTTTTTCTCATTGTCATGACAAAATACCTTTAGAAAAAGCAAATTTAAATTGTTTTTGAAAATGAATGATACACATAGCTCTGAATTCCAAAAGTAGAGTAAATTAAATGTAAAAAAAATTATAAGTAAAAATTTTTAAAGCAGTTTGAGAAAGAAAGGAGTTTTTTCTCACAGTTTAAGGTGAATCAGTTGGTCATGGCGGGGAAGGAAGTCACAAGGACTGAGAAACAGCTCATCATGTTGTGTCCACAGTCCAGACACAAAGCAGGTGCTCAGCTCACTTCCTCACTTTCCTTTTTTAGTCAGTCTAGGACCCCAGTCCATGGGATGGTATCACCCACATTCAGGTGAGACTTCCCCTTTCAGTTAACCATCCTGGAATCACTCCCGAAGACATACCCAGAGCTTTGTCTCCTAAGTGGTTCCAAATCCAGTCAAGTTGACAGTGAAGATGAACTATCTCATTTGAATCTTCTACTTAGACCAGTAAACAGGTCACCCATTGCTACCCTTGTGTTCACGTTTTACAATTATTCAAAGAAATCATTAGTATTTCTATATCAGGAGCTAGAGAACAGTATTAGTTCACTGGCTGAGAAACAGTGCTCTTATCCTATCACTCTTAACCAGACTGGGTGACAGAGGAACAAGGACAGTGGCATAGAAAAAGCCTGTCTACCTGGATGCTATCTAAAAGACTTGTAAAGGTTCCTTTTGTAACCAGAATCTGCTTGTTCCAAAGAAGTACTGCCTGCTGTTCACTACTTGTGTATGGAAGAGAAAGTTGATAGCTTTATTTTAAGGAACCCACTAGGGAAACTTAAGCCCATACAACCCTGGAGGAGACGAGAAAGGGCAGAAGCTAATCTGGACCTAATTAGCAGCCAGCTCACAAGCAGAGTTTGTGGCTTCTGTTGTGTTTTATCTAGGCTACTGTCAGTATTTTTTTTTTTTCAGGGCTGGAGGTGAATAAGACACTAAAAATTAAAGACATCTTCACTCCTGAACCCTTGTGGAGTTGTATCTCACTGATATTTCTCTCATTGCTTAAAGAAAATTACAGGACAATGTGGGCAGATATAGGAATAGGAAAATAGCAGGCAGGATACAGGGTGAGCGGGGACATCTGAGGCCACTCTAAGAAAGAAGGTCTCAAGTAGGGAACCTGCAGAAGTACCCATTAGTTCCAGCAGTATTTCTTCCAACTTCATTGCCTGCTCTGAGCCTGCCTCCCAAGGAAAACTCCAGGGATAAGCATTAGGCTGGCTAATGTGAGCCCAAGCAGAGTCCTAAGAACCCAAGGGAGGAGAATAGAATTCTTGGAGCTGGAAAATCCAATCATTAATGGTGATCACAATGAACTATGCATGTCTGTAAAGAAGTGACAGTTCTCTGAAACCTACATACCTTGTCACTAGAACACCTGAGACAGGACATTGTGAACCCTATAAGCATTGTTGCTGAATGTCAAACTCTACATTTCAGCCTTAGCCTCTCAGAGGAACCCAGACAGCAAAGAAAGCATCAATGCAGACAGACACTTGCAGCCTGAGTCCAGGACAGATCTATGCAGGCTCTGCAGAGTTAAGCCACACCACACCAATGGCGGAGCAGAGCATATGACCCAAAGGCAGGATGCTAAGGAACTTTTAACTGAGATGTTAAATGACCCAGAAAATTAATGGAGTAAAGAAGGGAGAAGAGAAGAGAGCAAAAAATAAAAGAAAGCAGACTAAGGGAGGGGAATAAATGGTATACAAAAAAAGGAAAAAAGTTTATATTGGAGAAATGATATCAATAAGAAAACTGCTATTTCCTAAGATGTAGTTCTTCTCATTCAGTACTGAAATTATTAGCTTACATGTCTGATCCTGTCTTAAATTTAAAATGGGAAACATGCCCAGATCATTACTGTAACTCTCAAGGTTTTAGCAAGATTCTTGGATTTGACGTTTAACAGGGATGAGTACTAGGAAGGAGAGAAACAGCCAAGAGCTTAAAACGTATGGTTCTTGAACATGAATTTCTTTGACCTTTTCTCCTTAGATATCAGAGTTCTTCCTCTCTAAGTAAATATATCTCTTTCCTTCCCTCCCTCCCCTTCTCTCATACATACATACATACATACATACATACATACATATATGTTAGGAGTCTGGGAAGCATCTAGAACTCATCTCTCTTCTTTGTTTCAATCACCACCTTGCTGGCTCTGCCTACACACATGTCCTTAGTATCTTTTCCCTAAATTGGCATATGACAGCTTCAGAGTGCTCAATCTCCATGAGATTGTAGCCAGACAGAAAGGAAAACTACACTCATTCTGCTCAGAATGCTATGTGGGCTCACTGTCACCTGCAGGACAATCCAAGCCAGGTATGATGTGAGTAGTAGACATGTAAAATAGCAGACACTAGAATAAATCCATCTGTGTGCCCTGATGTGCCTCCACTTTTTGTGACTATCTGTCTCCCATAGCTTCTCTATGCTTTGCTTTTAAGGGCACACACCACATAGTCAACTTTGGAGAACTACCCTGCCTAAATGGAGGCCCTTGGGTCAAATAATAGTTCCCTTGGCTCAAGTAAAAGCAAAGTGGAGACTCCAGAATTCCCCAGTAGGATTAAATAGAGCCTGAGACTTTATGTGAAATTCCACCATTATCATATATATTATTTAGCTATAACTATATCAAATTCTCCCCCAAACTGATTTTCCAACATAAACAAAAATTTAAAAAATAATAAAATGTATTATCTTATGTAGAATCTGAGGGTCAGGAATCTGGAAGAAGCTTACCGCAGGGTCACTCATAAGGTTGCCATCAGAAGTGAGTTTGCCTACAGATATCTGATGGGGATGGAAAACTGTTCCCAAGATCACTCCAGGCTTCTGTCAAGAGGCTTTAGTCTTCTTCCAGAAAGGCTTCTTTATAGGGCTACTGTCTTCTCCCAAAACAAATGATGCAAGAGAAGACAGCTAGAGGAGGAATGAGACCACCCAAAGCAGATCCTAACCTTAGCAGGGGCACACAGCCATATCTGTTACTGTCACCAAGATCAGCCCTGGGGGAAATATACAAGGATGTAGGGACCATTGGGCACCATCTCGGATGCTGGTTCCATCTGCTTCTGCCCTTCTCTATCCTGATCCACCCATTCTCTTAGCAGATATTCCTGAAAGAATTTAAAATTTTAAGTCTCACACACTCACTGTATAAGATGACCAATTTCATTATGACAGCCTTGATATATGTATATCATGCAATTTGCTGATATCCACCCCCTCATTACCCTCTCTTGTTCCTATGCCCTCTGATCCCCTTTTAGCTCTGAAATAGTCCCACCTAAATAAAAGCACTTCTTAATAAATCATTTGTGTCTGAGTCCTGGTCTCAGGGATGCTTCTCAGAACCTGAAAGGTCCTCCATGATATGGTCTTTGCTTACTTCAGCTTCTGCTGGCACTTGCCTTACCAGTGGCTCACCAGCAACATAGAAGTGATGGTGGAAATCATTTGCACAAAACCTTCCCATTCCCTTCTGCAGAGGGCAGAAACAGAATCTCTGACATCTTTTCATCTGCCATCACTTGAATGAATGAATTAATGCTGGCTCACTCTAGTTACTGCCAGTGAGAGCACCCTTAAAGGGTTACTACACAGGGAGAGTTAACAGAGGACACAAGACTTGTTCTCTCACCATGGGTGACATTAAGGACAACACCATGCCCTCTGCTGTGACTTGACCCTAGGTCCAACAAATGTCCATGTGTGCAAAACTTTGTCCCCAGGGTGATGCAAATGGAAGGTGGTGAAACCTTGAGTTGGTGGGGCCCAATAGGAGAAACTTAGGTCACTGGGAATTCCCTTAAAGGGAATTCTGAGACCCTAGTCTATTCCTCTTCCACTTAGTTTTCTGGCCCATCTATTATTGAGTAGTATTCTTGGACACACACTCTCACCATTATGCGCTGCCTTACTACTCAATCATAGACCCAGAGCCAAAATGCAGACCTTTTCTTTCTATAAGTCAACTATCTTAGCTATTTTGTGACAGTAACATAAAACTGGCTGATTTAGTCTCCAAACTCAGGCAAAGGGAAATTAGGAAATCTATGCATTCACTTAAGCATACAACAAATAATTATTGACACTTACTGTGTGACCAGGCATTATCCTAAGCACTGGAGAGACACCAGAGAAATAAAGAAGCTTGCATTCTATTTGGGGAAAATATAAACAGCTAAGAAGTACTGAGTTATCATGCCCCAGGCACTGTTCTAGGTACAAAATACTTACACCATTATGGGGTTTGTTATTATTACCTGCATGGTGAAGACAGAGAATAATGCAGATACTCAGTAGAGGACCTGAACTTACGCCTAGGTGGGCAGCATCCTAGGACCTGTGTTCTTGCCTACATGACTCTCTATGTGGAAGAACACTGAAAGCTGCCTATACAAGGCAGTGCCAACAATAAACTAATATGCTTATCTTTTTGGCCTGGAAAATCTTTAAAGCAAAGCATGGAAAACGTTGCTGATCCCTAGCATGCATACCTAGCTGCTTTGAGCTACAGCAGATCTAAGAGGTAATTCAAGGGAGAGGTAATAAAGTAAGTAAGAGCCAGTAGCCAGGTACGAGCTGGAATGCTGAGTGACCTCTGTTTCCTTGCCTGCTTCACAAGGGAGCCAGAGGAATGCAGTTCTAAGATCATTTCCTCTGTCCCTTTAACAGCAACCTGAATGTTCCATCTCTTGAGAGTCTGTCACCTTGTGTTCTATTTATTAGCTGTGTCCTTCAACTATCCTGCCGACAACATACCCTGTACACCGGGAGGGCTCGTGCCAATGCATCATGCCATTTTGAATGTGTTTCATCACAGAAGTCTCTGTGTCCAAGGATTTTTTTTTTCCCTTCAAGACATAGAGGGAATGAATAACAGAGTCAAGATGTACAAGTAGATGTGTCTTATTCCAAAGTCTATGCATTCCACTCACATTTGATGACTCAGGAAAGAGAACTGCTTAAATGGCAAACCTGCTGGGTCAGCTATCATTCCATAAATCCTGTTTCAAATATCTCTCTCCTAGACACACACACACACACACACACACACACACACACAGGAGAAAGAGGGGGGGTTGACATTCACTGGTCTAAACATGACATATTGCAAATCTCATCCTGTTTGACCTTTCCAGAAATGTAAATCCTAGTCTAGATTTTAGCTCAAAAATACTGTGGGAATATGCTTCCTAGAAAATTTTAAAATATTTTTATTTGCTTGAGAGAAAGAAAGAGAGGAAGAAAGAGAGGATAATGGGCATGCCAAGGCCTCTTGCCACTGCAAACAAACTCCACATGCATGAGCCACTTTGTGTGTCTGAGCTCATGTGGATACTGGAGAATTGAACCTGGACTGGAAGCTTTGCAAACAAGTGCTTTGTAACCACTGATCCATCTCTCCAGCTCCAGAGAATTTTTGAAAAATATAATTAACATTGATATTTTCATCACTTTTTAATAATTTATTCTTTATTGACAACTTTCATAATTAGAGACAATAGCCTATGGTAATTCCCTCCCTCACCCCACTTTCCTATTTGCAACTCCACTCTCCATCATACCCTTTCCCCCTCAGTCTCTCTTTTATTTTAATGTTATCATCCTTTCCTCCTATTATGATGGTCTTGAGTAGGTAGTGTCAGGCACTGTGAGGTCATGGATATCCAGGCCATTTTGCGCCTGGAGGAACACATTATAAGGAGTCCTACTCTTCCTTTGGCTCTTTCATTCTTTCTGCCACCTCTTCTGCAATGGACCCTGAGCCATGGAAGGTGTGATAGAAATGTTTCAGTGCTGAACACTCCTCTGTCACTTCTGCTCAGCACTGTGATGCCTTCTGAGTCATCCCAAGATCACCACCACCAGAAAAGAGAAGCTTCTCTAACCAAAAGTGAAAGGAGCATTAGTATATGGGTATGAATATTAAGATAAGTGCTTACTGGGCAGTTTGGTGGGCATAGGATATACATTTAGCCAGATACCAGAAGACATTGCACCCCTGGTGCTCATGACTACCCCCTGTAGTAGGTTTTCAGTATCAGGCATGCATTCCCTCCCATGGATCAGACCTCCATTCCAATTAGAGAGTGGGACTTCCAGTTAAGATAGCAGTGTAGGAACCATGCCAAAGCAGCCTAGGAGAGAAAAAGAAAAAAATAAAAAATAGCAAAATACACTCTTCTACTAAAATGTAAAGTTTATAAGAAATTACTAACCACAGCAGAGAGGTAGGAGAAATACAGATCATCTAGGGACCACAGAAGCAGGCAGAAGCAGCTCAAGCAGTGGCAGCACCAGGTCCCCATGGCCACTGTTACTGCCAGGCTCAGCCTGAGCCACAGGAAAAGCCAGGTGAGGGGATTTTCCACTCACACCAGCCTCCTTGCAAACTCAAGAAATGTGAAGGGAAGATAGAAGGGACCAACAGAGCAGCTCATAAGGAAGAGGATCACAAGGACCAGCAGGAGAACTTCATCCACCATCCACAGTCTCCCTTCCTCACACCACCAGCACAAGTTCCAGCAAGCACCAGAGAACTGGGGAAGGGAACTCACCTACATAGCACCTGGCACAGGTGATCAGAGCAGTGACCTACTGACCCAGCCAGCCTACCTGAGCCCACAGAACAGCAAAAAGGGACCCAAGCAGACATGCAGCATAGCTGAGACCAAAGCCATAACAAAAGGTAAGTGGGATTATACCAGGTCAGTACCCACCCAAATAGCCTGGCATATGGGCTACCATTGGAAGTGCTAATTGCATCTTCCATGTCAGGGTAAATTATATGTTAAATCTGATGGATGGTCAGTTTTGTCATTCTTAAGTAAGTTATATTTTGGGCTTGTCATTTGGTGCTTCCTGATTTATAGTGCCTTTGTCTCCTCTTCTGCTGCTCCTTGAGGAAGTGTCTCACTCAGTCACAAGCTGACCTTGGACCCCACTACAGACAAGAAATCTCGGCCTCCCAGTTGGCAGAGTTAAGGGTGTGGGGCAACACACATCCTTAGGGACTGTGATTTTGTTAGAGGGTCTGTTTGTCATAATAGCTACTCTTACATAAATACTTTGTGCTGATTTTCATTGAATACCTACATTGTTTAGTTAAATTTTAGAAGTTGCCTGTTTGCTCCACCCAGGCTACTAGAACACTCTCATAGAAGGCAAACCCAACACCTAGTGTCACTTTTGTGGTTACTCTGAGTGTCTTAAAAGCCACACCCAGCACCTTAAGCTCCTACCCTGAAGATATGTAACATCAGATTGTTTGATACATCTAATAATACTGCAGATAATTAGAAAACCCAAGCATTAAATTAATCCAAGATGCAAAAATCTCTACATTATAATATAAGAAACACAAAAAAGCAAGACAATATTAATCCACCAAAAAGTATAAACCCATCAGAAATTACCTGCAGTGAAACTGACTTAGAGGAAATGCTTGAGAAAGATTTCAAAGGACTGATTCTGAATATACTCAAACAAATCAAGGAGGATATCAAAGAAGACACAGGAAACCAATTTAATGAAATAATAAGACATGAATACGGAAATGGAAACAATAAAGAAAAACTATTCAGAAATACTAGCAATGAAAAACACAGTCAAATAAAAAACTCTGTAGCAAAATCTCACCAGTAGAATGGATTAAGGAGAGAACAGAATATCTAAACTAGAAGACCAGGTAGCAGCTCTAATACGGTCCAACAAAGAGAAAGATAAACTAATAGGAAGTATGAATGGGAATTTCAAGAAACTCAGGATTTATGAAAAGATCAAACATAAGAATTCAGGGTATAGTAGAAAGAGAATAATATCACTCCAAAGGAATAGTAGGCATTTTCAACAAAATTATAGAAGAAAACTTCCCCCAAATTGAGAAAGAGATGCCAATACAGATATAGGAAGCCTATAGAACACCAAACATCAAACAGACAAACCAGGAAAGAACCTCTCCTCACCATGTTATAATTAAACTACCAAACACACAAACCAAAGAAAATATATTGAAAGCAGTTAGAGAGAAAAATCAAGTCACATACAAAGGCAAGCCCACCAGGACCACAGCAGATTTTAACACAAACTTTAAAAGCCAGAAGGTCGTGGAGTGATGTATTCCAAATTCTGAAAGATAACAACTGTCAACCAAGGTTACTTAATCCTGCAAAGCCATCCATTCAAGTAGATGGAGAAATGAGGACATTCCACAACAAAAGCAGGCTAAAGGAATATTTGAAGACAAAACCAGCTCTACAGAAAATACTTGAAAGGATCCTCCATGCTGAAGAGAAAGAAAAACACACATAGAAGGAACCTGGAATAAACAAATCATACTCAAATACTAGCTAATACAAGAGAGCAAGTAAAACTGGAAGAACTACAAAACAAGAAAAATGGCAAAAATAAATACACTGTTTTCAATAATAACTCCTAATATCAATGTACTCAATGCCCCAACCAAAAGACATAGGTTTGCAGACTGAGTTGAAAAGCAGGATGCTAGTAGCTGGGTGTGATGGCACACTCCTTTAATCCCAGCCCTCAGGAGGCAGAGGTAGGAGAATCGCCATGAGTTTGAGACCACTCTGAGACTCTGAGACTACATAGTGAACTCCAGGTCAGCCTGAGCTAGAGTAAGAGTCTACCTCAAAAAAAAATTTTTTTTTAAAAAAAAAGCAGGACCCTTCAATTTGTTGCCTCCAAGAAACTCACCTTTCTACAAAGGATGGACTATCTTAGGGTGAAGGTTGGAAAACAGTGTTTCAAGCAAATGGGCCTAGAAAACAAGCAGGGGTCACTATCCTAATATCTGACAAGGTGGACTTCAGACCAACATTAGTTAGGAAAGATAAGGAAGGTCATTTTATATTGATTAAAAGAACACTCCAAGTAGAGAACAGTGGGAACTGTTGTTTTCCCCCATATCAGACGTGCCACTATTGCACCTGTTTGCTCATTTGACCTGGCTGGCCAAGTATAAGGCTTGCAGTATCCACTGTTGGGTCTCTCCACTGGTGATTTCTCTCTCTCCCATTGAACTGCATGTAGCATAGCTTTATCCAGATTTCTGTCAGCTGGTCTATACAGAGGAGGTTTTCAGCTCTGCTCCAGCAGGATTTCTCAGTAAACTTGTATCCCATGTATGTGGAGTCTTCAGCAATAGTCTTACCACCTCTTCCTGGTGGCAAACCAAGGGCCTCAGCAATGGCCTGTAATGTTTTGGGGGAATCAGCGACCTCTGTGGCCAAAAACTCACTGGAAGGTAACCCATCCCTGGCACTGAACATTTTTTAGTAACAATCTATGGCTTCTTGGTGTTCCACTGTCCAAAAAGTAAGTTTCCACATGACTTATTCATACCCCCTTAGATTTTAGTTATCCCTCCTCCCACATTTCCTTTACTCAACCTCTTCCCCTGTCCTCACTTAGGTCTTTCCACCCACATTAATCTGTTCTTCTACTTACATATATACAATACCATCCTATTAAGCCACCCCCACCTCCCTTTCTATTCTTTTTATATCCCCTTTATAGCTTACTTGCCTCTGCTACCGAGTTTTATTCCAACTCACATAGAAGTCCAATCATTTATAGCTAGGACCCACATATGAGAGAGAATATATGGTATTTGGCTTTCTGGGCCTGGGTTACCTCACTAAGTCCTTTCCAGATCCATCCATATTCCTGCAAATTTCATAATTTCATTTATCTTTACCACTGAATAGAATTTCATTGTATAAATGTGCTACATCTTCATTATCCACTCATCAATTGAGGGACATCTAGGCTGGTTCCATTTCCTAGATATTGTGAATAAAGCAGCAATAAACATGGTTGAGCAAAGTATCTCTAAGGTAGTGGGATGAGTCTTTAGTATATATGCCCAAGAGTGGTGCAGCTGGGTCATATGGCATATTTTTAGCTGTCTCAGGAACCTCCACACTGATTTCCACAATGGATATACCAGATTGCATTCCCACACAAGTGTAGAAGGGTTCCTCTTTTTCCTCATCCTTGCCAGCATTTATTGTCATTTGTTTTCATGATGGTAGCCATTCTGACAGGAATGAGATATAATCTCACAGTAGTTTTAATTTGCATTTCCGTGGTGACTACGGATGTAGAACATTATTTTAGATGTTTATATGCCATCTGTATTTCTTCTTTTGAGAACTCTCTATTTAGTTCCATATCCCATTTTAAATTGGGTTGTTTGATTCTTATTATTTAATTTTTTGAGTTCTTTGTACATCCTAGATATTAATTATCTGCCAGTTGTATAGCTGACAAAGATTTTCTCCCATTCTGTAGGTTGCCTCTTTCCTCTATTCACAGTGTCCTTTGCCATACAAAAGCTTTATAATTTCATGAGGTCCCAGCGGTCGATCCGTGGTATTGTTTCCTGAGCAACTGGGGTTATATTCAGAAAGTCTTTACAATAACAATATGTTGAAGGGTTTACCCTACTTTTTTCCTGTAGCAGTTTTAGAGCTTCAGGTCTGATATTAAGGTCATTGATCCATTTAGACTTAATTGTTTTGCATGGATATCAATAAGGATCCATTTTCATCCTTCTACAGGTACATATCCAGTTTTCTCAGCACCATTTACTGAGGAGGCTGTCTTTTCTCCAGTGAGTATTTTTTCGACAATTTTTGCCAAACATCAGGTGTCTATAGCTACCTGGACTTACATCTGGGTCCTTTATTCTGTTCCATTGATCTACATGTCTGTTTTTGTGCCAGTGCCATGATGTTTTTGTTACTATGGCTCTGTAATTTAGGTTAAAATCAGGTATGGTGATACCACCAGCCTTATTTTTGTTGCTCAAAGTTGGTTTAGATATTTGAGGTTTTTGTGCTTCCAGATGAATTTTAGGATTGTATTTTCTATCTCATGAAGAATGCCATTGGAATTTTGATGGGTATTGCATGAAATGTGTTGATATTTTCATCACTTTTAGTGCATGAGAATATTTATATATATTATCATATACATTTGTACATACCTCAGGCTGCTTTATTTATATTATATTTAATTATATTATTTATATTATTTATATTGCTATACCTAGAAATTATTTTATACCACTCTTTTGTGATGAGCAGGAAGGTATTTTTTCCTAAGAATGAGCCTCCTGTAAGAACTTTGTAGTTTTTTTTTTTAATATCTTATTTATTTGAGGGAGAGAGAAAGGCAGACAGAGGCAGAGTGAGTATGGGTGTGCCAGGGCCTCCTGCCACTGCAAATAAACACCAAAAGCATGTGCCACTTTGTGCATCTGGCTCCACGTGGGTACTGGGGGATCTAACCCACACCGTCAGTCTGCAAACAAGCACCTCCAACCCATGTGCAATCTCTCCAGCCTTCATGCACTTTTCACTTCATGGTTATATTCTAGCTCCCCTAAAATCTGTAAGACTGGAGTCCTATTAGTAACCACATGACACTCAGGTGAGATGACCCGGTGAAAGTTTAATGAGGGGAGTACTGGAAAAGTGCTGAGAAATCAGTGTAGATGCAGCTTCCCAAGACCAACAGTACCAAATCCATCCCCACCTCCCTAGGCTGAAAGGAGTGGAGGAGGGAGCTCATAGGCAATTCTGGGAGCTATAGAAAGGATTCACAGAGGAGGGTAGCCTCCATAGAGGGCAAGGCTAGTGGCCATCTGCAAATTTATTAGAGTGAGGATCCCCTTTATCCCACCCTCCCCAATTCCTGTCAGTGCCTTCAATTGGCTAGCATAACCAAAAGCTTGGGTAAAGTAGCCACTCACAGCAGCCCAGGACAACCTCCCAGGGCAGGTGCAGAAGAGTGGAGAGTGGCTAGCTCAGAAGTCAGCCACAGTTTCAGTGAAAACAGTCATTACCTTCTGCTGGAGGCTGGCTCTTCAGAAATCAGATGTCAAAATAGAATCAAGGCTCACAAGTAGGATACAAAATGTCTGAGATTCCTGCAATGCACAAACACTCATTTGGCAGATATAGAAAATCTAGCCAAATGAGTCTATTAGCTTTGTTTTTCACAAGGGGAAAGAGTCAATCAACAATGTATAGATGAGAAAGAAATGGATCAAATGCTATAATTAGGAAGGGCAGCACAACAATCACGCCGGTGCACTTAACATCTGAAAATTCAAACTATGCTGGGGGGAAGGAAAGAGCGAATGTGTTCAAACACTGGAAGTAATCCTGCCCACCACACATTCTTCAGCTTGCATATGAAAGCAAACATGGGGCAAGTGACAAGATCCTATCCCATCAACCTCTGCTTCCTCAGTCCCTTCAAAGTGCAAACATTTGCCACACCAAGTGTGATTCAAGGGGGTGAAGTCACAGTTACTTATGTATACCTTATTAACATATTTTACATTATGATACATGTGAATATTGATGCATGCAGGCTTTACACAGAACACCGCAGTATGATTCTTTAAAAGCAGCTTAGGAAAAATTCAAGGGTTATAGTGCTTCATAGTTATGCCCCATGCAATTTTTTTTTTCTAATCATAAAAGTCTGTGGAAACATTTGAGAATGAATTCCCTAGTTTCTGATCACTGCCTCTAAAACTTTACTCCTGCCTAAACTGTGACATTATTGTCATCCCTTAACAACCAGGTAAAAATCAGGAAAAGATTCTAGCAAGGGTCCACCATGGAAATGTATGAAATGAAAGATGTCTGAGCAGAATAATGAATTAGAGTTCTCAGGGGAAAAAAATCTATTAACTTTTTTCATATATAGCATTTTTTTTAAATACCAACTCCCTCTAGTCCCAAATAAGTTCCTTAATTATACAAAGAAATAAAATTCTTTATCATCATTTTTCATTCACTCTAAAAACAAAGGCATGGGTTTTAATGTTGGGTTGATTTAGCCCATCAGGAATGATCTTGCCATCCCTGATGAGCTCTGATCTTCATGTGTCATATCCTGGGTTCGTCTTTAGTAAGAAATAACTCACAACTTCAGGTGCTGAAGCAAATAAGGCCTTATTCTGCACTCCGTCCACAGCAGGTTCTGCTCTGTCATTATTCTTCCTGTGGGGAGTATGTTTATTTGTTTGTTTGTTGTTTTGAGACAGGGTCTTACTATGTAGCTCAGGCCAGCTTTGAATTCACTAAGTCACTATACAGACAAGCCTGGCCTTGGGCTCAAGCTCCCACTCCTCAGCTTCACAAGTGCTGGGATTATAGAAGCGTATCACCATGACTGGCTCCATCACTAGACTTCCCGTAGGATGTGCCTCAAGGAGTCCCCACATTGCCCATCATGTACCCATAGAACTCCTCCACAGAAATCAAATGCATGAACTAGGAGTGAGGTGAACTCTGAAGATCACAGCTCAGTGGCCACTTGGCTCAATCAAAGGAGGTCAAGACTACAATTTTACTGTGTATCTAGATGACAGACAGCAAGATATCTATAGTGTGCAATCTTGGTGGTTCCGATCTCAATCAAGGGTCCTCTCTCATGGCCTGAGAGCACAGATTGGAAACAGGAAATCTGAAAAGAGAAAATCAGGGTTGGAGAGATGGATTAGTGCTTAAGGCACTTGCCTACGAAGCCTAAGGACCCATGTTCAACTCTCCAGATCCCAAGTAAGCCAGATGCAAAGTGATGAAAGTGCATAGGGTCACATGTTCTCTAGGTGGCACATATGTCTGGAGTTCAACTACAGTGGCTAGAGACCCTGGAGTGCCAATTCTCTCTCTCTTTCTCTCTCTCTCTCTATCTATCTATCTATCTGTCTGTCTGTCTGTCTGTCTGTCTTTCTCTCTCCCACTCTCACTCTTTCACATGAAAAAAGAGAGAAAATTAGAGTATTCCCATTCCTTGGCCAACAAATCCAGAGAAGAGATAAAAGCTAGAGCAAGCCTACATGGTCAGGAAAGAATGTTTCTAGAAACCTGAAAACACATGCAGAGATGTCACCTGCCTGTGCTTCAGTGCTTCTGGCTATAGTTAGCAGACTTTTAAATCATTTTTACACTTGTGGATAATGTGCCCCCAAAGTAAAGACACATATCCAGAAATATTTTACATGCACAACTATAATAAGAGATATTATTAAACAATAAAAGCAGACATTTGAGATGATAAAAATACAGGTGTGCACTTGTGTTTCTCACCCAATATGCTATCAACCTCCCTGGGTGTTGTGCTCACTTTGGAGATTCACTCCCTTAGTAGACAAGAGGTTTATGTTCCATTCTTACAATCCAGCAGGACAACAATATGTGCTACCCAGAACCAGAGCAGTGGCACGTACTATAATCCCAGCACTCAGAAGACAGAGGTAGGAGGATCATGAGTTCAGGGCTAATTTGAGATACAAAGACCCCCAAAAAGAAAAGAAAAGAACAAAGAAAGAAAAAGAGTCTGTGTCCCCAGAAACCTGTATTTGTGTTCATATTCTGCCAGAAATACAAAATAGTCATTGTAGAAAAAAGATAATGTGTCCTCTGCCTCAAATGCATTTAAAATTATCTGTGATTCCAGACATAACATCTTACTAAATTTCACTTTTTCTCTACACTATATGTAAGTATTTTAAAGAGGAATTATAACAAACAAGCTACTTGTAATCTCCTTTCCCACAGAACACAGCATGACAATATATTGCATATTCTTCTACATCATTTTATAACTTTTATCATTTTCCTTATTTCAATGATTATATGCATTCATTGTGGAAATCTTATTAAATGTGTACAAGCAAAGAGAATAAAAATTACCCACTTTCCATTACCCAGACATAACCACTTTTAATATCTTGCAGTTAATGTTTTTGTCCAGTCTTTTCAATGCACTAGTTTCCCATTAATAGGCCTGCATTGTGCGTGCCATTCTACAACCTGTGGTATCATTTTACATGCACTGTGAACACCTTTCCATGTCATGAAATACTCCTTGATAGTGCCATTTCAGTGTCTCTGTATAACATTTCTAATACCAATGGTCTCTAAACATTATTATAAGAGAGTCTAATAGACATAATGAGAAAAAATAAGTTCTATGGTAAAATAAGCTTGGAGAACACTGCCTGTAGAGCATGGTAATGCACATCTGCTTGAAAGCCTGAAAACCATACAACTCAAAGCAGATTTTTTTTTTACTATGTTTCATGGGGCATTTCTAAACTTTAGTTGATCACAACTTACTTTTTGAGGCACTTCAAAAGTATCCTGCAGAGTCGTATTAACTACTATATATGCTACTTCTTCCTTCTTAAACATTTATATCACATTTTTTAAATATCAACCTGTTAATGAATATTTTCGTTTCTGTCTTATGCTTGCTATGTAATTTAAGATCAATTTAATAAAGAATTGTCAGCTTGAAAAGTATATCAACTTTAAAGATTGCTTTCCTGACAAATTGCTTTCCAGAAATATTGAAATTATTTGTATTTCTACTGTGAAGGCATGAGAATAACCAGCCTGGAATGATAATGCCAGAAGCAGATATTATCATTTAAAAAGAAAGTATATATGCTGGTCTTTCTTCAAATGCAATTAAATGTTTATTTTAGAAAATTTTAGTTAATATAAGTATAAAAAGAGAGAAGAAATTACTCATAACCGTACAACTCAGAGATCATTACTATCAAAATGGAAGGCAGGGGCTGAGGTTATGACTCAGTGGTAGATCACTTGCCTAACACATGAATTTCACCAAGTTCAATCCCCAGCACCACAGAAAAGCAAAGGGGGGCATGTTAAAACATTGGTACTTTGTTATCTTTAAAATCTATAATTAAATAAGCCTGGTGGCACAGAGTTATAACCCCAGCCACTTGGGAAACAGGATTGCAAGTTCAAGGTGTGCCTAGAGTACAAGGTAAATGTAAGACCTGCCTGGGAAAATTAGCGAAGTGCTATTTCAAATATAAAGCACTCAAGACTGGGGAGATGGCTGAGTGGATAGAGTGCTTGCCATACAAACATGAGTATGTGAGTGCATGAGTTCGATATCCAGCACCCATGTGAAAAGTTGGACGCTGTGGAAGGCATTCGGAATCCCAGCCATCCTCTGGGTAAGAAGAAAGGCAAAGACAAGAGAACTGACTGGAAGCTCTAGAGGCAGCTAGCCCAGCCAAAGCAGCAGTGAATTATGAGAAATGCTGCATCAAAGAAGGATCAATGTGTGAGGGCTGACCTCCACAAGCATGCTGAGGCACATTTGCATCCACACTTACACACATGAACACAGTACACAATACAACACATACACCAAAATTAAAATGTTATGAGTTCTGTTCTCATTGCTAGCAAGGAAATGGTGGTAGACAATGAGGAGACTCAAAACCCATCAAAGCAGAAAGTTGGACGCTGCAGAGATCTCAGAACTAAAGGAGACTTAAAATATACCTGTTAAGGCTCAAGAAACATAGTGGAAGAGGAGGCAGAAAGACTGTAAGAACCACATGGTAGAAAGCTGTATACTGAGATATTGCCTTCTCCCCACAGAGATTGACTTGTACATTCATGACCCCACAGTGAATATTGATAACCCCACTGAGACTACATAGTGAATTCCAGGTCAGCCTGAGCTAGAGTGAGAGCCAACAGGTTACCCATTGAATGGGAGAAAGTTTTCACCAGCTGTACCACTAACAGAAGCCTAATATCTAGAATCTACAACGAACTTAAAAAAAAAACTATACAATAAAAAATCAAAACAACACACTCCAAAAATTGGGCAGGCAACTGAATAGGGAGTTATCAGAGGAAGAAATGCAAATGGCAAACACACACTTAAGAAAATGCTCAACATCCCCAGTGGCTGGAGGCCCTGGCATGCCCATTCTCTCTCTCTCTCTCTCTCTCTCTCTCTCTCTCTCTCTCTCTCTCTCTCTCTCTCTCTTTCTCTCTCTCTCTCTCAAAATAAAATATAAAAAATTCCATTCTCAAGTAGTGATAACTACTTCAAAATTGAGGAGATATTGATATAAGGTGTACTTCACCCAATGTACTGTATTCTATAGATTTCACTTAATGAGCATTTTTAAAATGAAAAAAGAAATCTCTAAAATTAGAGTATAGATGAAGTGAGAGTGGCCATTACTTAACTGCTGATGCCTCATCTGTACTACATGAAGTTGGCCATGTTCCTTGTGTTTGGAAGAAATTTTACAGTACATAAAAAGGTTTTTTAGGATGTCATCATGGCAGAACATCCAATCATCACTTTTCTCCATTAGAACCTGAAAATGTTAAAAACCGATGGTCAAAAATGAACAGAAAATGTAGGGGAAATGCACACAATCCTTTCATCTGGCTTTGCTCCTAAATCTTAATGCAGAAGTTGGGTAAAATTATTTGGAGCATATGGACTAGAAGGCTGTAACCACAAGAGACTCCCTCTTCCTGCAAAGAAAGTCCAGTCCACTGCAGCAGAAGGAAGAATTTTCATTTACTGTGACTCCTCCTGCTATAAAATTTATCCAAAATCACTTTTCTGAAATCTACATGCCCTGAGAAGGAATAGAGAAAGAGTTGGGGAGAAAGGGAAGAGAGAGAGGAGAGAATAAGGGTGAATTGTTGGCATATTTTAAGATTTTAACACTCAAATCCTCCTCCAGCTCTGTTACCCCAAGAGAGCCACAGTGTGGTTGGACTTTACAGAGCTTCCCTCAGCTTTTCTCATTTGCAACTTAACTAAGAGAAATTCCTGGAAAAGTTTTCTTTCTTCCTTCCTTCCTTTCTTTCTTCCTTCCTTCCTTCCTTCCTTCCTTCCTTCCTTCCTTCCTTTCTTTTTTCTTTAGTCAATGGTGACCTCCTTTTCTGGTTTCCAGTATGAACAGGTTTTTTTCTTTTCTTAAAGTATATTTCAATGACATTTTGGAGAAAAGAAAATTAGATGGACTATCTTCTAGGGCAGCCACAACAAGGTGAATCAGAAACAGATGCTCACTGTCTCACAATTCCGGAAGTTAGAAGTCCAAGGTCATGATAGTGGTCATACCCATTGTTTTCTGAGGTTGCTCTCCTTATCTTGTAGAAGGCTGTTTTCTCTTTTCACTGCACATGATCTTCCCTCTGTCTACCTATGTACAAACTTTCTTTCCTTATAATGGCATAAATCATATAATAATAGGGGTCACCCCAACAAAATTTTTTTAATAATCTCGTCAATGGTTCTATTTCCAAATGCAGTTATATTCTAAGGTACTAGGGTTTGCTTGGGATTTCAGCATAGAAATTTGGGAGGGGACACATTCAGCCCATAACAGATGTCGTGGCTCAAATTAACATTGAATCAGATGGCTTGAGATATTTTGTGGGAGTGACTGGAGCACATAGAAATGAACTTGAGAAATAACCACTAAAGAAGTTTTGAAGGAAAGAGCAGAATGTTCATGGTGGAAGAAAGTGGTCAGCAATGACTCACAGGTCAAGAAATATTCTCACAAAAAAGAAAAGTGGGGCTGGAGGGATGGCCTTGTAGTTAAGGTGCATGCATGCAAAGCCAAAGGACCCAGGTTTGATTCCCCAGGACCCACATTAGCCAGATGCACAAGGTAGCATATGCATCTGGAGTTCATTTGCAGTGGCTGGAGGCCCCAATGTGCCCATTCTCTCTCTCTCTCCCTCTCTCTCTGTCCCTCTCTCTCTCTCTCTCTCTCTCTCTCTCTCTCACACACACACACACACACACACACACACACACACAAACAAATAAAAATAAAATATATTTTTTTAAAAAAGCAAAGGGAGAAAGCAGGGCGTGGTGGCGCACACCTTTAATCTCAGCATTTGGGAGGCAGAGGTAGTAGGATCACCGTGAGTTCAAGGCCACCCTGAGACTACATAGTGAATTCCAGGTCAGCCTGAGCTAGAGTGAGACCCTACCTCAGAAAACAAAAAAAATTAAAAAAATAAAAAAAAAAGAATCAAAGGAAAAGGATGATAAAAGGACATGGTCTCTTGTATTTTTGTAGAAAATTGAGGAATTTCCTGCCTTGTGAGTTGTATTCTTTCTGTGAATTGGGGAACAAGAACATTACTTCAAAGCAGCAAGGGAGAAGAATTGAAGAGATTGAAATGGTCTGGAATGAGTCCTACGGAGAATTACTAAAAGTGTGTAAAGAGTGAGGCATCACATATATGATGAGGAAGAAACCAATAAGGAAACTAATTGACGGTCATCCCATATCAAAATTGGGGGAAAACAAGGACTGCAGAGATTGCCCAGTGGTTAAGGCACTTGCCTGTAAAGCCTGATGACTCAGGTTTGATTCCCCAGTACCCATGTAAAGCCAGATGCACAAAGTAGTGCATGCATCCAGAGTTCCTTTGCAGCATCCAGAGGCCTTGGTGTGCCCATTGTCTTTCTCTCCTCTCTCTCTCTCTCTCTCTCTCTCTCTCTCTCTCTCTCTCTCTTTCTTGAAAAATAAATAAATAAAATATTTTTTTAAAAAACTGGAAAAAATATTCCTGATGGATGAAAGGCTTGTGTATTTTATAAACATTCACAAAATAACATAAATAAGCACATATAAGAAGATACAGCTGGATAAAGAAAACGTGGCATATTTCAATGAATGTACTATGATTCATCCGTAGAGCACAACAAAATCATGCTTGATGAAGACAGGTGGCGCTAGAGATTATCATGTTAAGCAAAATAAGCCAGACAGAAAGACAAGAAGAAAACTAGCCGCGGGGGAGAGACATAAAAAATAGGATGGGAACTATTAGGGACTCAAAAGGGGACCAGTGAGATGGGTAAAGGAATTGTGTGGTTAACAGCCATGAAAGGTTAAATAAATATGTATGCCCACAGCCCCAGCAGCACTGGCCCACAAATGCTTTTCCAGCATCACCAACTTTGACGGGAGCTAAAGCAGTGTGTTCTAATGGACCAAGTTCAGAGCAGCACTGGGAAATCCGGCAGCCCTCCAGATCCACAGCTTATAAGATGTGCCTGGGCAAACCCTCTTCAGACCTCTTCAGACCTGTGCTCTCCTGATACCTTGAGCATCATGGTGCAAACCATATGACATAACACAAGTAGAAAAAATTTGAAAATCGAGAAACTGCACAAATGTGAGGGGCTATTATTAATTTAGAGAAGAATCAAAGAATCTAAAATTGTCTTGCATTTGAATAGTGTTTCTTATTTTGCAGCGGGCTTTTCTCGTTTTGTCTTCACATGTGAGAAAGTAGGGCAGTTATTATTATCTCCATTTTACAGATGAGAAAACAGAAGGACACGTGGCCATGCCATTCCTGGAAGCCAGGCATCTGATTTCTAACTTCACATCCACTCCTGTACATTTGCAGGTCATTTGCCCCTGCCCACCATGAAGGAGGTAAAGTTGAGATGGTGGAGTGTGCCAGTCAGTAACACGGGTGGCAGTTGTCTGCAGAATAGGTCTGCAGTGCTTATCTTGGATGCTACCTGGGCTTTCAAGGGAAAAACCGTAGTTGCTGTTTCTCAGTTTTAGTGGTGAGCAGGTTAAAATCCAGAACTGGAGAAATGTTAAATGGCAAAAAAAAAAAAAAAGACTCAATACTATTCCACTTTCTGTTGCCAAATACAAAACACCACAGACTAGAGTTATCTGGAAAGGAAGCTTATTTTGGCTCATGGTCTTGGAGGATTAAGGTTGATGGGCAGCATCTGCTGATAGTGTCCTTATTACTTATAGAGTCACAAGGTGGTTCTGGGCACCACATAGCAAAAGACAGAGATTGCATGTACTTGTTACTTTACTCATTACTGTGACCAAGTACCTGACAAGAAGCATCATGATAAGTATCCTCAGGAAAGGAGGGATAATTTCAGTTTACAGTTCAAGGTTTAGTCCATCATGGAGCCATGGCTTCTGGAGAACTGGTCACATTCAGTCTTCCATGAGGATTCAGAGAGCCATGGAAGCTTCTGCTCAGACCTACCTACCCTTACTGTCCATCCCAAGACCCCTGCCCATGGAATGGTGCCGCCCACAGTTATAAAGTGGGCCTGCTCACTTCAACTAACCTAACTAAGGTAATCCCTCAATTATTTACCAGATTATTGTAGGTCTTGTCAACTTGACATTAAATACAAATCATCTGTGTGTGTGTGTGTGTGTGTGTGTGTGTGTGTGTGTTCTCTTGATTTGTTCACTCTTATTAATCCATCAGAATTCATCTAATCTTAATCACCTTCCAAAGCCCCATCTCTAGGCATCATTGTCAGATTAACTTTCCAGATTCCTTTTTTAGAAAGAAGCAGACAGAGAAAGAGAATGGGTACACCAGGACCTCTAGCCATTGCAAACAAACTCCCGACACATGTGTCACCTTGTGCATCTGGCTTACATGGGTATTGGAGAATCAAACCTCAGTCCTTGGGCTTTGCAGGCAAGCACCTTAACAGTTAAGCCATCTCTCCAGTCTTTCCCCTTCTTAATTCAATGCCAGAATGAGTTTTGAGAGGTCAAACCATGGCACAATGTGGTGGTTTGATTTAGATGTCTCCCATAAACTTAGGTGTCCTGAGTGCTAGGTTCCCAGCTGATGGAGATTTGGGGATTAATGCCTCCTAGAGGGAGTCTATTGTTGAGGGTGGTTTTATGGGTTTTATAGCTGATTTCCCCTTGGTAGTGTTTGGCACACTCTCTTATTGCTATTGTCCACCTGATGTTGGCCAGGGAGTGATGTCCACCCTCTGCTCATGCCATCATTTTTCCCTGCCATTGTGGAGCTTCCCCTCGAGTCTGTAAGCCAAAATAAACCTCTTTTTCCAATGAGCCGCTCTTGGTTGGGTGATTTCTACCAGCAATGCAAACCTTACTACATCAGTAATGTTGGTACTGAGGAGTGGTGTCATTTGCTACTAGACACCTGACTGTGTGGCTTTGGCCTTTTGGAGCTGATTTTCAAGAGGAATGTGGAAGGATTTGAAACCTTGGCCTAAGAGATGCCTTGCAGTGCTGTAAGTACAGCTTGATGGACTATTCTGGCCAGAGCTGAAAGACCTGAATGCAGTAAGAACTATGGACTGTGAGGTTTGGCTTATGAGGGTGAGAAACAGCTTTGCTTGGACTGGGCTAGCAGTTTGTGTGAGAAGCTTGCTGTTATGCCTGTGTCCTGAGAAGTTGTGCAGGGTTGCTTTGCATAGAAATGAACTGGTGTGAGCAGAGGGATATGGCACAGAAAGAATAAAAAACATCTTTGGGTGAACTACTGCCTGTTCAGCTGCAATTGAGAGATTACAACCTTTGATATTGGGCCAGTTGACCTGCACTGGGGCAACAGGAAGAATGTAGACGCTTTTGAAGGGGCCTGAGAGCTCAAGGAGTGTCCTGTTCTTAAAAGTCTGCTTTGTCCTCCCTCCCCCACAGATTAACAAACTGGAACTCTACCTGGTATTGTGGAGTATAAGAAATTCAGGAAAGAGAAGTCATTGAGTTTGCAACATGGTCTTGTGTTTTGGAAATGGCTATGGGCAGTGTGAAGCAGGTTTTCTGGATGCCTGAATGGAGACCCCAGGGGGCCATGAGGATGAACCATGGATTGCAGTGGGGACCCGATAGAGATGCCGGGACCACAAGATGGCTGCTAATGAAAGCTGCCAGCCCCACATGAAGTTTTCCAGGACTGTGAAATCCTACCTCAAAAAAATAATAAGAAAGAAGGAAAAAGAGAAAGAAAGGAGAAATGATTTGCCGAAGAACATACAGCTTTATTCACACTTTATTATTTGAACTGTGAGCAAACCCAATAACTCCATTGTGTGGCTCTATTAGATTGAATAACTGGCTGGCATACATTCTAGAGGTAGGGCACAACTCAGACTTGGTCATTTGATTAGTTTGCCACACAAGCTGTGTACATAAGTTTCAAGCCAAGACATTAAAAGGCACCATGAATTTCCACTTGTCCTCATTCATGTATGATTCGCTGCAAGAAGAAAGATGCTTCAGGAAATTTCTAACCCAAAAAGAATGTGGAAATGTATGAAAAAAAAAAAAACATGAACACAACTTGTATACCGGTGCTCAAAGAAAAAGAAATTCTGGCTTGGAAAAGTAACAGCCAAGCTGTAGACTTATAACCATTAAGCAGATACAGGATAGCCTCATTTGTGTGTGTGTGTGTGTGTGTGTGTGTGTGTGTGTGTGTGTGTGTGTGTTTGTATGTGTATGTATGTGTGTGTCTGGATATCTGTATACGTGTGGGCATATGTATGTAGGTAGGCGAGCATGCACATGCCCATGTGTGCACCTGACTGTGGAGGCCAGAGGTCAATACTGAATGTCTTCCTCACACACTCCCTACCTTACTTTTTTTGAGACAGAGTCTCTCACTGAACCTCAAACTCACTGATTGGGCTGGCTAGCCAGCAAGCCCCAGAGATCCTCCTGTCTCTACTTTTGCCTGGGATTATAGGCATGAGGCTATGCCCAGTTTTTATATGGATTCTGGGGATCTTAGCTCAGTTCTTTATGCTTGTGCACCAAGCAATTTATTGATTGAGCTATCTCCCTAGTCCAACGCTTGATGTTTTTCCTTTTAAATTTTATTTTTATTGGCTTGAACACAAGTCCTCATGCATGCTAAACAAGCACCCTACCAATAAGACACATTCTCAGTCCAAATGCTGAGTATTCTAAGATGCCACATTACAGCACAGTTTGTTATACAAACTATTGCTACCAATAATTGACTGGCAAAGTTATTTTCATCAGAAACATTTATTTAAAATGATAGGCCCTCCTTGAATTTAGAAAACAAAAGATTCTTGATTCTTTGGGCAGTAGGTGGTAAGAATTTCTCTACAATATATGAAGAAAGAAATGTTTTGTTTCTTTATCTTTATTAAAGACAATTAACTATAGCACCAACTTCCCAAGTGCTAAGGAAATGACACTTCAGTACTAAACATTCTTTTCAAGATATGATCTACAAAAGTCAAGGGAGCTTTCTGGGAACATAGTTTGGTATTAGTGTGCTTACCTAATGTATGTTAGGCCTTAGATTCAGTTCACAGTACTTCAAGAAAAACCAAAAGTATGAATATGTGCCACCAAACAGAGGATGAAACAAGGGTGTCCCCGTTGCACCACTATTCCTTCAGAGTTCTCTCTATATCTGTCATTAGTGTTGCAGGCAAGTTCAAAAGTCCCAGGGTGAAATGAAAGATTTTACATTTTACTGCTTGACATCATTGGGTAAGGCCAAGTTGAAAGTCCTTGTATGGTATTGAGTCTGACATTATGAATAGTTTGATGTCCATATTCTTTAGAGAGATTACATGAAGTCTACATGATATCAGGAATGTATAAACAACTCTATGTTTTTCACAGTTATTCTCTCAGGAAGTTTTTATATTTGTGTTTATTTAGGTCTTGCACATTTCTTACCAAGTATACTACTAAGCTTTTATAGAAGTTTCCCCATTGCCAAGGTTAAATACCAAGTGCTTTTGCATCATTTCTCACTCTTTTCCATGGTCACACTATTTCATTTCTGTTGAACTATCTCCATAGTCATTCTATTTTCTGACTTTGCATTTTTTACAGATTCGTCCCCCTATGCTTGGGATATGCAGCTGGTCATCTTCCACTTATACTTCAAGATCTAGTCCTAATAGCAGTTCTCCTTTTTAAATAATTATTGTAATTATTGTGAACTTTGAAGTATGAACATATTGCATATTTGTCCTATTCCCATAAGGTTATACTCTTATATCCCTTCACTTAACACAGCACTCACTCATGTTTATGGTTGTGCACATCATACTATAACATCATACTATATCCCATAAATATATATATTTATGATTATGGCTGTCAAGTAAAAACAATAATGGGTTGAAGGTGTGGCACAGTAATATAGTACTTGCCTGGATTCAAGCCCTAGCATAACATTTTTTATTTGCATACACATGTCCATGCATGTATGTAGGGGATGAGGTGCCAGGGTCTCTAGAAGCTGCAAACACCAGAAATATGTGCCACATTGCAACCAGCTTTATGTAGATGATAGGGATTTGAAGCTGGGCTGGCAGGTTTTACAAGAAAGTCCCTTTAAGCACTGAATCATCTCTCCAGTTACATATATAAAATAAGTACACAAGTCAAATATTTTCTGATGGGCTATAGAGATAGATTAGTGGTTAAGGTACTTGACTGCAAAGCCTGAAGACCCATGTCTGACTCTCAAGGTTCCACATAAGCCAGATGCAAGGTGATACAAGGGCACAAGGTCGCACATGCACACTAGGTGGAGCACATATCTGGAGCTCGAGTGCAGTGGCTAGAGGTCCTGGTGCACCAATTCTCTCTCTCTCTCTCTCTCTCTCTCTCTCTCTTTTCTCTCTCCCTCTCTCTGTGCCTCTCTCACTCATTCACTGTCACTCCCACTCTCACTCTCTCACATAAAAAAAGGCCAGTCTGTTGGGCTTACCTAATATATATATATATATATATATATATATATATATATATACTTATTTATTTATTTATTTATTTACTAATAAGGAATGGGAATGTGGCTCGGTTAATAGAGCCCCTTGCCTAGAACACACAAAACCCTGGGTTCAACCCACAGCACTGCATAAACTGGGTATGGTGATACATGTCTGTAATCTCAGCATTTGAGAGGATTAGAAACTCAGGGTCATCTCAGGTACATAGAAACTTCAAGGCCAGCCAGGGCTACATGAGACCTTGCCTAGAAAATAATTACAGATAATAAATCGTATACATAAATTCATTTTAAAATAATTCTTTTTAGCCAGGTTTGGCGGTGCATGCCTGCAATCCCAGCACTCAGGAGACAGAGTGTTGCAGACAGGTTCACATTACTGGCAGAAATCATCTGACCAAGAGAAGCTTGTGTGGAAAAAAAAGTTTATTTTGGCTTACAGGCTGGAGGGGTAGCTCCATGATGGCAAGGGAAAACGATGGCATGAGCAGAGGGTGGACATCTCCCCCTGGCCAACATCAACGGACAATAGCAACAGGAGAGTGTGCCAAACACTGGCAAGGGGTCACTGGCTATAATACCCATAAGCCCACCCCCAACAATAACACTGCCTCCAGAAGGCTTTAATTCCCAAAACTCCATCAACTGGGAACCTAGCATTCAGAACACCTAAGTTTATGGGGGACACCAGAATCAAACCAGCACACAGAGGTAGGAGAATCACGATGAGTTCAAGGCCACCCTGAGACTACAGAGTGAATTCCAGGTCAGCCTGAGCTAGAGTGAGACCCTACCTTGAAAAACAAAAATAATAACAAAAATTCTCTTTATATATAAATTTACATATAATTTACATATAATACATTTTACATATAATTTTGTCATTTATTAAAGGAAAAACAAATTTACCTAGAAATGAGGTGGATGTGTTTATTTATTTTTGCATAAAGAATTAAACCTTGGCTGACTGTTTGATACTGAGGGACATAGACCATCTTCAATGTTTTTAGAGTTGACTGATATTTTAGTTTTATAATCATCAATGCTGAAAGTACTGCTTCACATAAATATGTAGTACAAAACAGAAGACTTATATTTAGGGCTATTTCAGAAATACTTGGAAAGTCTGTCCTAATTCTAAGCCAAAATTCACTCACAGATATTTCATAAAACTCAAACAGCAATTTTTTTAAATGAAACATTGTAACACAACACAATCATCCAAAGATATACAAATTTGATATTTCTATGCTTATGAGTAGTAGTAGGAACATCTTAAGTCTTTGTTCTCTTCATTAAGCCATTATGTTTCTATAAAAAGCAGAAAACCTCATATGTACAGTAAAAACACAGATATTTATAACATACAGTGGTCTCAGATCTGAGCCTGAGCATTCCCTGCTGGGGTCACAAGACCTGAGGACATGACCAGTATCAACTTTACATGTGGTGTGTTCAGATCCAAAGCTGCATGGGAGTCACAGTGCAGCACGGGCAAGTGTGCCAGAAACACCTCAGACTTGTTACACATTTGATTCAGAATTAATATTTGGTCATTATGCATCCAGAAGCCTTTTACTGTTGCCAAGTTTTTCACAACCATCACATGCAGTGATATAACCCCATATGGGGTGGCAGCCCACTGTTTAAGAAGCAATGCTAGGAGATAAGGCCAGACTTCCAGTCATGATGGCATCCACCTAACCACATGTCACTTCATGGGAAGGAAAGGCAAGATATTTAGGGTTCATTCGGGGTTTCAGGGGTTTGCAGATCCTAGTAGACCTTGAGTGGGAGGGAGGGAAGGAGCAAAGCAGAGAATCCGCTGATTTCCACACTCGGGTAGCCCACAAGTCCCCCAAGCCCCTCAAACAGCTGCCCTAGCCATAATCCCAGCCACAGGTTCCTCCTGCACTAACCACAGGGTAAGTGGACCCAGGCCAGCAGGCTAGTGTTCCCTCCTCCCTAGGCATTCACACCACTGAGGAGCTCTATTCACAAATACCTTCCCACTCATCACTGCTCTCCCCTCGCCATGCTCAGACTGAGGCCAGCAAGCTAGCATTACCCCCTTCCTAGGCATACCTGCCACCAGGGTCCTCCACGTGCCACCCCTCCCTGCACAGACCCAGGCCAGCAGGCTAGCATTTATCCTGCCATAGCCTTTCCCACCACTGGGGTCCTCCACCCATGACCATCCTCCCACTCGCTGCCCCCCCCATGCAGACTCAGACCAACAGGCTACTGTTCCCCCTCCCTAGAATTTCCTGACACAGGGGACCTGCACCCATGACCAACTTCCCCTGCATGGACCAGGTCCTACTGCAATTCCTGCAGCCTACTTGGACCTAGGTTAGCAGGCTATTCTTCACCCCTCCCTCCCCTTTCCCATCACCCCATGGGAACCACCCCCAATGCCCCCTGCACATCACCTGATCCATATCAGTCCCATATCCCCACCCTGCCTTGTCATAGGACCCACTCACTGCTACGCAGTCCCAATAGGTCCACAGTCCCATCCCCTCACCCCTCAGCATCGTGGAAACACCATGCATCCCCATCCTCCCCCATCCACAGCCCAGTCACAACACCAGTATGCTTTGCCCATTCCCCCTTACACCCTGTCCCCTTGGACCACCTGATCATTCAGTCCCATACCCCAAAACACCAAAGAACAAGCCCCTTCATCAGGTCCTTGGGCCCCCACCAGAGCCTCACAGGTTCCTTCCCTCTGAGCAGGCAGGCCCCATTGCCATCAGAAGCCAAATCAAAGCAAACATAAAAGGAAATAATTGCTGAAGATACTTCAAGGGCAGAGTACAGCTTCCTCCTAAATTAAATAAAATTCCTACACTGTGATGGACAGACCACAGCGCAAAAGGAATAACATGAAAAATCAAATGCAAGTAAATCCAACAAGATTACCCAGTCCCACAATGGTTTTCTCTAATCAAAACATAAAGGAGATGATAGGATCAGAAACCCAAAATGAAGATACAAGCTATGCAAGCTAAGCAGAACTTGCAGAAAATCAACAAAGGCCCAATAATTGTATGAATGCTATCCTTGCTATATTAGACCTAATTTTTTTTTTAAAAAGGGAAGGGTTCCAAAGACAGTTAAATGACCTGAAGGGGAGTGAAAGAAAGAGGACCTCAATAACCAGCTGGCTAAGCTCAATAAAGACATAAATAAATGCCAGGATGAATCCCAAGAAGCATTAAGAAAATCAGAAAATGACATGAAAAGGGAACTCAACAGAGGGATGGAAACTATACATAGAAAATACAAACCAAATTGAACAAGCCCAAACTCTACAGAAGCTCTCAAGAATAGAGTCAGCCATGTGGAGGATAGAAACTCAGAACTGGAAAACAAGAAAGAAGAAAGAGTTCATGAGTCCAAAGTTTCAATAAGTTGAAAAAAATTTGTAAACAGAACATAAGGGAACTGTGGGATACCCTTAAATGTCCCAACATTTATATCATGGGTATACCAAAAGGGAAAGAAATTCAGACCAAAGGCATGAAGAACTTATTCAACAAAATTATCAAAGAAAACTTTCCCACTCTCTCAAAAGAAAGTTGCATCAAGTTACAAGAAGCTAACAGAACTCCAAACAAACTGGACCAAAGGAGAAATTCTCCAAGACATATTATCATTAAGACCCTAAATATCAATAACAAAGAGAAAGTCCTAAAAGCAGCTAAGGAGAAACAACACATTACATATAAAGGTAACCCCATCAGAATTGCTTCAGACTTCTCAATGGAAACCCTGAAAGCCAGAAGGGCCTGGAATGGAACACTGCAAAGTCTAAGAACTTATGGCTTCCAACCCAAATTACTCTACCCAGCAAAAGTATCCCTCATAATAGGTGGTGAAAGAAAAATTTTCCACTATGAACACAAAGCAAAACCTAGAGGGAGTACTTCAGGTAATTCTCCACACAGAAGAATCAAATAATCAACCTCAAGTGCCTACATGAAGCAGACCACAATAACCAAACTCAGAGATGGCACAAAGAACTACAAAGTCCAAGAAAATACCAAACCACATGAGCCACCACAATATGGCAGGGATTAAATCAAACCTCACTGCTATTACCCTAAATATTAATGGCCTTAATTCACCCATCAAGAGACATAAGCTAAGAGGGTGGATCAGAAAATTGGACCTCTCAATCTGCTGTCTTCAAGAAATCCACCTCAGTACTAAAGACAGACACCTCCTCAGGGTGAAAGGGTAGAAAATGGTATTCCAAGCAAACAGAAATGAGAAACAAGTAGGCGTAGCTATATCAATATCAGATAAAATAGACTTCAAACCAAAAGTAATCAAAAAAGACAAAGAAGGCCACTTCTTACTTATCAAGGGTATGATCTAACAAGAGGATATCACAATCATCAATCTTTATGCACCAAACACAGGTGCACCACAACTCATGAAACAAAACCTACTTGACAACAAAACAGAAATAACCACCAACACCATCATAGTTGGGGACTTCAACACTCCACAATCAGCAACAGATAGATTATTCAAACAGAAAATTAACAGGGTAGTGAGAGAATTCAACAAAATCATAAATCAATCAGACCTAACAAACATTTACAGAACATTTTATCCAAAATCCACAGACTACACATTCTTCTCAGCAGCCTTCTCTAAAATCTCTAAAATACATCATATACTGGGTCATAGAGCCTGCCTCCATATATTTAGGAAGATCAACATAATTTCCTGCATTATATCAGATCACAATGCTGTATTACTAGAAATTAACAACAAAAGATGCACCAGGAATCCCATCCTAGAAACTGAACAACACACTTAAACAATGAATGGGTAGTGGATGAAATAAAAAATGAAATAGCAAAATTTCTAGAAATGAATGACAATGAGAACACATCATACCAGAACTTATGGGACACAATGAAGGCAGTCCTCAGGGGAAAATTCATAACACTAAATGCCTTCATAACAAAGACAAAGAGATCCCAAATCAATAACCTATCCATCCACCTAAAGGTATTGGAAAAACAAGAAAAATCCAATTCAAAAAGCTCTAGACAGAAAGAAATAATTAAGATCAGAGCAGAAATTAATGAACTGGAAACTAAGAAAACAATTAAGAAAATTGATGAAACAAAGAGCTGGCTCTTTGAAACAATAAATAAGATTGATAAACTCCCAGACAATTTGATCAAACAAAAAGAGAGAGAGAGAGAGACACTTCAAAATAACAAAATTCAAAATGAAAAAGGAGAGATCACAACAGACATAAGT
Organism: Dipus sagitta; assembly: GCA_036346955.1. Classification (NCBI taxonomy): domain Eukaryota; kingdom Metazoa; phylum Chordata; class Mammalia; order Rodentia; family Dipodidae; genus Dipus; species Dipus sagitta. The sequence goes on from CM070783.1 coordinate 51,957,009, forward strand.
GAAATTGGAAGAATCATCAGGACTTATTTCAAAAACCTCTACTCCACAAAACTGGATAATATGGAGGAAATGTATGAATTCCTGGACACATACCACCTACCAAAGCTAAACTCAGAGCAGATTAATCTCCTAAACAAACCTAGTACACGTATAGAAATTGAAAAGGTATCAAAAGCCTCCTCAAAAAGCAGAGTCCAGGACCAAACAGCTTCTCAGCTGAATTCTAACAAACCTTTGTGGAAGAAGTAAAACCAATCTTTCTCAAACTGAGCCACACAATCCAAGAACAGGGAAAGCTCCCCAACTCCTTCTATGAAGCTAGAATCACCCTAATACCAAAACCAGGCAGCGATGCCATAGGAAAAGAAGACTATAGGCCTATTTCCCTGATGAACTTAGATGCAAAGACCCTGAACAAATACTCACAAACTGAATTCAACAACACAACAAAAGCCAAGTAGGCTTTTGATCAAGTAGGCTTCATCCTAAGAACTCAGGGGTGTTTCTGTCACTGTAATACACCACATAAATAAGCTTAAACAGAAAACCACATTATCATTTCTATAGATGCAGAAAAGACCTTTGACAAACTACAACATCACTTCAAGATCAAAACATTGGAGAGAATAGGCATGGACAGTTTATATCTCAACATAATAAAGACTATATATAAAGCTCTTAAAGCCCAAATAATGGGGAGAGGCTGAAGGAATTCTTATTGAGATCAGGAACAAGAGAGGGGTGCCCACTCTCACCTCTGCTCTTCAATATAGTACTGGGAGTCCTAGCTCAAGCAATAAGAAGAAAGAAGTAAAAAGGATGCAAATTGGAAAGGAAGAAGTTGTTAGCCCTATTCACAGATGACATGATATACATAAGTGACCCAAGAACCTCCATCTCAAAACACTTAAAGGTGATTAACTCCTTCAGCAAAGTAACAGGATACAAAATCAATGCACAAAAAAACCAGTAGCCTTTCTGTATGCAAAAAAAAAAAAAAAACAAAGATACAGAGGAAGAAATAATTGTCCCATTTTTAATAGCAACAAAAAAAAATTCCTTGGAATAACACTAACCAAGGATGTGAAAGACCTATACAATGAAAACATAAAAACATTCAAGAAAGAAATTGAGTAGGACTTGAGAAAATGGAAAAACCTGCCATGCTCCTAGATAGGCAGAATTAACATTGTAAAAATGACAATCTTAACAAAGGCAATATACAGATTTAATGCAATACCAATAAAAATCCCAACATTTTTCTGAACAGAGATAGAAAAAAATGATTTCAAAATTCATATGGAATGGCAGAACGTCTCAGATATCCAAGAATGTCCTCAGCAAAAAAAAAAAAAAAAAAAAAAAAACCCTCTGGAAATATCACCACACATGATCTGAAGCTATAGTACAAAGCCATAGTAATAAAAACAACATGGTACTGGCATAAAAACAGGATTATAGACCAATGGAACAGAATCAAGGACCCAGACTTTGGGACAAGTAACTACAGCAACTTGGCATTTGATGAAGGCCCTAACAATGTAGGCTGAAAAACAGACATCATCTTCAACAAATGGTGCTGGACACACTGGATAACCATATGCAGGAAAACGAAACTTCATCCACACATCTTGTCATGCACGAAAATCAAGTCCAAATGGATCAAAGACCTTAACATAAGACTGGAAACTCTGCTAATACTGGAAGAAAAAATAGGAAGAGCTTTCCATGATAAAGGAGTGGGAAAAGACTTCCTGAACAAAACCCCAGTAGCTCAGGATATTAAACAATCATTCAACCATTGGGATCTCATGAAGCTGAAAAGTTTTTTTTTAATTTTTTTATTTTTATTTATTATTTATTTGACAGAGAAAGAGGGAGAGAGAGAGAGAATGGGCATGCCAGGGCTTCCAGCCACTGCCAACGAACTCCAGACCCTTGCACCCCCTTGTGCATCTGGCTAACGTGGGTCCTGAGGAATCGAACCTGGGTCCTTTGGCTTTGCAGGCAAATGCCTTAACTGCTAAGTCATCCTCCACCCTGAAAAGTTTTTCACAGACAAACATACAATAAGCAGAGCCAATGGATTACCCACAGAATTGGAGAAAAAATTTGCCAGCTATACAACTGAGAGAGGCCTAATTTCTAGAATCTACAAAGAATCAAAAAACTAAACAATAAAATGTCAAACAATCCACTCACAAAATGGGCAGAGAGCTGTACAGGGTGTTCTCAGAGGAAGAAATACAAATGTCAAACACATACTTAAGAAAATATTCATCATCCCTAATCATCAGGGAAAAGCAAATTAAAACAACTATGAGATTCCACCTTATCCCTGTAAGAATAGCAAACATTAAAAAAATCTAATGAAACAAATGCTGGTGAGGATGTGAAAAAATAGAAACCCTCATTCACTGTTGGTTGGATTATAAGATGGTACAACCACTACGGAAAGCAATATGGAGACTCCTAAAAAGGAGTTACAAACAGACCCAGTTATTCCCTTACTGGGCATTTACCCTAAAAGCTCCATGCCTTAGTTCAGAGAGATTTGCTGAACCATGTTTATAGCTACTCAGTTCATAATACCTAAGACCTGGAATCAACCCAGATGTCCATCATTAGATGAATGGATAACCAAGATGTGGTATATCTACACGATGGAATTTTACACAGCAGTAAGGAAAAATGACACAATGAAATTTGAAGAAAAATGGTCAAACCTGGAACAGATCATTCTCAGTGAACTCACCCAATCACAGAAAGATAATCATTGCATGCATGATCTCACTCATCTGTGGCTCCTAACCTGAATCTGCCTGAGATGCTGACATACCTAATAAGCATTTGAGGACCAGACAATAGACAGAGTGGTGTGGGAGGGGATGGCAAGGGGGGAACACAAAACTGGACCCAAATGGAAATGGTACCATAAAATCCTATATCCTGAAAGACAGACTAAAAGGTTCTTAGATGGAACACCTGAATCACAGGGCCCTGGAGTGGGTATGATGAAGACTAACCTTAATATTTTCCTATCTGTCTTTCTCTCTCTCTCTCTCTCTCTCCTCCCTCTTCTCTCTTTCTCTTTTATATTATCTATCTTTTTCTTCTTTTTTTTTCCCTTGGCACTCGCCTGTAACTCCCAGTACCAGCATGTGGTTAATATCCACAATGAGCTGTTGATCAGAGAGACCTACAAGGTTTCCCAAAAGAAGACAGATTTATGTCAGAGTACTTGATGACCCACCAAAGGTTAATGGTAAGACCCTACTGCCAAAGACACCATATGCTGTTGGTACGGAACATAGAGTGACTTGGCTGGAATCTGGAAGACAGTCAGTCCCCAGACAGCTCATCTAGAGCCAGAAGGTGCTACATGAGCCACCAGGGTAAAATGACCAACATCTGCCCAAACAACTCTTGGTCTAAGCTACTCAGCAACAAGCAACCTGACATGATGCTCATCCAAGTGCAATAGCGACACACAGCCATGGTAGTTAACCAACTGCTCTTGATTTGGCTAATGGATCCACTCAGTGGAATGGAACCCATAGCTGGAACTGGGAAACAAGTCAGAACCATACCCAAAAACAAGCCAGCTCTCCAAATATCAAATTCCCACCAATCGTGGGCTACAAGAGGGTCTACACCTATTAAATTCTCTCTAAAATAACATTGGTTATCCCATTTATCTGGTACTGACTTCACTCTCTGTTGGAGAATTTGCTTTTCTTTTTCAGATGGACACAAAACCTGAGGAGAGAATCAGCCCATTGCACCTCACCAGAGCCTCAGCTGAAACCATAGACTAATTGGGGAAATGAGCAAGAGTGCTGCTTTCTTGGTGAACCTGATACCAGCACAAGGGTGAAGGAAATAGACACAGAGAACACTCAACTCCTACCAAACCAGATATCCAAAGACACAGAGGCTCCCAAAACCTCATCACAGAAGTAGGCCTAAAACAAACCCACCATAGCTCAGGGAAATTCACAGAGGAGGGAGCAGAAAGATTGTTAGAGCCACAAGCTGGGACATTATGCACAGAGACATTGCCTCTTCCCCATAGCTGATGGCTAACCCCACTGTGCACAACCCACATTTCCCAATGAATAGGGTCCCTTTGGAGGGGTGGGGGAGAATAGGAATGAGCTAATAATGGTACCAACACAGCTGTATATACACTGTGCACATAACTTATAAAAAAGATAAGCCCCCCCCAAAAAAAGAAGCAATGCTAGGATTGGGGAGATGGCTCAGTGGTTAAAGATGTTTATTCAATACATGGAAAGCTGGACATCCATTGGTGCATCTTTAATCCCAGGTCACCTGTGGCAATGGGAGATGGTGCCAGGAGAATCCCAAAGCTTGCAGGTCCCCAAGTCTCGGCTTCCCAGTGGCAAACAACAGCAAGAGAGAGAGACCCTGTCTCAAACAAGGTGGAAGGAAAGTACCAACACCCCAACATCCTCTGACCTCCACATGCACACACTGTGGCACACACACTCATACACAAATAATATGTGAAAAAGAAGCTGCACTGTAGCAGATGAAGGAGACACTTTGTCATGGATTGGTAACACACAGTATGTGTTAGTCAGCTTTCTGCCCCTGTGGCAAAAATACCTAAAATGAATCAACTTAAAAGGAAGAAAGGTTTGTGTTGACTCATGGTTTTAGAGGTTTCAGTCCACGGTCACTAGATCCTGTTGTCTTGGAGCCTTTGGTAAGGCACAGTGCCATTGTGGGGAATGCATGTTGGAGCAAAGCTGCTCACCTCATAGCAACAGAAGGCAGAGAAAGTGATGGGAAGGAGTTGGGGTTCTCCAAGGGCCCTCTCACATTTACATAACCTCTTCCCATTAGGTCCTATTGCTTAAAGGTTCCACCACTTCCCAACATAACCATAGGCAGAGGTCCAATCCTTCAAGCACAGAAGCTTTTGGGAAATATTATAGTTTATATTTATCCTGGGAAAACTCAGAAATAGACATGGACATGGCCTCAAGCTGAGGAGAGGCACCAGCAATTTTAAAATTTTTAAAAATGAAAAATATAATGCCTAGATTCTAAAAGTTCATTTAAACAAAAAAAAAGTATATTTAAACATGAACCTAAGTGTTTCTCAATGGATGATGTGACCTCACCACAAGGGAGCAGTCCAGGTAATCTGACTCTACAACCCTAACAGAGTAGCTCCAAAGGACAAAAGGACAAGATACCGAAGAATCTCCTAAGCCACAGCTAATTGACAGAAGAATTATGGAAGCGAACAAGAATGCCGCTTCCATGGTGAGCCTGACAATCAGCACCAGAGTGAAGGAGACAGACCCTAAGGATGCTGAACACCTACCAGAAGCTCCTAAGAGCTCATCATTGAAGTAGACTTAAAACTCACCCACCTCTGCTCAGGGAATTTTGAGGAAGAGGGGTGGAAAGATTGAAAGAGCCACAGGTTGAGACATCATGCCCAGAGGCATTCCCTCTCCAAAAAATAACTGAATGCTGCTCCCACAATGTGTAAACCACAACCCCATGGAGAATACCTGCAACCCCATTGATGAAGGTCTCCATTGGAATGGGGCAGGGACGAGGGAAAACAGGGTACCAACACGTGTATCCATATGAAACACTTTGTTAATAATATTAATAATAATAAACATTTTTAAAAAGAAGTATCTCCAACTGTTTTTCAGTAATAACACCATAGGTAATAGTGTTGATGTTGTTATCCCAAAAGAACACTACATCAAATAAGTAGTTACATCAGTGTCATTGTGGACTGGGATTTGGGGATTAATTAAATGGAGAGGCAGATATGAGGTCAGATAAAAATCCCTGTCAACCTGTTTTTTGAAATAGACATAAATTCTGAATCATCATTTCAAATACCTGAAGTTTCTGCCCTGTCCAGGGAATAGAAGGGATGCCTGACTCGTCTAGGGAGTGCTGAGCATTCCTGGTGCCCAGACTGTGGTCCCTTACCCATGTGAAGGATGGAGGAGCCATAGCCGAGGCAGCAGATGTAAAAGTTAGTGTGAAGGCCTCCTGTCCCATCACAGACATCCTTGATGTTCACACTTATCTCCCCCTTCTGCTTGACAAGTACAGTGATATTTATCTTTGAAGCTCGAGTATTTTATCAAGTTGCGGTCTTCATGATTATTTTCTACTATCTGATTGGCCTTCTATTTTTGCTAATGGAATTTAGTTACTCGTATTGCTCCTGATACCTGCATCATATGTCTGGCGGGACCTTCCTCTTACATTACGTATTTGTTCATTCTCTTTCATTGTCAAATCCGCTCCAATCCCCTCTCCTTCTCCTTCCCTTTGGCAACTATTCAAATGTGTTAGATGTATCATCTTTCGTTTCCATGCGTCCTTGTGAAACTGGCAATGCTGTTTTATGCACACATATATTTAATACATGGCTGGTATCCTGCCGTGGACCTCTTCTTTTTTATATTTTTACACCCTGCAACCAATCTAGGTGCATTTAGTCTGATGTTTCTAATGTGAAAACTATACCATGCTGTGCATACCGTCGTTTTACTCATTATTTGAACCTCATTCATCTAGATCATCTTTAAATCCCCACTACCATAAACATCTGTCAGTGGATGGCTTCAGACTGATCACTTCAGAAATCTCTACAACTTCTGCAGACATACTTAAAAGTGAGAATGTTGGGTTATGTGACAACTGTATAGTTAGCTTGACAATCTACCACTGATGCAGGATTTTGGGGTTCAGCCCCCCCCCCCCGCCCAGGCTTGTGTGTGTAAACCTCAACTTTTAGGTTCTTGCCCATTGTAACAAAGAATTGACAAAACAGACTGCAAGAAAGCTAAATTATGAATTATGAGGTTTATTTAGGGAGAACTGGTATCTAGGGGAAGGCAAGAAAGTCTCAAATCAGAGGGAATTCTCTTCCTTGCCCAGCAAGAAAGACAGATGGAAGAATGGAGAGATAGGGAAATCTCCAGGGGAGAAGCCCACTGAAACGGTGTGGAAGGAAAAACATGAGGGCCCGGGCCAAAAGATTCAGCCTCTTCAGTGCTGGGATTACAGGTGCATTCATTCTACCTAGCATCTTTAGTGGGTGCTGGGGAATCTGAACTCAGGTCTCATGTTTATGTACCACGCACTTTATCAACTGAGTCAGCCACCTCCCTGGCCCCCAATGTATAATTTTAAATGCATCATATCAAAATTAGTCCCTTTTTTGTTTTTTGTTTTTCAAGATAAGGTCTCACTCTAGTCAAGACTGATCTAGAATTCACTATGTAGTCTCAGGGTAGTCTCGAACTCATGTTGATTCTCCTACCTCTACCAATCTCTCATAGCCAGATGCTTCCTCACTAGATCATCATGTTGTTTTTAATCTCCTGTGTCATAGGATGAAAGTATTTCCCAATTTGGGGTGAATAACACAGAAATTTGCTAAAATTTACTTGAATTTTTTCTATTTTTCAGTCTTTTTTTTCAAGGTAGGGGTCTCACTCTAGCCCAGGCTACCCTGGAATTCACTATGTAGTCCCAGGGTAGCCTCAAACTCATAGGGATCCTCCTATCTCTGCCTCCCAAGTGCTGGAATTAAAGGCATGTACCACCATAGCCAGCTATTTTTTGTTATTCTTTAATTTTATATCATACATTCATATATTTTGCTTTTTATTTTTCTGATTTATTTTTATTTATTTATTTGAGACAGAGAGAGAGAAAGAGAAATAACGGGTGCACCAGGGCCTCTAGTCACTGCAAACAAACTCCAAACACATGTGCCACTGTGTGCATATGGCTTACAAGGGACCTGGAGAATCAAACCTGGGAAGCATCTTAACTGCTAAGCCATCTCTCCAGCCCAGTATTTTGCTTTTTAGTCAGCTTTGCATGGTGAAAGTTCTAATGAGAGCTGGATTGTGGCTAATTATCAAGACTGTATTATTTCTGAATACCACATCTTCACACTTGGATGTTTCCAAAATATACCTGTCACATCTCACAGTAGTAAGTAAGCTCCTCCTTTCTCCAGTCCTGGGATTTTTCTCTAATGTGCATGGGTCCTAAGGATTGGCTTCTCCATACTTGACACCCAGTAATTTCACCAAATCATGTATTGATCATTTCTTATCCATATTTCCTAATCAATATTTCAACTCAAAAGGCCAAGTCACAAATACCAATTTTTCTTTATTTGAGAAAAGTTTTCCTATAAATTAGTTGAATTTTTTTAATCCCATGTATTCAGCTACCCTTTTCCAGGACTGGCAATTTTATGCATAGGGCAACTTAATTTCCTCCAATCACCTCTCTTGGTTCTTTTCTGTGTATATACTTGTACAGCATGTGTGGTGTGGTATGTGTAGGGTGGTATGTGAATGTAGATGCGCTGCTCTGCATGCACACATACAGAGGCCAGAGGAGAACACAGGGCCTCTTTCCTCTGTTGCATATCCTTATAATTTCCTTGAAATTAAGTCTTTCTCTGAATGTAGAGCTGTGGTTTTTATGAGCCCTGGAAATTCTCTGGTCTTGGCTCTCCATAGCATGAGATTACAGCCATGAGTGGTTTCTGAGGAATACAGTGTGAATCGGCCCCTTTGAGGCCCTCATGCTTACAAGGGCAAGTATTCGTACCCACTGAGTCATCTCCCCAGTCCTCTCTTTGTTCTTTTTATGTAATTTTTTTTCAAACTTCTGAAACCTACCATGTTACTTCCTGTTTTCAGTAACAAATGCTGGTTCTTCTCATTGAGAAGCTCTTATTTTGAATTTTAAGATTATTTTTAATCTTCCATGATTTTCTTTAGTCCTATAGTCATTTTTTCTTTTACTTTTTTGGTCCTTTTATGGATTTTGGCTGGTTAATTTTTTAACTTGGCACAGAAAGTAGTGGATTTCATTATGATGCTTTTGTACATAGTTTATGTTTGTTGATCCCCTCTCTCACTCCTATCCCCATCCCTCTGATCTCTCCTGCTATCCCCTTCCTTCCCCAACTAGCCTCCATTCCTCTTCCATATCACACATATTCTATTATCTTCTTTCTCTCCTGCCTCTGAAAACTTCTTTCTACCCTCTCACAGTTCCTCTCCTAGTTTCATGACCTATACCTCTCTTTTTTGTCTCTCTCTCTTACACACACACACACACACACACACACACACACACACAGTCTGTATGTGAAAGAAAACATGCAGCATTAGCCTTTCTGAGTCTGAGTTACCTCCCTAATATAATAATGTCCATTACCAAACATTTTCCTGAAAATGCCATGATTTCATTCTTCTTTGTGGCCAAATTAAATATCATTGTATGTATTACCACATGTCCTTTATCCATTCATCTGCTGATGGGCATCTTAGCTAGTTCCAGTCCTGAGCTATTGGGAACACTTCAGCCATATGCAAGGATATGCGGCATCTCTGTAGCAGAACTTACACTCCTTAGTGTATACACCCAAGAGTGGTATAGTGCCTGTTCCTTGTATTTCATTTCTCTTAGTAGATTTTCACTTATGAATTTGATTTTGTAGCTAAATATCTACATTATTTCCCCTGAATAGCTACATAGTTTTTTTAGGCTATATTCTACATTTATCCTTTCTTTTCTTTTCCAGATTTTGTTTAACTTTGGACAGGAGTCATGTTTTCTGGAGAAACTATGGACTAAGGGATGGAGTGGAGGGAAGGCTGGGAGTGAGTTAGGACAGCTGGCCTCTCAGAATTAGGTATTCTTTCTCAGAATGTGTCTTCCCTGCTATGCTATACAGCCTCCTCTCCATATTAGCATTTCTCTCCTTCAAGTGGTATCTTTGCTTGTGCAGTGAAGAAAATTGTCCTGTTTAGTTTACTGTGAAAGGCTGAATCTTCCAAACTTCATTTTTATGACTTTGTATTTATTTTTCTTCTGCTCCCTTCTCACTCCTCTCCTCTCTGCTACATCCGTATCTTGCTTCTTGTTGATGTTTCATGCCTACACAGTTCCTACATCACCTCCCACCACTGTGTGGCATTTCAATGGACTCAAGAATGGCTCTACAGCCCACTCAAACTCCTAGTCTTTCAGACACCATATGTGGCACTTATATTTGGAGGACTCCACATGCTGACTGTGATTTGTGTGGCTACATCTCCTCTAGATGTGATGACTTGATTTGATCAACTCTGACTAGAGTTAGCAGATACTTCTCACAGACTGTACTTTGGATCTTCAATTCTTTCCTAGTTTTATTAAATAAAGAACTGTGGGGTTTTTTTGTTTGCTTGTTTTCAATTAGTTTAGGAAAAAAGAATTACTTACTTCTAATTCATAAAAATAGTCTAAGCTTGGAGAATCCACAGCTTAGAAATATTGTAGTTTGCAAGGTGAGAAAGATGTAGGAAAGGAAAGAAGGCCACTCAAGTGTGGGAACAGACAGGAAGACCATTCTGAGAGTTGATAAGACCCATGAAGGCCATGGATCCAGAGACATGAAAGAAGGAAGAAAAAATGGAAGATTCAAAGTCATCAGCTCACTGACAATTTAAGTAATGGAAACATGTGAGGTAAGACAAGTTTGGATAAAAACATTGGAATCCTATGAACAAGAATATTGATCTGAAGTATCTCCCAAAAGCTCATGTGTTCACAGCATTGTCCCTGATACAGCAGGGCTCAGAGGTGGGGAGAAGAATGTATCATGAAGGCTCTGATCTCATCAGCAGATTAATTTGTTGGTGAATTCACAACTGGGCTACTGGGAGATAGTGAACACCTTAGTAGGTCGAATCAAGTTGGAGTAAGTCATTGAGGGTATGCAGGTGAAGGACATATTAATCTCTAGTTCTCTCTCTCTCTCCCACTCTCTCTCCTTTTACCTGCCATGAAGTGATTAGTTTTGCTCCCCCACAATTCTCCCACTATAATGTTCTGCCTCACCACACCCAGGGACAATGATGCATAAGGACCACAGATTGAAACCTCTGAAACAAACAAGTTCTCATCTTAAGTGACTGGACTCGGGTATTTTGTCACTACAACTGAAAAAAATAACTAGCATAAAATGAAAAGCAAAAGATGATGCTATAAAGCAAAATGAATGGTAAATATTAATGAGGTAAGAAGAAAACAAAACAAGCAATAGAGAGTTCCTTAAAGGGAGTGTTGTCCAATGGTGACTGTTGTATAATAAGTTCTTAAAGGCTGGCATTGCACTTAATGACATGAAGGGCACTGATAACCCTAATGAGAGTAGTGGCAATACAGGTAGGTAAGCCCTGATATCAGGGAATTGTGATGTGAATTGAACATTTCAAGGTTCATTGGCGTATACAGAAAACTTTACAGAAGTTTGGCTATAACCATAAAAAATTTAGAAGTAGAATAGGGGCACAGAATAAATGAAATCTCTTAAATAATGATGCGCCACACACCAAAGCTGTAGGTACACCTATAGCAACAAAAGTTCAGATGTCTATGGAAATTTAATTCAAAGCAGTTTTGGATATATAAGCTCATTCCAACTGTACCACATGAAGCCATCTCAGTGTTACTGATGAGGAAACTAAAGCTCAGAGAGATAACACTGAGAACTTTCCAAGGGATACTAGGAAGAAAAGAAATGGTTAGCATATTGTGTTGACCACAGCTTGTCTGGTTACACCCCCTGTAAAGCCCTGGCTCCTCTCAGAGTGAGCATCCTGGACTAGGACAAGGAAGTGTCAGCATTTCAACCGATCCCAAATCCACCATGCAAGCTGTTAGACTGAAACCCACAATTTCATTTCCAATGGGATAAATGTGCAGAATCCATTTTAAAGAATCCTCATTAACTTCTCCAGAATAGTTTCTCTGCTCAGGTACTTCGATGCAAAGCTGATACAAGTTAACTATCTGAATTAAACATTTCACAGCTTAACAGGGTGTGCTATGCCATACCATTTTTATATGCTCCTTGCACAGAAGGGAGGAGGCCCAGAGAAAGTTTCCAGCGTCGGCCTTTGTAGAAAACTGTTCAATAGTAGCCCTTAGAGGCTGTCTCTATGCCTGAGTAAAAATGTTTTTGGAGCCTCAAATCCCTCATAGAAAAACAATTTGTCTAAATGTGCAACCATTTCTGCTGAGCCACTAAATAACTTCTGCCCATGACAGGGACAGCCTTAAGGTGATATGATAGATGCCAAGCAAATAATCAATCAATACACTGCTTTAAGTCCCCGTCTATTCGTTTGGCATTGTGTGGACTAATTAGATGATAAAATGTGATGAATGTGTATTAAACTCAGCCTTTCTCTGGAAGTTCCCAGGGGTCCTTTCCCATTTTCTAGCTGACCTTTTAGAGCTCAGCCTTATTGTATGTGAATGCAATTAAATCAATTTGTCAGATATTTGCATTAGGCTGGCTTGTTCAGAATTCAATTATTCAGTGTCACTTTACTGCCCTTCGGAGCCATGTGCACTGGCTCGTGTTCAAGTGGTGAATAAAGGTAGGAATGGGTAATCATGTTGGGGTTCAGGTCTGTGAATACTTTGACTCACAGGGATTTCTGAGATCCAGCTACCCAGATTCCTCCTCTTCCCAAGTCTCAGGAGAGAGAAAACTGGCACACAGCTAGGCTTTAATTCTGGCTCTGCTGGAAGGGTGACTTGAATAAATCAGATGACTTTTACTTTGAGTTTCCTCTGAAATAGAGCCTGAAAGTGGGATTCAAGGGCAAGACTTATTTAGGAGGTGATAGCAGTAAGCGCTGGTGAGAAGGGAGGCAGTTACATAGGGGTGGAAGGAAACAAGTATAAGCACAGTAGTGAGCAGGGAAATACAGTGGCCATCTGGGACCACTGGCCAATAGGAGTAAAGTAAAAAGTTGAGTATATCTCCACCAACTGCTATCCGTCATTAAAGTTGTTGATTCTCTAGCTCTTTAAACCCATCCTAAACAACACTGGTTGAGCAACTTTCCAAGACAACAGAAAACCCTCAGTCAGAGAGACACAGACAGACACAGGAATATGGTAGAGTACCCACTGTGTACATAACAGATTAGTTACATTGTGAAGTCAAGATGTGATAGTCCATGCAAGTCCTAAGTGCTAGAACAATCACAGCATAAAAGATGCTACAGATAATAATTGATACTAGTATTCCTGGAAATATGTAAGTCTATAAAAATATCTTTTCTTAGCACCTGACTCCAACTGTGATCCTACCTTTGTGTGCAGGAAAATCCACTGCACTATTAGCTGTCCTACGGGAGTAGGGGTGGAGTCATGGGAGGACTTATGGGGGGGGATATTTGAACTGGGTTTTTTGGATAAACAGATGTTCACCAGCACACAAGGGAAGCAGAGACATTTTAATCAGAGGGAATGGCATATACAAAGTATGTGAGGCTACTTCTTAGAGTTTAGAGAGGCTAACATGTGGAATGAGAGAGCTTTGTGCCATGATGTGAAAATCAAGTCATGAGAGAATTTCTATGTCATTCAAGGGCATTATAGTCCTATATTATCCTATAAGAAATAGGTAGCCTCAGGGTGCACTGATGCTAAGCTTTTTAATAGACTCTTTGATGGCACACAAAGGAAGTCATTTGTAATAGAAATAAATAGATTAATGAACAGAGGTCCAAAAATCTACTTCACAGGAATAAAAGAAAATACATATTTTATGTGAAAAGAATGTAAGGGTTTTCATTGAACCAGCATGTTATATTACTTCAAAGGAAAAACTGAATTAATTCAAGCTTAGATTGCATTACTAGAAATAATGACATTTTCAGATTAACGAACAGATGGAACCACACTCATTCGGTACTGTCTGACCAGCTCAGGGAGTAGGTGACCAATCGTAAATGACATATCTTTTATAAGGGCCACTGAGACACTGGAGCAGGCACAGGAACAAAGAACAGAATACTAAAGTCTGAAATCCATGTTCTATGTAGAACAGCTGGAAGAGCAGAGTGGGGTAAGCTACAAAGGTAGGCTCACAAATAACACCTGAGCTGGCTCCTGCCAAGAGGAAGGGATTCAATTCACTCTGCACATCCACTGAAGGAAGACTGTAAGACTCAAACTCCAGTGAAGCATGGCTTGTACCAGTGCATGTAATCAAAACCAGGCAGCAGTGGATGGTTGGCAATGAAAGAAAGCTCCTCCGTTTTAGAAGCACTCCTTAGAAAATGAGATGGAGGTCTGGTCAAGAGGTTTTAATGAGATACTAGTTCTTGGAATGGAATCAAGTTTTAAAGACCATTTTCAACTGAAATTCTAGGCCAAGCTAACCTGGAATTCACTGTGTAGTCTCAGGGTGGCCTCCAACTCATGGCAATCCTACCTCTGCCTCTCAAACCCACTTTGTACCACCAAACCTGGTTTTCTCTAGTTTTTGATAGTGACCACTTGGCAGCATGCCACAAGAGGGGTAATTTTGCAGGACATACTATACAGTGCCATTTCTGGTGATTAGGAAACAAAATATAGCACCACTGTTTGGTCAGTTTGCAAAGGGTTGAACTGGGGTGGTAAAAAAAAATGTTAGGAATTTCCTTTTCCTGTATAACAGGAAATAACAGCCATCAAGGGACTGCTGCTCACACCTTAAGTAATAACAATAGCAACAATACTATCAGCAACCCAAGAAGATAAGAGAAGGAGGAAGAAGAAGAAAAGAAAAAAGAAGGAAGAGGGGTTGGGAGATGGTTCAGTGGATAAAGTGCTTTCTGCACATGAAGACCTGAGTTCATAGCTCCAGAATCCACATAAAAGCCAGGTGGAGTAGCAGTCCTACAGTGAGATGGGAGATGGAGACAGGAAGATCCCTGGAAGCTCTCAGGCCAGCTTACCTGGCAGATACAGCAGCAAACAAAAGACTCTGCCTCAAACAAGGTGGAAGGTAAAGACTGACACCTAAGGTTGTCCTTTGACTTCCACATGCACACACTGGCATACAGGCGCCTGCATACACACATACAGAAAGAAGAGAGAGAAAAGGAGAAAAGATAGGAGGAATAAGAAGGTATAGGAGGAAGAAAAGAAATAGTAGAAGCAACCACAATTTATTGGGTGTTTGTAAATATGAATATCCTTAACTAATCATCACAAAATTCTGAACTTAGAACAATGAAACAAGAAAAGGAAACAAAGAGATACAAATAAGAAAGGAAAAACTTGGGGCTGGAGAGATGACTTAGCAGTTAAGGTGTTTGCCTGCGAGGCCTAGGGACCCAGGTTCGATTGGCCAGTACCCACTTAAGCCAGATGCATAAGGGGGCACATGTATCTGGAGTTCATTTGCAGTGGTTGAAGGCCCTGGCAGCTCATTCTCTCTCTCTCTCTCTCTCTCTCTCTCTCTCTCTCTCTCTCTCTCTCTTTCTTTTTCTCTTTTTCTCTCATAAAATAAAATATATTTTAAAAAAGAAAAGGGGCTGGAGAGATGGCTTAGCAGTTAAGGCATTTGCCTACAAAGCCAAAGGATGCCAGTTCGATTCTCTAGGACCCACATAAGCCAGATGCACAAGGGGACACATGCATCTGGAGTTCGCTTGCAGTGGGTGGAGGCCTGACATGCCCATTCTCTCTTCCTCTCTCTCTCTTTCTCTCCCTCTCCTTCTCTCTCTCCCTCTTTCTCTCAAATAAATAAATAAAATATATTTTTTTAAAAAAAGAAAGGAAAAAGTCAAAATATCCTTACTTGCAGATGATAGGATTCTATACATAAGAAGCCCTACGGAATACACCAGATAACTCTTAGATCTGATAAAAACTTTTAGCAAGTGGCAGGATGCAAAAATTAACATGCAAAAATTAACATGCAAAAATTAGTAGCAAACATGCTGAGAAAGAAATCAGAAAAACAATTCCATGCATAATTGCCAAAAAATATATAGGAATAACTCTAAAAAGGTGAAAGACCTCTGGAATTAAAACTTAAAAACACTGAAGAAAGAAAGTGAGGAAGATACTAGAAGATAGAAAGAGCTCCTATGATCATAGATTTGAAAACTAATTTAAAAATCACTATACTACCAAAAGCAATATGCAGGTTCAATGTAGTCCTGATCAAAATTCCAACATAATTCTTCACAGAAACAGACAGAAGGCAATATTAAAATTCATATGGATGCATAAGCAACCCTAGAGAGCCAAAGGAGCTCTGAGCAAAAAGAAATAATGTCAGTGGTCTCACCAAACCCAATTTCAAGATGTACTACAGAGCCATAGTAATAAAAACAGCATGGTACTGGCACAAAAATAAGCACATAGATCAATGGAACAGAATAGAGAACCCAGATATAAACTCATGCAGCCACAGCTGCCTGAATCTTGACAAAGATGAAAAAAATACATTGGAGTAAAGACAGCCTCTTCAACAAATGGTGCTGGCAAAACTGGATATGTACTGGACATGTAGAAGAATAAAACCTAGATCCCTACCTCTCTATGAAAAATCAATTCCAAATGGAATAAAGAACTTAATGCTGGACCTGAAACTCTAACACTGATAGCAGGAAAAGTAGAGAAACCCCTTTATAATATTCGCATAAACAAACACTTTCTGACCAGAACTCAAATCAAACAGGAACTAGTACCAAGTGACAACTGAGATTTCATGAAAATAAAAGGTTTCCACAAAGTAAGAGAAGCAATCATGTGAAGAGACAACAAACAGAATGGGAAAAAATCTTTGCTAGTTATACATCTGACAATGGATTAAGATCTACAACATACAAATAACTCAAAAAAACTAGACACTAATAAAAACCAAACAATCCAACCAGTAAGTGGACTAATAAGATAACAATATAGTCTTAAAGGTGAAATACAAATGACCAGTGAACATATAAAATATGTTCAACATCACTCGCTATCTCAGAAATGCACATAAAAACTACAGAGATTCCACCTCATCCCAGTCATATGGCAGTATATACTGATATGTATATCAACAAATGCTGGTGAGGATATAGACAAAGGGAACATTTAAACACTGCTGGTGGAAACATAACAAATCCAGCCACTGTGAAAATCAATACAGAGGCTTCTCAAAAACCGAAAGTACACCAATCACATGACTCAGATATACCACTCCTGGGAATTTACCCAAAAGACTCCAAGCCAACAAATTACAGATAAACCTACACATCAATGTTTATTGTAGTACTATTCATGAAGAATAAGTTATGGTACCAACCTAGGTGTCCATCAACATAGGAACACATGAAGAAGATGTTTGATAAGCACAATGGAATTTTTTCAACCATAAAGAAGACTGAAATTTATGTTGCTTGCAGGAAAATGGTTGCAACTAAAGATAATCATATTAGGCAAACTAAGCCTCAGAGAAACAAATAAATGTCATGCATTTTCTCTCATCTGTGGGTCTGGGCTTTATACATACATAAAATTGCATATACAGAGACAACATGAAAGAGAAGCAAAACTCTCTAGAGAAGAAAGCAGATTCGTGGGAGGGGAATGGGGCAAACAAAGGAGTGAGTGGGTTATGTTCAAGGTACCTAATACATTTGCATGAAAATGGCCTTATGTAACACTGTATAATGAAGTTTTTTTTTAAGTCTTCAAACTTCACGGCTTTACCAGATGAGTTCTTTCTGCCATCGGCACTGATGTAGAGAAAAACCATATAAAACACATTTTTGGAGAAAGAAATGTCTTCTGACTCAAAGATATGGGCTTAAGAACTGGTCTGCCTTTTGGGTAATGTCAGACATTTCTTGTGTCACATCATAAAGCTTGCCTCTGAAAACCATAGCCCAGGTAGCAATTGTTTCCTAATAGTAGTGTGTGCTGTGGAGCACTGGTGTGTTAAAACCTCTGTTCTTTTACCTCAGGTCATGGCAGTCATCATTTCATGAAAGATCAGAGAACCACTATCAACCTCAGGTTCTTCCTGTTAGCAGCTCTGGAATGACCCCCCCCACCCCCCCACACACACACAAATGCATCTAGTGCTACACCCAGCTCTCCCCTCCCATTAGACCATCTACCTGAAGTGCTGGTGTGTCCATACATGCCACACCTTTCTGCTGAGGAACATAAAACTTCCCAGAATATCGCTTATACAAAGCGATCTACATTTGCAGAAACTGACTTGATCAGTTCAGTTCTCTGGTGAATTCTGGTGTGCAGCCCCACCTGGTCACAGCCAACTACTGCCCAGGTAGCTCACCATTTACGCATATTTGTTATTCTACATGTACAGAGGAGCTCAAATACAAATGTGTCTTAATTAAGGTTCTTTTCTTCCCTCAAACCAAAGGTAAATGATATATAGGCATGGCTTGAAACTGAAAGTAACAGAGTACAGCCAAGCCTCCCAACAAGGATCTGGAACCAGAAGCTGGAAAGTACTCAAAAACACTCCAGACTTCTCCCCTCTCCCCGATCCAACTTCTCTCCCTACGCTCCTGCTTCTTTTTCTCTCTATTCATACCTCCCACCTTCTCTCACTTCCTCAACTGCCTTTCTGAGTCCAGGTACTGTTTCATCTCTACTTGTGTGTGTCCACCTTATTTTTCTCCCAGATTAGTGCTTGCTAACTTAGACAGCCAAATAAATTTGTACACTCTTGTTTTAAAATAAGCAACATAAAATAAATTATATCTCTAAAGCCAATTCCAAGTTCCTAGGATGAAGAATATTACCAATCCATATACCGTCACTGCTCCATTTAGGGTAAGTGTGCCACCTTAGTTAAACTAGCTGTCAGCTGAGGAGGGAACAGAATACATGGCTCAGAAGTGCCTTCCAGATCCATCCTTATGGTGTGAGACAGATGTTCTGAAGGAAGAAGATATATGGGGATGCTGTGGGCTTTAATCTTCTACCTTCATACCAAAATTGAAGACAATCTTGGAATATCTCCTCCACTTTCACCAATGCTCTAAGTCTTTACTGTACTGTTATGCCTTATTCTAATGCCTCTACTCTGCATCTCTGTCTCATGCAGGAAGACAGACCCTGTGAAAAAGGTTCCTAGTGGTGACAATGTTCCTTACAACACATTCACATATGATGAAATTGATGGGAACAAAGTTAGTATAGTTCACGGAAGAAAGCTCAGGAAATACAGTATTTTGTCTTAAAAATTATGTGGGTGGCTTACTTCAACTAAAGATTATGGAACTTCAGGCTAGAAAGATGACTTAGTAATTAAGATGCCTGCTTGCAAAGGCTAAGTATCCATGTTTGACTCTCCAGGTCCCACATAAGCCTGACGCACAAGGTAACACAAGCATTCAAGGTCACGCATGCACACAAGGTGGCACACACATCTGGAGTCTGGTTGCAGTGGCTGGAGGCCCTGGCATGCTCGCTCTCTCTCTCTCTCTCCCTCTCTCTCTCTCTCTCTCATGAAAAAAATTACACATAAAAAAGAAAGATTATGAAACTTAAATATTGTTTTCACTGAGAGAAGTATATGTGCTGCCGAAGCAAGCACATCACTTAGAGAAGTAGATTAATCAAAAACCTAACTGTGAGTAAAGGTATGTATACACACACACACACTTTTGAGAAGGCAGGGTAGAAGAACACATATTTTTGAATGAGAAATAAGATTTCAAATTTCTGGGCTGGAGAGATGGCTTAGCGGTTAAGCACTTGCCTGTGAAGCCTAAGAACCCCGGATCAAGGCTTGATTCCCCAGGACCCACTTAAGCCAGATGCACAAGGGGCGCATGCATCTGGAGTTTGTTTGCAGTGGCTGGAGGCCCTAGCATGCCCATTCTCTATCTATCTGCCTCTTTCTCTCTGTGTCTGTCTGTTGCTCTCAAATAAATAAATAAAATATTTTTAAAAAATTTTCAAATTTCTCAAGTATGCTTCTGAACAATAGAATGAGTCCAACATCAAAAATATTGTTATAGGGATGGAGAGATGGGTTAGCAGTTAAGCACTTGTCTGTGAAGCTTAAGGACCCTGGTTCAAGGCTCGGTTCCCCAGGACCCATGTTAGCCAGATGCACAAGGGAGAGCACGTGTCTGGAGTTCTTTTGCAGTGGCTGGAAGCCCTGGCATGCCCATTCTCTCTCTCTCTCTCTCTCTCTCTCTCTCTCTCTCTCTCTCTCTCTCTCCCTCTTTCTCTCTCTGTCTGTTGCTCTCAAATAAATAAATAAAAATAAAAACAAAAAATTTAAAAATATTGTTATAGAGGCTGGAGAGATGGCTTAGCAATTAAGGAATTTACCTACAAAGCCTAACAACCTGGGCAACCTGGATTCAATCCCCCAGTATCCACATAAAACCAGATGCACAAAATGGTGTATGTATCTGGGGTTTGTTTGCAGCAGCTAGAGGCCTTAGCATGCTCGCTCTCTCTCTCTCTCTCTCTCTCTCTCTCTCTATCTCTATCTCTATCTCCTTGCAAATAAATAAATAAAAATATTTAAAGGGAGTTCTGGGTAAGATGGTAGCACAGAAACCAAGCCAAAAGAGCATAGGGAGGGATTTAAGCAAAATACACTCTTGTTCTAAAAAGTGAAAGTGTATAAGTTATTATAAACCACAGCAAAGAAGCAGGGGAGATGAAGATATTCCAGAAAGAAGGAAACCAGCCAGAATCCCACCTAGGCACCAGTGCCCCATTCAAGTGCACACCTGCACACCTGCCAAGTATAGAGCTACAGGAGCAGAAACCAAGTGAGGTGATATTCTACTCACAGCAGCCTCCTCCCAAAGTCAAGAAACCTAAAGGGGAAGATAGCAGGGCCAAGCTGAGCAGCTGCTGAAGAATACAAACAGGACCAGCTAAGCAGTTCCAGTACAACTCCAGCCTTCCTGCACTCCTATCCCCCAATCGTCAGGGCCATGAACCACCAAAGAGCTCATTCAGTGCCAAGCTTCAGGGCATCCAGCACACCTGATCATAACACCAGATCCACAGAGCAACACAGAGGGATCTAGGAGGGCACTCAGCATTGGTGAGATTGGAAACCACTTCAAAAGGTAATAGGGCCAAATGACAAAAAGCAGGTACATAGGCCTGCACTGGAAGTGCTAATCTTTCCCTGTCAGGGAAGGTTATGTGTTACATATTCTTGGTTGGCTTTACCATTCTCAATTAAGCTGTATTAGGGGGTTGACTATTGTTGCCTTTGGTGCTTTCAGATTCATAGAGACTTTGCCTTTTTCTTCTGTCCTTATTGGGGACAGGGTCTTACTCGGTCCCAGGCTGACCTGGAACCCATTTCAGAACAGAAATATCAACCTCCTAGTTGACAGTATTAAGGGTGAAGAGTAACACACACCCTTAGGGACTTAGGCTTTATAAGGTTATCTATTTGTTTTAATCCCCACTCTTGCATAAATACTCTGTACTGGATTTTATTGAATGTGTATATTGCTCAGTTGAATTTTAGAGTTTTCCAATAAACTGCTTCACCCAGCCCACTAGAATACTTGAATAGCAAGCAAACTCAGCACCTAGGTTTACTTCTGCTGGTTTTTTGGAGTACAAGAGCTACACTTGGCACCTTAAACTCCTACCCTGAAGGTAGATAAAGTTAGATTTATACAGCTAAGAACATTGCAGATAATTAGAAAACTCAAGCATCAAATTAACTCAGGATGCAAAAAATCTCTATAATACAAGAAACACAAAGAATCAAGACAATACAATCCCACCCAAAATTATAAATCCATCAGAATAATGATCCCAATGAGACTATTTTAGATGAAATGCCTGATAAAGATTTTGAAAAACTGATTTTATCTATACTCAAAGGAATCAAAGAAGAAAACAAACTCCTAGGAGAGAGAACACAGGGAATCAGCTTAATGAAATAAGGAGGTCAACACAAGACATGAGTAAGGAAATAGAAATATGCAAGAAAAAGCAGGCAGAAATAGTAGCAATGAAAAACACAGTAAGTCAAATAAAAATCTTTGTGGGAAAAGTCTCACCAATAGAATGGATAAAGGAGAGAACATAATATCTAAACTAGAAGACCAGGAGGCAGACAGGTCTAATACAGTTCAACAAAGAGAAAGACAAGCTAGTAGGAAGGTATAAATGGTAATTTCAAGATATTTGGGACACTATGAAAAGATCAAACATAAGAATTCAGGGTGTAGCAGACAGAGAAGAATTTCACTCCAAAGGCATAGTACGTGTTTTCAATAAAAATCATGGAAGAAAAATTTCCCCAAATTGGAAGAGAAATGTCAATGAAGATACAACAAGCTTTTAAAACACCAGACAAAAGCTGGAAAAACCCTCTCCTTGCCATGCTTCAATTAAACTACCAAACACACAAACCTAGGACAATATATTGAAAGCAGTTAGAGGAAAAAATTAAGTTACTTCTAAAGGCAAGCCCAGCAGGATAACAGCAGATTACTCAACACAAACTTTAAAAGGCAGAAGGGCTTGGAATAATGTATTCCAGGTTCTAATAGATAACAACTGTCAACCAAGATTACTTTATCCAGTGAAGCTATCCATCCAAACTGATGGAGAAATAAGGACATTCCACAACAAAAACAGGCTAAAGGAATGGATATATGACAACTAAACCAGATCTACAGAAAATACTTACAGGGATTCTTCATGCTGAAGAGAAAGCAAGAGACACACATGAGGAAACAGAAAAATATAAATCATACTCAAATAACAGTTAAAAGGAGAGTAAAGGGAAAACAGGAAGCACTACAAAACAAGAATAATGGCAAGAATAAATGCATGCCTTTCAATAATAACTTAATATCAATGGCCTCAATGCCCCAAATAAAAGACAAAGGCATGTAGATTGGATTAAAAAGCAGGATCCCTCTGTTTGCTGCCTCCAAGAAATTCATCTCTCAATAAAAGACAGACACTATCTTGTAGTGAAAGGATGTAAAATGCTATTTCAAGCAAATGGGCCTAGAAAAAATGCATAACCATCCTAAGCATATATGCACCTAACATAGGGGCTCCCAATTTCATCAAACAAACACTATTAGACTTAAGGTCACAGATAACACCAAACACAATTGTACTGGGTGATTTCAATATCCTACTCTCATCGATTGACAGGTCATCCTGGCAAAAAATAAACAGAGAGACATCTGGATTAAATGATGTCATGGAACAAATGGACCTAGCCAATATCTACAGAACATTCCATGCAAATGCTGTGGAATGCACATTTTTCTCAGAAACACATGGAACATTCTCTAAAATAGATCATATATTAGGGAACAAAGCAAATCTTAACAAATACAGGAAAATTTAAATAATTCTTCGTACTATATCTAATCACAATGGGATTTAACTACAAATCAGCAACAAGAAAAAACTATAGAATATACACAAAATCATAGAGACTAAACAGGACACTACTGAATGATGAATTGGGTCATTGAAGAAATCAAAAAGGAAATCAAAAAATTCATAGACTCAAGTGACAATGAGAACACAACATACCAAAACTTTGGGACACAATGAAGGCAGTCCTGAGCAGGAAATTTATAGCTTTAAGTGCCTATATGAATAAATTAGAAAGGTTGCAAGTAAACAACTTAATGCTTCACCTTAAGGCCTTGGAAAAAGAAGAACAATGAAAACCAAAACTCAGTAGATGGGAAGAAATAATAAAGATTATGGCAGAAATTGATGAAATAGAAGCCAAAGAAACAATCCAAAGAACCAATGAAACAAAGAGTTGGTTCTCTGAAAGGAAAAACAAGACTGATACACCCTTAGCAAATCTGACCAGAAGAAAGAGAGAAGAGACAAAAATTAATAAGATTAGAGATGAAAAAGGCACCATTACAACAGATACCAAAAAAATTCAGACAATTACATACTTTAAGAATACATATGCCTCTAAGTTTGAAAATCTGAATGAAATTGATTATTTTCTTGATTTATATGACCTATCAAAATTAAATCAAGACAAGATAAACCCTTTAAATAGACCTATTACAAGCATGAAGATCCAAGCAGTTACAAAAAAAATCTCCCAACTAAAAAAAAGTCCAGGCCCAGATGGATTCAATGGTGAATTTTACCAGACCTTCATGGAAAAATTAACATCATTTCTTCTCAAACTTTTCCATAAAATGAACAGGAAGGAACTCTAGTGAACCCTTTCTACAAAGCCAGCATCATCCTGATACCAAAACGAAAGACAGAACAAATAAAAATTACAGACCAATGTCCCTCATGAACATAGATGTAAATATCCTGAACAAAATATTGGCAAACAGAATACAAGAATATATCAGAAAGATCATTCACCCCAACCAAGTAGGCTTTATCCCAGAGATGCAGGGATGGTCCAATATATGTAAATATATAAATGTAATACACTATATGAGTGGACTGAAGGACAAAAATCACATGTTCATCTCAATAGATGCAGAAAAGGCATTTGACAAAATCCAATATCCCTTAATGATAAAAGTCCTACAGAAACTGAGAATGGAAGGAACATATCCCAACATGATAAAGACTACTTATGACAAACATACAGTCAACATAATACTAAATGGGGAAAAACTTGAAGCTTTTCAACTAAAATTGGGAAAATGACAAGGCTATACACTGTCCCTACTTTCATTTAATATAGTACTAGAAGTCTTAGCTATAGCCATAAGACAAAAGACATTCATAAAAGGGATACAAAATGAAAAGGAAGATCAAATTATCATTATTTGCAGATTATATGATTCTATACATAAAGGATTTTACATACTCTACCAGCAAACTGTCAGAGCAGATAAACACTTTTAGTAACATAGAAGGATGCAAAATAAATACACATAAATCAGTACTTTTATATACACTAACAGCAAACAGGCAGAAGATGAAATCAGGGAATCACTCCTGTTCAACTTGCCTCAAAAAAATGTACCTTGACTTCCGGGTAAGATGGCAGCATAAGAGCCATGCCAAACCAGCCTAGGGAGGGATTTAAGCAAAACCCCAGCAAAATACATTCTTCTTCTGAAAATTGAAGAAGTATAGGTTATTCTTAGACACAGCAGAGAAGCCAGAGATACCAAGATCCACCAGAAAGGATGACAATGACCAGAGTCCCACTGAGGCACTCATGGCCCTTGATCCACACACCACTCAACGTCGCCTGCCAGGCTCACAAGGCAGCAGCAGCAGAGACCAAGCAACAGATTTTTCAACTTCATCAGCCTTCTTGCAAAGTTAAGAAATCTAAAGGAAAGACAGCTGAGATCAACTAAAGAGCTACTGAAAGTGCGAGCAACTCCAGAAGTCTGAACTCTCCCATCCCCCACCATCAGAACCACAAACCTCCAGCATTCGGCCCCCAGTAGCAATGCAGCCAACAGAGGTCAGAGGTACAGCTGCACAACACAACATGGCGGGATAGTGGTGGGCACTCAGCATTGGTGAGATTGGAAGCCACCCCAAAATATAAAAAGACTGACATTAAGAAAAGAAGGTACACAGGCCTGTACTACAAAAGCTAATCTTTCTTTCCTTGTCATGGCAGATTATATGGTATATAATCGTGATTGGCTTTACCATTTTCAAATAGCCTGTATTTGGGGTTGAGTATTGTTGCCTTTGATGCTTTCATATATATAGGGCCTTTTTTTTTCTTCCTTCTGTCATTATTGGGGACAGGGTCTGATCCAGGTTGACTTGGAACTCAACTCAGAACAGAAATCTCTACCTCCCAGCTGGCAAGGTTAAGGGTGTAGAACAACACATATCCTTAGGGATTTTTACTTTATACAATTATCTGCTTAAATCCCCACAACTGCATACTTTGTGCTGGTTTTTATTGATTGTGTATGTTATTTGGTTGAAGTTTAGAATTTGCCAGTAAATAATTCTACCCACTCCACTAGAAAACTTGCTTAGCAAGCAAACTCAACACTTAGGATTACTTCTGTGGCTTGACTGGGGAATAAGAGCTACACCTGGCACCTTGAACTCATATCCTGAGGGTATATAGAGGTGGACTGCCATGACCGGGAACACTGCAGATAAGTAGAAAACTCAAGCATCAAATCAATTCAGGATGCAAAAGTCGCTACAATATAATACAAGAAACTCAAAGAATCAAGACAATATAGTCCAACCAAAAACCATAAATCCATCAAAAATGATTACCATTTAGACTGTTTTAGATGAAATGCTTGACAAATATTTCAAGTAAATGATGCTCAAAGAAATCAGAGAAGAAATGAAGGGAATTGAGGAAGAAAACAAACTTCTGCAAGAGAACACAGGAAATGAGCTTAATGAAATAAAGAGGTCATTAGAAGACATGAGTAAGGAAATAGAAATACTGAAGAAAAACCAGGCTGAAATCCTGACTCTGAAGAATACAGTCAATGAAATAAAAAACTCTGTGGAAAGTATCACCAGTACAATGGATGAAGGAGAGAACAAAATATCTAAACTAGAAAACCAGGTGGCAGATCTAATACAGTCCAACAAAGAGAAAGAAAAGCTAATATCAAGGTATGAATAGGAATTTCAAGATATCTGTGACACTATGAAAAGATCAAACATAACAATGAAGGGTATAACAGAAGGAGAAGAATTTCAATCCAGAGGTTTAGTAGGTGTTTTCAACAAAATCATAGAAGAAAATTTTCCCCAAATTGGGAAAGAAATGCCAATGCAGATACAAGAAGCTTTTAGAACACCAAACAGACAAAGCCTGGAAAGAACCTCTCCTCACCATGTTATAATTAAACTACTAAACACACAAACCAAAGAAAATATATTGAAAGCAGTTAGAGAGAAAAAGCAAGTCACCTACAAAGGCAAGTCTATCAGAATGACTTCAGACTACTCAACACAAACGTTAATAGCCAGAAGGGCTTGGAATGATGTATTCCAACTTCAGAAAGATAACAACTGTCAACCAAGATTACTTTATCCTGCAAAGCTATCCATCCAAATTGATGGAGAAATAAGGACATTACACACAACAAAAACAGGGTAAAGGAATTTATAACAATTAGACAAGCTCTACAGAAAATACTTGAAGGAATTCTTAATGCTGAAGAGAAACCAAAACACACAGAGAAGGAAATAGGAAAAAATAAACCACACGCAAATAACAGTTAAAACAAATGAGTAAAGGGAAAACGGGAATAAGAAGAATGGCAAGAATAAATGCATACCTTTCAATAATAACTCTTAAAATCAATGGCCTCCATCACCATCCAAAAGACACAGACATGAAGATTGGATTAAAAGGCAGGATCCTGCCATTTGTTGCCTCCAGGAAACTCATCTCTCAATAAAAGATAGACACTGCCTTAGGGTGAAAGGATGGAAAATGGTATTTCAAGCAAATGGGCCTAAGAAACAATCAGGGGTTGCTATCCTAATATCTGACAGGATAAACTTGAAACCAACATTAGTAAGGAAAAACAAAGGTTATTTTATACTGATTAAAGGAACACCCAGCAGGAGGACATTACAATCCTAAAATTATGTGCACAAAACATGGGGCTCCCAGTTTCATCAAAGAAACACTATTAGACTTAAGGTCACAGATAACATCAAACACAATTGTATTGGGAGACTTCAGTACCCCACTCTCATCAATTGGCAGGTGATCCCAGCAAAAAAATAAACAGAGAGATATCTTAATTAAATGAAGTCATGGAACAAATGGATCTCACAGATAGCTACAGAACATTCCATCTGTAGTAGACAGCTTCAGGTTCACTGAGATGAACTTCCAGACCAGGCACAGTTATGGAGGAAGGAATATTTACTGAAGCCTACAGATCCAGGGGAAGTTCCATAAATGGCAGAAGAAGCTGGACTGCCATCACAGGACCAGGCAGAGAGAGAAGAAGCACAAGCCAAAAAGCCAAAAGCCACACAGCACACTTCAGGAACTCCTGCTAGGCACACTTTGCATATCTCTACATTGAAATCTCAAACCCACCACCATGCCTTAAGATTCACCCAGTGATACTGCCTCCAGCCAGGTGGCTACAGATACAAACTACAAACAATAACAAACTGAACATATTGGGGGCCATCTATCCTATTCAAACCACCACACCATCCAAATGCTGCAGAATATACATTTTTCTCAGCAGCACATGGAACATTCTCTAAAGTAGACCATATATAAGGACACAAAGCAAATCTCCACAAATATAGGAAAATTGAAATAATCCCTTGTAATCTATCTGACCACAATAGGATTAAACAGCAAATCAGCAACAAGAAAAGCTACAGAGCATACAGAAATTCATGGACACTAAACAGTACACTATTGAATGATCAATGGGTTATTGAAGAAATCAATAAATTCCTAGAATCAAATGATGGTAATAATACAACATACCAAAACCTTTGGGACACAATGAAGGCAGTCCTAAGAGCGAAATTTATAGCTCTAAGTGCCTATATTAAGAAATTAGAGAGTTCACAACTAAACAATTTACTGCTTCACCTTAAGGCCTTGGAAAAAGAAGGGCAAGGCAAACCAAAAATCAGTAGACAGGAAGAAATCATAAAGATTAGGGCAGAAATTAATGAAATGTAAACAAAAAAAATCCAAAGAATCAATGAAACAAAGGATAAACAAGATTGATAATCCCTTAGCAAATTTGACCAGAAGAAAGAGAGAAGATACAAAAAAAAATAAAATTAGAGATGAAAAAGGCACCATTACAACAGATACCAAAGAAATTCAGACAATTATAAGGACATACTGTAAGAATATATATGCCTCTAAGTTTGAAAATCTGAAAGAAATGGATGATTTCCTTGATTCATATGACCCACTAAAATTAAACCAAAATGAGATAAATAGACCTATAAAAGTACAGAAATCTAAAAAAAGTTCTACGTCACTAGTCATCAGGGAAATGCAGATTAAAACTACATTGAGATTCCATCTCACTCCTGTCAGATTGGCTACCATCATGAAAACAAATGATCATAAATGTTGGCGGGGATGTGGAAAAAGAGGAACCCTTCTACACTGTTGGTGGGAATGCAATCTGGTCCAGCCGTTGTGGAAATCAGTGTGGAGGTTCCTAAAACAGCTAAAGATTGATCTACCATATGACCCAGCTATAGCACTCCTAGGCATATATCCTAAGGACTCATCTCATTTCCTTAGAAGTACCTGCTCAACCATGTTTATTGCTGCTCAATTTATAATAGCTGGGAAATGGAACCAGTCTAGATGTCCCTCAACTGATGAGTGGATAATGAAGATATGGCACATTTATACAATGGAGTTTTACTCAGCGGTAAAGAAAAATGAAGTTATGAAATTTGCAGAAAAGTGGATGGATCTGGAAAGGATTATACTAAGTGAGGTAACCCAGGCCCAGAAAGCCAAGCGCCACATGTTCTCCCTCTTATGTGGATTCTAGCTACAGATGATTGGGTTTCTGTGCAAGAAGGAAAAAACTCAGTAGCAGAGGGAGTAAGTTAAAAAGGAGATAGAAAGGGAAGAGAAAGGAAGGGAGGAGGGCATTTATTAGGTTGGTATTGTATATATGTAAGTAGAAAGATTGAGATGGGGAGGCCATATGATGGAGGATGGAATTTCAAAGGGGAAAGTGGGGGGGGGGAGGATACTGCCATGGGATATTTTTTATAATCATGGAAAATATTAATTAAAATTGAGAAAATAAAAAAACTAAATTAAAAAAAATAAAAGTACAGAAATCCAAGCAGTTACAAAGTCTCCCAACTAAAAAAAGCACAGGCCCAGATGGATTCACTGGTGAATTTTACCAGACCTTCATGGAAGAACTAACACCACTGCTTCTCAAACTTTTCCATAAAAAAGAAAAGGAAGGAATTCTACCAAACTCCTTCTATGAAGCCAGTATCACCCTCATACCAAAACCAGACAAAGACAGGACAAAAAAAGAAAATTATAGACCAATCTCCCTCATGAGCATAGATACAAAAAGTCTGAACAAAACATTGGCAAACAGAATACAAGAATATATCAAAAAGATTATTCACCCCACCAAGTTGGCTTTAACCCAGGGATGCAGGGATAGTTCCACTTATGCAAATCAATAAATGTAATATATCATATAAATGGTCTGAAGCACAAAAATCACATTGTCATCTCAATAGATGCAGAAAAGGCATTCAACAAAATCCAACATCCTTTCATCATAAAAGTATTACAGAAACTGGGAATAGAAAGAACATATCTCAACATAATAAAAGCTATTTATGACAAACCTACAGCTAACAGAATACTAAATGTTGAAAAACTCGAAGCTTTTCCACTAAATTCAGGAACAAAACAAGGGTGTCCACTGTCCCCACTTTTATTTAATAAAGCACTGGAAGTCTTAGCTATAGCAATAAGGCAAGAGACACTCATAGAAGAGATACAAATTGGAAAGGAAGAGATCAAATTATCATTATTTGCAGATTATATGATTCTATACATAAAAGACCCTAAAAACTCTACCAGCAAACATCTAGTGCTCATAAACACTTTTAGCAACATAGCAGTATACAAAATAAATCAGTAGCTTTCCTATATACTAACAACAAGCATGCAGAGAATGAAATCAGGGAATCTCTCCCATTCACAATTGCCTCAAAAAAAAAAAAAAAATGAAGTACCTTGGAATAAACTTAACTAAGGAAGAAAAGTAGCTCTACAATGAGAACTTTAAAACACTCAAGCAGGAAATTGTAGAAGACACAAGGAAATAGAAAGACATCCCATGTTCTTGGATTGGAAGAATCAATATTGTGAAAATGTCAATTTTGCCAAAAGCAATCTACACATTTAATGCGATCCCCATTAAAATTCCAATGGCATTCTTCACAAGAATAGAAAAAAAAATCCTAAAATTCATTTGGAAGCACAAAAATCCTCGAATAGCCAAAGCAATTTTGAGCAACAAAAATAAGGCTAGTGGCATCACCATACCCAATTTTAAGCTATATTACAAAGCCATAGTACAAAAACAGCATGGTACTGGCACAAAGACAGACATGTAGATCAATGGAACAGAATAGAGGACCCAGATGTTAATCCGAGCAGCTACAGCCATCTGATTTTTGAAAAAAATGCCAAAAATATTCATTGGAGAAAAGACAGCCTCTTCAACAAGCCGTGCTGGCAAAACTGGGTATCTATATGGAGAAAGATGAAAATAGATCCTTGTCTTTCTCCATGCACAAGAATCAAATCCAAGTGGATCAGGGACCTTAACATCAGACCTGAAACTCTGAAATTGCTAGAGGAAAAGGTAGGGGAACCCTTCAATACATTGGCATAGGTAATGATTGGCATAGGTAATGACTTTCTGAGTATAACCCCAATAGCTCAGAGAATAAAACCACTAATCAACTACTGGGATCTCATGATATTATAAAGCTTTTTGTACAGCAAAGTACACTGTGAATAGAGGAGAGAGACAACCTGTGGAATGGGAGAAAATCTTTGCCAGCTATGCATCTGACAGAGGATTAATATCCAGAATATACAAAAAACAGAACAATAAGAAATCAAACAACCCAATAAAAAAATGGGCTACGGCCAGGCATGGTGGTGCACGCCTTTAATCCCAGCACTTGGGAGGCAGAGGTAGGAGGATGGCCATGAGTTCGAGGTCACCCTGAGGCTCCATAGTGATTTTGAGGTCAGCCTGGGCTACAGTGACACCCTACCTCAAAAAACAAAATAACAAAAATAAAAGGGCTATGGAACTAAATAGAGAGTTCTCATCAGAAGAAATACAGTTGGCATATAAACTTCTAAAAAAGTGTTCTACATCCTTAGCCATCAGGGAAATGCAAATTAAAACTACCTTGAGATTCCATCTCTCTCCCATCAGAATGGCTACCATCAAGAAAACAAATGACAATAAATGTTGGTGAGGATGTGGTAAAAGGGGAACCCTTCTGCACTGTTGGTGGGAATGTAATCTGGTACAGCCATTGTGGAAATCAGTGTAGAGGTTCTTGAGACAGCTAAAAAATAGATTTACCATATATCCAGCTATAGCACTTCTAGGCATATATCCTGATGACTCTTCTCACTACCTTAGAGATACTGGCACAACCATGTTTATTGCTGCTCTATTCACAATAGCTAGGAAATGGAACCAGCCTAGATGTCCATCCACAGATGAATGGGTAATAAAGATGTGGTACATCTACACAATGGAGTTCTATTCAGAGGTACAGAAAAATGAAATTATGAAATTAGCAGGGAAATGGATGGATCTGGAAAGGATTATACTAAGTGAGATAACTCAGGCCCAGAAACCCAAATGTCACATGTTTTCACTTATATGTGGATCCTAGTTACAAATGTATAGACTTGTGTGTGATCTGGAACCAATAATCAGTAGCAGATGCCCATAGCTAGAAAAAGGCTATAAGGGAGAGAGGAGAGGGAAGGTCTTAAGGGAATGCTATTGTATATATATATATATATAAGTAGAAGAACAGATTACATACAGGGAGGGGAAAGGCCTAAACAAGGTCAGAGGAAGAGATTGTATAAAAGAAAGGTGTGGGGGAGGGTCAATCAAAATTCAAGATATTCTGAATAAGATATATATGAAAATCTACCTTCTTAAAAGCACATCCCGAAGCCATAGATTGTTACTAGAAAATTTTCAGTGCCAGAGATGGGATACCTTCCAGTGAGTTGTTGGCCAGGGAGGTCCTTGTTGCCTCCAAAACATTGCAAGCTATTGCCAAGCTATTAGTTTCCCATGAGTAAGAGATGGTAAGACCCTATTGCTGAAGACTTCACATGCCTGAGTGGCAAAGTCACTGAGATATCTAGCTGGTGCTGAGCAGAAAACCTTCCCCCTGTAGCCCAGCCAACTGAAAGCTGGAAAAGGCTGCACTGTATGCAGCCTTATGGGAGACAGAAATCATCAGCAGTGAAAACAGTGGACATTGGAAAACTCAAATTTGGCCAGACAGGCCAAATGACTGAATGAGTGCAATAGTGGCATGTCTCTCTTGGGGAAACCAGCTGCTCTCTAATTGGATTGAAGGGCCACTCTATGGGAGGGAATACGTGCCTGGTACTGAAAACCTAGTCAAAAGCCTATGGCAGGGGAGGTCATGAGCCTTAGGGACATAAAGCCTGCTCTTGTCTGGATAAATGCAGATATTACTCTAACCAAATTTCCCTGAAAGCACTACACTTACTGTTTATATTATATATTAATGCTACTCTCATTTCGGGTTATAGAAGCTTCTCTTTTCAGATGGCAATGACCACTGGGATAACCCAAAAGGCAACATAGTACTGAGAAGTAGGGGTGGAGGAGTGTCCAGTACTGAAACATCTCACACCCTACAAGGCTCAGGGTCCATTGCAGAAGAGGTGGCAGAAAGAATTTAAGAGCCAAAGGAAGGGTACCACTCCTTACATACAACTGTCCGGACATAATTTGGCCTTGATATCTAAGACCTCACAGTGCCTAGCAATACCCACACAAGACCCTCATAATAGGAGGAAAAGATGATGACATCAAATTAAAAGAGAGACTAATTGAGAGAGGGAGGGGATACGATAGAGCAGAGTTATGAAGGGAAAGTGGGGAAGGGGGAGGGAGGGAAATACCATGGTTTGTTGTCTATAAGCATAGAAGTTATCAATAAAAATATATAATATATATTTTTTAAAAATGTACCTTGGAATAAATCTAACCAAGGAAGTGAAGGATCTCTACAATAAAAACTTTAAAACACTCAAGCAAGATATTGCAGAAGACATTAGGAAATGGAAAGACATCCTATGTTCTTGGATTGGAAGAACCAATATTATGTAAATGTCAATCATACCAAAAGCAATCTATTCATTTAATGCAATCCTCATTAAAATTCAAATGGCAAAAAAAAAATTCCAATGGCATTCTTTATGGAAAAAGGAAAAGCATCCTAAAATTCATTTGGAATTACAAAAACCTCGAAAATTAAAAACAATTATGAGCACCCAAAATAAGGCTGGCAGTATCACCATAGCTGATTTTAAGCTATATTACAAAGCCATAGTAACAAAAATAGCATGGTGCTGCCAAAAAAAAAAAAAAAAAACAGACATGTACATGGAACAGAATAGAGGACCCAGTTGTAAATCCAGACTTCTACAGCCATTTGATTTCCAACAAAAATGCCCCCCCAAAAAAATGCATTGGAGAAAAGACAAATTCTTTAACAAGTGGTACTGGGAAAACTGGAAATCTATATGTAGAAGGATGAAAATAGATTCTTATCTTTCTCCATGCACAGTAACTAAGTCCAAATGGATCAAAGACCTTAGTATCAAACATGAAACTCTGAAACTGCTAGAAGAAAAAGTAGGAGAAACCCTTCAACATATTGGAATAGCAATGACTTTCTGAATATAACCACAGTTGCTCAGGAAATAAAACGACTAATCAGCTGCTGGGATCTCATGAAATTGCAAAGGTTTTGTACAGCAAAGGACACTGTGAATAGAGCAAAGAGGCAACCTACAGAATGGGAGAAAGTCTGCCAACTACACAACTGGCAGGGAATAAATATCTAGGATATACAAAGAATTCAGAAAACTAAATAATAAGAAATCAAATAACCCATACAAAACAGGCTACAAAACTTAACAGAGAATTCATAAAAGGGCTATGGAACTAAATAGAGAGTTCTCATCAGAAGAAATACAGTTGGCATATAAACTTCTAAAAAGTGTTCTACATCCTTAGCCATCAGGGAAATGCAAATTAAAACTACTTGAGATTCCATCTCTCTCCCATCAGAATGGCTACCATCAAGAAAACAAATGACAATAAATGTTGGTGAGGATGTGGTAAAAGGGGAACCCTTCTGCACTGTTGGTGGGAATGTAATCTGGTGCAGCCATTGTGGAAATCAGTGTGGAGGTTCTTGAGACAGCTAAAAATAGATTTACCATATATCCAGCTATAGCACTTCTAGGCATATATCCTGATGACTCTTCTCACTACCTTAGAGATACTTGCACAACCATGTTTATTGCTGCTCTATTTACAATAGCTAGGAAATGGAACCAGCCTAGATGTCCATCCACAGATGAATGGGTAATAAAGATGTGGTACATGTACACAATGGAGTTCTATTCAGAGGTACAGAAAAATGAAATTATGAAATTAGCAGGGAAATGGATGGATCTGGAAAGGATTATACTAAGTGAGATAACTCAGGCCCAGAAACCCAAATGTCACATGTTTTCACTTATATGTGGATCCTAGTTACAAATGTATAGACTTGTGTGTGATCTGGAACCAATAATCAGTAGCAGATGCCCATAGCTAGAAAAAGGCTATAAGGGAGAGAGGAGAGGGAAGGTCTTAAGGGAATGCTATTGTATATATATATATATATAAGTAGAAGAACAGATTACATACAGGGAGGGGAAAGGCCTAAACAAGGTCAGAGGAAGAGATTGTATAAAAGAAAGGTGTGGGGGAGGGTCAATCAAAATTCAAGATATTCTGAATAAGATATATATGAAAATCTACCTTCTTAAAAGCACATCCCGAAGCCATAGATTGTTACTAGAAAATTTTCAGTGCCAGAGATGGGATACCTTCCAGTGAGTTGTTGGCCAGGGAGGTCCTTGTTGCCTCCAAAACATTGCAAGCTATTGCCAAGCTATTAGTTTCCCATGAGTAAGAGATGGTAAGACCCTATTGCTGAAGACTTCACATGCCTGAGTGGCAAAGTCACTGAGATATCTAGCTGGTGCTGAGCAGAAAACCTTCCCCCTGTAGCCCAGCCAACTGAAAGCTGGAAAAGGCTGCACTGTATGCAGCCTTATGGGAGACAGAAATCATCAGCAGTGAAAACAGTGGACATTGGAAAACTCAAATTTGGCCAGACAGGCCAAATGACTGAATGAGTGCAATAGTGGCATGTCTCTCTTGGGGAAACCAGCTGCTCTCTAATTGGATTGAAGGGCCACTCTATGGGAGGGAATACGTGCCTGGTACTGAAAACCTAGTCAAAAGCCTATGGCAGGGGAGGTCATGAGCCTTAGGGACATAAAGCCTGCTCTTGTCTGGATAAATGCAGATATTACTCTAACCAAATTTCCCTGAAAGCACTACACTTACTGTTTATATTATATATTAATGCTACTCTCATTTCGGGTTATAGAAGCTTCTCTTTTCAGATGGCAATGACCACTGGGATAACCCAAAAGGCAACATAGTACTGAGAAGAAGGGGTGGAGGAGTGTCCAGTACTGAAACATCTCACACCCTACAAGGCTCAGGGTCCATTGCAGAGGAGGTGGCAGAAAGAATTTAAGAGCCAAAGGAAGGGTACCACTCCTTACATACAACTGTCCGAACATAATTTGGCCTTGATATCTAAGACCTCACAGTGCCTAGCAATACCCACACAAGACCCTCATAATAGGAGGAAAAGATGATGACATCAAATTAAAAGAGAGACTAATTGAGAGAGGGAGGGGATACGATAGAGCAGAGTTATGAAGGGAAAGTGGGGAAGGGGGAGGGAGGGAAACACCATGGTTTGTTGTCTATAAGCATAGAAGTTATCAATAAAAATATATAATATATATTTTTTAAAAATGTACCTTGGAATAAATCTAACCAAGGAAGTGAAGGATCTCTACAATAAAAACTTTAAAACACTCAAGCAAGATATTGCAGAAGACATTAGGAAATGGAAAGACATCCTATGTTCTTGGATTGGAAGAACCAATATTATGTAAATGTCAATCATACCAAAAGCAATCTATTCATTTAATGCAATCCTCATTAAAATTCAAATGGCAAAAAAAAAATTCCAATGGCATTCTTTATGGAAAAAGGAAAAGCATCCTAAAATTCATTTGGAATTACAAAAACCTCGAAAATTAAAAACAATTATGAGCACCCAAAATAAGGCTGGCAGTATCACCATAGCTGATTTTAAGCTATATTACAAAGCCATAGTAACAAAAATAGCATGGTGCTGCCAAAAAAAAAAAAAAACAGACATGTACATGGAACAGAATAGAGGACCCAGTTGTAAATCCAGACTTCTACAGCCATTTGATTTCCAACAAAAATGCCCCCCCAAAAAAATGCATTGGAGAAAAGACAAATTCTTTAACAAGTGGTACTGGGAAAACTGGAAATCTATATGTAGAAGGATGAAAATAGATTCTTATCTTTCTCCATGCACAGTAACTAAGTCCAAATGGATCAAAGACCTTAGTATCAAACATGAAACTCTGAAACTGCTAGAAGAAAAAGTAGGAGAAACCCTTCAACATATTGGAATAAGCAATGACTTTCTGAATATAACCACAGTTGCTCAGGAAATAAAACGACTAATCAGCTGCTGGGATCTCATGAAATTGCAAAGGTTTTGTACAGCAAAGGACACTGTGAATAGAGCAAAGAGGCAACCTACAGAATGGGAGAAAGTCTGCCAACTACACAACTGGCAGGGAATAAATATCTAGGATATACAAAGAATTCAGAAAACTAAATAATAAGAAATCAAATAACCCATACAAAACAGGCTACAAAACTTAACAGAGAATTCTCAAACAAAAAAAGAAATACAGATGGCATATAAACATCTGAAAAAATGTTTTACATCCTTAGCCATCAGGGAAATGCAAATTAAAACAACTTTGAGATTCCACCTCATTCCTGTCAGACTGGCTATCATCAAGAAAATAAATGACAATAAATATTGGTGAGGATGAGGAAATAGAGGAACCCTTCTACGCTGTTGGTGGGAAAGTAAACTGGTACAGCCATTGTGGAAATCAGTTGGAGGTTCCTGAGACAGTTAAAAATAGATATACCATATGACCCAGCTATGCCACTCCTAGGCATATATCCCAAGAACTGCTCTTACTAACGTAGAGCTATTTGCACAAACCATGTTCATTGACACTCTGTTCACAATAGCCAGGAAATGGAACCAGCCTTGATGTCCCTCAACTGGTGAATGGATAATGAAGATATGGTACATTTATACAATGGAATTCTATTCAGTGGTAAAGAAAAATGAAATTTGCAGGAAAATGAATTGATATGGAAAGGATTATATTAAGTGAGGTAATGCAGGCCCAGAAAGCCAAACATTGCATGTTCTCTCTCATATATGGATCCTAGTTACAAATATTCAGATATGTGTATGAGTTGGAGTAAAAATTGGTAGCACAGGCCAATAAGGTAGAAAAGGGCTATAAGGGAGGAGGAGAGGAGAGGACTTAAGGGAATATTTTATATATATATATATATATATATATATATATATATATATATATATATATATGAACAGATTACTATTGGAATGGCCTAAGCAAGGCCTGGGGAAGAGAATGAGTAAGAGAAGGATGGGGAAAGGTTTAATCAAAATTTAGGATAATGTGAATAAGCCATATGATAACCTACTTTTTTGGATAATGGCACACCCAGAAGCCATGGACTGTTACTAGAAAACTTTCAGTGCCAGGAATGGGATACCTTCCAATGAGTTGTTGGCCAGGGAGGTCACTGGTGCCCCCAAAACATTATAGGTTATTGCCAAAGTTCTTGGTTTCCCACCAGGAATAGGTGATAATTGTTGCTGAAGTATTGATGAAGACTCCACATGCCTGGGCTACAAGGTCACCAAGAAAACAAACTGGAGCAGAGCTGAAAACATCCTCCCTATAGAACAGCTAACAGAAAGCTGGAAAAAGCTGCATTGCATGCTGCTCTATTGGAGACAGATGCCTTCAGTGGTGAAAACACTGGATACTGAGAGCCTCAAGTTTTGCCAGCCAGGCCAAATGAGCCAACAGGTACAATAGTGGCATGTCTGTTATGGGGAAAGCCAACTGCTGTCTAATTGGACTGGAGACCTGTTCTATAGGAGGTAATACATGTCTGGTACTGAAAATCTAATCAAAAGCCTATGGTGGGGGAGGTCATGAGCCTTACGAGTATAACACCTACTCTTGTCTTTCTAAATGCATATATTATGCTTAACCAAACTGTCCTGTAAGCACTTTAGTTAATGTTCATACCCATATATTAATGCTACTCTCACGTTTGATTAGAGAAGCTTCTCTTTTCGGATGAAGGTGACCACCAGGATGATCCAAAAGGCACCATAGTGCTAAGAAGATGTGACAGAGCAGTGTACAGCACTGAAACATCTCTATCACACCTTCCAAAGCTCAGGGTCCATTGTGGAAGAGATGACAGAAAGAATGTAAGAGCCAAAGGAAGAGTAGGACTGTTTACAATGCAATCATCCAGATGGAAATTAGCCTTGATATCCATGACCTCACAGTGCCTAGCACTACCTACACAAGACCATCATAATATGAGGAAAAGATGATGTCATTAAAATAAAAGAGAAACTAATGGAGAGAAAGGGAATATGATGGAGTGTGGATTTATGAAGGGGAAAGTGGGAAAGGGGAGGGAATTATCATGGTTTATTATCTGCAAGTATGGAAACTGTCAATAAAAAATTTTTAATATATTTAAAAAAACATTACTATGATCTGAGTATACCCACTCCCCACAAAACTCATGTGCTGGTCCTCAACTGAGGAAATTTGTCCTCAATGTGGTAATGGTAAGACACAGAGGAACTTTTAAGAAGTAGGGTCTATTGGAAGTAATTAGGTCACTTGAGACATCACCCTCAGAAGGAATTAAGGCAGTACTTGAGGGACCTGAATTAGTTCCTGTGAGAACAAATTATGAAAAGAGGGACTCCAGGCCTGAGTCACCTATGTTTGCTGTCCAATCATGTGACCTCTCTCCCTCTTTCACATATTCCATATCATGCACCATATTGTGATAAAGCAGGAAACCCTCACCAGAGCTCAGCCAACACCAGTGCCATGGTCTTGACTTTGGGACCATGAGATAAACACATCTCTTTTATTTATAAAGTACCAGACTTGGACATTTTGTCATAGAAACAAAAAAAACTGGACTAAGACAAACTTTAAGAATGAATTAAATGTGCCTCTCCTTTCAGAGAAGAGGAATATTGAAATATTGAATTTATATCTTCTCTAAATAAAAGCTGTGTTTCTCTATGGAAATAGAATATATATTGCACACAGCTGTGAGGCTACTTCTTAATTGCAAGAAAAGATAGAGAGGATGTTATCAACAATGGAAAAATCAGATATATCTAGGTTGAAATCCTACAATTTAGTGGCACTGAATTCTTTGAGCCTCAGTCTCCATTATTTATGAAATAATAATAGACTTATACCTCCAAAATATTACTGCAGAAATTGAAATTGCTAATATATGCATATATATATATATATATATATATATATATATATATATATATATCCAACTCTAATATACACCTAGCACCCATCTTTTTTTAAAAAAAAATGAAGAAAAGGCAACTAAATCTAAAATAAGCAGGTAAAAGGAACTCATCCAAGTCTAAGTGGAAATCGATGAGTTAGAAAAAACTAATGGAACCAAAACCTTTTTCTTGGAAAAGAATGATAAAATTGATAAACCTCCAATCAGACCATTCAGAAGAAAAAAGATAAAAGATACAAATTAACATCAGGAATGAGGGAAATAATAATACTGCAAAATCTACAGCCATTAAAAAATAATTATAGAAATAACTACATCAACTTTATGTCAATAATTTTATAGTAGATAAAGTAGGTGAATTCCTTCACAACATAAAACTACCATAGCTCATTCTAGAATAAATGTAAATTTTTAATAGCTTTAAATCTATGAAAGAATTCTAATGATATGTAGAAGCCATCCCAAATTTGAGGCCCAAATATCTGTAGTAAACCATTCTATCAACAATTTAGTAAGTAAATAACCCCACACATGTGTTTATGCAGGCAACCCTAGTTAAACTCCATGGGTCATGCCCACACACAAAGAAAAAAAGTGACACATCAAAATAGAAGAGAGGGACTGGAGAAATGGATTAGCAGTAAGGCATTTGCCTGCAAAGCCTAAAGACTCAGGTTCAATTCCCCAGTACCCATGTAAGCCAGATGCACAAATTGGCACATGCATCTGGAGTTCCTTTGCAGTGACTACAGGCCCTGGTGCACACATATTCTCTCTCTCTCTCTCTCTCTCTCTCTCTCTCTCTCTCTCTCTTTCTGTCTCTCATAACTAAACAAATAAAATATATTTTAAAAGTAGTGCTGGAAGCTGGGCGTGGTAGCACACACCTTTAATCCCAGCACTTGGGAGGCAGAGGTAGGAGGATTGCCGTGAGTTCGAGGCCACCCTGAGAATCCATAGTGAATTCCAGGTCAGCATGGGCTAGAGTGAGACCCTACCTCGAAAAAACAAAAAAAAAATAAAAATAAAATTAAAATAAAAATAGTGCTGGAGAGGTTGATCAGTGATAAGGCACTTGCCTATGAATCCTAAGGACTCAGGTTCAATTCCCCAGTACCCACATAAGCCAGATGCACAAGGTGGCACATGCATCTGGAGTTTTTCTGCAGTGGCTGGAGGCCCTGGCATACTCCCTCACTCTCTCAATCTCTCTCTCTCTCTCTCTCTCTCATAAATAAGTTAATTAATTAATTAATTAAATATTTTTAAAAAAATAGAAGAGAGCCTAGCTGGTAAGAAGTTCAGGAGAAGGAAAATGGAACAAGGGTCAAGAGAAGGTAATAGGAGGAAAGTGTGACCAAATGCATTGCATACATATATAAAAATGGTCAATAAATAAATAAAAACAAAAGAATTTTTTAATTAGAAAGTCCAGGCTTGGAAATGGTTCAATGGTTGAAAGTGCTTACTGTACAAGCCTGGCAGAGTTCTGGCTCCACAGAACCCACATGGAAGTGGATGTAAGCTATGCATGCACCTGTCATCCAAATGTGCCTATGGCAATGGGAGGCAGAGTCAAGAGAATTC
The DNA here is from genome assembly GCA_036346955.1 of Dipus sagitta. NCBI lineage: Eukaryota > Metazoa > Chordata > Mammalia > Rodentia > Dipodidae > Dipus > Dipus sagitta. Next base: position 51,998,864 of record CM070783.1, read on the forward strand.
CAAATCTCACAGACCAGCTGTCTTGCATTCACAGCAGCAGAGCAAGGTAGACCTTGTCTCAAATAAGGTGAAAGGTGAGTACACACACCCCAAGGACATCCTCTAACCTCCACATGTGCACTATGGCACATGTATGTCAACACACACACCATACACATATATGCACAGACATACATATGAAAAATTATTTAGCAAGTCTGTACAAACTTTATCATAAAATGAAAAAGTAGAGAATATTTAACAATTGATTTTTATTAGGGCAACTTTTTCCTAACAGCAAAGCCAGACATTAACAATGCAAGAGAAACTTCATGAATATAGATGCAACAATTTTTAAATGTGCTAAGTCAAAATCAGCAATAACTCAATACATAATGCTAAATGGGGCTTCCCAGGAATGCAAGGTTGGTTTAACATTCAAAAATCAATCTAGGTTTTAAAATAAACTACAAACAAAAATACATATTATTGTCTCAATATATGGTACAAATTTAATTGACAAAATCCATCATATATCTGTAACTTTAAGGGAACTTTTTAAAATTTCCAGTTAGCTAAGAATATAATGAAACTTCATCAACTTGGTTAATAGCATCAACAAAAAAAAAATTATCTAAGATGTTACATAATAGTTAACTATGAAATATTTTCCATCTAAGTGTAGCAAAATATCTATTCTTATTTAACATTAATGTGGAAATTTTTGCCAAAAACTATGGCATATAAGAGAAATAAATAGCATTCATATGGAAAAAAAAACTGAAAACTGCCTTACTTTACAAGTGACACAATGTAGAAAATATAGCAAAGCCCAAATAAACACTATTTGAGCTAGTAAGTGTGTTTGGTAAGACTGCAAGATATAAGACCAACAAAAAAAATTGCATGCATTTTGATATACCAGTAATAAATAACTAGACATTCATAGCATGTATAATAACACTACAAAATATGGAAGACTTAAGAGTAAAACTTAAAATGTATAAAACATGTACATGAGAAACTGTAAAGTAATTGCTGAGATACGTATAGTATTTCTGGATTAGAAGATTAACAATATTTAAAATGTCACTTCAACCTACATTTACCTAAATATTTAAAATAATCCCATTCAACACTGCAAGCCTTACATTTGGCAAACCAGGCCAAATGAGCCAATGGGTGCAATAGTGGCATGTCTGTTATGGGGAAAACCAGCTGCCTTCTAATTTGAGTGGAGGCCCACTCCATGGGAAGGAATACATCCCTGATACTGAAACCTACAACAGGGGTAGTCATGAGCCCAAGGGGTGTAACGTCTGCTGGTGTCTGGCTAAATGTATATACTATGCTCACCAAACTGCCCAGTAAGCACTTCTCTTAAAGTTCATACCCATATATTAATGCTACTCTCACTTTTTCATTACAGAACTTTCTCTTTTCAGATTGCAGTAACCTTGGGATGACTCAGAAGGCATCACGGTGCTAAGACGAAGTGACAGGATTTTTCAGCACTACAATATCTCTATCATACCTTCCAAGGCTCAGGGTCCATTGTGGAAGAGGTGACAGAAAGAATGTAAGAGACAAATGAAGGGTAGGACTCCTTACAATGCGCTCCTCCAGACATAAAATGGCCTGAATATCCATGACCCCACAGTGCCTGACACTACCTACACAAGACCATCATAATAGGAGGAAAAGATGATATCAAAATAAAAGAGAGACTGATTGAGAGGGGGAGAGGATATGATGGAGAGTAGAGTTTCAAAGGGGAAAGTGCGGGGGAGGGAATTACCATGGAATATTGTATACAATCATGGAAGTTGTTAATTATAAAAAATAAAAATAAAATAAAAAGTCCCATTCAAAATCTCAGTGGGCTTTTTCATGTAGGCATTGACAGACTTATTCTTTAATTTACATGGACATATTCTGTGACTAATACCCTAAACAACGTTACCTAATTTCAAGATTTACAAATGATGACAGTATGGTGCTGGCATAAGACTAAAAAAGAGGGCTGGAGAGATGGCTTAGTGGTTAAGCGCTCGCCTGTAAAGCCTAAGGACCCTGGTTCGAGGCTCCATTCCCCAGGACACAAGGTGGCATATGCATCTGGACTTCGTTTGCAGTGGCTGGAAGCCCTGGCGCACCCATTCTCTCTCTCTCTCTCTCTCTCTCTCTCTCTCTCTCTCTCTCTCTCTCTCTCCCTCTCCCTCCCTCCCTCCCTCTTTCTCTCTGTGTCTGTCACTCTCAAATAAATAAATAAAAATAAACAAAATAAATTTTAAAAAAAGAATAAAAAAAGAGGACAATAAGAGTGTGCACAAGTAGATCCATGCACTTTAGAAACTGATTTTCAACAATTCAGTGGAGAAATGCAAGTCTTTTCAATGAGTGGGAAACTTAGAAATCCATATGCAGAAACTAGTAATATGAGAATAACATTTTTTAAATATTTTATTTACTTGTTTGATAGAAAGGCATAAGAGGGAGCAAGTATGGGGCACCAGGGCCTCCACTGACTGCAAAGTAACTCCAGACACATTTGCTTTTGTGAATCTAGCTTATGTGGGTTCTGATGAATTGAACCCAGATGAATTGAATCAGGCTTTGCAAACAAGCACCTTTAACCACTGAGACATTTCTCCAGGTCATAGAATAAATTTTGACCTATGTCTCACATGATATAAAATATTAATTTAAAATGTTTATAAGTATAATTATAAAACTTAAAACTATAAAGGTTTTAGGAAGAAAAGCATAAATGAAAACTTTTATGACCTTGAGTTATGCAAAGATCTCTCAGATACTTCAACACAAGTGTAATCTATATAAGAATGCTGATACATTGGACTTCATTAAAATTTTAAACTTCTGTTCCTCAGAGGAAGTAATTAAAAGAATAAAAAGACAAGCCACAAAATGGGAAAATATTTGGAAATTGAATATGATATTTGATTAAAGGGCTACTTGCCAAATATATCAAGAATTCTCAAAACCTAATAATTTTTCAAAAGTTCATTTAAAAAACAAAGTTAAAATTAAAATGGGGCTGGAGAGATGGCTTAGCAGTTAAGGCATTTACCTGCAAAGCCTAAGGATCTGAGTTCAATTCCCCAAGTACCCACTTAGAGTGAGATGCACAAGGTGGTTCATGCATCTGGAATTCTTTGGCCCTGGTGTGCCCATTCTCTGTCTGTCTCTGTCTCTCTCTCTCTCTCTCTCTCTCTCTCTTTTTCTCTCAGATGTAAATCAAGCATATTTGAACATACTCAATATCAATCGTCATTAGGAAAATGCAAATAAAAACCACAAGGAGGTACAATTGCATACCTATCACAATAGATAAAATTAAAAAGATCACTAGTGTGGGCAAGGATGTGGAGGAACTTAAATTCTCATATACTGCTGATGGAAATTGAAACAATACAATCAATTGTGGAAAAGAATCAAGTTTTCTAGTTCCCTTAATAGTTAAACAAACCTATTATATGATCCATGCATTCTATTTCTAGGTGGTTAGAGAAATGAAAGCATGTATTGATAGAAAAACTTGTAAATAAATGATGATGGCAACTTTATTTGCAATGGACTAAAACACCCTGATATCCATCACTGGGTGAATGTATAAGGTTTGGAGGGGAGTCATACAATGACATATTCCTCAGCAACAAAGAAGTAATAAAAGAGGGGACTGGCAAGAAGGCTCAGCAGTTGAAGGAGATTGCTTGTAAAGCCTGATGCACAAAGTGGCACATGTGTCTGGGGTTCATTTGCAGTGGCAGAAGGCTCTGGAGCACCCATATTCACTCTCTTTCTGTCTGCTTCTTTCTATCTTCCTCTCAAATAAATTAATAAAAATATTTTTAAAAAGAATAAAGAGGAATAAGTTATCAACACAAACAACACATGCACACTGAATGAATTTCAAAATACCTACTCTGAACAAAATAACTATAAAAACAGAAAAAGAATATATCCTATTTCATTTAAATAAATTCTAATAATATGTATGAAAATACCATAATGAACTCCATTATTATGTTTAATTAATATATGCAAATTAAAAAGAACTAAAAATGAGAAAAATATAAATTCTGAAAAAGTTGAAAGAATGTATGATGATAGAAAAAATCTCAGTGATTGTGTGAGGGTTGGGATTATGAAAGGCCAAGTGGGATAGTGAGGGTTGATCAATATGTTTACTATCTCTGTTGGGTTGCCGGATCCATAGGTATAAACAAATGCCACAACTTAGCAGATTATGCATGGTATGTTTAGTTTATTTATCCTAGGCCAAGTATTCCTCAGTAAAGATATAAGAAATACCATATATGTTATTAGAAAATGTATAGAAATATCTACATACATTTTTTTCAAGGACAAGAAGAATCCACATTAAATTGTTAACAATGCTTATTTCCAAAAAGTGGAAGATTTGAATTAAAACTTGTATCATAGGTACATGCAGCATCATAAATCTTTTAAAAGAAGAATATATTCATGAATTTCTGGTGTAATTTTTATCATTAACATTTAAAAATATCACCAAAGGGCAGAAAGATGCTGTATCTACCATTGCTAGGAAATACCCTCCTAGCTGCAGACTTACAAAGCACAGTGTGTCACCTCCATGAGGGCTAAGATGCAAACATGTCTATTTAGAACCATTTTGAAGGTACATAGCTATTTTCATAAAGTATCTCAGGGTTCCAAGCTCCATAAATATGTCATCACTTGTGAAGTATTTCTGAGCATGCTTATTTTTAATATTGAGGGATAAAATAGCAGGGAAGCCTCTAGTAAGAAATGTGAATAAATGGGAAAGAGGGGGGAAAGAAGAGAAGAAGAGATAAAGGAGCCAGGCATGTGGAGGCACTCCTGTAATCCCAGCACCTAAGAGGAGAATGCAAACAAATCAGACATTCCAGGTCAACCTTAGCTATATGGCAAGTTTGAGGCCAGCCTCAGCTACTTGAGGCCATGTCTGAAGGAAGAGAAAGGAAAGGAAGGGAAGGGAAGGGGAGGGGAGGGGAGAGGACGGGAGGGGAGGGGAGGGGAGGAGAGGGGACAGAAGGGGATGGGAGGGGCGGGAAGGGGAGAAAGGGGAAGGGAAGGGGAGGGAAGGGGGGAAGGGAGGGACAGGAAGGAAGGGGACAAGAGGGGACAGGGAAGAAAGGAAACACTAATGAGGAAAAGTAGGAAAATGGAGATGATGTTTATGGCAACAGTAATCCTGGTAATGAAGAAAGAGGAAAAGAAAAGCAGACTGTGATAGGGCAATTTTTTCTATCATCTATATATTGTGAATTAACTACTAACACTTTAGAGCATTATCCTAGGGGCAACAGAAGTTCTTGAGTTTGGCAGAAGGCTCAAAAGGCTAGACACCTGAACTCAGCTAAAGGCAGCTCAAAAATGTCATCCCAGGGCTGGAGAGATGGCTTAGTGGTTAAGGCAGTTGGCTGCAAAGGCAAAGGACCCAAGTTCAATCCCCCAGTACCCATGTAAAGCCAGATGCAAAAGGTGGCACATGTGTCTGGAGTTCATTTGCAGTTGCTGGAGGCCCTGGAATGCCCATTCTCTCTATCTGCCCCCTCTCATAAATAAATAAATAAATAAATAAATAAATAAATAAATAAATAAATAAAATATCAAACATATATAATGTTTTTTTAAAGTCCAACCCAAAATGTGTCTTAATTCTGAGTAACTCAATCACCTTAGTCACATGGCTATTGAAGTTTGAAGAAAAGAACTTATTGTAGCCTGACCTCCTACTATGACCCCTCCACTCCCCAAAATAGCATTAAAAAACACATACCTTCCATGTACCAGCAAAAAGCTCCATTGAAGCAATGGGGCACTTTCCAATCTTTTGTTTCCTATATACCTCATGTATCACTTGGAGCTCTTTATTCAAAGTTAAAGTTACTAATATTCACAGACAGTAATAATAATGGTTGTAGCTACCAATATGATGCTAATGATGAATAACAAGTACCATATCTAAAACATGAGTAATACTTATAACTAAAACATACTAAATACTGTCTGGAATTTGTCTCTTTGTTTCTTGTAACCTCTAAGTACTATTACTACCTTCATTAGAGTGATTACTATAATAAAACTTTCATGAGCTAAGTAATTAGCTCAATGTGACACAGCTAGCAAGAGGCAGAGTTGGGATTCAAACCAAGTGTGAGTCTGCATGGATCCAAATAAAAGTTGGTTTGGAGGGAAAGTGATTCTACAAGTCAAGTTTGCAAATGAGGTCAGTCTAGTAGGGTAAGCCAAGTCTTTCCCAAATGTGTGGTAGGCATGGATGAAAATAACAGCTCTAGGAACATGGATAAGTTGATATTTAGCCTATGGAATTGTGGAGTAAATTTTCATTCCACAATTGAGAGGAGAAAGCTGACCTCAGAGTATGAAAAAATAAGATAAGCCAACCACCAGCGACTGAAGAGATTCTAGGATGGTGGAGTAGCGGTGCCCAACCCTCACCTCCTCTACAAAGGACCGAACAAATAAATTTCTTCAAGTTCAAGGTAAGTGGCCACGGATGAGTGCTGGAACCTAACAAGAGTAACACTGAACTCCTGTGAGTCACAAAGACCTGTGAGAGAGACATAAAGGAATGGAGCCCACCCACAATTATAATTCCATGGCCAAGGACCTCCCAATAGTACAGGAGAATGTTGCCAGATGGTTCCAGAAGACCCTATCACCATGGACACTAGAGATCCTAGCTACAGGAGAGTCCTCTAATTCTCATAGACCAAGTTAGGAGCTACCTGGAGTACATTAGATTTGCCTTAGAGGAGCTCACCTTGTCTCCCTCAACCTCCAGAACATAGGCTACCACAGCATGGCTAGACCACACAGTTTAGGTGTGACCTTACCACTCAGCCCATGCAGAGCACCATGCTATAATAAATGTTTGTTCATTTTTGTGTCACGGGTATCCAGTCACTCTCTTGCATATGGTAGGACACAATAAACATACCAGCAGTATCTATGCAGGGTTCAAGATACACTTCTGAACAAGGTACCCATGAGAACCTCAATTATATGAAGAGTCATTAGCAAATGGGAGAAGGCCAAAGAAATGACAAAATCTGCAATATGGTTAATCCAGACTGTCAATTTACATGGACTAAGAAATAGTTAGTAGGACTTCTGGTTAAGATGGTGGTGCAGGTACCATGCCAAAGCAGCGTCGGGGGGAAAAGGGAAAGAAAAAAAAAACAGCAAAATACACACTTTTACTAAAAATTGAGGTGTATAGGAAATTGAAATGGCAGCAGAGAAGTAGGAGAGATCCACAGCATCCAGAGCTGACACAGGCCGGCAGAAGTGGCTCCACCAAGTCCACCAGAGCACAGCGTGTGACCACGGCGGCAGCATGCCAGCCAGCCACCAGGCTCAGCTTGAGCCACAGGGAAAGCCAGGTGAGGGTATGTTCCAATCACACCGGAGCACTCCACAAACTCAAGAAATGTGAAAGGAGAACAACAGTGAACAACATAGGAGCAGATCACAAGGTAGAAGAACATGTGGAACAGCGAACTAGAGCAGCATCGGCAGCCTCCCCTCCCCCACCGCCAGTGCCCAGCTCCCACGAACACAGCAGCGGTCCAAGGACCGGGCCACACCTACTTGAACGAACAGCAGGACTCAAGCAGGAGCAGAGGTAACTGGGATTACACCAGGGAAGGGTCTCACCTGGTCACAAGATGACAGAAATCAGAAATCTTAACCTCCTTGTTGTCAGGATTAAGGGAGTGGGTGAGACACCACACAGCCTAAGGGACAGACAGAGGATCTGGTTGTCATAATACCTACTCTTGGATAAATACTCTGTGCTGTTTTTCATTGAAAGTGTACATTGTTTAGTTAAATTTTAGAAACAATCTGTATTTGGTTCCACTCAGCCTACTTGAATACTCTCATAGCAGGCAAAACCAACACCTAGGGTTACTTTTGTAGATACTCTGAGACTCTTGAGAGCCACACCTAGCGCCTTAAGCTCCTGCCCTGAAGATATATAACATCAGATTGATTGATACATCTAATAATACCCAGCAAACTAGAAAATTCAATCATTAAATAATCCAGGATGCAAAAATATATACATTATAACACAAGAAACACCAAAAATCAAGTCAATATAAATCCACCAAAAAGTATTAATGCATCAGAAATGACCTCCAGTGAGATTGCGTTAGAGGAAACGCCTGAGAAAGATTTCAAAAGAATGATTATAAATATGTTCAAAGGGCTGGAGAGATGGCTTAGCAGTTAAGCGCTTGCCTATGCAGCCTAAGGATCTCGGTTCCAGGCTCGACTCCCCAGGACCCACTTTGGCCAGATGCACAAGAGGGCACACACGTCTAGAGTTCGTTGGCAGTGGCTGGAGGTCCTGGCATGCCCATTTTCTCTCCTTCTCTCTATCTGCCTCTTTCTCTCTCTGTCTGTCGCTCTCAAATAAATAAATAAAAATAATTCCAATAAATAAATATTTTCAAAGAAGTCAAAGAAGAAATCAAAGGAATGAAAGAGGAAATCAAAGAATCAAAGAAAGCACAGGACACCAATTTAATGAAATAAAGAGGTCAATACTAGACATAAATAAGGAAATAGAAATAATAAAGAAAAACCAGTCAGAATTACTACCAAGAAGAACACAGTTAATGAAATAAAAAACTCTGTAGAAAATCTCACCAGTAGAATGGATGAAGGAGAGGACAGAATATCTAAGCTAGAAGACCAGGTGGCAGATCTAATACAGTCCAACAAAGAGAAATACAAACTAATAGAAAAGCATGAGTGGGAATTTCAATATATTTGGGATACTATGAAAAGATCAAACATAAGAATTCAGGGCATAGTAGAAGGAGAAGAATCTCACTCCAAAGGCATAGTAGGCATCTTCAACAAAATCATAGAAGAAAACTTCGCCCAAATTGGGAAAGAGGTGACAATGCAGATACAGGAATCCTTTAGAACACCAGCCAGACAAAACCTGGAAAGAACCTCTCCTCGCCATATTATAATCAAACTACCAAACACACAAACCAAAGAAAAAATATTGCAGTCAGAGAGAAAAATCAAGTTACCTACAAAGGCAAGCCTATAAGGATTACAGCAGATTACTCAACACAAACTTTAAAAGCCAGAAGGGCGTGGAGTGATGTATTTCAAGTCCTGAAAGATAACACCTGTCAACCAAGGTTACTTTATCCTGCAAAGCTATCCATTCAGATAGACAGAGAAATAAGGACATTCCACAACAAAAACAAGCTAAAGGAGTATTTGAAGACAAAACCAGCTCTACGGAAAACACTTGAAAGAATCCTCCATGCTGAAGAAAAAGAAAAACAGGCATATAAGGAACCAGGAAAAAAACAAACAATACTCAAATACTAGTTAACACAAGAGAGCAAAGGCAAAACCAGAAAAACTACAAAACAATGGCAAAAATGAATACACACCTTTCAATAATATCTCTTAATATCAATGGCCTCAATGCCCCAACCAAAAGACATACGTGTGTAGACTGGGTTAAAAAGCAGGATCCTTCAATTTGTTGCCTCCAAGAAGCCCACCTTTCTACAAAGGGTGAACAATATCTTAGGGTGAAAGGTAGGAAAACAGTGTTTCAAGCAAATGGACCTGGAAAACAAGCAGGGGTTGCTATCCTAATATCTGACAAGGTAGACTTCAGTCCAACATTAGTTAAGAAAGATAAGGAAGGCCACATTATATTGATTAAAGGCACCCTCCAACAGGTGGACATTACAATCCTAAACATATATGCACCTAACATGGGGGCCCCCAAATCCATCAAATAAGTGCTATTAGAACTAAGGTCACAGATAACACCAAACACAGTGGTAGTGGGGGACTTCAACACCCCACTCTCATCAACTGACAGGTCATCCTGAGAAAAAATGAACAGAGAGGCATCTGGACTAAATGAGGTCATAGAAGGAATGAACCTAACAGATATATACAGGACATTTCATCCAAATGCTGCAGAATATACATTCTTTACAGCAGCACATGGAACATTCTCTAAAATAGACCATATATTAGGACACAAAGCAAATCTTAACAAATACAGGAAAATTGAAATAATTCCTTGCATTCTATCTGACCACAATGGAATCAAACTACAAATCAATAGCAAGAAAAGTTATAGAGCATACACAAAATAAGGGAAATTAAACAACACACTACTAAATGATGAATGGGTCAATGAAGAAATCAAGAAGGAAATCAAGAAATTTATAGAGTCAAACGATAATGAGAACACAACATACCAAAATCTCTGAGACACAATGAAGGCAGTTCTAAGAGGAAATTTTATAGCTTTAAGTGCCTATATTAAGAAATTAAACAGGTCGCAAGTAAACGACCTAATGCTTCACCTTAAAGCCTTGGACAAAGAAGAACAAGGCAAACCAAAAATCAGTACATGGGAAGAAATAATAAAGATTAGGGCAGAAAATAATGTAATACAAACAAACAAACAAAAAAAAAACAATCCAAAGAATCAATGAAACAAAGAGTTGGTTCTTTGAAAGGATAAACAAGATTAATAAACCCTTAGCAAATCTGAACAAAAGAGAGAAGAGATACAAATTAATAAAACTTCAGATGAAAAAGGTGACATCACAACAGATGCCAGAGAAATTCAAAAAATCATAAGGACATACTATAAAAGCATATACTCCACAAAGTATGAAAATCTGAAAGAAATGGATGATTTCCTTATTTATATGACCTCCCTAAATTAAATCAAGATGAGATTAATCACTTAAACAGATGTATAACAAGCATGGAGATCCAAGCAGTTATCAAAAATCTCCCAACTAAAAAAAGCCCAGGCCCAGATGGATTCACTGCTGAATTTCGTCAGACCTTCAGGGAAGAGCTAATACCATTGCTTCTTAATCTTTTCCATAAAATAGAAAAAGAAGGAATCCTACCAAACTCCTTCTATGAAGCCAGCATCACCCTGATACCAAAACCAGGCAAAGATAGAACAAAAAAGAAAATTACAGATGTAGATCCTAAGGAGAGAGCCACCCCATCATACCTCAAAAGGGCCCCAGGCTGAAACTAAGAAAAATTGGAGAAACAAGCAAGGGGGCTGTTTTCCTGATGAACCGGACACCAGCACAAGGGGGAAGGAGATCAGCACAGAGAAAAATCAACTCCTACCAAATCAGAGAGCCAGAGCCTCAGAGGCCCCCAACACCTCATCACTGAAGCAGACCAAAAATGAACCCAACATGGCTCAGGGATATTTTGCGGAAGAGGGGGCAGAAAGAATGTCAGAGTCACATGTTGGGTCACGATATGCAGAGACATTTAGCTTACCCATAACTGTGGGCTAACTCCACAATGCATGACCCGTATACCTCAACAAGGAGGGGCCAAGGGGAGGGGGTAAGTCACGGATGAGCCTAATAATGGTACCAAACTGACTGTATTTGCTGAATACAGAACTGACTAATAATAAAAAAAAGAAAGAAAATTACAGACCAATCTGCCTCATGAACACAGATGCAAAAATTCTCAACAAAATATTGGCAAACAGAATACAAGAATATATCAGAAAGATCATTCACCCTGACCAAGCAGACTTTATCCCAGAGATGCAGGGATGGTTCAACATACACAAATCAATAAATGTAATACATTATATAAATGGACTGAAGAACAAAAATCACATGATCATCTCATTAGACGCAGAGAAAGCGTTTGACAAAATCCAACATCCCTTCATGATAAAAGTCCTACAGACACTGGGAATAGAAGGAACATATATCAATATAATAAAGGCTACTTATGACAAGCCTACAGCCAACATATTACTAAATGAGGAAAAACTGGAAGCTTTTCCACTAAAATCAGGAACAAGACAAGGGTGTCCTCTGTCCTCACTTTTATTTAATATAGTACTGGAAGTCTTAGCCATAGCCAATAAGGCAAGAGACACACATAAAAGGGATACAAATTAGAAAGGAAGAGATCAAGTTATCATTATTTGCAGATGACATGATTCTATATATAAAGGACCCTAAAGAATCTACTAGCAAACTGTTAGAGCTGATAAAAACCTACAGCCATGTAGCAGGATACAAAATAAATACACAGAAATCAGTAGCATTCCTATATGCTAACAACAAACACACAGAGGATGAAATCAGAGAATCACTCCCATTCACAATTGCATCAAAGAAAATAAAGTACCTTGGAATAAACCTAACCAAAGAATAAAGGATCTCTACAATGGAAACTATAAAACACTCAAGCGAGAAATTGCAGAAGACACTAGGAAATGGAAAAACATCCCTTGCTCCTGTATTGGAAGAATCAATATTGTGAAAATGGCAATCTTACCAAAAGCAATCTACACATTTAATGCAATCCCCATCAAAATTCCAATGGCAATCTTCATGGAAATAAAAAAAAATCCAAAAATTCATTTGGAATCATAAAAAACCATGAATATCTAAAATAATACTGAGCAACAAAAAAAAAAGGTTGGTGGTATCACCATACCGGGTTTTAACCTATACTACATAGCCCTAGTAACAAAAACAGCGTGGTACTGGAACAAAAGCAGACATGTAGATCATTGGAAGAGAATAGAGGACCCAGATATAAGTCCAGACAGCTATAGCCACCTGATATTCGATAAAAGTGCCAAAAATACTCATTGGAGAAAAGACAGCCTCTTCGGCAAATGGTGCTGGGAAAACTGGGTATGTATCTGTAGAAGGATGAAAATAGATTCTTCTCTCTCTCCATACACAAGAATTAAGTCCAAAAGGATAAAGACCTTAACATCAGACCGGAACCTCTGAAATTGCTAGAGGAAAAAGTAGGGGAAACCCTTCAACATATTGGTTTTGGCAAAGAATATTTGAATATAACCCCAATTGCTCAGGCAATAAAACCACAGTTTAACCACTGGGACCTCATGAAATTACAAAGATTTTGTACTGCAAAGGACACTGTGAATAAAGCAAAGAGGCAACCTACAGAATGGGAAAAAATCTTTGCCAGCTATATATCTGATAGGGGATTAATATCTAGGATATACAAAGAACTCACAAAGTTAAAGAGCAAGAAATCAAACAAGCCAATTAAAAATGAACTGGATACCAGCACAAGGGGGAAGGAGATCAGCACAGAGAAAAATCAACTCCTACCAAATCAGAGAGCCAGAGCCTCAGAGGCCCCCAACACCTCATCACTGAAGCAGACCAAAAATGAAGCCAACATGGCTCAGGGAAATTTTGCGGAAGAGGGGGCAGAAAGAATGTCAGAGTCACATGTTGGGTCATGATATGCAGAGACATTTAGCTTACCCATAACTGTGGGCTAACTCCACAATGCATGACCCGTATACCTCAACAAGGAGGAGCCAAGGGGAGGGGGTAAGTCACGGATGAGCCTAATAATGGTACCAAACTGACTGTATTTGCTGAATACAGAACTGACTAATAAAAAAAAATAATAAATAAATAAATAAAAAATATTTTCTAAATATAAAAAAAATGGGCTATGGAGCTAAATAGAGGGTTCTCAAAAGAAGAAATACAGATGGTATATAAGAATCTAAAAAATGTTCCACATCCCTAGTCATCAGGGAAATGCAGATTAAAACTATGAGATTCCATCTTACTCCTGTCAGATTGGCTACCATCATGAAAACAAATGATCACAAATGCTGGTGGAGATGTCGAAAAAAGGAACCCTTCTACACTACAAGATTGGGAAAGCAATCTACTCCAGCCATTGTGGAAATCAGTGTGGAGGTTGCTAAGACAGCTAAAAATTGATCTACCATATGACCCAGCTATTGCACTCCTAGGCATATATCCTAAGGACTCATCCCATTTCCTTAGAAGTACATGCTCAACCATGTTTATCGCCACTCAATTCATAATAGCTGGGAAATGGAACCAGCCTAGATGTCCCTCAACTGATGAGTGGATAATGAAGATATGGCACATTTATACAATGGCGTTCTACTCAGCAGTAAAGAAAAATGAAGCTATGAAATTTGCAGGAAAATGGATGGATCTGGAAAGGATTATATTAAGTGAGGTAACCCAGGCCCAGAAAGCCAAGCACTGAATGTTCTCTCTCACATATGGATCCTAGCTACAGATGACTGGGCTTCTGTGTGAGAAGGAAAAAACTCAGTAGCAGAGGCCAGTAAGTTATAAAGGGGATATAAAGGAAAGAGAAAGGAAGGGAGGAGGGTACTTAACAGGTTGGTATTGTATATATGTAAGAAGGAGAATAGATTAACGGGGGTGAAAAGGCCCAAAGTGAGGTCAGGGGAAGAGATTGAGTAAAGGGAAGGTGGAGAGAAGGCTAATCAAAATCTAAGAGGATACAAATAAATCATATGGAATCCTTCGGTTTTGGACATGGAACACTCAGGAGCCATAGATCATTGTTAGAAAATTTTCAGTGCCAGGGATGGGATACCTCAGGTGAGTTGTTGGCCAGGGAGGTCCTGATGCCCCCAAAACATGATAGGCCATTGCTGAGGCCCTTGGTTTCCCACCAGGAATACATGTTAAGACCCTATTGCTGAAGACTCCACATACTTGGGCTGCAAGGCCACTGAGAAGTCCTGCTGGAACTGAGCTGATAACCTCCTCCATGTAGACCAGCTGACAGAAAGCTGGAAGAAGCCATTCTACATGTAGTTCAATGGGAGAAAGAGATACCACCAGTGAAGATACTCAACAGTGGACACTGCAAGCCTTATAATTGGCCAGCCAGGCCAAATGAGCCAAAGGTGGGAATAGTGGCACGTCTGTCATGGTGGAAACCAACTGCCCTCCAATTGGACTGGAGGCCCACTCTATGGGAGGGGATACATCCCTGATACTGACAACTTAAAACAGGGGTAGTCATGAGCCCTAGGGGTGTAACATCTGCTGATGTCTGGAAAAATGTATATACTATGCTTATCAAACTACCCAGTAAGCACTTCTCTTAATATTCATACCCTTATATTAATGCTACTCTCACTTTGGGTAGAGAATCTTCTCTTTTCAGATGGAAGTGACCTTGGGACGACTCAGAAGGTATCATAGTGCTGGAAAGAAGTGACTGGAGTACTGAGTAACATCTCGATCACACCTTCCAAGGCTCAGGGTCTAATGCGGAAGAGGTGGCGGAAAGAATGTAAGAGCCAAAGGAAGGGTAGGACTCCTTACAACGTGCTCCCTCCAAACATAAAATAGCCTGGATATCCATGACCTCATAGTGCCTGACACTACCTACACAAGATCATCATAAGAGGAGGAAAAGATCATGACATCAAAATAAAAGAAAGACTGATTGAGATGGGGAGGGGATATGATTGAGAATGGAATTTCAAAGGGGAAAGTGGGGGGAGGGAGGGTATTACCATGGGATATTTTTTATAATCATGGAAAATGTTAATGAAAAAAAAAAGAAATGGTTAGTAAACATGGCAAAGCTCACCTCTGGGTGTGTCTGTGAGGGCATTTCCAGGGACAACTGGAGAATAAAGGCACATCTCTAATGAACAGATTTATCCCTTGATGGATTCATTATGTGATAGCATTATTAAGAAGTAGGAAGTGGGAATGCCTTGGAGGAGGTAAGTCCTTACCTCTTCCTGTTTACCCTCTCTCTGTTTTCTGCTTACACTGAGGTAAAGCTTCTCAGTCATGGGGTCTCTTCACCATGATGTTCTGTCCAAGCGCATGAGGCCAAGCAAACATGGACTAGACTCTGTGAAACCAGGAGCCAAACAAAACTTCCCCTTAAGTTGTTTATGTCAGGCATTCTGCCACAGCCATGAGAGAAATAACTAATACATTCTGCATGGGGATAAGAAGCCAAAAGATTTAAGTCTAGATGAACAACAGGCAAGAGAGAGGGGCACAGTCCCTCAGACATAATCCTCTGCTGAGGAAACTCACTGCTGCTTTCTCATGTGCAATCTTTCAAGATTTAAACACCAAGTTCTCCACTACAACTGGCACCTAAAAACCACAGAGCTTTCCCCTTTAAAAGGCATGCTGGCAGCCACAAAGATCCATAACTCTCTCTGCTTGGATCCTTGGCAAGACAGTCACATCTCCAATGCTGCTGGAGGATGGTCTGTTCTCCTTCCCCAAAAATGCTAGTCCTCATTGGACATTCCAGGATGCTAGTCCTCACTGGATGTGAAACTGCCTTACGCGTTCATGCAAATTATATGTACAGGCAGTGAGGCATCCCACAAAGCTGTTTCCCTCTCCCAAGTAAAAAGCACTTTCTCCACATTCCAGTGGCCTCAGGCCTGGAAGACACACTTCTTCACAAGCACACAGCACATCAATGTGGTAATTACCTTAGAAAGTGGTTTTCCCGTGTATTTGACTATTGAAAATATAACACACTGCCTCTCTTTCCATGCTTCTCACAGAATTATGTAAATAGATCCAAAGCAAACTGTTTAAATGATTATAAAATGGATTTACAAATGATATGTTACCAGACAAGAATACTGAAAAATAAAATAAATATTTTAATACTCTGCTGTTTTACAGCCACCAAAATGAAAATATGAAGTAGGTAGCAAGGGATTCTTCTCAGTGGATGACACCTTCTGAGTAAGGAACATCTTGGGCTTCGCTGGCTTGACATTCAAGGTCAAAGGTCTCATATACAAGCATATAAGAGTGATGTCTCTCTGGAGTTCAGACCATATGTAATAAAAACAATTGAAGGAAGAAACTAGATTTGAAGAATGTAACAGGGACCCACAAAATAGAAGGATAGTTCTCAACTTTTAGCAGACACAAAATTACCTGGGAGGTTGTACAAATAGATGTGCCTATACTTAAGTGTCAGAAGTTCTGATCCATGAGTCAGAGCTGGAGTCCAGAAATGTTCAAACTCCCAGGTAACAGTCACCCTGATGGTCCCAGATCACACTCCAATAAGCTTGGAGGAAACAAGCACAGATTTCTACCCAACAGTGGTGGGCCCTTTCTTGTGCTGCTTTTGCAGGATGTCCCTCCCTAACATGTTGGAACTATCAAGCCAAGGTTCTGCCTCATCTGCTAAGAGGGTGAGCATGTGACCCAGGTGTCCAATCACCATAAATACAATAATGACTCTAAAGTTGAACAAATGGCCAATCAGAGCCCACTTAGATGCCAGAAGGAAATGCTCCCCTTCCTTCCAAGATCTTAGGAATAAGGGCCGTGTGAGCTGGAAGCTACAAGTTCATTCCTTTCAATTCCACAGAAATGTTAAGACCTCTGCCAGTGACACCACAATGAACAGTGAAATAAAAGAGGCACCTGTATCCCAACTTAATCCACTAACAGCTCTGCCTCCAAGCTGTACCCTTCCCACCTCATCCTGCACACGTTTGCCAAACCCACCCTTCATAGACTTTGGGTTTCAAAGTGGTCAGCTCACAGGAGTACCCCAACTTATCCCATTTCACTCTGAGCTGGTCCTAGTACACAACTCCCTTATTCTGCAGATACCCTGGCGTGAAATTCTAGGACATCACAGTTCTGTGTGCTGAGGATTTTGTCAGGGCTGCAGCAACTGGTCCACCTATTCCAGTGGACCTGACTCACTTCCTTCTGTAAAGCAATGGTTTCTACAGGCCTCACTTCAGAAAGAATACACTGAAGTACTTTTTATCATGCCACAGCATCCTACTAGTAGACCACTTATAATTTTAGCTAGATCTGTCAGTCTTAAATCCAATTTCCAATATCACGATCAGAGTACCATCATATTTCTGATGGCCTGAAAGTTCTATAGGCTGCTGGTGATGACTAGTAAATAATGGCTGAATTCACTCTTAATCTGCAAATATCATCCCATGGCCCTCTTTCCCTCTCCCCCTTATTACACTGTTGCTTCCCTGCCCCAAACTCTCTCCATCCTATCCTCACCTCTCTGCCACAGTCAAATCTTTCATCAATTATCCCACCCATCTCAACCCTGCTCCACCCTTGAGCCTTCTTCCAAGGATCAAGAGCATAATCCTAACCCTAGTTGTCAATATTCTTAGCCTTTAGGACACTGCCAAGCCAGGCATGATAGCACACACCTGTAATCCCAAATTTGTGAGGCTGAGGCAAAAGAATGAGTTCTGGGCCAGCCTGGGCTACATTGAGTCCTTGTTCACTGCCTTCATAGAAAGACACTCTGAAGAGGGTATATATGGGTATTAAATATGTGGGCTCTGAACCCTAAGTTTTGGAATTCATTACAGCTCTACCCCTTAATGTTTACTTCACCTCTCCAGCTTCTAGGTCTCCACCTGCAGAATGGAAGCTGTGCTGATAATGGTAAACACTTTAAAGATGTTTGTTATGTCAGCACAAGTAAAGCATTCAATATGGTACAGACACAGAGGAAACTTTCCATCCTTATTAGCCACTTGTATTGGCAATACAAGAATATCAGGAAGACTTTTCTTTCCCAATCAATAAACCAAAAAGTGCTGCTGCTCAATTATCACACTTCACATGGCATTGTCATCTTTAATCTATAACCAGAGTGTTGAAATTCATATGGCTATTCTTTTTTAACTCAGGTATTTGACCCCACATCTGTCATATTATAGGTCTCCAACAAGGGTGTTAAATGAATGAGTCTATCAATAATAATAATTATCATCTAATGAGAATCTATTCTGCACACATCATTTCATATGTTTATGTAATCATCAAAACAACCCGAAAAAATTGGTGCTGGTTTTTCCATTTCCACGATGAGAGAAATGAAGGATCAGAGATGTTAAATAACTCACTCAGATGCAAACAGCTGATAAATAATGTCCTGTCCCCACTATAGCAGTATTTTCCTATCCGTTTTTGAAAGAAAAAATAAATTTAAGTGACTCATGTCATGCTAGGCAGTTGGATACCTTTTCTTGTCATATTGATGGATTTTGGTTCTCCCCAGATTTTACTGATTATAAACACACACACACACACAGAGAGAGAGAGATTCTCGAACCAATAGTAAGAGCATCTTACTATGGATGTAGCAGGAGACAAGCCACCTCTAGCACATCTGCCAAGCCCAGGAGACATTACAGAGGATGTGGCAATTTAAACATGAGTGCTGCTCTCACTGCTAGCCTGACAACCTGCTTCAGGGAGACGGTGATTGACACTCAAGACTCATCAAAGCATAAATCCAGAGATTGCAGAGAGCTCAACACTAAAGTAGATTTATGATACATCTACTAAGGCTCATGGAACATTGTGGAAGAGGAGGTGGAAAGGTTGTAAGAATCACAGTGTAGGATGGAGTATCCTGAGGCATTGCCCATCCCCTCATTCTCCCCCCCCCCCCACACACACACATACACACAAGAGTAACTCACTGCTGCATTCATAACCTCATGGTGAATACCAGTAATCCCACTGAGGAGGGCCCTCAGTGGAATGGGAGTAGGGGAGAAAGGACATAAAAGCATAATATAAGGGGAATGGGACCAACACATGATCTGTTCATACAGTCAAGTACATAATTAATCAAATAAAATAATCAATTGAAACTGTTGTACATACTTCAGTGTTTTTAATCATTTGATAAATAACTGGATTCTTCTTTCTTTCAAAATTGTTCTACTATAATACTGTGATATTAAATGGTATACTACAAGGATCATGTAACAATCTCATAATATTAAAATGAATTCTGCTTTGTTCCCATTTAACATGTAATATAAAGCTAGCAGATTTAGTTTAAATTATTTATGAAAGCAAAGAGTATACGAGTTGATTTCAGGACTGAGTTTGACTAAGTTGCAAGACATCCAAAGAAAGGCAAAAAATCTTTTATGAACTGATATTTAGAATTCTAAATTTTACACTAATTTTTACATATAATTGTTCTAAATGATAAGATGCAAGAGGTTTCTAGCTGGTATTCTTTACAAATAACACATTGCAGGTGTGGAGTCATTATTCTCAATAACTGAAAAGGCAAATTGGGTATAATTGTCACTATGTTTTCTATTTTTAACATTGGTGCTGAGGGATATTTCAGTGCACCATGTAAGACTTTTTATCAGCTGAAAGCAACTTTCAAAGCTGCTAAAGGTCAGTTTGAAGTAAATGTGCAGGTTTACTGGGATATTTTTGTTCTCATTAACTGGCTGCATTTCAATATCATATTCTATGTACTTTCTATTGTCAAATCTTTGCCTAGCACAGAAGTGCCTTAAATAATTTATGACTATAATACAGAAAACCAAACTGACTCAAAATGACCCCAGAATTTTACTGTGGAGTGCTTAGACAAGGAGATGTCTGAGATCAGCTTTCCCTGGTGGAACGGACAGGCTGTATCATGAGACCAACAGCATATACAGAGTCCTGGAATGTATCCCAGGGTCTTCAAGTGCTGAAAGACAGCTGGCACTGCCAAACTCCTAAAAACAGCTAAAACATGACAAATCTGCTTATTACCCCAGTGACATGTCTTGCCTGATATAAGAAAAAATGCAATAATCAAATTGTCCTCCCCTCATGTTGTAGATTGAATGTGAAATGTTTCATGTTTGAACACTTGGTGTCCAGTTGGTAGCCCTGGGTTGGGAGGTTTTGGTTATGGGTTTAGCTGGCAAACACACTGCCACATGGGCAGTCTTCCAGGTTGCAGACCAACTCCACTTCCACTGGTACTCACTCTCCATCCTGATTGCAAATGTGGTGTGGCCAGCCACCTAAATGTGCTTCTGATGCCAGACCTTCCCTGTTGATGAACTACATCTCTAAACCATCAACCAAAATACTTCTTTCCTCTCTTACTTCTATCTTATATTTTGTCACAGGAACTAAAAAGAATAGCTAACATACTCTACTAGAAAGTAAATGTACATGGTGTGTTCTAGAACTCTCTGATCCCACGTATCTCTCCACAAGTTTTTTTTTAATTAGAAATAAAGTATGCTTGTTTTTCAATATAAAATCCTGCAGATAAACTTAGCCACCACTGATCTAAGATATAATATTAACTACAGAAGTCTAAGATGTGGAAAGAAGAGGAAAACTCAAAACAGGAGTTGGAGTTGCTAATGCATCTAAGACTTTGGTTTGGGCTGATGAAGATTTCAGTAGGGCAAAACCCATACAAAGAACTCCCTCAGAAGATGGCCTGGCAAGGGCAACAAAATTAGGCTCAGGTAAAAAGCCATGGAAAGAAAGAGGAAAGATGGGAGAATGAAGGTGTTTGAGTGCAAAGCTAGGATTAAAAATAGCTCAAAAAGAATCGCTAAATTACCAGGAGCTGAAGCCCCTAGGAAAATTAATAAGGAAGCTGAGTTAAGGGAAAATGAATGCCCTGAGAGCCACCACAGAATCGTGAGGAGGGGAGTGAGCTTGCCTGGAGGTAGTACAAACCCAGGGGACACTCCTAAGGGGAAGTTACCTTTCATCTCTAGCTACCCAGGTCCCAGAAGGGAAATAACATTGCTTCCAATAAATTCTAAAGATTAAGGTGGTTAAGGTACATGGAAGCTTGTCACAAGATAAAAGATGTCATGAAGGCCCCATATCTAGATTTCTGACATTCTCTCCCAATAAGGTGAATATCACACCATGAAATGAATCTTATGCAAAGGAGCAATGCTTATCTTGGGATTTTTACATTGTTTTCTGTACTGGAGATCTTTTAGTTCTCTGGACCCTCACCCACCCATCCCCCTGAGTGTACTACTGAGAGATATGCTGCATACACTCACTAGCAGAACCCCATTCTCATGGCTGGACCAAGAGTGGGACAAGAGGTGTCAAAGGTGCTACTGTCAAGGAAACCAAGGCTCAGAGCCATACAAGTGCTCATCCTGTGAATGAGTGTTCCAGGCTTCACCCTGGCAGGGAGTGCTCCAGGCCTCATCCTGGGAATGGGTGCTCTATGCCTCATCCTAGGAGTGAGGACCTCCTTAATTGTTGATCTCTCACTTTCAATGTCCTACTCTCAGCCCTATTTAGGCCCTTTAGTTTCTGACTGGTTCTACCCATGGGAGCATCTAATAGGAAGTCAGGGAGAGGGTGAACTATGAGGTCAGGCATTTGTTCCCCTAGACCCTAACTTTAAAGGCATCTCCCATGACTGGTAGCTTCTAGCAGGCCAATATCCAACTACCAATATCCAACATGCTTGCTCGCTCTCTCTCTCTCTCTCTCTCTCTCTCTCTCTGTCTCTCTCTCTCTCCTCTCTCAGAGCTCCAAAGTGAAAATAGTCATCTCACTGCTACTAGCCCCGATAACTGAATTGTCTTTTATGATTTCTCTACTTTTACACATCTGTGAAAATAAATTCTCCTTGAATCATTTTGTTCTGGTGATGTGATCTTCTTATTGAGAACTTAACAATACATATCCCTCATCCAGGCATTGCTACTTGTAGAATTCTATCTATGTGTCAGTTATTTCATGAATCTAGTTATTATCTTGTGAGTAGCCCAACTATATTGTCTCATACCTTTTTATATTAAAAGTATTAATTTTGTAAATGAAAACATTTCTTTTCAAATAGATCAGTTTTGCATGGCTATTTTATCCTCAAAGAAAGACGTAAAAGTTGTTGCAGTCTCTCCTAATTCCTGTAAGACCGTGAGGGCCAGGAGGACCTTCATAACCAACAGTGCTGCAGAAGGATTAGGAAAATGAGTTTAGAGCTGGGCTGGGTGTGGTTGCACATGCCTGTAATCCCAAAACTCAGGAGACTGGGGCAGGAGGATCATTGTAAGTTTAAAGCCAGCCTGAGATACATAGCAAGACACTGTCACACAAACACAGACATGAAGAAGAAAGAAAGAAGGGAGGGAGGAAGGGAGGGAGGGAGAGAGAGAAGAAGAGGGGGAGGGGAGAAAGAAGGAAGGGAGGGAGGAAGCGAGGGAGGGAGAGAGAGAGAGAAGAAGAGGGGGAGGGGAGAAAGAAGGAAGGGAGGGAGGAAGGAAGGGAGGGAGGGATAGAAAGAAGGGAGTGATAAGATGAAGGGAAGCATGGCAGAAGGGAGGGGAAAGAAGGGAAGGAGGGAGGGAAGAAAGAAAGGAAGAGAGGAAGGAAAGGAAAAAAAGGGTCTGGGAAGATGACTCAGTGGCTAAAAGCACTTATTTGCAAAGTCTGCTGGTCTAGGTTCAATTCCCCAGTACCCATGTAAAGCCAGAGGCACAAAATGGAAATGGTGCACATGTGTGTGGCAAATGTCCTGGTATGCCCCTACTCACCACCTCTCTCTTCTCTTCTCTTCTCTTCTCTTCTCTTCTCTTCTCTTCTCTTCTCTTCTCTTCTCTTCTTTCTCTCTCTCTCATAAATAAATAAATAAAAATATTTTTAAAGAAAGGAAGGAAAGCGGAAGGGAAGGAGGAAGGGTAGGCTTGGGAATCAAAAAGTCTCAGATGCAATACCCAACTCATTGTGTTCTTAACTGCATAACTTTGAACAAGTCATTTACTCCAATGGACACAAAGCCATTAGCTCATTTTCTGTTCCCTACAAAATTGGTTTTTCCCTCTGAAAATAATTTCTATGTCAGTATCTATAATCAACTCCTCTATTGTGATACAGCCCCAATTAGGATAGTATTCCCACTATTGCCAGAAAATGCATCAAATCTTGACTCTTTAAATCAAAGCACTCTGAGGCTCCTTGCAAAACCATACATACCATCAGCTTCCATATTCTTCCATTCACACCTTTTCATGCCAACTGACATCAAATTGTACACACCTGAAGGAGGCAAAGTTAGATACCACCAACTCCACAGGGCAAGGTGTCTGCAGCAACAAAACGTGAGCTATTTTTGAAATGTTTCCTTCTCAAGCCCTCCTACTCCCTGTAATATCTGGCTGAGGTGTGAGTGGCTGACTCTAGCAGGTATCAGTAGCAGATGGAACCAGCTAATTATGTCTCCTCCACGGTGAATAGAGATAAAGCTGTTAATTGCTAATTGTACACTTCTCCTGTTTCCCACTGCAGGGGCTGGGCAGAGGCCACTTCCCAAACCAAATACAGACATGGTTCCAAGCTCCTGGCTGAGGAAAACAGTGGAAAGCAGCTGTAGACCCCCAGCCTTTCTCCAGGGGTATCAACCAGAAGAGGCTGATGCTTTGGGCTGGCTTGGGCCACCAAGTTCTAAACCCATGAGCATATAGCCAGTGAAAGATTCCTAACCAAAACTCCACATACGAGCAGCAAAGGACAATGTACCTGTCAGTGAGTGACATCTGGCAATTGCTTCTGGTTTGTTTTGGTATGAACTTGGCAGCTCACAACCCATGTAATACTGAGATTTCTGAACACGGGTCAGAATTCACTTCCAGGGTGAACACTCCTCCATCTTGTAAACCATAGGATATGTCTGGTAATGGTCACAGTATTTTTTCATGTGATTGACAGCTCCTTTAGGGAGCCATCCTTGCCCATTTCTCATTATATTCATTAGAGAAATGGCCCAACCATATAACTTAATGTAACAGAGCACTTCATTCCTACAGCTATAGTGATTAACTCAAGGATGGTCATGTGATGCACATTCAGCCATTCAGAGGTACCCCAAAGGCTTCAGCTGAAGTCTATTTTCTTTCGTGTGTATGTGTGGTGGTATATGGAGGCCAAGGTTCAACCTCTAAAGTTGTCATCCACCTTTTTAGAGACACGGTCTCTTATTGGCCTGGAGGCCCTCAGAAGACTAGCCTGGCTGACCAGAAAACCCAAGGACCCACCTGTTTTGCATTGCTGTTCTGGGATTACAAGCGCCATACCACCACACCTTGCACTTGTTTTCACATGGATGAACTTTACTGGATGAGCTACTGTTCAGCCCTTTTGAGCTGAATTCTTGAGAAAGACTATTCCTTGAAATTGCTGACCTGAGGATAATTTAAGCTATCAGTAGCTATCTGTCTATCTATCTACCTAGCCTTCTCCCCTTCTTCCCTCATCCTCCTATATCCCCACAGGCATCACAGGCACTACAGATGCCCTGTACCATATCTACTTGCCTGCCACTGTAATAGTTTCCAATCTAAAGTATTCTCCACCAGAGAATTTTCACTGGTTCCTCAGAGCCCTTCTTTGCAACACTCAAGTGTGAGGAAGTTGGCACACTCAAGCAATCTTTAGCCAATAGGAAATGGAAAGCAGCAAATAAGTCCCCTAGTGGCCTCATCCCTAGTGGAGCAATCCCCAGCACATGTCACACAGTTGCTAAGAAGATCATAGCATGCTTTGCCCACTGTGGTCACCTGCTCACTGGTGTGGCTTTTACTGGGTTTCTCCCATCTCCATCTCAGCCTTCTTATTCACTGCACTTTGCTTCCTGGGATGGTCTCCTGTCTTTCTTGGGTGTCTTTGAGAAGCAGGTTCCTAGATGAAAGAGGACATGTGAAAACTTTACTGGAGAAACACCTGTGAAGGTAAAGGGAGAGGGATCTAGAAAAGATGGGGAGAAGCCTCAGACCAGAGTACAAGGCCCACGTAATGAAGAAGGAAGGAGAGAAGGTGGGGCAGTCTAAGTCACAGATGGTAACATAACTCCAAGACAAATTTGGTGAGGCCAGTGAGGAGTTCTCAAGTCAAATCCACTCGTCAGTTCCCAGTTCTCAATTCAGTGGTCTCACAATGCTTGTTCACTAGCTTGAGAGTAGCCTGTAGAGAATGTAGCTTTGGCTTGAACATAATGGTGGGTCTAGTAGGGTCAAAGTGGGCTGTCAGTCAATTGTGCTTCTTGCAGCAGAAGAGATGAATGTTACATTTTCATGTCCACCAACAGCAGAATATATGAACATTGCATTTTCATGTCTCCCAAGTAATGACTGAATGCAGGGTCTGGTTTGGGTGGTTAGCTGTGGTGGTGATGGTGGTAGTAGAAGTGGGCGGGCAACCCAAACTAAGACAAGAGGGATGCCTAAGAATAACCCTGGGTAGAGGAAAGCAAAATCAAAGGCTATCGTTTGAGTTCCTAGATTCAGCCATTCATTCTGTCAGATGGCGCATTTCATGCTTCAGTTAAATGAGTCCCTATGTTTCTGTTTTTTGTTTATTGGTTTTGTCTTTGTAGCTGGTGTTTAAGCTAGCTAGAGTCAGAGTTCTGCCAATGATGATCTGAAAGCCTAGACTGATACAGACATCCTTGATATCAATTTTGACTGGTGTTTACCTGAAATTTATTTTTCTTCCCTTGGAATCAGTAAGACAGCTGTTGCGGAGGTTGACTTTTTCATTCTTTTACTTAGATAACCCATGGCAGTCATCTCCTTATCCATAGATACAGCATGGTACCTGGCTTCTTGAGGGTAGTGGAGTACACGATTATCCAACCATGGCTAGAGACCTAACTAAATCTCCACCTTAATTATTCATGAAATAGGTCTAGATGGTAAGTTGTTGATATGAGTATCTAAAAACATGTTCAACATACACAAGCATCTGCCATATTGGAAAAAAAACTTTTCTTCATTTTTCCTTAAGATAGTGTGCTATATTTTCTCTACTTTACATTTCAGCTGCTTCACAAAGGAGTCTTTGCTGCCTGCAGTACTAGTTTTGGTTGAGGGCTTGCTGAATGCCTTGCAATCAGGCTTCTGTAACTCCACATACATGATGCTTGTCAAGATTAGCCCTGAACTCCTTGGATCCAAAGCCAAGGGATTTTTTTTCTTTCTTTAGTTTATTTTCGATCCAGCATGTTAATTGTACATATTAATGGAGTTCAATGTGATGTTTCTGCACATCAGACAGTGTGCACTGATGAAATCTGGTCCTCCTGTTTAGTTAGCAGTCTAGCAGCCAAGGAAATAGCTCAAGAATCACACTCTACCTTTAATGACTGGCTCCAGGCTACAGAATGTAGCTTAAAAGACAAGCCTTGCAAAGCCTGATAGCCTGGGTTCAATTCCCCAGTACCCATGTAAGGCAAGATGCACAAAGTGGCATATGTGTCTGGAGTTCTTTTGTAGTGACAAGAGGCCCTGTCACACCATTCTTTCCCTCTCTCTCTCTCTCCTTGCAAATAAATAAAAATATTTTTTAAAAAATTTTAAAAAGACAAGCCAACTTAGAGACCACAGAGGCTAGCTTCAGAAACATCAGTTCTAACAAGAAAGAGATTTTCTATGTAGACAATAAAATAAAAAACCAAATGTTCTTTCTTCTACATAGAATCTTCCTCCTTGGGTTAATACTACCAAATATAGGTCCAATTTAAATTTACAGATCATTAGGACAATAATACTGACAACAATAATGAGTGGCTTCTGACAAGAAGTCCAGAAGTGGAAAATGAAGTTGCATCATTTTTCCCTTTAGTTTGATGGGCACAAACACCATATGTCTGTGAGGGATCAAAGTACATTTCTCCTAGTGCCTAACCAGCCTGGGCAGACAGAAGCCAAACACTCTGTACACAATGTCATTCTGTGCTTTTAAATTAAGGTCTGTCTTTAGAAAATAAGGATCATTTCTTTTGAACTTTAATTCATCCAAATGGGGATTTGTTTGTCTTTTACATAGAACCTTTGCCTCAGGGCTCTGCTAATGATAGCAAGGAACTGAGATACATAGACCTATCCATGAGAACTGGAAGAAGCTGGATGGGAAGAGATCTGGGGAGGAATCTGCTAAACGAGATAGGAACTTCAGGAAGAGCAGGCTGACCCTTCTCATTCCCGGGAGGTGAGGGGAGGGGTTGGAGGTTCCACAGGTCTGCGACTCATCAGCCTGAAGGATCAGCTCCAACATCCAGGCCATTTTATTTTCCGATGTAGGGTCTTGCTTTAGTCCAGGCTGACCTGGAATTCACTATGTAGTCTCAGGGTGGCCTCAAACTCATAGTAATCTTCCAACCAGGCCAGTTATGAATCTAGAAATACTTCTGAAAATGAGTCCAAAACCCATATTAATGAAGCCTGGTTGCCTGAGAATCATCACTGGGTTAATTAGCCACACTGCCATCTGCCCTTGTGTGCAGGTTGGTAGCAATTTATAGTGAGTTGTGTTTAAGAAATTCTATTCAGTCAAACCAATATGCAGTGTGTCTACTAAGTGGAACCCTAGGCAGATCCAGTAAAGGGCCTGAACTAGATGCCAAACGACAGGGGTTTTATGACAGCCCTACCAAGATAAACAAACATAGGAAAAATATCTTTCTAGTCGCAGCTTTCCATGTATGAAATAAAGGGAAAGAAAACAGTGCTTTCTTTTATTATTCAGTTCTAAACAAAATATATCATTATCTTTGGAAACTTAATATACAAAATCACATAAAGCAAATACACATACCAACGAAATAAAATCCATTAATTCCATTATGTGTTTAGACAGAAATACTGACCTGTTGCTACTAGAAGAATGTCACCTCATCAAAGAATATAGAATTAGGGAAGATAAAGAATTGTGAAAAGTACATGTAAGGAAAGGTATATTATGTGAGAATGATAAGAAATGAGGCAGGAAAAGTACCTCAGAGCTAGATCAGAGAAAAACATCTTAGTTTAGAACTAAATTCAGGAGAAAAAAAAATATGAGCATGGCTGGAGAGATGGCTTAGCAATTAAGGCGTTTGCCTGCAAAGCCAAAGGATCCTGGTTCGATTCTCCAGGACCCATGTAAGCCAGATGCACAAGGGGGCACATGCATCTGGAGTTCATTTGCAGTGGCTGGAGGCCCTGCCATGCCCGTTCTCTCCCTCTCTCTACCTCTTTCTATCTCTCAAATAAATAAATAAAATATATTTAAAAAGAAAAAATATGAGCATACTTTTACTGCAAAGAATTCCAAAGGCAGTGAGGAAAATCAACTGCCAGGAGTGGAGGTTAAAGACAGGGGACCCATTGAGAGGCTTTCACCATAATCTAGACAAGAAATGGGAGACTCACCCAGAACAGCAGAAATGGAGAAGATGACATGAAGCTTAGGGTTGTTCTCACTTTTGGTTAAAGACACTTCCTTTTGCAGATGGTATTTTATTCTTGGGAGACCCAGACTCATCAAGAAGACAGTCTAGTGTGCAGCAATGGTCAAGACATCTCTACCACACCTACCAGGGCTCAGGGAACACTGCAGAGGAGGTGGTGGAAAGAATAGTAATCCTGCTCTCACTGCTGGCCAAAGAAGCTTCTCTATGGATGTGGCTGTAGATACAAAGGAGATTCAAGACTCATCAATCTAAAAATAAAAGGCTGTTGAGGGCTCAGTACTAAGTAAAACATCTGAATTATGCCATTCAAGACTCAGGGACCATCATGAAAGAGAAGACAGAAAGAATGTAAGAGCCACAAGGTGGCAAGAAGTACTTTGGGACACTGTCTTCTGGACATAATCTGACTGGTGCATTCATGACATTACAGTAGATGCCATCACACCCACAAGACTGGCACAATTCTGAGCCCATCAACTGTTTGACAAAGAAAATAGAAAAAGACAAAAAGAATGAGACATCAAAACAGAAGTACTTGGAAAGAGGACAGTGCTCAATAGAGTAGGGGCAGGGGAGGGTGGACAAAAGAGGGTAATAGGATGGGAATATGATCAAATTACATTGTGTTAATGTATTAAAATTCTCAACTTAAAGATGACAGGAGCTGTTTCAGCAGTGGGTTCTGTACTGCTCAATGACTGTGGGGCATCCACGATTATCTACATCCCCATGGACTCCCAGTTGTCACACCCAGATATTTTGAGGAACAGGATGCCATTTACTAAACAGAGAATATGGCAGGGGAGTGGTTTGGGAGGAGAATAGTAAGAGGAGGTCACTCTCTCCCTTGCTGATTCTGTATCATATAAACTGCTTGCCATCTCTAGGCATGAGCCCAGCAGGAATCTAGCAATACATAAAGTCATCAACATATGTAAGGACTTAAACCATGACGGGAACTGATCTTTTCCAGGAAGACTGTGAAGTATGAGAAGACCAAGAAAACATGAACAGAGGCTTGAGGACTAAATAACCCATGAGATAAAGATAATACAACAATTTAGAGATGTGGAGAATCAGGTCCCCAACCCAACCCATTGCTACCCAAAAGACAAGGAAAGAAAAAGTGTTCATTGCTACTAGTAGTTGGGGAAGGTGAGAATAAAGGTAAGTTGGATTAGATGAAGGCACACCATATGCATGTGTGTAAATAGCTCACACCATTAGTGTGTACACTTAGTACATGCTAACAAAAATTAAAAGAAAGAGAATGAAGGAGGGAATAAACAGAAAGGAGAAGAAATGTGTCCATTGATTTTGGAGCCCCAGTACCCATGTAAAGCCAAATGCGCAAAATGGTGCATACATCTGGAATTTGTTGACAGCATTGAGACTCTGGCATGCTCTCTCTCGCTCGCTCTCTCTCTCTCTCTCTCTCTCTCCCTCTCTCTCTCACCCTCTCATCTCCTTGCAAATAAAAAATATCTAGAGGCTGGAGGGATTGCTTAGTGGTTAAGGCACTTCCCTGCAAAGCCAAAGGAAACAGGTTTGATTCCCCAGGACCCACATTAGCCAGATGCACAAGGTGGCGCATGCATCTGGAGTTCATTTGCAGTGGCTGGAGGCCCTGGCATGCCCATTCTCTCTCTGTCTCTCTCTCTGCCCCCCCCCCTTTCTCTCTCTCAAATAAATAAATAAATATATAGACTAGTTTAAGCAAACACCTGAACAAGTAGTATAAAAATAAACTCATAGGGCTGAAGAGGTGGCTCAATGGATAAAAGCACGTACTCTGTGTGGTGGTTTGAGTCAGGTGTCCCCCATAAACTTAGGTGTTCTGGATGCTAGGTTCCCCAACTGATGGCAATTGGAAATTGATGCTTTCTAGAGGCAGTACATTGTTGGGGGCTGGCTTATGGGTGTAATAGCCATTTTTCCCATGCCATTGTTTGGCACACTCTCCTGTTGCTATTGTCCACCTTATGTTGGCCATGGGCTGATGTCCACCCTCTGCTCTTGCCATCATTTTCCCTTGCCGTCATGGAGCTTCCCCTCAAGCCTGTAAGCCAAAATAAACTTCTTTTTCCTACAAGCTGCTCTTGGTTGGGTGATTTCTACCAGCAATGCAAACCTGACTGCAACACTCAGCAAACATGAAGCCCTGAGTTCAGATTCCCAGAACCCACATAAATCCAGACACAGAAGCACAAGCATTGGTAATCCCAGTGCAGCTATAGTAAAATGGGAGGTATAGACAGGGGAATCCCTAGCAAACGCACTAGTGAATCAGAGAGCCCGCTTCAAACAAGGTGGAAGGTGAAGTCCAGCACCCAATGTTAATCTCTGATCTCCACACCAGCACTATGACATGCACACACACCCAAAACTGTCACACATGCATATCATACATACACAAAGATTACAAACACAAAATAAAATAAACTCATCCACAATCCCAAACATCAAAGGTATTATAGCCTGTATATTGGAGAAGAAAGAGAAGGGATGGGGAGGGAGAAATAAGAATGGCGGGAAGGGAAGAGGAAATGAAAGGAAACTGGGAAGGAAAAGGAGCAGGGAACATAAAGAAGGAGGGAAAGAGAGAGAATAAGAGGAGGGGAGAGGAGAGAAGGGAGGAGAGAAAAGGACCAAACAGAACAGAAGGTAGAGATAGATAGAGGTAAATATAGAAAACAAATAGGAGACCAAGAATAGTGTACCAGTTACTATCTTGTTGCTGGGACAAGATACCCAACCAGAAGTATCTTAAGGGAGGGAAGAGTTTATTTTCAGCTTACAGATCCAGAGGTCAGAATGCATCATGGCAGGAGAAGAAAACCAGTTGTCACATCATCACATCATCAGAGAGAAAGTAGAGAAAGAGAACAGTGAGTGGAACCAGGCTAAAAACCCTAAAGGCCTGCCTATAGTGACACACTTCCTCCAGTAAGACTCTACTTCCTAAAGGTCCCAGAGCCTGCCCAAACAGCACCACCAGCTGGAGACTATGTGTCCAAACCTAGGAGTCAATGTGGGATACTACATTCAAACCACCAGAGATGAGACAGACAAATAGATGATAGATAGATAGATAGATAGATAGATAGATAGATAGATATAAAATGAGTATTATAGCCAGTTTCCCCTTGCCAGTGTTGGCCACACTGTCCTGTTGCTGTTATCCACCTTATGTTGGCCAGGGGTTGATGTCTACCCTCTGCTCATGCCATCATTTTCCCCTGCAATCATGGAGCTTCCCCTCTAGCCTATAAGCCAAAATAAACCCCTTTTTTCCACAAGCTGCTCTTGGTCAGGTGATTTCTGCCAGCACTGTGAACCTGACTGCAACAGTAAAGTTGGTACCAAGGAGTGGTGTCATTTGCTGCTAGATACCTGACTGTGTGACTTTGGCCTTTTGGAGCTGATTTTCAAGAGGAATGTGGAAGGATTTGAAACCTTGGCCTAAGAAATGCCTTGCCTGAATGCAGTAAGAACTATGGACTGTGAGGTCTGGCTTATGTGGGTGAGAAAGAGCTTTACCTGGACTGGGATAGAAGCAGTTTGTGTAAGAGGCTTGCTGTTATGCCTCTGTCCTATGAATTTGAGCAAGGTTATTTGCATAGAAATGGAATGGTGTGAGCAGAGGGATATAGCACAGAAATTAAATCTTTGGGCTGAAACTTCTGCCCCTTCATCTGCAATTATATGGGAGATTACAACCTTTAAGATTGGGCCAGCTGACCTGCATTGGGGCAACAGGAAGAATATAGACTCTTTTGAAGGGGCCTGAATGCTCAAAGAGTATCCTGTTCTTCAAAGTCTGCTTTATCCTCCCCCCCCACCGATTTACAAATTAGCACCCCACCTGGTATTATAGAGTATAAGAAATGGAGGAAAGAGGGCCATTGAACTTGCAACATGGTCTTGTGTTTTGGAAACGGCCATGGGCAATGTGAAGCAGGTTTCCTGGATGCCTGTGTGGAGACTGGGTGGAGCCATGAGGATGAACTGTGCATTGCAGTGGAGACCCAGTGGAGATTCTGGGACCACAAGATGGCTGCTATGGAAAAGCTGCTGGGCCCAGATGAAGTTTTCCAGGACTGTGAGTAGCGTAGCTGGAGGGGCAGAACTGGAACTCCAGAGACTTGCTGCTGGTTAGAATTATCGGACTTGGAGACTTGTCACTGGCTAGAGATGTTGGACTTGGAGTTACAGAGTTTGATGCTTGCCGTAGTTGTTTTTTTTTTTTTTTTTTTTTTTTTTTTTTTTTTTTTTTTTTTTTTATTAGTCAGTTCTGTATTCAGCAAATACAGTCAGTTTGGTACCATTATTAGGCTCATCCGTGATCTACCCCCTCCCCTTGGCCCCTCCTTGTTGAGGTATACGGGTCATGCATTGTGGAGTTAGCCTACAGTTATGGGTAAGATAAATGTCTCTGCATATCATGACCCAACATGTGGCTCTGACATTCTTTCTGCCTCCTCTTCCGCAAAATTTCCCTGAGCCATGTTGGGTTCATTTTTGGTCTGCTTCAGTGATGAGGTGTTGGGGGCCTCTGAGGCTCTGGCTCTCTGATTTGGTACGAGTTGATTTTTCTCTGTGCTGATCTCCTTCCCCCTTGTGCTGGTGTCTGGTTCATCAGGAAAACAGCCCCCTTCCTTGTTTCTCCAATTTTTCTTAGTTTCAGCCAGGGCCCTTTTGAGGTATGATGGGGTGGCTCTCTCCTTAGGGTCTACATCTATCTGAAAAAGAGAAGCAGATTCTCCAACGGAGAGTAAGTTAGCACCAGGACAAATGAGATAACCCTTACTTTTTTTTTTATAGAGAATTTAATAGGTGTAGGCCCTCTTGTAGCCCACAATTGATAGTAGCTTGATACTGGAGAGTGGGCTTATGTTTGGATATGGTTCTGACTTGTTTCCCAGCTCCAGCTATGGGTCCCATACCAGTGAGGGGATCAGTTAGCCAAATTGAGAGCAGTTGGTTCCCCACCATGGCTGTGTGCCACCACTGCACTTGTGTGGGCATCACAACAAGTTATTTGCTGCTAAGTAGGTTTGACCATGTGTTGCTTCGATAGATATTGGTCAATTTCCCCCAGTCGCCCATGTAGCACCTTCTGGCACTAGACGCGCTGACTGTCTGGGGACTGACTCTCATCCAACTTCCAGCCATGCCATTCTAATTTGCATGTCAATCACATAAGGTATCTTCAGCAGTAGGGTCTTACCACTAACCTTTGGTGGGTCATCAAGTACTCTGACAGAAATCTCTCTGTCTTTTAGGAAACCTTGTAGGTCTCTCTGATCAAAAGCTCATTGTGGATGATAGCCCCATGCTGGTTCTGGGAGTTACAGGTCAGTGCCCACTAAGAAAATGAGGAAAAAGATAACTAATATACAAGAGTTAGAGATAAGAGAGAGAGAGACAGGGAGAGGGGAAGTGAGGGAGGGAAGATGTAGGAGATTAAGGTTAGTCTTAATCTTACCCTCTCCAGTGTCTTGTGGTTCAGGTGTTCCCTGTAAGGGCCTGGTGAAGGATCAGCCATTTGGTCTGTCTTTTAGTAAGTAGAAGATTATGGTACCATTGCCGTTTGGGTCTAGATTTGTGTTTCCCACCCCTTTGATGCCCTCCCCTCCCTCCCCTTCCATCCTAGTATCTAATCTAGGAGATGCTTGCTGGGTATGTAAGGTATCTTCGGTAGATTCAGGTTAGGTGCTGTAGATGAGTGAGACTATGTGGCGATTTTTTTTCTGTGATTGGGTAAGTTCACTGAGAATGATCTGTTCCAGGTTCAACCATTTTTCCTCAAATTTCATTGTGTCATTTTTTCTTACTGCTGTATAGAATTCCATTGTGTAGATATACCACATCTTAGTTATCCATTCTTCTAGTGATGGACATCTGGGTTGATTCCAGCTCTTAGCTATTACAAATTGAGCTGCTATAAACATGGTTGAGCAAATCTCTTTAGTCTGTGGTTTGAAGGTTTTAGGGTAGATGCCCAGTAAGGGAATAACTGGGTCTGTTGGTATCTCTATACTCAGCTTTTTCAGAAGTCTCCATATTGCTTTCCAAAGTGGTTGTGCCATCCTACATTCCCACCAACAGTGGATGAGTGTTCCTACTTCTCCACATCCTCGCCAGCATTTATTTTTATTTGATTTTTTGATGCTTGCTATCCTTATTGGGGTAAGGTGGAATCTCATAGTTGTTTTAATTTGCATTTCTCTGATGATTAGGGATGCTGAACATTTTCTTAAGTGTATGTTTGCCATTTCTATTTCTTCCTCTGTGAACTGCCTGTTCAGCTCTTTGCCCCATCTTGTGAGTGGGGTGTTTGACTTCTTACTGTTTAGATTCCCAAAACTCCTGAAGGTGATTAACTCCTATAGCAAAGTAGCAGGATACAAAATCAATGCACAAAAATCAGTAGCCTTCCTTTATGCAAAGGACAAAGATACAGAAAAAGAAATAAGGGACATAGTCCCATTTTCAATTGCGACAAAAAAAATAAAATACCTTGGAATAACGTTAACCAAGGAAGTGAAAGATCTATACAATGAAAACATAAAAACACTCAAAAAAGAAATTGAGGCGGACTTGAGAAAATGGAAAGACCTCCCATGTTCCTGGATAGGCAGAATTAATATTGTGAAGATGACAATCCTACCAAAGGCAATTTACAGATTTAATGCAATACCAATTAAAATCCCCACAGTGTTCTTCACAGAGATAGAAAAAATGATCTCAAATTTCATATGGAAAGGCAGAAGGCCTCGCATTTCCAAACATATCCTCAGCAAAAGAAATACCTCTGGAGGCATCACCATACCTGATCTAAAGCTATATTACAAAGCCATAGTAATAAAAACAGCATGGTACTGGCATAAAAACAGGACTATAGATCAATGGAATAGACTTGAGGACCCGGACTTTGGGTCAAGCAACTATAGCTACTTGATATTCGATAAAGGCCCAAACAATATAGGCTGGAAAAAAGACAGCATCTTCAACAAATGGTGATGGACAAACTGGATAACCATATGCAGGAAACTAAAACTTGACCCACACATTTCACCATGCACTACACTCAAGTCCAAATGGATCAAAGATCTCAATATAAGACCAGAAACTCGAATACTACTGGAAGAAAATTTAGGAAGTACATTCCATGATATAGGAATGGAAAAAGACTTCCTGAACAAAACCCCAGTAGCTCATGAACTTAAACCATCACTCAACCAATGGGACCACATGAAGCTGAGGAGTTTCTTTACAGACAAGCATACAATTAGCAAAGCCAATAGATTACCCACAGAATGGGAGAAAATATTTGTGGGTTATCCAACTGATAGCCGTGGTTGTTTTAAATTTTGTATTGGTTGAATATTTCTTTGCTATGCCCAATGCCATCTTTTGCAGTGTGAATGTTTATTCTTTGCCATTATGGGTTTGGGGGGAATTTTTGGTATTATGGGCCAGTTAAAAGATCTTGAACTATAGGAATGTATGAACATCATTAGGATTGATTAAAACTATGGGGACTTTTAAACATGGACTGAACGTATTGCATTTTACATCATGGATGGTTATCCATTTATGGGGGTGGGGGCAGGGGCGGAATGTGGTGGTGATTCATGTGTCCCCCATAAACTTAGGTGCTCTGAGTGCTAGGTTCCCAGCTGATAGAGATTTGGGAATTAATGCCTTCTGAAGGCAGTGTTTGCTGGGGGTGGGTTTATGGGTATTATAGCCAGTTTCCCTTTGCCAGTGTTGGCCACACTCTCCCGTTGCTGTTTTCCACCTTATGTAGTCCAGGGGGTGATGTACATCTTCTGCTCATGCTATCATTTTCCCCTGCCATGATGGAGTTTCCCCTCCAGTCTGTAAGCCAAAGTAAATCCATGTTTTTTCCACAAGCTCCTCTTGGTCGGGTGATTTCTGCCAGCAATGTGAACCTGACTGCAACAGGTAGGTTAAACCCCCCAGCTTGGTCATCTCAGATACAAGAGTCTTCATACATTTTTGCCAATGTTCTATTCAAACTGTATCTTTTTTTTTTTTTTCAAGTAAACCAAGGCGTGATAAAGTTAGGAAACAACAGAATCAGATCGTTTGAACAATAATGCCAATTGTTATGAGAATTTGTGTTACACTTGTTTCTGTTCCAAGTAATTTACCCATATCCTCTCATCTTCAACTCAGGACACTACGCTGTATGGAACGTTATTCTGACTTTGAAGATAAGGAAGCTAAAATAAAGATCAACTAACTAGGATTTTCACAGGAAATAAATGGCATCAAGATGCAAAAATAAGACATTTTGTTTCCCGATATGTGCTTTTAATCACTGCACTGTCTGAAATGCTAGGAGTTTCCTGAGAGAATTGAAGACTTTACCATATTCACATCTGTATATCTTTGTATACAGGTTTGTACCTATATCTGCATAATATATATTCTTAGTACAGAAGCTAAGAAGGCACCAGTTGATGTCTGTTGAATTAACCTTTCTAAGAAAGTTCAAACAGTGGGAAAAATATAAACTATCATTCAAAAGTGGGCTTAAGAACTGAGTGTTCAGAAGTGGGGAAGATTAAAACTGAGACTAAAGAAATTCTTGAAGGCTCATAGTGAGCTGCTCAGTTGGAAGTGATGGGAAAAGGTAGAGAGAGGGAGACACAGTTTCCCCTAATACAAGCCTTAGGCAGAAAGGAAAAGTGCTCCAATGCTGGGTAGAAGGTGATATTCAAAGTTACAAAGAGAGAAGAATTTGGCTTTGAAACAGGCAATCCTAAGTGAAAGAAAAGTTAAAATATTTATAAGGATAAAAGTAAGTGTTACATTATATACTAACCAACGGGCCATGCTGTCTTTGAGCAAGTCTCTGGAGTGGGCTTTTGAAGTTTTCTGGGAGGCAGTAGAATGTGTGTGTACATCTATGGGTTGATGTATAATCTCTCTGCAACAAAACTGAAAGCTCTCCTCTATCATTGTACATATTTGTCCTTGCCATCTGCAGCAAATCCTTTGTCAGATAAGCTTAGAAAAAAGAAACAGTAGGAATGAGAAATCCTATTTAACCAACTTTCAGAGGTTATCTCCTGATAATTGAGCTTGGATCGAGGCAAACTGTCTCCTCTTTGCCAAGGTCATAAGTGACTCTTGGCTGGATCTCAGGCAAGGGAGCAGGAGTGTGATACAGGGTAAGTAGCTTTTCACAATCGTGGCTGCTTTAGAACCATTTTAAAGAAACTGCTTTCCTGTGAAATGCTTAATAATCTTTGGCCAAGTGGATGACAGCTGAGATTACAAATTCAGAAAAGAATCTAAGAAAAACCAGCCTGCCCTAGCCCTAGAAATTCTGTAGCCATTAATCGCAGAGATAGCACCTGGGGAAAATAGACGCTCAATATAACTAAAAGAGAAAACCAAGCTCTGGGACCATTCCTTGAGAGGATGGATGCATGTAAATGAGACACATCTGAGATATAATTGAGGAGAACCAGCCCAGTGATCTGGTGATATCCATGCAGCCCAGCGCTTGTACCCCATTCATAGACAAGTTAGCATGAAAAGAAGGAAAGATAATGTTCTTTCAATGTTTACAATGTCCCAAGGGTTTCAACACAGTCGATTTCACTTCATTTTCACAATAACCCCTGTCAAAGAGGCAATGATTGCCCTCACTTTCTTGCTGATAGAAGTGAGTCTCAGAAAAGTTTCCTACCAGTGTCACACACCTAGGAAGCAGAGTTAAGATTTGAACATGGGCCCCATTGTTGGAGAAAGGCTTTGCACCTATCTATGTTATACTGTCTACATTCTGGGCTAGATAATGAAGACAGAAAAGCAAAAGGATACCAACCTCAGATGGGAAATAAGAGAATTAGAGGGAAACTTTCCATCTCCTAAAGTATCCAAAACATGGAAGTGAATGTGGTTCTGTTGTTTAGGAAATAGAAGCTTGGAATAGCTAACATGCTGGGAAATGTAAGGGTTAATAATTGTGACAGGGACCCTGTGTGGTGGCGCAAACCTCTAGTCCCAGCACTTGAGAGGCAGAGATAGGAGGATCCCAGTAAGTTTGTGGCCAGTGTAAGACTACATAGTGAATTCTCTGTCAGCCTGGCCTAGGAAAGACCCTACCTTAAAATAAATAAATAAATAAATAATATTGCGGCAGAAGAGTTCACCAGTGAAGTTCTACTAGGGAATCTTATAGCGATGCCTGCCTTTGTTGTGCCTGCAGCAGGTCTGAAAAATTCTAGCCATAGCTCATTTCTATGAAGATAACCCCTCTCTCATTGGAAGGATCTTCAGGGAAGAGTGAAAGAGATGGAGAAGGCAACTGAGCACTCCCCAACTGAGGCTTTCTTTCCTCCCCCAAAATTATCCCAGCCTCTCTGCTTGGTTCATGTTCTGGTGTTCTTGCCCCTAAGTATGTCTCTCTGTGGATGCCGGAGCAGTGTGGATTCTGTAGTCAACCAACTCCTTCTGCAATTCTGTCATTTCCTAGCTGTGTGACCACAGAAACTTTCTTAACCTCTTGGACCTTGTGTGCCCTTGTTTGTCAAAGGCACCATTTCAGAGTTTTTCTCTGCATCCTCAATAACCATACACAAATATAGAAGCTGAAAGCAACCATTATGTCTGATGTCATGATTCAGGCTGACAACAGAGACTGAGTTCATCTGGGATGCTCTTCTAGTCTTAGAAGATCTCCCTCTTGCAGCAGGAGTCAGCCACTAGTTGTCTGGGATTGTCGAGTCATCAGCAAGGATAGTCATTGTCAGCAGGGTGGTGTGGGCTTTCCCCATAGCAGCTCAGACCTCCAAAAGCAACAAGAACTTTAGTAGTTTCCCACTGGCAAAGCAATCACATGACCAGACTCAGTGTCAGCAGATAGGGAACATATGACATAGTGGAATTTGGACCATTACTAAAATCAACCTACTGCCAGGTTAATCTCAGGATTTTTTTAATTAATTTATTTTTTTATTATTATGAGAGAGAGATTGAGAATTGGCACACCAGAGCCTCTAGGCACTACAATTGAATTCCAGACACGTGCACCACCTTGTGCTCATGCATCACCTTGTGATTTGGCTTATGTAGGTTCTGGGGACCAGAACTGGGTCCTTAGGCTTTGCAGGCAAGCACTTTAACCACTAATCCATCTCTCCAGCACTCTCATGATTTTTGTAAGGAACAAATAATACATTCATGAAAATATTTAAGCACAGTTTCTGATCCACTGTAAAGATTCAATAAATGTTAACCTTGCTATTATGGGAAGGAATGAGAATAAGAATACTGCTCCAGTGTCCATAAATTAAAGAAGATTCCCACTCCACTTTGTAAAAGTAAATATCTTGAGAGAAATCGCCTAAATCATGGAAGGGATTAATCTACTTCACTGACACATTTCTCTGCTAAGGGAGGTTCGCAATGTCATAATCTGAGATCATAATCCCTATTTGCCTCATGGGATTACTGAAACAATGTATGTAAGGGTGTGGTAGGTCTCTCCCATGATATGCAATGATGTGCCATTACATTAAAGCCACATGGAGTCTTAATTCCAGCTAATGTTTGCTGAGCAGTTACTACATCCAAGAACTTTACATGCATCACTTTTAATCCCTGATCTTCCTGGATAAAATGTCTTTCTTTTGCCCATGAGATAACTGTGCCCCAGAGAAGATGAACAATTTGTCCAAGGTCACATGGGTGGAAGGTGGCTGGGCCAAGCTTCTTCTTCATCAATGTTGCTCCACTCTGCTGCAGTATCTGGAGATACTATGGGTATTTACAGCTGGTGTGGGGTAAATGAACTGCCGCCTAATGCTTTTAAACAACCTGTAATTTTCAAGACAGGTCCCCCTGTAATGAAGAATTACCTGGCCCAAGACGCTCATAGCACTGAGGAAAAGAAACCCTTCGCTAATGAGTACTAGAGATACACTCTAGTCTGGTGGTTTAGTTTAGAGGCTCCTGAGCCATAATGCTTAAGTCTGCTGACTGACTGCCTGACATGGGTGAATTCTCCAATGTCCACAAATTACTATTTGCTCACCTGTGAACTAGGTTAACAATAAACCCTCTTCATGGAGTTATTGTAAAGGCAAAATGAATTACACCACATAAAGCATTTAGAACATGGCCTGACATTTTGCAGAATCTCGTACTCACCACAGATATGTTAGAAAGCCGTACACACTGTAACCCCTCTCTCCAGCCTACTCTGAACAAGCCCTTCTGACTGCTCCAGCTTCGTACACATTAGGATTAACAGCTCTAAAGCATCTTGGAGGTTCAGTTCTGACTCCTGACTGCTAATTTAACAGTTCATTTGGTGGGGTCCTAAGTAGCCATTGTCAATATGAGATGCATTTTCTCCTTTAACACTTGAAATAGCCCTAGAAAAATGGGTACAATTATTTCACCAAGGAGACAATTGAGGGTAAATTCAATCCCTCCAAAAACCTAGCCAGTAGGTGGAGAGTTGGAATTTCAACCAGATCTGCAAAGCCAGTGCTCAGTCCTAAGAGCCTACCCCATTTCACCAGCATCACAAATAGATTAGCGGGTGAAGCCCCTCCTTCCCACCTGGGGGATTTGTAGGTACAAGTTAAGTACTGGCTCTGCCTTAGCCAAATCTTGGTCAAACAACACAATCTCCCCAATTGTCACATATAAAAAGAACTCAAAGCAGTTTATTGTTGATATCAAATCATATTTAAAGGCATACAACATTGAGGAAATGTAGGCCCTCTCTCAAGGAGTACAGTTCTCCTTAAAATGCACTTGCAAAGCCATAGGTGAAACTGAACTCAGTGCTTTTGAAAGATGTACAAATGATCTTTTAGCTATTCTTAAAAGTCATTCACCTCTACCATGACCTTGCCCAGTTATAGGGGTTTATGGAGCAGAGTTGATGGCCAGTTTTGTATCTGCAAAATTCCATATGGACACTCAAGGAACCATCCCGGCCATTCTGCTGACTCTGGGTCATAGCACAGGAATGTGAGAGAAGAACAAAGGTCTTTTAATATGGA
This sequence comes from Dipus sagitta, assembly GCA_036346955.1. NCBI lineage: Eukaryota > Metazoa > Chordata > Mammalia > Rodentia > Dipodidae > Dipus > Dipus sagitta. The sequence goes on from CM070783.1 coordinate 52,040,884, forward strand.
TATTGTCCTCACAATTTTGCTGGCTCAATAACTCTCTCAGCATTCTTAAGAAACTAATATTCCCCAGCCTGCTTTCTGTGCTAAACTTCTTCATAGGCTCTGATCTCTGAGCTGTTTCTTACAAGCTGCAAGTGAGCATTTCTTCCTGCCATCTGTCCTGGGTGCCTCGAACTTCTCTCTGGTTCTCTTCCTCCATGCCATGGAGGAAAAAGTGCTGCTCTTAAAGTGAAAATTCCAATGTAGGGATAAGACCTCGTAGGACAACTCTGGAGAAATGACACAGATTGGTTGGGCAATGATGCTCTCCTTCATAAAAAGGGAAATAGACAATATCAATATCAAGAGCTAATTTGAGACTAATATTGGCCAAGTTCACACTAAACTGTTTTAAAAATATGTGGGAGGTATCAGTATGACTTCTAATTTAGAACTTGCTTTTGTGACATTTGTTAATCATCTGATGTTTCAGGAGCTGATGAAAGATGTACATATTCCACTTCTTAGACCTCACAAACAAGCTGAAGGCACAGGAGCCCTTTAAAGTAAACGAACAAAAACATAAGAAGTTAAATAATTTCCTCAAGCCAGCAAATTCCTGAATCAATACTTGAACTTGAGTCTCCCATAGTCCATGCTCCAGATCTTACACTATGACCCAGCGTGTCTAGCATTAAAAAGAATAAGAAGGAACCAAAGTTATTAATACTGAAACAACTGTTCTTTCGATATATAGTAGGGCAAACCACTAATGTACACAGCCCAGTAAATTACCAACTATTTACAATCCCCACAACAACCCTCTGTGGTAAGTATTTTATCCCCTTTTGACAGATTGATAAGTCGAGGCTCAGGAGTCTAAGAGATATGACTTTGAATTGCATAACTAGTAAATCAAAGAAACAAGACTTGGGTCTGAGTGTCCTGGGACCAATTCCTGCCACTTTTCCACTATTCTAGTTGGATTGGAAGCCTGGCTCAGCCATTTATCAGCTGCATGATAATTGGATGAGTTACTTGACCTCTCTGAAGCTTGGTGACCTCACAGGAAAAGAAAGGCATATTTTAACTGAGATGATCAGGAAGGTGAAATAAAATGATTCATTTGCAGCTCCTGAATGTAGCAAGTACTCAGCCAAGAACAGCTGAAATTAATGTATCATGCTGTCCTCAAACACCAAGACTTCTCTTTGTATCATGCTTAGCACTTTATACACTGTGTTTAAGCACAATATTCCAGTAACCCTATGAGGCAAGCAGGGATTGTGGTCCTGTCTTTCCAAATATGGCATTGAAATGGTGGGGGATAATAACACTTGTCCAAAATTTATACCTGCAAAAGCCACGTGTGGTGGCAGACATCTGTAATCCTAGATTCAGGAGGCTGAGGTAGTAGAATCTTTAATTCCAGGCACCAGTTTGTGCTACATAGTGAGATCCTATGCCAAAATACACACACACACAGAGAGAGAGAGAGAGAGAGAGAGGGTAGATTGCTCAGTGGATAAAGGCATTTGCTTGCAAAGCCTCCTGGCCTGTATTTGATTCCCCATTACCTACATAAAGCCAGATGCCAGGTCCACAAACTGATGCATGCATCTGGGCTTCATTGGCAGTAGAAAGAGGTCCTGGTGTGCCTATTCACTCTCTCTCTCTCTCTCTCTCTCTCTCTCTCTCTTTTGCTTTGTGTCTCTTTCAAATAAAACACATGTGGGGCTGGAGGGATAGCTTAGCAGTTAAGGAGTTTGCCTGCAAAGCCAAAGGACCCAGGTTCAATTCCCCAGGACCCACGTTAGCCAGATGCACAATGGGGCACACACATCTGGAATTTGTTTGCAGTGGCTGGAGGCCGTGGCATGCCCATTCTCTCTCTCTCTCTCTCTTTATCTGTCAAATAAATAAATAAGAATATTTTTAAAAGAATAAAACACACGTGTGTGTGGGTGTGGGCTTGGGTGTGTAGGCATGCAGTAAGTAAAGGGTTGGGGGAATACAACAGTCTTTTTATTTCAAATTTTCTATTGCACTGTGCCAGGCATTGAATACAACCTAACCCATTCATTTATGCAACATCTATAGGGTTATCCTTCAAACTTGAAAGTTAAAATTGAGTTCAATTCTCTTTACACTTAGAAATCACCTTCCAAGACAGAAAATCAACTTTTTAATGGGTCAGTAGAGAATGCCCTAAGACACACAGCTTAGTAAAAACAATTACAGATATTTACTGAGCACCTACTGTATGCTAAGATCTGTGCTAAGTATTGGGGAAAACAGAAAACATGACTGTTGTCTTCTCTGCCTTTTCAATGTCTAGGGAAGCATCCAAGAAGAGTAGGATTGTATATGCCTAAACCAGGTGTCACAAGAAAATAAGCCACTAAACTCAGAGGGAATAGGAAACGGTCATAAAAACTGATGTCAAAGTTGAGACGTGAATGAGAAGTAGTTGTTAACTGGGTAGGAGATTTTCAACAGGAAGAAAAGCAGCTTGTGCTACGAAAAGCATTGTGGGCAGAAACAGAATAACTGTAAAGCTAGATTACATTAAAGAAGAAGCAGGGCTGGAAAGATGGTTTAGCAGTCAAGATGCTTGCTTGCAAAGCCAAAGGACATAGGTTCAATTCCTCAGGACCCATGTAAGCCAGATGCACACAATGGCATCTGGAGTTCATTTGCAGAGGTGCACCCATCCTCTCTCTCTCTCTCTCTCTCTCTCTCTCCTCTCTCTCTCTCTCTCTCTTCTCATAAATAAATAAAAATATTTTTAAAGAAGAAGAATCAGAAAATTGGGCTATAAAGGGAAATATTTCAGATTCGGTGGGTAGCCATCCCATGCCAAGGAATCTTAACTTTTTCTGGAATCCCTTAAAGAACAATCACTAAGGTTAAAAAAAAAAGGTAACCAAATCAGGTTATTGATGATTTTAGAAATATCACTGGGGGCGGGGGACAGACCTAGGCAGATGGGTCATCAGATAAAGCACTTGCCCCTCAATCCTGCGTTCCCTTGTTTGATCCTCAGACCCCACACAAAAAGCCAAAAGCTATGACAGGTGTCTCTAATCCCAGCACTCTGTCCATAAGAAGGGAAGCAGAGATAGGAGAATTTTCCAGCAGCTCCCACATACACACAAAATTAAAAAACATAACTTTAGAAATATAACTATGGTGATCTGAGGATGGAAAAACTAGAGAAAGAGGAAGAGTGGGGACAGTGAGAAAGGTTGTGTTAGTTGCACTATCTGAGAGCTGGGGGAGGGAGGACAGATGCCTGAGATATTTAGGATGGAGCATGCATAGTGCTAAGCAAATTAATAAATTATACTAGACATATTTTCCTTTCTATGATAATGGCTGTAATATTTGCACTTGGCCAAAGAGCAGAACCTACCTGAGCTGACCTGGAATTTGGAGAGCTACCAGAGATGGGTACTGAGGAATAACTCTGAGAATCCTACAAACAGGCTAATTTTGACTGTTTAGTGTCTTTTCTACAAACATACAGGCAAATCTCAGCAAGGAGCCCACACAAAAGCATAAAATGGTCAGTGATGTCTCTCTACAGGGATAGCAGTTAACACAGTAGCAGTATAGTAGCAACAGGGCCAGGGTCCACAGCAAACTCCTTGAGTCTGAAAGTGGACAAATTGGACTCCTGACAGCTTCAAGCTCAGAGGCAGAGCCTGCATCTCAAACAGAAGAGGGAGAATTGTCTAAATGCTTCGATTCTTGTAATTGAAGCAATTGCCCGTCATTTTACATGCCAGCCTCCTGACAGGATAACCAGTTTGAGCTGAGTGTAAGAATTCAATTATGTATCTTCTGTCTGCATCTTTGAAAGAAAACAACCCAACCAGCCTGTCAAATATCCAGCATGTTTGCCTGTTGGAAATTGCTATCTACTCCTGACATAGGAAATGTCTCTGCAGAAGAGAAACCTATTATATTTCACACAGCTCACATAACCCTATTACAAGACTTGACAAAGAAAAACAGAAAAAGAAAACTACAGACCAATTTTCACCATGAATATAAATGCAAAATCCTTAAATAAAATATAAGCATGTGAAATATGGCAAAGAAACAGTAGATTAAAAATTAAAACAAGACAGGTAAGCCCTCTAGGAGCCTAATTATTCAACATTGCTTTGAAATGTCTGGCCAATGCAATAAGACAAGAAACATAAATAAATAAGTGGTATAATTAATGAAAATAATGTGAAATATAGCAACACTTCTCATTTTCATATATGATTATATACCTGGAATTCAAGAAAATGAAATGAAAAAAAACTCTAAGCAATGAGTCATTTGACAGAAGGGGTCTCAACTCAGCATTATTTTTTTTTCTTTTCTTTTTTTCTTTATTAGTTAGTTTTGTATTCAGCAAATACAGTCAGTTTGGTACCATTATTAGGCTCATCTGTGACCTACCCCCTCCCCTTGGCCCCTCCTTGTTGAGGTATATGGGTCATACATTATGGAGTTAGCCGATAGTTATGGGTAAGATAAATGTCTCTGCATATCATGACCCAACATGTGGCTCTGACATTCTTTCTGCCCCCTCTTCCGCAAAATTTCCCTGAGCCATGTTGGGTTCATTTTTGGTCTGCTTCAGTGATGAGGTGTTGGGGGCCTCTGAGGCTCTGGCTCTCTGATTTGGTAGGAGTTGATTTTTCTCTGTGTTGATCTCCTTCCCCCTTCTGCTGGAACCCGGTTGACCAAGAAAACAGCACCCTTGCTTGTTTTGCCAATTGTTCTTAGTTTCAGCTGGGGCCCTTTTGAGGTATGATGGGGTGGCTCTCTCCTTAGGATCTACATCTATCTGAAAAAGAGAAGCAGATTCTCCAACGGAGAGTAAGTTACACCAGGACAAATGAGATAACCCTTACTTTTTTTATAGGGAATTTAATAGGTGTAGACCCTCTTGTAGCCCATGATTGATGGTAGCTTGATATTGGAGAATGTGCTTATGTTTGGATATGGTTCTGACTTGTTTCCCAGCTCCAGCTATGGGTCCCGTACCACTGAGGAGATCAGTTAGCCAAATTAAGAGCAGCTGGTTCCCCACCATGCCTGTGTGTCACTATTGCACTTGTGTGGGCATCACAACAAGTTATTTGCTGCTAAGTAGGTTAGACCATGAGTTGCTTGGACAGATATTGGTCATTTTCCCCCAGTCACCCATGTAGCACCTTCTGGCACTAGACGCGCTGACTGTCTGGGGACTGACTCTGTTCCAACTTCCAGCCATGCCATTCTATTTTGCATGTCAACCACATAAGGTGTCTTCAGCAGTAGGGTCTTACCACTAACCTTTGGTGGATCATCAAGTACTCTGACAGAAATCTGTCTGTCTTTTAGGAAACCTTGTAGGTCTCTCTGATCACAAGCTCATTGTGGATGATAGCCCCATGCTGGTACTGGGAGTTACAGGTCAGTGCCCACTAAGAAAATGAGGAAAAAGATAACTAATATACAAGAGTTAGAGAGAAGAGAGAGAGAGAGGGAGAGAGAGAGGGAGGGAGGGAAGATGTAGAAGATTAAGGTTAGTCTTGATCCTACCCTCTCTAGTGTCTTGTGGTTCAGGTGTTCCCTGTAAGGGCCTGGTGAAGGATCAGCCATTTGGTTTGTCTTTTAGTAAGTAGAAAATTATGGTACCATTGCCGTTTGGGTCTAGATTTGTGTTTCCCACCCCTTTGATGCCCTCCCCTCCCTCCCCTTCCATCCTAGTGTCTAGTCCATGAGATGCTTTCAACTCAGCATTATTTTTAACCAGTAAAAAAGATGTAAATAATCTAAGTATTTAACAATAAAAACATGATCAAACATAGCACATCAGATCCAGATGATGAAATATCTTAATGTTATTTTGAAGATTATGTAATAACATGGAGAAATTTCATACATGTCATCAGAACAAAATAAAAACCTATAATTTGAGTCATCTTTTATAAAATAAACAAACAGAACATACATACACATATATGTGCATGTTTACAAAGAAAGATACTAAGCTGGGTGTGGTGGTTTACACCCTTAGTCCCAACACTCTAGAGGCTGAGGTAGGAAGATCATCAGGGACCGAGACCAGCCTGGAGCTACACAGTGAGCTCCAGGTCAGCCTAGAGTAAGATCCTACCTTGAAAAAACAAAAACACACTAGAAGGAAATGTAAAAATGACAATTTAGCTATCACTAAATGAGGATTTTCCCAACTTACATGGGATAGTTTTGCTTAATGTACTATGCCTATACTTTATGATGCACTATAAAATATATAGGTTTGTAGCCATTGCTATCAAAAATACCTGCCAGCCTATTTCTGACATAAATAAGGCAATTTTCTATGAAAACCTGCCACTTTGAAATAGAAAAAGACCTATGATGCTATTATGTTTTGAAGCTATAATCTACCACACAACACTAGCAAGTAGCTTCCCTCAGAGTTTTGAGATATCTACCTTATTAGTTAACAAAGCCTTTCTCTTTCTTGGTCCCCAATGGAGCCCAGTTTATCACCCAACTCTTTCTTTGCTACACTCAGTGCCTCCACTGGGCCCTTCTGGAAAACACTTGTCAAAACCACATAGCATGGGAACTTACAGAGACTTGGAGAGACTGCTTGCATACAAAGCCCAATGGCCCAGGTTTGATTCCCTAGTACCCGTGTAAAGCCAGATACAAAAAAAATAGTGCATGCATCTGGAGTTCATTTGCAATAAAGAAATAAATTTAAAAAAAAAAAAAACATGGCATGACTTCACCTGTGATGTGTTTCCCAGGTGGGCTTATCCTCTAGCAGGAGCATGGTAAGAACCACTTGAGTTCCTGGCTCAGAGCCCTCTCCTGGGATATCCACCCATTGTAGGAGCCCAGATTTGCATGAGTTCTTCTCTGATAAATTCATCATTTGAATTTCTCCTTTTTGGTGGACATAACCATCTATACCTAGACATCTACCTAGTAGAGCAATACCAGAGATTAGGTCCAGAGGAGCTAAATTGGTATAGAATACTTTATTTACTGGGTGTGGCTTGGAGTAAGAAGATCATGGGAATTTATTGGGCCCAGTAATGCTGGGGAAGTCAGAGTCAAAGATATCAGGGATGAATGCCTCATCCACCAACCAAGATAGAGTGAATCCACAAACTAGAACTGAAAGAATCAGAATCATGGGGAAAAGACTGGACACAGACGCAAAGTCTTCTTGTTGACTTCCAGTGAGTAGCAGTGGACATGTGGTGACATTATGTCAGAGGGTATAGAGGCACAAGCCTACCCAACTAGGTCTAGACAATCCTCAAGAGTGAAGCCAGCAGAACTGCCCCCATGCAGAAGGGATAGCAGGTGCTGAACCTATGTGTGGCAATTAATCTAGATTGTCAACTTGACTGGGCTCAGAGACATCTAGATTAGTGAAACACACTCCTGGTGCATCTGGGAAGTCCTTCCTGGAGAAAATTAACCTGAATGTGGGTGACATCACTCAATATGAGGCTAGAATGGGAGAAAAGGGGAAGAGGGGAAAGTCCCCTAGTTCAGGCATGCTCCCTCTCACTCTCACTCATCCCAGAAACTGGAGTCAGGCTGAGCATGCACTGAAACCTCTAGAACAATGAGCCAAAGCAAATCTTTCTGCCTTTGAAATAATTTCCCTCAGGTATTTGCCACAGCAGTGAAAACCCCACATGCCACCTGTTTGTTGCCCAGTGGTATTGTGACTCACTGCAGGGCTACCAGATATGTTGACTTTTTATTTGAAAAGAAAAGGCCTGCTCTATAGTAAGCCCATGGCATGTAAAGAAGGAGAAATTCTTTTCAGGTGGGTAAAGGAAGAGAAATGAGGTTTTTTGACATGTTAAGGAAGAAATGCTGCCTTCCACATACACAGTGACTCTTCTATTTCTGTTTCTCCTAGTGCTTTGATCATGTGGTCTCTGAAAAACAAAGATTTGAGCAGGAAGATAGATAGTGAAAGTGTCAAGGATCCGCTGACTGAGCAAGGAAGTTTGAGGCAGTGAGGGAGAAAAATCTAACAGTGTGCTCAAAACAGAACAACTGAGAAAAAGAAAATCCTGAGAAGAGAGCTGATGACGGCCATTTGGGAGGCTCTGGTGGCAATCTTGCCTGTTTGAGAAAATCTGAATTAGTCCTGGGAGGCTTGGATTCCAAATTAGTATTAGTAGTGAATTACAAAATCAATATTTCTATGGAGATGGTCTACTATTCAACTCAAACAAGCATAGCCTACTATCACCACCTGGTGGAAATATACCTAAATTACAGGGGCAAAACAGTGGAAAGGGCAAACAGATAACAATCCTCTTTCATTTTCCTACAAATTGTCTAAATGGTCATATTTGGGAAATAAAATAACATTGCAAACAAATTCTGCCATTTGTTCAGATAATACAGTTCATTCAGCGCTTAATGTAGTTACACATACAGCAATGAGTATAGCTTTCAGAACTGCACATACATCCTATGTGGGTTAGTCTGACTTTCACTGATGTGACAAAATATCTGACAGAAATGACCTAAGGAAGGAGGATTTATTTTGGCTCATGGTTTCAGAGTCCAGCATAGTGGAAGGGTGTGGCACATCAGAGCACCTCACTGCATGGTAGTCAGGAAGCACGCGGAGAGAATGCCTGTAATAACTCGCTTTCTCCTTCCCTTTTGTTTCCATCTGGGGCCATGCCTATTGGGCAGTACTGCCCACATTCAGAACAGGCTTTCCCCTTCAGTTATTGTCCCCACTGTCAGTCCTCTCTTGGAAACATCCTCATGGCACACTTACAAGTGCGTATGCTTTCCTGGCCTTCTAGACATCTCGTAGTCCGATCAAGTTCAAAATTAAGGTTAACCATGACACAACATTATCAAAGGAACATTAGAAAACTAAGGCTAACAGAAGTTAAGTGAGTAATTAAAATGCTATGTAAAAGGACACATCTCGTGTCCTTCAGTTTCTTGACATATCATCTGATGTTTGTTTCTACTAATCCAATGCTTACTCGAGAGTCAGTGGGGGGGGGTGGTCTTGTTTTATGGATCAGAAATCAACTTTTTTCCAATGTATTCTATAAGGAATAATTTGTGAAAGAAATGGAACTCTTCAAAGGCAACTTTTTGGAGAAATAAATAGTAACAAAGCATAGGCTTAATTATGGACAGGTTAGTATCATCTGAGAAGTGCACTTATATCTGCTTGCTTGGTGATACTCTCTCCCCTGCAGGAATAAGTTCATAGCATTGGCTGAAACCTCTAACATCTTTTCCTTTAGCCACTTAGTAAGAGCCAAAGAATGGGGAGGAGTACTTTGGAATGCTGTCTTCCAGACACAAAGTAGCCATTGCATTCATGATCTCATAGCAGCTTTTGTTACCTTCACAAGATCTGCATAATATTAGTGCAAAAAATGATGACATCAAAATACAAGATGGATTAGCTGGAAAGAAGAAGAGGTTCCATGACAAAGGGCTAGGGAGGGAGGGGTCAGAGGAGGACGGTGTGAGGGGATTACGATCAGGTTATCTGTGTATATGTATGGAGGTGGTCAATAAAAAAGTTTTTTAATATTTGTAAGAAAAAACACTAAAAATACTTTTTAAAGTGTCCCTTCCAATCATACATTCCTTCTTTTCCCTTTTTCAACTTTCTTAATATGAGGGCATCCTGAGAATCACACATGAGAATTTTTGCCATTGCAATGGTCCTCTGGCTTTCCTGGTAGTAACCAGTGCAAATTTGCTTAGAAAATTGGTCTCTACATGTTGCTAGGCTTAGTGAACCCTTTGGCATTGCAACATCATGTTGTCTTCTACCAATATATTGGAATAGGCTCACCGCTGTCCCAGTGATGCATGCTATCCAGGGACTGCAGGTCGGACACACCTGTTAAACAACATGAGTCTGCCCTTGAAGGGATACCACTCTAAGGAAATGGATAAAATCATTTCTGCCCTACATGCTAAGGTCTTGCCTAAGAATCTGTGTGCCATTGCTGTAGATAACCCAATCTTCCATGTCACTGGCTTGGCATACAATGAAATATGTTTTACAACTCTGCTCCAACGTGAGCAATGCAGGCTGTGGCTGTATTCCCCATCACAGTAAGTTATCTCTGGGCACCACCAGTAGACTAAAGTGGGGGGGGGCAGATACAAAGCAGAAGAAGGAAGCCTGGAGAGAAATGTCCAGCCCCAGATTTTGTGAGCTCAGCCCATCAAGCTTGAAGATTGTGGGGATCAGGACTAGTGGTGTCTGGGGAACTATAGGAACACTGAGGGTTGTGTCTGTTTCCAGGCTTCGCATTTCTAATGTATCAACCAGCAGAGTGATTTATTATACTGACCTCATAGATCTATATCAGACAAATCTCACCTACAACCCCCAAAATTACGTGTGTGTGTGTGTGTGTGTGTGTGTGTGTGTGTTCTTTTTATGACTGCTTTTGTGAACCTCATATAACCAATGTTGTAGAAAAACAATAGTACAATTTCTATATAGAATATGGGAAGATATTCTTGATTAACATTATCTCCATTTTAAAGTATACTGATTATTTTACATCTACTTTTTTATTTACAGAACAACAATGCCATTGATAAATTTTCAGATAATATAAAAGGAAAGAAAACAGTAGGTAAGCTTTGACTTTTAATCCTATCTCAAGTCATCATCTCTGAGATGTTATCACTGCTTAATTTAGAGCCTGCACTTGTAGGATTGTCACCTGGTCTGTGTTATCAAGGAAACTAACATACAAAGTTTTGCACATACACCTGTACACACATACACACAACCACCTTCATACACACAAATATGCACGCACAGTTGTAACATAAACATAATATACAGGTTATTTGGTGCCTTCTGTTATCTGGGATGATGCATGGATCTCCCATCTGATCAGTGTACCTACTGCCACATAATTACCAACAACAAGCAGTGCTGGTGCTAACATGCTATGTGTCCCTGTGTCAAGTGATGTTCATCTGCTAACACACCTCCCTCTTCATGCGTGAAGAAACACAGGCCCCTGGAGATGTCACTAAACCTGCTCAGGACACACAGTAAGTGAAAGGCTAGGATCTGAATGTGAGTGGTTTGCCTAAAGATTACTCTTTGTATCTAGTAGGGACAATCTCTCCAAGCATCCCGGAGTTGTAGGGTGAGATTATCTAGATGTCCCCACAGCAGGATGGCAACTTTCTACAAGGTCTGTCTCCAAATCCTGGGATTTGCATATGCCTATTTAAGAGAACTGGGATTATAACTGGATTCCTGTTTCCCCTAGGTGGAATTACCATGGTCACATACACCAAGAGGAACCACCTGTGAGACTTGATCTCAGAAATAAATGCTGTGAAAGGATCCCAATGACTACATTTAATATAGTATTTAGAGATGAAACATTGGATTAATTATATTATGACATGGAGGAAGAGCAGAACATAAGGAAGTCTTATTTAAAACACAGTGGGCGGCTAACAACTGATGCATAGATAATGAATGACGAGAGATGAGTGCCTAGATGGAGGGATGCAGGAATAAACAAGTGGCAAGATGAATGAAAAAAAAGTGAGCCAAAGCAGCTAGCTAAATGAGCCCAAGTCTTCACTACTGAATGACTTCTTATCCTTGGTCCTGAGTCCAGAAGCTCTTTCCATTCAATTATATCCATTTCCATGATTTTGACACTTGATGGGTATCACACAGGCTTCCTGACCTCTGCACCCCAAAAGTCACTTTGCTACCAAATGAGTTCTCTAGATGACCTTATGTTCTTCTTTCTGTTAACTTTTATTCTGGTTTTCTTCTACCTCTTAATTTTTCCTTATTAATTTTTCGTGGTTTTAATTATTAAAAAAGTATTGTTTACACAATATAATCCATAAAATAATGCAAGGATGTGGAAAGAAATAAAGAAATACCTCCTAATGCCCCTTCCATGCACATCTTCCTGACATAGCTCGTGTCAACAGCCTGGTTTGTTTTTCCCCCTCTGTCACACTCGTGGAAGCCTTCACAAACGTACAATCATATGCAGAATAGGTTTTTTTTTTGGTAATTTGCATGTACAAAAACTGAATCATATTATGCACTCCTTTTTTTAATTTTTTGTTTCATTTTTATTTGTTTGAGAGAGAGAGAATGGGCGTGCCAGGGCTTCCAGCCACTGCAAATGAACTCCAGATGCATGTGCCCCCTTGTGCATCTGGCTAACGTGGGTCCTGGGGAATTGAGCCTCGAACCGGGCTCCTTAGGGTTCACCGGCAAGCACTTAACCACTAAGCCATCTCTCCAGCCCTATGCACTCCTTTTTATGGCTGAGTAGTCTTCCCTTCTGTGAAAGTATCACAGTTTATCTTTATTCTTTTAGTGACTACAGTATATTTCATAGTGTATATAGTGCCTGTCATATGTTAAGAAACATTCAGGCTGGGTTTCAACTCTTCCCTAAAGAAGTTTATAATAAACATCCTTAAAATTCTATCTTCACACAGAGATGCTTTTATTTACATAACCCAACTCTTAAATGTAACAATGCTAGGTAAAAAGCATGCGTAGTTTATTTTTAACAAATATTTAAATTTTCACAGCATTGCTTGTCACATTTCATATCCCTACCAGCAATATATGAAAGTATTTCTTTCCTAACATTTTTGCCAACTTGAGATAGCTTCATATTTCAGTTCTTTCCAAAGTCTAATGTTTAAAATATGGCATCACATTTTACCTTTAATTTGCTTTTCCCTGTGGATCCTTCTGGATGACTCGTGGTCATTTGGATACAATCTTTGGTAAGGGACCTAATCAGAGCCTTTGTACTCTATTATTTGGTTGATTATACCTGGTTCTTCTCAGCTCAAGGTAATTCTTTGGATATTAAGAATATTAAGCTGGGCGTGGTGGCACACGCCTTTAATCCCAGCACTCAAGAGGCAGAGGTAGGAGGATCGCCATGAGTTCAAGGCCACCCTGAGAATACAGAGTGAATTCCAGGTCAGCCTAGACTAGAGTGAGACCCTACCTCAAAAAAACAAAAAAAGAAAAAGAAAGAAAGAAAGAATATGAATACTTTCTGCCATGTGTATTACAAAAAGATCCTCAGTTTGGCTTTGACTTTTTGTTTCTGTTTGCTTATATTGGTTTTGATTTTTGCTGTCTATTTTGATGTTTCACTTATTTCTAATTAATAAAATTAGTATTTGTGGTATATAATATGATGTTTTGGTTTGATTTTGTTCTTTTTATCGTTATTGGTTGCTTTTCTTTAATGCAGTCACATGAGTCTATATTTTTGTTTATGGGTTCAAGGTTCTCAGTCTTGATTGTTTGGATATTCACCACATACCTGCCCAAAGTCTTAAAAATAAATCCAGTACAAATGCCCTAAGGTTTGACTATTATTCTTTCTAGTCCTATTTTATACACAACGAGGCTGTATTCATTACTTTACTCATTGCCTTGACCAAATACCTGACATGAAGCAGCTTACAGTTGGTAGGAGTACATTCCATCACGGCAGGGAAGCCATGGCAGCAGGAGCAGAAGGCCAGCGGGGTGTATTACATCTATAGTCAGGAAGACAGGCCAAACAGGAAGTGGGGCCAAACAGGAAGTGGGGCAGGCAATAAAACCTCAAGGCCCATGTTCAACAACCAACTTCCCCCAGCAAAACTCCACCTCCTAAAGGTACCACAATCTTCCTAAACAGAGCCACCAGCTGGGGAGCAAGTGTTCAATGACATAAGCCTGCGGGGGACATTTCCAGTTCCAAACCACAACAGAGTGAGACAGGAAAATCATATAACCTGCTTATGAATGTGCTTCAAGGGATACAGAGATACAAAATAATGATACAGTCCCAGAAGCCCCACACAGAGCCCATGAGCTTAACTACCATGCTCTGCTATCTCCTTTCACAGCATGTAGTCATATGCCAAACCATCTTTATGAGAAATTGTCCTTCACCTTGTTAGGCAGACTGAGGGGTTTGGGAAGAAGCCTTACAAATGAAGAACAGAGCAAAGGGAGTGGGAATATAAGCCTGCTGCTGCTAGGAACCACTCAGCATCCATGATAGGAAGCTGGGACTGCTCAGTATCCGTGATACAAAGCTGTGGGGACCGCTCAGCACCCCTGATACACAGCTGGGGGCCACTCAGCATCCCTGAAACAGCATTCCTGGACCAGCATGGGGACATGCTCACACTTTCTCAAGAGGATGAAGTGGTACAAATAAGATACTATTGAAAGCCTGTATCTTCTGGGCTTAATGAGTTTCCTCCCAATTTGGGTAAACAGTTGCCATCACACTAACAGCTTCTCATCTCAGATGCTGAATCTGTCAAAACACAGAGATGAAAGTCAGCATGTTTCTCACCCCCTTTGCCTCTAGTAGAATGACTCTAATGTAGGACCAGCCCAAGGGGTTTTTTTAGCACTGAAATAGGTAGGATTGGTTGTCACTGCCATGGTGGAAATCCACTTTTTAACATGCCCTGTATCATTGTAGCTCCCTTCTCTAGTCTCACCTTTTTGCTACCAAAATGACATCCAGAAGAAATTCCCTGCACTCAAATCCTTTTCCCATACTCCAATTTGGAGATTGTGACTGGACTCCCAAAGGCTCATGGGCTAGAAGCTTGGTCCCCAGTGTTACAGGTGGTGGAAACTTTAAGAGATGGAGCATGCTGAGTGATAACCAGATCATAACCATCACCCTCATGAAGGGGTTAATACTGATCTCACAGGAATAGGTTAGTTCCTACAAGAGCAGTGATCCCATCCCCTCCCTGATTTTTCTGTCCAGGTAATACCTCTTTGTATGTACCTCCCTCTCCTTTCTACTTCTCCCCCATGTGAAACAAACAAAAGGCCCTCACTAGAGACTGACCAGATGAAACTGCTCAAGGGTGAACAACCAGCTCCTAAAACTGTGAGCTAAATCTCTTTCCTTTATTAACTAGCCTGCCTTGGGTATTTTTAGAATAGCACCAAACAAAGACAGCACCAAACTAAGACAAGTCTATATTTAACACCCCCAAGAATACAGTATCTACTTGGAATTTTTTTTTTCTACAAAAGAAAAAATCAAGATCCTATTTCCAAAAGAAGACAAATGTTTGAGGGGGAATCCCCTTGTTCAAGTAAGTCTTAGCTTTCTCTGTATGGACACCCCAACTTAGAATCATCACCCAAAGCTTTGTCTGCCCAAAACGTCAGCGTGAATCAATTTTTCAAGTCTGAAAAAACACTTTAATGCACAATGGGAGGCCATAGGGAGGCTGTATGTCAGGTAGCATTACTATTGTGACTGACAACTGGAAATGGATCTGTCCCTCTTATCCTCCATGAAGAATAGACATCAAATTCCTTCTCATCACCATGCAGATCTCAGACCCCTCTGTTGCACATCCTAATAGTCTGGGAGGATGGAGGATTATAGCCTTGAAGACATCTCAAGGCACAGATGCACTCAGAACTTGTGCCAATGAGAAGATGGCCATAAAATCGAGTCTCAAGGGATCAAACTCAAATCCGTAGGAATTCAGCAGAAGTCTGACTTTTGCCTGGATATTCAATGGATGGAAGCTGGTGGTGCTCGACAGACCCCTGAAGAAGCCTCAAATAATATCCAAAAATGTTCAGAGTGACTCCTATTTACCCGGATCACTGCTGGCCCTTAGTATGCGAAAATGCTAATTGCATGGCTGCAATGAGCTCACAGACAGATCTACACACAAATGATGATGCTATAGCAGAGCCTCCATAGCTGTGAATTCTGCCTCTGTACACTAAAGCAAGAATAAAATGAAAATATTAGGTAGGGGAGGATAAATTCCAGAAAGTCCCAATATGCAAAACTTGAATTTGCAGAATTCAAAGTACAATACTGAATGCATAGAAACTGCAATGTGCAGGTCCAGCCTGCCGCAGTCCCCAGCATTCCAGAGGCTCTCAGGTGCCCCTACTGCAGGCCCCTGGAATCCCACAGGTTCCTGAGTCACCCTGGCTGCAGCCCCACCATGTCACAGGTCCTCGGCCCTCTCCAGCGTTCATTGCTGAGCATTTTTTGTCTTACATCTTGCTCATGTAATGTGGAATTGTGTCTGTAGTGATTATTTGCAGACTTTCAGACATTTTTCTTATCATTATTCCCTAAACAATACAGTATAGCAACTATTTACACAGCATTTTACATTGCATTAGGCATTGTAAGTAACCTAAAGGCACATGGGAGTATATGCATCTGTTATGTGCAAATATGATACTATTTCATTTAAAATATTTCATCTGTAGACTTTGGTATCTGTGACCAGATCCTGGAACTAATTCCCTGCAGATATCAAGGACAATTTGATGATCAATATTCAATTATTCATAAACATTTACTGAGTTGCATTCATGTGATGCTCATGTTAAATTCTTATGTGTGCCTCTGAGGCTGGGTTGGGCTGATCCAGCCTCATGTATTAGTTACTTTTGCATCCCTGTGCCCAAATACTTGACAGAAACAACTTAAGGGAGGAAAGATCTATCGTAGCTCATGGCTCCAAGGGATTTCAGTCCACCCTACCAGGGAAGTCATGGTACAACCTTTCCAGCCATAGTAGTAGAAACATGAGGCAATAGCTCTTCACGTGGCACAAACCAGGAAGCAATCACAGGCCTGTGGGAACATTTCAGATTTAAACTATAGCTGGTGGGTTGGATTCATGTGGGCTATATTTGTCTGTCTTTTTCACAGATGCTCTGGGCACCAGGGGCATCTTTATCCTATAGCAATGGCAGAAGTCAGGAGGACTAGTCCAGGAACCTAAGCACATTCTAAACCAAAGCTTATATCAGCTCCTCTCTTATCCTAGTGGCTGAAGCAACATCAAGTGGCAAGGAACGCACTCCACCCACCACCGGGCCATGACAAACAGATGTGTAACACAACAGAGAAGATGAGGCAATGATACAATAATGGCAGCCTGAATAATAGGACATAGACCATCTTAGGAAGATCAAACATAAAGAGTACTCCATACAGAAGACAGCAAGAGGAAAACAAGACTATGGGCACCAATCCAGTTTACAGGGTCTCCAGGGGCTTAGATATGGTATTAAAAAAATCCCTCTGCACCCCCATGCTCTGGCAAAGACCTAACCACACAGAATGAGACTGAGCCACATGTGTCCCACTGCGAGACAAAAGGACCCAGAGACTCACATGTCACCAGCACACCTTGGGTTGCACGGTAGTGGCCACAGGGAAAAATTATAAGCAAGAAGTAGGAACAGAAACCAAGTCACAAGGTATTAAGAGTGATAGAACATGGTTGCTAGAGTGTAGAGATGTTCTGGAGAAATGAGGAAAAAGACTTCCCACCAGATTCTCACAGAGCCAACTCCTCCTTATTACTCAGCTCTCAGTTCAAATGTCACCTCCTCAAAGACTTACCTGACACCTCTGTCCCAGGTGAAACATCCCCACCCACCCTCATCACTACATCCTCAGGCCCTTGTTTGTCTTTGCTTGCATACTTGTTATCTGTTCTCCTCATGACAGCAGCTCCAAGTCTGGCTCACTGCACCACCAGCGCCTTTACCAGTGGCTGGAACATGATGCAAGTCCCAAACAATTGTTGAACAGATGGATACATGGTTGACTTATGAATAAATTTGGAAATATTGAAGAAGGGGAGAGAGTAGCAATACTGGAATGGAAGCATATAGTAAAGAGAAACAAAGGAGGAAATAGGAAGAACAAGTACTGGGGCAAAGTTGAGAGGAGCAGAAAAGGCAGATTGGAAAAGGGGACAACAGCATCAGCAGGATTGCAGCTGCTGCTAGTGCCTCTCTGAACCTGGTGGAGCAGGGAGTAGTGCTTATCAAGGGTCTTGAGTCTCGTTTGCATTCCTTTATCCATCAAAACTTGATCAGGAGGCACTGAGTTGGAAATTGCTACACATTTTGCATTCTTCCTCTGAGCCAGGGACTATTACAACAATAGCTCAGAACTAGCCCTTCAGGAATAGAAAGGTCAAAAGACAAGCTGTTTCTTGTAAATAAATAATAATAAATTACCATGTTTGAATATGTTTAGGATCCCTGCTGTGACTTGCAGTGCCAGTCTGGATTAGGGCTCCTGGTGGCTTTCTAGGAGGCTGGGACTCATGGGTCCTGACTGTCTACCTACCCTCTCACATTGTAATTCTGGACAATTGCTGATTCCTACTGAATTCTGATTCCTAACTTTTCCCCTGTCTCCCAAAGATTTCTTCTCCCAAATGTTTTCTGGAAGAGTCCCTAGACTGGCTCCTTCAGGTCAGGAGTTTGCTCTTTGGCTCTTGTCATTTCTGTCATCCAATTGATCTGTAGAAAAGATGACTTTCATTTTAAAAAATACAGTTTTCATTCCCAAGTTTCCAAATGATTCACATTTTCTCATTTCTATTCCATGGCCCTAAGATCTTATTTCTTTCAGAATAGTTATTTAACTGATTTTTTAAAAATTCTGTCTAATATTTCTATTTTCTGTGGCAAAGATTATTTACTTTGGTGTTTTGCTATTTTCTCCCATGAACCCATGTTTCTTTAGTCTGATACCTCGACTATAATGAATTAAAGTGAACAGAAGAGGCAGCTGACAAAAATCCCTGATTCTCGTTTGTACTTCTGAATTTTTGAGTTGTAGGGAAAGACTTTTAGGACAAAGAGCCTGGTATAGCCATTTGCACACAGTGTTTCTTTTTTTTTTTTTGTCCTTATGATACTCTGACATAATAAGAAAAATACATTTTCATCTCTAGTTCTAGGCACAAAATACCTAAATTGTTAAAATTTCCTCAAGGATAGATATAAGAATGCTTTCTCATTCATATTAAGTCCTTTTTAGTCATAGTTGAGTTTATGTTAATGAGGTAAGCTTTGGTGAACCCCTGAACAACATCTGGATGGGAATTGAGGGTCAGAAGAGCTAAAAGATAATTGGAGAATGGGCACTCACCCTCTGACCTGTAGAAAGGAAAGAGACTGGTGATTGAGTTAATTACCAATAAGCAATACCTGATTGGTCATGGCTACTTAATGAATCCTCCATTTAAAAAACAATCTAACAGCTAGAAAGATGTCTCAGTGGTCTGGAGCACTTCCTGTGCAAACATGAGGAACTACAGGGAGCCTGAGTTCAATTTCCTAGAACCCATGTAAATAGCACATGTGTAACCTCAGTCCTGTGGGAAGCAGGAAGTAGAATTGCTGGGACTCAGGAAAAATGGTAAGCTCTAGAATGAGTGAAGGAAGCAAGCCAGTAAGCAGTGGAAAGAAACACCCTAAATTTCCCCTGGCCTCTCTACACACACATGCATACACTACACACATACCCATATCACACCTACTACTCTCTCTCTCTCTCTCTCTCTCTCTCTCTCTCTCTCTCACACACACACACACACACATACACACACACACACACACACACACACACACACACACACACATCTAAATAATGGACTTCAGAAAGATTGCAGGTTGGTGGCCACATGGAGATGCAAGGTGGCTGGTATCCAGAGGGAACCCAACATGGAAGCTGCACTCCCTTCACTTTACCTTCCTTGTCTTAGGCATCTTTCCCATTTGACTGTTCCTGAAATGCACCTGTAAGAGTAAGTAAACTGATTTCCTGGGTTCAGCAAATACAGAAAGCTCCCAGATGTGGCCTTTTAATTTATGAGATCAACCCCAAATCCAAATAGATAATATTAAAATTAAACTGACTTACTCAACCAGTTGGTGTACAGAGAGTTGGAAAACTGGCTGATAAGAGAAAAAAAATACCCACACATTTATTAAGCGAAAATGGCAGAGGCCCTGTTCCTCTCCCCTTCTGGGAATGGACCAGTCCCAGAGCTACTCTCCAAGGGTTCACCCTGTTGAGAGACCAGCAGGCGCATGCTTAGCCAACTCTCTTGCAGGGCTTAACATGACCCCCACAGAGCTGCAGCCTGCCTTGCTTTTACTCCAGCTGCCTCACATTCACCCTAGGATGGAGTGCTGGTTTTCTTCCTGCACAAACAGAGACTCCATTCTACAAGTTCCCACTCTGCCCATTTGCCATCCATGGCACTTGGGCCTCCCTTTCCCTTTCTTGCCGACATTCAAGCCCTTTCTCCTTCTCCCAGTGATTCCCAAAGGGCAATTCTAGGACCCATGAACCTTTCTCTCCTTTCTGCATCATTTTCAGTGTTATATTCCTGGAAAAGTTGAAGTTTTTACTAATTTTCCATCTTACTTAGTCTCTTCTTCCTGCATAGACTACCATGTGTCCAAACACATGCTCACGTATATAAACACATTCACTGAGTAAAACACAATATTTAGGATTCCATATAACATATTTTCAAAATAAATTCTCTTGAAATTCTGCAACAATGGATATGTACATTTTAAATTTTGATAGAAATTGCTTAAGAGCCCTGTCAGACCAATGAACCAATTTGCACTGTCAATCTCAGTACCAGTTACTCTGAAACAACTATATACATAGGCTATTATCAAGCTTTTTGATGTTTACTACAAAAAATGTATATGGAAAATGATGCTGTTCTTTCAATTCACAGTAATTTAGGTAGAAGAAGATTGGATATCTTTTCATATGTGTATGGTATGATTTCTTACCATAGTTTTTAAGAGATCTAAGGAGATTGGTCAAAGGCACTTGCTTGCAAAGCCTGTTGCCCAGGGTTCCAGTTCTCTAATATCGACCTAAAGCCAGATGCACAAAGTGGCACATGTATCTGGAACTTGCTTGTAGCAGCCAAAGGCCCTGGTGTGCTCATATTCCTCTTTCTCTCTCCTCACAAAAATTAATAGGGGGCTGGAGAGATGGCTTAGCAGTTAAGGCATTTGCTAGCAAAGCCAAAGGACCCAGGTTCAATTCCCCAGGACCCACATAAACCCAATGTAGAAGGGGCACATGCATCTAGAGTTCATTTGCAGTGGCTACAGGCCCTGGCGGGCCCATTCTCTCTGTCTGTCTCTGTCTCTGTCTCTGTCTCTCTCTCTCTCTCTCTCTCTCCTTGCAAATAAATAAATAAAATAATAAATAAATAAAATATTTTTAAAAGAGGGCATCATGTAAATATCTAGCTGAAAGTAATTTTAATTTGTGGAATATCCATGGTATAGGAAAAATTAACATGATTAGTAAATACAAAGAAGTAAATGTTCTGTGCTAACTATAATTTTTGAAATAGGAATTAAAATAGCAAATATGGTACCATTGTTATTTTACCTCTTACAGCTGTCAAATGTTTAAAATTGCAAATAGCTCCCATGTTTGGAAAAGTTCTAGTACCACTACTAGCAGCATTTGATCCATAATTCAAGTACAAGACACATTCCTTACTTCTCTCACCACTGCAACAAACACCAAACACAAGCTACTGAAGGGAGGAGGGCTTATTTCAGCATACAGTTCAAGAGGATCCAGCCCACTGTAGCAGAGAAGACATAGCAGCAGTAGCTTCAAGTGGCTGGTCACATTGTGTGCACCATCAGGAATCAGAGTGATGGATACTGGTGCTCAGCTCACTTTCCCCTTGGCATACAGTCCAGAACTCCAGACCATGGAATGGTGCCTCCCACATTTAGGTTGGGCTTCCCACTTCACTGAACCTCATCGAGAAACCCCTCACAGGCATGCCTGGAGGCTTATCTCCAAGAGGATTCTAACTCCTATCAAGTTGACAAGATTATCAGAGAAAGGATGGCCTCTGTTTTATGCTTATACCTCAAATCTTAATTCTACAAGCTTTTCTAGAAGTAACATTAATATTTTTCCTACCACATGTTTGTTTATTTATTTATTGTAAATAAATAAATTTGGTTTTTTGAGGTAGCCCATGATGACCTGGAATTCACTATATAGTCTCAAGCTGGCCTCTCACAGCGATCCTCCTACCTCTACCTCCCAAGTGCGGGGATTAAAGGTGTGCACCACCACACCCCGGATACTCATTTACTTTTATAATTGGCACACAAAGTAGTAAGCTTCATTATAGAATCTTCATACATGACTTATTTGGTTGATTCTCCTCTTTCCTCTTCTCCCCCTCCCCCTCCACCATTGTATCCTCAGTACCCCTTTCTGCACCTGCGACACATGTCACCATGTGTTTTCTTACTCTCACCAGAAGGTATGAAACAGAGGAAGAAATGAATCAGCTGGATTTTTCACTTTCCCATGTGTATTTTTCCACACATTTGACACACAAGGTACCACCTGAATCCCCAGAAGAAGCATCTGGGAACTGGGGAGCAGGGAACTTACCAGGGAAGGAATTCCAGAAACAATAATCAGGGGCTGGTGATAATGAAGTGGGAAAAATGCATATCTCTAAAAAGTATTTTTTTATTTGTTTACAAGGAGAGAGAGGAAAAAAATGGGTGTGCCAGGGCCTCTAGCCACTGCAAACGAACTCCAGACGCATGCATCACTTTGTGCATCTGGATTCACATGGGTACTAAGGAATTGAACCCAGGTTATTAGGCTTTGCATGCAATTACCTTAACTGCTGAACCATCTCTTTGACCCTAAAAAGTATTTTTTAATATTTTTTTTGAGTGTGTTATAAAATTTATTTTGTGTAAGCATTCAGACACTTTCAGGGGGGCAAGATGATATGCAGATTCCACTACGAGGTGCAACAGAAAATCGTGTTGGGGAGGATGGTACATCTGGCAGACGGCAGCGGCACGATTCAACAAAGGTCAGATGAGAGCACGTCATCTGGGAGAAACTCGAAATAATAATTTAAAGCTTCGTGAGACAAGATATGTTCCAATTTAAAACACTAAGAAATAGTACCATCAATGAAAAAGGAAATCAACTTCTAAGTGTACCAAAAAAGGGTTGTAGGAGAAATGAGAGGAGAATTTGCATTTGTCGAGGTATAAACAGGAGTGTTCCGTAAGAGGGGCATTAATTATTATTAATGGCGAACCCTGCAGATACAAGATAAAATCCAAATCACTGGACACGTAATTCAAAATTTACATGTAATAAAGGCAAGACTCAAGTTATGGCCTGTCAAATATTTACTCCACAGACATTATCTACAGAAGCACTTGGCCATCCTGTACACAGCGACTCCTTATGCACGCCAAAAGGGTTTCTGTAAAAACGACGCTATATACAAATCTGTACACTGATCCCCCAGAGCGACTCTCCATCTCCCAGGGAGCGGTCAATGTCAAGCAGGATACCTGAGGTTTCATGTCTTTAGTTGCCTTATCATAATCCCAAATATACATTTCAGGGTTTTTGTTTTTAAAGGATATTCTCCTTGAGTATGTGCACTATGGTTAAAATTAAAAACGATAAAAAAATAAAATAGTTGCTTGGAGGAGCAATCCGAGAGACTTCATCTAGCTGTGGCACAGTGACGACCGTGTGTCTCTGGACAGGTGCTGGAGGCTTTTGGGGTGATGGCCCCTCGCTGGTGCCTCTTCCGCAGAATCGGCAAAGGCTCTCGACTTTAAAAGAAGGAAGATGAAATAAAAAAGGAAAAACAAAACCCCAAATGCCAAAGGAATTTCAGTGAGAAGTTCCTCCACCACTCAGAGAATATCTCTGCAGCCGCTGCACAAGCTGGGCCACCATGGTGTCAGAAATCCCGGGACAGGCCTCTTCCGCCAGGTAGATGGCTCCACGAAGCTCTTCGATGGACCCCAAGTTCCCTCCGCAGGCCTGGCTCGTCTCTTTCAGCTCTGCAAACAGGGGAGAAATAATTGTCGATAAACACTGAGAGAAAGGCCTCTTTGGTATGTCTTTCATCTTGCTTCTGTCCAAATCAGAGGGCTGCAAAGCTCCATTCTCCAGGTTCTTGGGGTCCTTCTCCAGGATGGTGAAGATCCAGTCCCCAGAGTCGCTGCCTCCTGACGCTTGGCCATCTGTTTCCACATCTGAGTCCTCGGAGCTGGAGTCATCGTGGCTCTGCTCGGCTTTCCACCTCTTGTACCTGTCAATGAGCTCCGTCAGGTAGGATGTTTTCTTTGCATTACGTAGGATAAATTTGTGCTTCAATAGTTCCTTAGCGGTGGGTCTAAAGCTGGGCTCCTTGTTCAGACAGGCTTCCACGAACTCCTTGAGGGGCTTGCTGTAGTTTCCTTCCAGCGTGGGGGGGTTGTTCTTTGGAATGAGGAATAAAACCTTCATGGGGTGCAGCTCCGAGTGGGGCGGCTCCCCTTTGGCCAGTTCTATCGCTGTTATGCCCAAAGACCAAATGTCTGCCTTCGAGTCATAGGCTGACTGCTTAATGACCTCGGGTGCCATCCAGAAGGGGGTGCCCACAAAGGTGTTCCTCTTTATCTGGGTATCCGTCAGCTGGCCGGCCACTCCGAAGTCAGCCAGCTTCACCTCTCCGTGCTCAGAGAGCAGAACGTTGGCAGCTTTAATATCTCTATGGATTTTCTTCTCTGAATGGAGGTAATCAAGTCCTTTCAGTATTTCTCTTAAGATGGTAGCAATCTGAGTTTCATCTAAAGGACCAGGTTCTAACAGATCCAACGCAGAGCCGCCACCAAGATATTCCATTATTATCCACAATTTCGTGTCCTTCAGATAGGATCCGTAATATTTGGTTACGTATGGACTGTCGCACTGACTCAGCACTGTGATTTCTTGTTGAATGTCCTCTATCTCATCTTCTGCTTCTTCCAGATCAATAATTTTTATAGCAACCACTTTCTGAGTCCGATTGTCGATGCCTTTGAACACCTCGTCAAAGGAGCCCTTTCCGATTTTCTCCAGCTTTGTGAAAAGCTCCTCTGGGTCCGCTTTCAGGTTCTGCATGCCCGGCAGGTCCGACTGCACCGGCGAGTGAGCCATGGCGCTCGGGGACGGTCACTTCCTGACCCGGGACGGCCGGGCCGCGCGGCGATCCGGGCGGGCGATCAGGCCCGCGGGCCGCACGCAGCCTCCACGGGCAGCGGGGCGGGCGGAGAAGCCGAGGCCGCCGCCGGGGTTGGAGAACAGGGGACGAGAAGACGACAGTCCCTGGCCCGGCGTGGTGCTGCTGGTGGAGGGGACGGAGCGGGCGGAGGAAGGGGCTCAGCGCCGAGCCGAGGGCCGCGTGTCCATGCACCGAGCCCGGGGAAGACACTGCGAGCCATTTTTTAAATATTTTTATTTATTTGCAAGCAAAGAGAGATAGAGAGAAGAGAGCAAGATAGAGAGAATGAGCACACCAGGCCCTCCAGCCACTGCAAACAAATTCCAGATGCATGTGCCATTTTTGCATATGGGTACTGGGGAATCCAACCCAGGTTTTAGGCTTTGCAGGCAAGTGCCTTAACTGCTGAGCCATCTCTTCAGCCCTCTAAAAAGTGTTTGGAACTGAGTAATGCTGTGGGCAGCTGGGGTTTACTAACACAGATGACTTGCTGAGAATGGTCACTGCACCATGAAGCTGTCCTTCAGAAGCTTGAGAAATGGAGTCTTTGTGTCATAACTCCTGTCCTCTATTTATGAAGATGCACCTGGAAGTTGATCAACTCCTGGCTCTTTCAGGCTTTTCCATGACTTCAGAATATGCACCAAGTTATAAAAGTGGGGCTATGTAGTAGTTCCTTGAGGTGAAATGTCTATGGGAACTGTCTCTCACAGCTGAAGCTAAAATTAGAAACAGGCCAAGGTGTGTGGTTTACCAAACATTTCAGTACAAAAAAGAATCTGCTACATACCATGAGTCCTTCCACTGGTTCTCATCTTATAACTCTCTGGAGGCAAGTTCAAGTGCTCCCACTCTACTAAAGCTTTGTCTGTTCTGACATAATTTCTCCTAAGGCTTCTAAGGAAATGTTTGCAGGCTCTAAGGAAAACATAAACATCTCTGTAAATTTTTCATATTATAAGAAATATGTATTTGGTCATTATCCCTGATTCCTTTGCAATTTCCAGAGTGATAGGGATGGAGTATCTTTTGTTATACATGAGCCTCTTCCAACTATATCTCAGCTTGTGCTAATAAACTGACTCTTTTTTGCATGTATGAGTGTGATGTGCATGTATGTGTGTATGCATGTGGGCATACATGTATGTGTGTGTGCACATGCACATGTGTATATGTAGAAGCCAGTGGGTGAGCTCAGATGTTTTTCCTCTAAGCAATCTCCCTTTATTTTTTGAGATGCCACCACACCCAGCATTTTGCATGGGAACCAGGCATCTCAACTCAGGTCCTCATGCTTCTGTGACAAGCATTTTACCCACCAAGCCACCTCCTCAGCCCCTAATGTGACTCTTGGAAGGTTCCTAGAGAGCTTCAGAATGTGAACTTAGTGTCAATGGAATCATCCGCATAAGCAGAGGTCTAGATTTTCAAGCCTACTTCCTCCGAACCTCCAAGAACAGGACAGGGACTGGGGAATGATTCACCAATGTCAATGATTTAATCAATCTTAAGTATATAGTGGAAATCCCCTCCTCATACACACACACAAACCATAAACAAAGGTGTTCAGGGAACTTCATGTTGGTGAACATCCCCATATTCTAGGAGGTTGAGCCACCCCAACTCCTTAGGGACAGATGCTCTGGCTTCCAGGACCCTACTGGATATCACTGTAGGTGTCTCTTCATCCAGCTGTTTGTCTGTATCCTTCACATGAAACTAGTCACAGTAAGTAAGGTATGTTCTTGAGTTCTATAAGATATTTTGACTTCCTAGTGATGCAGGATTTGGGGGTTCAAGGAGTTCCCCAGGCCTCTGGACCCCAACCTCTGGGGTCTTGCTCTGTGAATTATGAAGTTTATTTAGAGAAAAATTAAGAATTATGAGATTTAATTAAGGGGAATTAAGATCTGGGGAGGAGGCTAGCTGAAAGATTCAAGCAAGAGTTAGGGAGAGCATGTTCCTCCTTACCCAGCTGGAAAGGGAGAAAGGAGACATAAGTCTCCATCACAGAGAAATATCAGGGGGGATGAAAGGGCTCTGGAGGAGGCACATACACCCACACATGGAAGGCAAAGCATAAAAACCAAAAGATCCCCTTCACATAGAAGACCAGGAAGGATTAAGAAACAGTGGAGGGTTCATTGATCAAAGATAAATCAAACATGCAATCAAAAATGAGAAAACAGGGCTGGAGAGATGGCTTAGTGGTTAAACGCTTGCCTGTGAAGCCTAAGGACCCTGGTTCGAAGCTCGATTCTCCAGGACCCACGTTAGCCAGATGCACAAGGGGGCGCACGCGTCTGGAGTTCGTTTGCAGTGGCTGGAAGCCCTGGCGCGCCCATTCTCTCTCTCTCTCTCTCTCTCTCTCTTCCCTCCCTCCCTCTCCTCCGTCACTTTCAAATAAATAAAAATAAACAAAAAAAATTTTTTTAATGAGAAAACACCCTGAAACAAGACACATGTAGAGGAAAAGCAGGAAAATACCCCACTCAAAAGAAGTGCCCTGCCCCATTCCCAACCAGGCTGGGAAAAGGAGAGACAGACTTACACATTGTTGTTCCTGAAAAATAAAAATAAAATTAAAAAATAGGCCAGGGGGCCAAAATGGGAGAGATATCATACACATGGCAGACCCCCCTCCTTAAGTATCCAATTAGGAGGGACCTTGCCCCAGATCCCGGTGTGTAAAGGAGAGAGACCAAATTGGTTCCTGGAATCAAGGCTGACTCAGGAGGAGCTAGCCAATCTAGGTATATTTAGATAGAGGAAGGAGTAGGGGGCGCTGTTGCTGAGGAATTGCTTATAGCCATCATGAGCAAAACTGTATCAGACTCAAAATTTTAGTTTTGCCAGGGCGGGAGGGGTGACATCTCCTTGTTCTCTTTTGGGCATCTGCCCCTGACTAACTGCTGGTAAAATAGCTATCTTACTCCTGTTTCTCCTTCACGAAGATGAATCACTTTTCTGCAGCTCGAGTGTGAGTCTGGGCAGGCCAGCTGAAGTTGTAGCAAAACTGTAAGTACATGATCCACTTCTAGTGAAACCACCTGCGGCTACAAAATAAGATGCTAGAAGGTGCTGGAATAAAAGCCCTTGATTCCATGCACAGGAAAGTCTTCCCATTCTAAAGCTTTCAAGAGCAGAGCATGGCCAGGTGGCTCCACTGAAAATCTATTCTCCAACATTGTTCTCCGAGTCCTGGTGTGGACTTCTAAGACTTACTAGCCAACCTTCTATATATTGAAAAGTCAGGGACAGTCACATCCATTCAGTTGCTTCCTCTCTTCCCTCTACAGAGTCCAGGGGATTTGAGGGGAAGATGCAAGGAGAAAGGACCAAGAGCAGAATTTGTCCTGTATATAAAGCTGAACTGGAGATTTTCCTGTGACTCCCTTTGCAAATCTAGTGTTTGAGAGCCACTCAATCCAGATTTCCCCACTGTTACCGTTTGAATCCGAAATGTCCCCACAGTCATGTTTTGAATACTGGGTGGAATTATCTTGAAGGCTGTAGAGCCTTAGGAAGTGGGGCCTGGCTGATGGAAATAGATCACCAGATGTGGACATTTGAAAATTATGCCGGGCATGGTGGCGCACACCTTTAATCCCAGCACTCAGGAGGCAGAGGTAGGAGAATGACCATGAGTTCGAGGCCACCCTGAGACTACATAGTGAAATCCACGTCAGCCTGAGCTAGGGTGAGACCCTACTTCGAAAAACCAAAAAGAAAAAAAGAAAGAAAGAAAAAAAGTTATGCCCACTTCTGGTTCTGGCCTGATTTCTTTGCTTCCTGCAGACATAAACCCCAGCCTCAAGCTCTCTCATGCACAAAACTGAGCCATTTCCCCCTCCCTGCTTTCTTTACCATGATGGACTGAGACACTCTGAAATTATGAAGCCTTTCCTTCTTTATGCTGTTTCTACCAAGGATTCTGGTCACAGCTGAGGAAAGTGCCCAATATACCCACCTCATCTACAGGCTGAAAGAGCCAGGGCAAGCAAAGCCTGTTTTCCACAAAAAGAAGAAATGCTGGCCCTTTGCTGCACTTGGGAGCAAATAGATCCAAGGAAGGATGGAAGAAAGAGAGGGAAGGAGAGAGAAAGAGAAGGAGGCAGGGAGGAAGAAAGGAAGGGAGACGGCAGGAAGAAGAGTGAAAGGGAGGGAGAAGTGGAAGGAGAAAAGCCTCAGAAAGAGAAGGGAGAAATGGTGTAAGAGATGCCTGTGGGAACACCCAGTGAGGAATAGGCCCAGCTCAACGCATGCAGGGCTGCCTTATCTCATTCTGGGAATGCTGAGGCATTAGCAGAACTGCTGTCCTCTTGGGACAAAGTGAACAAGGAGAAAATGCAAACTGTGAAACTTACACCTGTCACTGGTGTCTTTTAAGTCTCTGCTCATCGGGATGATTCCACTACCTAAAGGCATTTCCAGCATTGATTGATTGAAAGTTTTCCATACAGAGAACATGTCCATGAATGTTTGAAATGCCAGGGAATCAGGTGTGTTTCCCAGTCACTTCTCTCCCTTCTGTCCTGCATTCACATAGCACCTGCATGCCTCTTAGAAAAACCTGACTCTACCCAGGCACCACCAGACGTCTGTACTCATCTGCCCAACTCTAAGCTCTAGGGCTGCCTCTAAGAAAGGAAAGTATTTACTATATGTCTCTTTGTGGCAGAAATTTATCATAGCTGCTGAAACACTTGCATATTTAGCACAGGTTTGATGCCCTTGGAGAGTCTGGGCATAAAATAAGTTAATTTTAACTGCATCTTTCAAGGAATAACCCTATTTTTAGCAACTATCTTTGGAGTTTCTGAAATAAAAGCTTTTGAAAATTAATGATTTTTACCAAGGTGCTGGCCTCTTTATATGCAGCACTGAGCTACATGAGATTAAAGAAAAGTAAGGCAGATGGTATTGGGGAAATACTGGTTTTTCTAAGAAAAGAGAGAGAGGGATGTGGTATGAGAGATTGGGAAGAGCTATGGATGTAGAGTCAGGAAACTAGAGTCAAATCTTGTTATATCACTGCCCCTCTCTGACTCTCAACATAGTAATCTTTACAGAAATTGTGTCATGAAAATCTAAGTTTCATTAGAAGCTGTAGATTTTTCTCTCTCTCAATCAAAATATTGAGAGGGCTGGAGAGATGGCTCCGTTGGTAAATTGTTTGCCTTGCTACCATGAGAAGCTGAGTTCAGTCCTCAAAAAAACATGTGAAAAAGCCAGACATAGTGGCATCGACTTATAATTTCAGTACTAGGAAGGCAAAGACAGGAAGATCTCCAGGGATCACTGGCCAGACCAGGAAAATGAGGGGGAAGAGCTCCAGGAAATAAGAGGCCCTGTCTCAAAAAAGGTGGACAAGCCGAGTGTAGTGATGCATGTTTTAATCCCAGCACTTGAGAGACTGTGGGTCACTATGAGTTAAAGGCCAGTCTGCAAGTACAGAGTGAAGTTGAGATCAGCTTGGACTAGAGTGAGACCCTACTTTGAAAGACAAAAAAAAAGTGGAAAATCCTGAGAGGAACAACACCCAAAGTTGTGTTCCTGCCTACACACACACACACACTCAGACACACACACACACTCAGACACACCTGTACATGCACCTGCCCCTGCATGCACACATGCACATGAACCCACACACACGTGTCCATGCATACACAAATGCACACACATGCACAAAAAAGAATATTAACCTATCCTTTCATGCTTAAGAACATGTTTTCACAGGTAGTTTTGCTCATGAAAGAAGGTATCCTAGATTAGTCTTGAGCAAGATAAAAAAATAAACGCTTTGGATACAAAATGAACAAGACGCAATCAATGAAGTAGGAATGGAGGTAACGTTTGTCACGTCTGGGATGAAGCAGCTAAAAGCATGTTTCTTCTCTCTCATTCTCAATACTTAGGCATCACCATCCCTTTGGAACTTACAGGATGGAAAACTGTTAGCTTCAAATGTCCAACCAAAGGCAGCATAAGGAAGGAAAGGGCTTATTTTCAGCATACAGTTTCAAGTGGGAGTGTCCATTGTGGCTGGGAAGGCTTGACAGGCTTGAGCAGAACACCTGTGTCACAACTTGTGGGGTGGAAGGAATAGTCTGAATGCTGTGAGTGGAGCTGAGCTGCAACACTGCAAGGTCTGCCCCCAGTGAACACTTCCTCCTGCAAGGCTCCACCTCCTAAAGGTTGCACAACCTTCCAGAACAGTCATCAGCTGGAGACTGAGTATTCAAACATATGAGTCTATGATGGACATTTCACATGCAAACCACAACAGCATATAACCTGTTTCTTCTGAATCTCTTTCCAGCTTCCAACAAACAACCCCCCCCCCAAGAACTTCTAGGATAAGTTCTCCACTGCATATTAGACTGATGTTTGCAATGGTTCCCTTTTGCTGTCTTAACTGTTCTGCTCTGTGTCTCAGGCAGGCAAACATTTCCATGGACTTGCTCACCAGGTACCCTGCATTCTCTTTGGACTGAGGGGTGAAGCCAATGGGAAGGAGCAGCAAGGTCTCAGTGGGTGGGAGAAGGGAGTGTCAGGTACTTATTTCTGGCCCTCTGCTGGGCCCTGGCTGACCCACCTGCTTGCTGGCTGGATCGCCACAGTCTCTCTCCTGCTTCCATAGCTCCTTCGTGTCTAGCAACACTGGTTCTCTCTCCTTTCCTGCCCTCCTCCCCTGCCCAGGGCCTGACGGTGCTAACAACTCCCTACTTTTCTCCTTCCCAAGCGTTTCCCCAGCTTCTGTTGACTTCTTACCCAGCCCACACCTCCATAAATAGGGAATGTCATTCATTTTCTCTTGGGACTCATGTTCATAAGGCTAACACCAATTTTATTTAAAGTTTCAATAACAAGATGAACCCAGTATACTGAACATCTCAGGAGCAGCCAGGCAGTTAACATCTAGAATACAAATAATGACTTCAACCAATGTTATGAAGAGGTCTGGAGATAAGAAGCATGCAGCACACATGGAGGTGAGCCTTAAAAAAGCAAAGCTTTAAGCCGGGCGTGGTGGCGCACGCCTTTAATCCCAGCACTCAGGAGGCAGAGGTAGGAGGATTGCTGTGAGTTCAAGGCCACCCTGAGACTAATTCCAGGTCAGCCTGAGCTAGATTGAGATCCTACCTCAAAAAAAAAAGAAAGAAAGAAAAGAAAAGCTTTTGTTTCAGTGGCATTTCACATCTGTCCACTGTACACTTGCTTTCATGGAGCTGACCAGCCTCCACTGATTTAGGCCATAAATCAAGCACTCCACTTGGAAGCATATCTGGAAGTGAACCTCCTGGGATGTCATCCTGGCTCTAACAAAGGCTTCTCAGGATGTAGTGGGGAAAGGGGGAGAACTTGAAGTCACACTCTACTCCTGGCAACATTCTTTTCACTATGAGGCCCATATAATGAAAGGCAGATATTTATCAGAGACTTCCCCCACCACATTCCTGCACAGCCTCACATAGAATCTGAAAACATTCCTCCTTCCAGGACCTTCACCCCCTCAGATACTGATTCAGTCACCTGCACTATGAGTTGTCAGCACGACATAAGAGTGGCAAAGCCAAAACACTCTGATGTGTGTGTGTGTGTGTGTGTGTGTGTGTGTGTTTATTAGCATGTTACATTCCATTTCTCGTTGAGGGGTCTAGGGAGATTGCTCAGTGGGTTAAAGGTACTTGTTTACAAAGCCTGTATTTGATTCCCCAGTACCCACGTAAAGCCAGTTGCACAATGTGGCACTTGTGTCCAGAGTTCATTTGAAATGGCAAAAGGCCCTGGTGCACCCATTCTCTTTCTCTCTCTCTCTCTCTCATAAATTAATTAATTAGTTTCATTAAACAAATAAATAAATTCAATTTTTTTTAAACTTCCCAATTGTGGTTGATGAAGGAAGAGCAGAATTGAGAAAGAATCTCACCATTATCAAATTGACACACAAGAATTGACAAGTACTGACATGACATGGCAGCCCAGAAGCAATATATACCACTGAAGAAGAAATGGGGGAAAGAAGGTAAGAGCAAACGAAGGCAAGGAGTGCATTGCAATACTGTCTTTCAAATACAAAGTGGCCCTGGCATCATGTCCTCACAGTGACTAACACTACCTACACAAGACTTGCATAATAGGAGGAAAATAATTATAACATCAAAATAGAAGAGACTAGTTGACAAAAAGAAGCGAGTCACTGGAGGGATGATAAGAGAAGGGAGACAGAAGAGGGTGGTGGGAGGGCATTATGATCATGGTATATTGTGCACATGTAGAGGTTGTCAATAAGAAGATTTAAAAAGCAATCTATAGAAAAATGGAATATGGCTGCATGGTAATGTATGAAAATCAGATCTGTCTGCATGAAGCAACTCAAATCCCCCACTCAGTGAGTATCATGGGTACTAGCCCCTGGAAACTACATTCATTCATTCAGAGTCCTAAAGTCATCAGATAAGTACATGTTACTATTTAAATCTGGTGTTCCCCACAGGCTCATGTTTTGGATGCATGTTCTCCAACTGGTAGTGTTATTTTGGGAGGCTGCAGAGCCCTTAGGGGATGAAGCCTGGCTGGAGGATGAAGCCTGGAGGATCACAAGAATCACTGAAGACAGGTCCTTGAAGGTGTGTTTTCACTGTCCACTTCCAGTCTCACTCTGCTTCCTCATCCAGCATAAGGTGAACAGCCTCTCCCACACATTTTCACTGGAATGAACTGACCTGCTCTGGCATGCCTTGCCTACCATGATGGATTGAAACCTTCTAACTCCAAGAGCCAACATAAATCTCTCTTATCAAGTTATTTATATCAGGTATTGTGTTCACATTGACACAAAAGCAGTTAATGGGCTGGAGGGGTTGCTTAGCAGTTAAGGCATTTGCCTGCAAAGCCAAAGGACCCTGGTTCGATTCTCCAGGACCCATGTAAGCCAGATGCACAAGGTGATGCATGCATCTGGAGTTCGTTTGCAGTGCCTGGAGGCCCTGGAGTGCGCTCGCTCGTGCTCACTCTCTCTCTTTCTCTCTCTGTCTCTCTCAAAAGAAATCAATTAATATGGTGCATTTTTATAGTTCTTTAGACAGCTTTGTGGCACTGGCAGGCATTCCTGGGTTCATTGTAAAGGTTATGGCTCTTAAGTAAGACCTTCTATAAAGAGAATCCTAAGCAGCTCTACCACATACTGGAATGGGTAACTCCAGAGAATGCCTCAATAGAGTTTGTTCAATCCTGATGCTCCCAATGTGGCTAAACAGAAGAACAGTTGTAATCCTTGTTGTTATGGTATGGATATGAAGTGAACCCCCAAAAGGACTATGCAGTGAGGGCTTACTCCCCAGCTGGAGGATTATGACCTAATCAATGAATTAATCTATTGATGGTGTAAAAATTCTATGTCATTATTGGAAAAGTTCAGAGATAGGCCTAGTTGGAGTAAGTAGGTAACTAGGAGGCTCATTCTTGGGGACTATATCTTGTCCTGGGCCCATTCTTCTGCATCTGTCTGTTTATGCAACACCATGAGGTGAGTAATCTTGTTCCACCACATCCTTTTGCTATGAAGTTCTGCCTTACCAGCCCAGAAACAAGAGAGCAGGTTGGTCTTATGAACAAAAATAAATCTTTCCTCCTTTTAAATTGTTTCACTTAGTTATTCAACATAGTGATGAAAAATTAGGTGACTTTCTGATAGAATTTGCAA
Source organism: Dipus sagitta (assembly GCA_036346955.1). Taxonomy (NCBI): domain Eukaryota; kingdom Metazoa; phylum Chordata; class Mammalia; order Rodentia; family Dipodidae; genus Dipus; species Dipus sagitta. Next base: position 52,075,556 of record CM070783.1, read on the forward strand.
ATAGAGAAATTTAATGTGTAGAATAAGCTAGAGAACTCTTTCATCCCTGGATTCAGACTAACACCTAGTTATTGTGCAGCGAGAGAGAGACTAACTAACACAGTGGGCGGCGAAGATGTCACAATTAGTACAGTGCTTGCCTTGAAAGCCGGAGGTCCTGAGTCTGAATCTTGTTGTGGACTCAATGTAAAATGCCCCCATCAGTTCATGAATTTGCACACTTGGTCCCCAACTGGTGCCACTGTTTAGGAAGGTTGTGGAACCTTTAGGAGGTGGGGCCTTGCTGGAGGAAGTGGGACACAGGAGGCTGGCCTTGAGGTTTTATACCCCAGCCTCATTTCCTTTTTTTTCCTCTGCTTCCTTACTGAAATATGACAAGCCAGCTTTCTATTCTTTCCCTGCCAGAAAACTTCCCCTCAAAATTGTAAGCAGAAACTAAACTTTTTCCTTCTTTTAAGTTGATTATGGTTAGGTATTTGTTAACAATAATGAGAAAACAACTATACAATCCTCAAAAATCCACACCAAAAAAAAAAAAGAAAGAAAGAAAGAAAGAAAGAAAGCCAGGCATGGTGGTACACACTTATCATCCCAATGCTAGGAAAGCAGAAATAGTTTGCTCCTTGGCTAGCTAGTCTAGTCTACTTGGTGAGTTCAAGGCTATTAAAAGGCCCTGTCTCTTGGGCTGCAGAGATTATTAAGCAGTTAAAGGCACTTGCTTGCAAAGTCTGATGGCACAGGTTTGATTCTCCAGTACCCACATAAATCCAGGTGCACAAAGTGATACATACATCTGGAGTTCATTTGCAATGGAAGGGGGTACTTGTGTGCCCATATTCTGCCCCCTCTCTCTCTCTCTCTCTCTCTCTCTCTCTCTCAAATAAATACATAAAATTTTTTGAGGTAGGGTTTCACTCTATCCCAGGCTGTCCTGGAATTCACTATGTAGTCTCAGGGTGGTCTTGAGCTCATGGCAATCCTCCTACCTCTGCCTCCCAAGTGCTGGGATTAAAGGCATGTGCCACCACACTCAGCTCTATAAAAATATTTTGTTTTTTATTTTTGTTTTTCCACAAAGGTCCTGTCTCAAAAACAAATGGACCACATCTGAGAAACGACATCCAAAGTTGTACTCTGACCTCCACATACATGCACATGTGTACTCACAAATATGTACACACACACACGCACACACATAAATAGAATGGCATGCCAACTAAGAACAGGGGCTCTGGAGCCTGATGCTTAGTCTGTCATTTACTAACTCTGAAGAAACTATTTCCTCCTGTGCCTCTATTTCCCTCACTATAAAAAAGGAAGAGAAACAAGCCTCCTTTGTAAAATGGCATTGCGTATTGGGTGACTTCAAATGCGCATCACATAGTAAGAGCCACACAGATGCCTGTCAATATTATTATTCTTACTTCAGACCAATCAACAAGGACCTCGCACTCAAATGATCCAAGTAGAATTCACTGCTTCCTTTCCCTTTGACACACACAATTTCCACTAGGCACACTGAGTTCCTGATCTCATTGGCCATTTCAGCATTTCTCCAGGGACCAAACTGCAACTCCCTCTTCTCTTCCTTCCACCACAGCTGGTAACCAAACACAGGCGTTTCTGTTTTCATGGCCTCTTTACCACTGTCTTCCTCTCCAATCGCTACACATGGCCTCAGTTCACAAAACTCATTTGCCTGTTTTCTTCACCAGCCTAAATTCCCATCTCCATCCCTGTCCAATCCTTCACATTAGCACCAAAATGATCTCTCAGAAGGACACATCTGTTTTATGAAGACTCAGATAGGTTAGGCTACATAGCAAACAAAATGTATACAAAAAATATTTCATGGAAAGAATGTATTATTTTCTATATGTTTTAAGCATATGATGCAATAGAAAAATTGGGTTCTCTCTGAGTGTCTGCAGTCAATTTGCTATGACAAGCTGCTTCAGTTGGCTTGAATGAAGAAAATCTAGCCTCACACAGATGAATAATTAAAAGTAAAGAGTATTAAACTCATGTGTTCAGATGATTGTAGATATTCTTCTTTGAGACTATACTAGAATCTGACAAGTTTTTATTGTCCTAAAGGTTATTCTCAGTGTAGAATAGCAAATCCTACAAACTTTCCATACTCTGCTATATTAGAATACACTAGTCAGTCTTACAGTTGGATGGATGTTTTACCTGCATACTGGCATCATTCACTGATCACTTAGGACATACTGTTCCACCGTGTTCTGAAGATCTTCCAAATGTTGACACATTTCCTTACAGAACATTTTTTATTTAAAATATCTTATTTCTATTTATTTGAAAGAGGCAGAGAGAGGAGCTGGAGAGATGGCTTAGTGGTTAAGCGCTTGCCTGTGAAGCCTAAGGACCCCGGTTCAAGGTTTGATTCCCCAGGACCCACGTTAGCCAGATGCACAAGGGGGCACATGCGTCTGGAGTTTGTTTGCAGTGGCTGGAGGCCCTGGCATGCCCATTCTCTCCCTCTCTCTCTCTCCCTCTAAAATAAATAAATAAAAATGAACAAAAATATTTTAAAAAAAAAGAAAGAAAGAGGCAGAGAGAGGCAGGTAGAGAGAGAATGGGTGTGCTGGGGCCTCCAGCCACTGGAATTGAACTCCAGATGCATGTGCCACCTTGTGCATCTGGCTTATGTGGATCCTGAGGTATCAAACCTGGGTCCTTTGGCTTTGCAAGCAAGTGCCTTAACCACTAAGCCATCTTTCCAGCCCACACAACACTTGAAAAAAATCACAATTAATATTCCCAATTTCATGTGAAATGTATCTAAGAGTTGGGAAGATATTAAGCTCGCTGTATCAGATGTGTTTCCAAACTCTAATTTTGTCCTGGAAGACAACTTGACCAACCACAACAAATACACTTGGTTCTCACCCTAAAGCTGCTCTTTTCAGTCATTCTCAAAAAGGAAAATGTCTTCCAAACACTCATATCTAGCTATCCCTCGTTTGACTCTCAATCTTTCTTTCAGGTTCAAATAATGCCACATTTGTTTGAGAAACAACTACATGGTGGTCTATAACTGTATGCTCCAAAACCAAAGCTTTGATGAGAAGGTAGCACTACTGTCCATTTTGAAAAGTGTCTAATATCAGTCCTGACATCGATTGCGTAAGTGCTTTTCCTCAACATGACCATCACACCTCGGCTTCAGCAGAAGTGCTGTACACATCCTACTTCATTACACAGAATAATGGAAGACTTATCAGGATCTCTAAAAACTTAATCATCTTTACCGCTACATCAAGGGCGTTTGTAAGGAAAGCTGACATCCTTCTTAATCCAAGTGTGTGCTGGTAAGGAAGAGAGCAGCTCCTAATGCTGTGTAGAGACTCCGCTTTGATTCATGCCAGCTGCTGATTTTGTTACAAAATAGTTTTAGCATCATAATAAACCATTTTCTTATCTTGCTGATTGCTACAGCTTGATTCTGGAATGTCCTCCACAAGCTCATGTTCCAGGCACTTAGTCCCCAACTGATGGCAATGACAGAAGGTTGTAGAACCTTTGGCACTTCAGCCTTGCCAGCAGCAGTGGGTCTCTAGGAGCAAGTCCTAAAGGGGATATCCATATCTGATTCTAGCCCAACTGCTCTGCTTCTCAATCCATGAAGATGTGAATGGTAGGCATATCTTGTCCAGCTGGTTAATTTGATAGCTCGCAGGATCCGTTGGTTGTTCACACTCTAGGTGAGTGTTATCCTCCAGCGGCTTGCATAGGGCTTCCCAGAACTATGTGCTTTTCTTTCTTCTGCCACAGAAGAACTGTGTCTCTCTCACTAGACAATGGAACCTGTCAGCACATTGACCTTACCTGCCCCAGCTTCCAGAACTGTTATGGAGCACAGTTCTAATACTTATAAACTACCTGGTTTGGAGTACTTTTGTCATGGAAACCCAAATGAAAATTATTTCCAGGTACAAGAAGAGCCTAAGCATCTCACGTGGGCTCCACTGATACCCCAGGATGAAGGTCAGCCTTCTATCACACTACTCCACTGGGGGCCTGGACAATTTGCTAGTGTTTAAGCAAGCAGAAGCCCAACCCCTCACTCAGCCTTTGCTGGTGCAACTGGGGAGCAGGCCATGGTGAAGTAGTTTTGGTCAAAAGTTTTTCTCAGGCTAGGTTGCTCTTTCCCTAGATCATTGACAGAGAAGTAATTTACTGATGTCTTTTACTACCTTCTCCTTTGACATTGATACATTGTGGACTTCTTCACCTCCAAGTCCAGCATGTACGAGGTGAAAAGGAAACTAGTGAATATGTTGTCCCTTGATCCCTAACCTGTCTGCCCTTTCTCTGCCATTCAGTCTCCTCAGCTTCGCTTTACTCATCGTGCTTAGCACAGCCAGTTATAACTAAACAGAAAAGTTGTGAAGAAAAAAGTTCTCTCTCACCCTTGCCCCTGTCCACCCTTTTTTTCCTCCAAAGTTAACATTTTAGAATCCATCTTTTTATCCTTTGTTTGTTTTGTTTTGTTTTATGATGTGATATTACTATATAGCCCTGACCAGTCTGAAGCACATGATTTTCCTGCCTCAACCTCCCAAGTGCTAGATTACAAACAAGTACCACTACACCTGGCTTCTTTTTTTTTTGTTTGTTTGTTTATTTTTATTTATTTGAGAGCAACAGACAGAGAGAGAGAGAGAATGAGTACACCAGGGCTTCCAGCCACTACAAATGAACTCCAGATGCATGTGCTCCCTTGTGCACCTGGCTTACGTGGGTCCTGGGGAATCAAGCCTTGAACTGGGGTCCTTAGGCTTCACAGGCAAGTGCTTAGCCGCTAAGCCTTCTCTTCAGGCCCTCACCTGGCTTCTTTATCTTCATGTTCATTTAAACATAGGGGAGAGCTTTGTCACTGATTGCATAAAAACAAAATAATACTATATACATTCCTATGCAGTTCACTTGGCTCTTTAATAACATAGAATGGGCATCCCTTTGAGCTAACAATCATAGACCTAACTCATTCTTTTTAGCTTCTTAATATTCCACAAGATGAAAGGATTATTCTTATTTGTTTTGTATTATCTCAACAAATAATTTTATCTGTATAGGACAGATTGTCTAAAGTAGGAGAGCTCAAGACAAACATAATATATATATTTAAATTGAATAATATGGCATGATTCTGACAATTCACTTTTCCACAATGATGTATGAAAATACACATTTCCCTTAGCTCTAAGAACTTGCCCTCACTTTCAATTTTTGCAATCTTTGAAGGCTGAAAAAGTACCTCGTTGTAAATTATCATCTATTTATTGACCACTTAAATGATCTCAATTTGGACCTTTTCCCATGTTTCTGCTGTGTGTTAAAAATATTGCTCATTCATTTGTGTGAGCTCACTATATAGTTTTATCTGTCAAATGCATTTCAAATATGTTTTCCTGGTCTAATGCCAACTTATTGCCAGAGTATTTTGAAAACATTCTTATCACACTGGCCATGTTGTGTTGTCCTTTGTTAACAATTTCTGCCTGTACTAACAGCTATGTTCCTTAAGGTAAGGATCACCTGTCCATGTCTGAGACCCCTTAGCACCAAACAATAATGTTTGCATAGTAAGTGCTCAAAGGATTTTTGAATTAGCTGTTGATTTTGAGTCACAATAAAAAGGTCCTTCCCTTGCTTTGTGCCACTATGTGTAATGCACCGATGGCAAGTGTTTCATCAAGTGTCAGGGTGGCCTGGACAACTACGACTTGAAGCAAAGCACACAGAGAAATTGACAGTACCCTTGTCCCCATGGCTGAACTCTGATCACAGGAAAGACAAGAAAATTGCACCATCTTCCTGGCCTTAACTTGAAAGGTTCTGCCCACACAGAACATGGCATGGGATGTGCAGGAGTGTGCTTGCTTATTTGTTATTCCTGATATGGAGGCTATTTTCATGTTATGTGTCATTTGTCGAACAATTGAGTATTACAGTTGGCTCAAAGCTTTTATTCCAAATCATTTGCTGCTGGAATACTGAGATAAAGGATGATGTCACTTCCCCTCACTCTTATGGACTGTCCCCCCAACAAGGAGAACAAGGAGCCTTATGATTATCACCAAGATTAAGAATGACAGTGAATAGAGAATTGAATGAAGAGGAAGGGGTGAGTGGAGGATAATAATTGAAAGGGATATGGAAGGAAACAATGGGTGAATGTATCTGAGGCACTCAAGAAACAGAAGAAAGAATCCCATCTTCAAAACCTGGCAAATGGGCTGGAAAGATGGTTTAGCAGTTAAGACACTTGCCTGCAAAACCTAAGGACCCATGTTCTACTCTCCAGATCCCACCTCAGCCATATGCACAAAAGTGAGGCAAGCACAAGGTCACATATGCCCACTAGGTGGTACAAGCATCTGGAATTCAATTGCAGTAGCTGAGGCCCTGGCACACCAATTCTTTCTCTCTCTCTCTCTCTCTCCCTCTCTCTCTCTTGCTCGCTCTCAAATAAAATAAACAAGTATTTTTAAAACCTGGCAAATTTCAATTTTAATCTTGTCTATCATGTTTACTTACCTCCATGTTCAAACTTAGGAGCATATGACTCACACTCCACACATACATGCATGCATACACACACCTACCTGTACTTCACTGCCACAAGTACTCTCCAACTCCCATTTGACTCCTGGTTGCTTACACGCCTTGACTGCTCTTAACATGACAGGCTAAGCTGAAGTGTTCTGTTTTCTTGGGTTCTTAGATGCAACCTTAAGTGTAAAAAGACTCATCTGAAGATTATCTAAGCTAGGATAAAAGCCCAGCTTCATCTGGGTTCCTATTGAACAGCTGATCCTTACTTCTGAGATTCTGTTGGTGACCAAAGGACCCAGCTATCTACATAACCCCACCAGTCCTAGAGCGGCGATGCATGAACACACAGTTACATTCCCTTGTTGATTTAACTATACCAAAGGGAGGGTTTTCTTGACCTCATAAGCAGCCCCTGCAATGACCACATGCCTTGAGGATGGTGCCAAAAGAGGACACTGGCACTGGGCAGAATCACTGCTCAGCATGAATGTGGCTAATATCTAGTATGAAGCCACAGTTAGGTACATACCACTCAGAATAATTGAAATGTATGAAAAACTACAAGAGAAAATAGATCATCACTTACAAAGGCAAGCTCATCATTATGATATCCAGTTCTTAGCGGAAACTGTACAAGTATTTCAAATGTTGATGGATCACAGCTTCCAGTCTAAACTACCATACCCAGCAAAATTATCCCACTTAATAGAAGGAGAAAGAAAAGCTTTCCATGATGAAAAGTCAACTATATGGATATATGAGCACAAAGCCAGCCCTATAGGAAATACGGGATAAAATATTTCACACTGAAGAGAAGAAAAAACATACTCAAGAGCCTACAGGAACAAAAAACAATCATTAGAACTAGAGTAGTTATAAAGTAAATGAAGATCATGAAAACACCAAACTCCACAAAATCATCAACATAACAGGGATTAACTCAAACTTTTCAGTAATAAGTCTGAACATCAATGGACTCAACTCCCTAACCAAAAGACACAAGTTAACAGGCTGGATCAGAAAACAGGATCCATCCATCTTCTATATTCAAGAAACCTATCTTACTGTCAAAGATTAAGAAGGTGTTATCAAAGATAAACACCTTCTTAAAGTAAAAGAATGGAAAAAGATATGCCAAGCAAATAAAAATAGAAGACAGGTGAGTGCGGCTACAGTAATATCTGACAAAATAGACTCTAAAAGCAATCAAAAGTGATAAAGAAGGCCACTTTATATTCATCAGGTAAACAATTCAACAAGAGGATATTAAAATCCTAAACAAGCCGGGCGTGGTGGCGCACGCCTTTAATCCCAGCACTCGGGAGGCAGAGGTAGGAGGATAGCCATGAGTTCAAGGCCACCCTGAGACTCCATAGTGAATCCCAGGTCAGCCTGAGCTAGAGTGAGACCCTATCTCGAAAAAAACAAAAAAAGATAAAATCCTAAACATACAGAGGTACACAGAATTTTATAAAACAAAATTTACTAGACATAAAAGTCAGACATAGAGCTGGAGAGATGGCTTAGCTGTTTAGGCACTTGTCTACAAAGCCTAAAAACCTGGGTTTGACTCCACAGTACCCATGTAAAGCCAGATGCACAGAGTAGTACACGCATCTGTAGTTCATTTGCAGCAGCAAGAAGTCCTGGTGTGCCCTTTCTCTCTCTCTCTCTCTCTCTCTCTTTCTCTCTCTCTCTCTCTCTCCATTTATATCTCTAATATTTTATCAACTTTTTATCTATCTCTTTCTCTCCCTGCAAATAAATAAATATTTTTTTAAAAGTCAGGCATAGTGGCTGGAAAGATGGCTTAGCAGCCGGGCGTGGTGGCGCACGCCTTTAATCCCAGCACTCGGGAGGCAGAGGTAGGAGGATCGCCATGAGTTCGAGGCCACCCTGAGACTCCATTGTGAATTCCAGGTCAGCCTGGGCTAGAGTGAGACCCTACCTCGAAAAAAAAAAAGAAAAAAAAAAGATGGCTTAGTAGTTAAGGCACATGCCTGCGAAGCCTAAGAACCCAGGCTTGATTCTCCAGGTCTCACATAAGCCAGATGCACATAGTGGTGGAGTTCATTTGTACTGGCTAGAAGCCCTGCCATGCCCATTCTCACTCTCTCTCTCTGTCTCTCTATATCTATCTATCTCTCTGTCTCTAATAAATAAATAAAAATAAATGTTTTTTTAATCAGGCACAAATCCCAACACTGTTATACTGGGTGACTTTAATACTTCATTATCATCAATAGACAAATCATTTAAACAAAAACTAAATAGATCTAAAAATTAAACTTAATGACACCATAGAGCAAATGGACTTAACAGACATCTGTAGAACATCCCATCAAGACTATGCACATTCTTTTCAGCAGCTCATGAAACATTCTCTAAAATTGATCATATATTAGGACACAAAGCAAGTCTCCATAAGTTTGGAAAATTGACATAACTCCTTGTATTATATATGACCATTATACAATAAAGCTAGAAATCAAGACAAACAACAGAAAATACATAAACTCCTGGAGATTGAATAACACACTATTAAACAATAAATGGCTCATTGAAATCATGAAGGAAATCCAATAATTCCTAGAACTAAGTGAAATTGAAAACACAACATACCAAAAGCTATTAGACCCAAAGAAGGCAGTCGTAAGAGGAAAGTTTGTAGCTCTAAAGGCCTACACGCAAAAATAGAGAGATCTCAAATAAATAATTTAACCATCCACTTGAAGGCTTTGGAGAAACAAGAACAATCTAAACCAAAACATACCACATGGAAAGAAATAATCAAGATGAGGTCAGAAATCAATGAGTTATAAATGAAGAAAACAATTTTAATAATTAATGAAACAAAAAGCCAGTTCTTTGAAAATGTAAACAAGATTGGTAAACTTCCAGCCAAATTAACCAAAAGAAAGAGCGAGAAGACCCTATCAATAATATTAGAGTTGAAGAATGGATAACTAAGATGTGGTATATCTACACAATGGAATTCTATACAGCAGTAAGAAAAAATGACACAATGAAATTTGAGGAAAAATGGTTGAACCTGGAACAGATCATTCTCAGTGAACTTACCCAATCACAGAAAAAAAATCGCCACATAGTCTCACTCATCTACAGCACCTAACCTGAATCTACCGAAGATACCTTACATACCCAGCAAGCATCTCCTAGATTAGACACTAGGATGGAAGGGGAGGGAGGGGAGGGCATCAAAGGGGTGGGAAACACAAATCTAGACCCAAACGGCAATGGTACCATAATCTTCTACTTACTAAAAGATAGACCAAATGGCTGATCCTTCACCAGGCCCTTACAGGGAACACCTGAACCACAAGACACTGGAGAGGGTAAGATTAAGACTAACCTTAGTCTCCTACATCTTCCCTCCCTCACTTCCCCTCTCCCTGTCTCTCTCTCTCTTACCTCTAACTCTTGTATATTAGTTATCTTTTTCCTCATTTTCTTAGTGGGCACTGACCTGTAACTCTCAGAACCAGCATGGGGCTATCATCCACAATGAGCTTTTGATCAGAGAGACCTACAAGGTTTCCTAAAAGACAGACAGATTTCTGTCAGAGTACTTGATGACCCACCAAAGGTTAGTGGTAAGACCCTACTGCTGAAGATACCTTATGTGATTGACATGCAAATTAGAATGGCATGGCTGGAAGTTGGATGAGAGTCAGTCCCCAGACAGTCAGCGCATCTAGTGCCAGAAGGTGCTACATGGGCGACTGGGGGAAATTGACCAATATCTATCGAAGCAACGCATGGTCTAACCTACTTAGCAGCAAATAACTTATTGTGATGCCCACACAAGTGCAGTGGTGGCACACAGCCAACGTGGGGAACCAACTGCTCTCAATTTGGCTAACTGATCCCCTCACTGGTATGGGACCCATAGCTGGAGCTGGGAAACAAGTCAGAACCATATCCAAACATAAGCCCACTCTCCAGTATCAACCTACTATCAATTGTGGGCTACAAGAGGGCCTACACATATTAAATTCTCTATAAAAAAAAAAAAAAGTAAGGGTTATCTCATTTGTCCTGATGCTAACTTACTCTCCGTTGGAGAATCTGCTTCTCTTTTTCAGATAGATGTAGACCCTAAGGAGAGAGCCACCCCATCATACCTCAAAAGGGCTCCGGCTGAAACTAAGAAAACTTCGAGAAACAAGCAAGGGGGCTGTTTTTCCTGATGAACCAGACACCAGCACAAGGGGGAAGGAGATCAGCATAGAGAAAAATCAACTCCTACCAAATCAGAGAGCCAGGGCCTCAGAGGCCCTCAACACCTCATCACTGAAGCAGACCAAAAATGAACCCAACATGGCTCAGGGAAATTTTGCGGAAGAGGGGGCGGAAAGAATGTCAGAGTCACATGTTGGGTCATGATATGCAGAGACATTTAGCTTACCCATAACTGTGGGCTAACTCCACAATGCATGACCCGTATACCTCAACAAGGAGGGGCCAAGGGGAGGGGGTAGGTCACGGATGAGCCTAATAATGGTACCAAAATGACTGTATTTGCTGAATACAGAACTGACTAATAAAAAAAATAATAATAATAATAATAATAATAATATTAGAGTTGAAAAGAAGATATTACGACAGATATGAGTGAAACTGAAAGAATAATAAGGACATACTTCAAAAACTTGTATTCTACTGAACTGGAAAATCTGGAAGAAATGGATTAACTTCTTGACATATATGATGTTCCAAAGTTAGAGATAAATAATTTAGGTAGAGCAAAAACTTGAAAGAAAATTGGAGCCATAATTAAAAATCTACTGGCTCGGTGTCATGGCACACATCTTTAATCCCAGTACTTGGAAGGCTGAGGTAGAAGGATCACTGTGAGTTCAAGGCCAGCCTGAGACTACCTGGTGAATTCCAGGTCAGTCTAGGCTAAAGCAACACCCTATCTTGAAAAAAAACAAAAACAAAACAAAACAAAAATCTACCATCCAGGGCATGGCTTAGTAATTAAGACACTTGCCTGCAAAGCCTAAGAACATAGGTTTGGTTCTCCAGGACCCACTTAAGCCAGATACACAAGGTAGCACATATGTCTGGAGTTCATTTGCAGTGGCTGAATTTCCTGTCATGCCCAATCTCTCTCTCTCTCTCTCTCTCTCTCTCTCTTCCTTTCTTTACTTCTCTCTGCCTCTCTCTCTCAAATAAAGGACTCTATATAACAAGCCTAACACCAATATGTTATTAAATGGAAAAAAAGTTTAAGCATTCCCACTAAGGTCTGTAATAAGACAAGGGTGTCCACTCTCCCCACTGCTATTTAACACAGTACTTGAAAATCCAACTAGAGATAAGACAAAAGAAAATAAATAAATAAAAGGGATACAAACTGGAAAGGCAGAAGCCAAACTAGCCTTATTTTCAGATGATATGATTCTGTTCATAAGACAGCCTAAAGCCTCCATCAAAAATCTCCTGGAGCTGATAAAAAAATTTCAGCAACTTGGCAGAATATAAAATTAACACACAAAAGCTAGGATCCTTCCTATACACCAATGACAAACATACTGAGAAAGAAATCAGGGAAACAGTTCCATTTACAATAATCCACAAAATTTAAATATCTTGGAATAGCTCGCAAGCTTAAAAAAAACAAGAAAAAAAAGATCTACCATATGACCTAGATATGCTACTACTGTATACCCTAAAGACTCTACACTTGTTCAGCCATGGTTATTGCTGTTCTATTCACAGTAGCTAGGAAACAGATTTAGCCCAGATGTCCATCAACTGATGAATGAATAATGAAAATGTGGCACATAAATACACTGGAGTTCTATCCAGCTATAAAAAATTAAGTTATGAAATTTTCAGGAAAATGTATGAATCTGGAAAGAATTATACTAAATGAGGTATACTAGGCTCAGAAAGATAAATGCCACATGTTCTCTCTCATATGCAGATCCTAACTAGGAAGAGTTAGATTTCTTTGTCAGTTATAGTAAGCATCGGTAGTGGTGGTAAGGAAGCTAGAATGAGAATGGAGAAGTGGGGAGGGCTTAGGGGAGGGATTGAATAGACAGGCAAGTGAAAAGACACAATATAGGAGTAGGAAAGCGCTAAGAGGGCAGGGGAAAGAGAAGAAGAGGATGGGGAGGGACATGCAAAACTAAGAGTGAATAAGTACTGTAGAAACCTATTTCACTAGTTCATTAAAAGATTTAACTTCCATGAAGAATAGATTAACAGGGGTGAAAAGGCCCAAAGTGAGGTCAGGGGAAGAGATTGAGTAAAGGAAAGGTGGAGGGAGGGCTAATCAAAATCTAAGAGGATATAAATAAATCATATGGAATCCTCCATTTTGGACAATGGAACACTCAGGAGCCATAGATCGTTGTTAGAAAATTTTCAGTGCCAGGGATGGGATACATCCAGTGAATTGTTGGCCAGGGAGGTCCCTGATGCCCCCAAAACATTATAGGCCATTGCCGAGGCCCTTGGTCTCCCACCAGGAATAGATGGTAAGACCCTATTGCTGAAGACTGCACATACTTGGGCGGCAAGGCCACTGAGAAATTCTGATGGAACTGAGCTGATAACCTCCTCCATGTAGACCAGCTGAGAGAAAGCTAGAAGAAGCCATTCTACATGTAGTTCAATGGGAGAAAGAGATACCGCCAGTGAAGATACTCAACAGTGGACACTACAAGCCTTATAATTAGTCAGCCAGGCCAAATGAGCCAACGGGTGCAATAGTGGCACGTCTGTCATGGTGTAAACCAACTGCCCTCCAATTGAACTGGAGGCCCGCTCCACGGGGAGGAATACATCCCTGATACTGAAAACTTAAAACAGGGGTAGTCATGAGCCCTCAGGGTTTAACATCTGCTGATGTCTGGAAAAATGTATATACTATGCTTATCAAACTGCCCAGTAAGCACTTTTCTTAATATTTATACCCTTATATTAACGCTACTCTCACTTTGGGTAGAGATTCTTCTCTTTTCAGATGGCAGTGACCTTGGGATGACTCAGAAGGTATCATAGTGCTGGAAAGAAGTGACTGGAGTACTGAGTAACATCTTGATCACACCTTCCAAGGCTCAGGGTCTAATGCAGAAGAGGTGGCAGAAAGAATGTAAGAGCCAAAGGAAGGGTAGGACTCCTTACAACGTGCTCCCTCCAGACATAAAATGGCCTGGATATCCATGACCTCATAGTGCCTGACACTACCCACACAAGACCATCATAAGAGGAGGAAAAGATCATGACATCAAAATAAAAGAAAGACTGATTGAGATTGGGAGGGTATATGATGGAGAATGGAATTTCAAAGGGGAAAGTGGGGGGAGGGAAGGTATTACCATGGGATATTTTTTATAATCATGGAAAATGTTAATAAAAATTGAGAAAAGAAAAAAAATGATTTAACTTCCTTAAGGAGAGTGGGGAGTACTTTGAGTGGAAGTATACCACTGGGCTAGAGAAAGTTTTACCCTAAAGTCACAAGCTGTTGCAAGTAAATCCCAGTGCCAGTAATGGGTCACCCCCACACACACACCCTGCTTCAAACTGAGCTGTTGGTTAGAGTCACATGAAGCCCCAAAACAATGCAGGACATTGTCAAAGCACTTAGTTACTAACCAGAACGAGATGGTAAGGCCTTATTGCTGAAGACACCACAGTCTACAGTTGGAGGGCATTGAGAAAGCAGGCTGGAACTGAGGTGGAAACCTTCTCCCCACCAGCCAGCCATCATTTTCCTGGAAAATGCTTTGTGAGCTGCTGGGCACTAAAAGTCAATAGTGGGAACAGTGGATCCTGCAAGCTACAAAATTAACCAGCCAGGAAAGATGTACCCACAGGCACAATAATGGCACATAAGTTGTGGGGGAATCAATCACTCTCAGATTGCATATGATGTCCACTCAGTGGGAGAGAATTCATGCCTGGTAACTGAGAACTGAGTCAAAAGCCTATGCTTGATTGTTATTAAAAAACATTCAGTGCTGGTGGCATATTGTTTTCTTACTGTACCTTTATCATGCATGCATGTGTGTGTGTGTGTGTGTGTGTGTGTGCCCGCGTTTTGGAAAATGGAGTAGGTCCTGCTCATCATTGGTTTGGAAGAGGACTTCATGATGTGTAAGAAGGTTTGATAAAGCTAACCTGGCTTTATGGCTAGTATGTAAATCTTTTGTTTAGTTTCTTAAGTACCATTGCTACTTCTGAGACTACAGTACAAGCTGGCATTGTGCCCACAGCTACCACATGGAAGGGATTATCTTATTGATTCTTCACAATAGCATTATGAATAGGTCCTGCCATTACAGCCATTTTACGTTCTCTCCATTCTCACATGCTATCCTTTACTCTTGCCAATATTCTAGGTGCTTAAGCTGCTCATGTGTTCTCGTGCCTCTGACTTCTGCAGAATCACATAGCTGTGCTTTTTTTTTTTTTTTTATTTTTATTTTTTTTTTGCAATGATCAAAAGCTCTGCCTTCTGGACAAACTGACATGACCCAGCATGGTATCCACATTTGCCCTATTACAGGGCATTTTGACCTCACTGTGTTGACCTCCATTTTTTACTTTGAGGACAATTTCTCCTATTGTTTTGGCTCTGAGAACATTGGATGGAGTGGTTACTATCATTTCATGGAGAACAAGATTCACATATTTTTGTAAATAAAAATTAAAAGGAATTTTTATGTTAACAGCAGAGACAGGTATATATTAAACTTTTTCACATTATGTAAAAATACATATATGGCCTGGAGATATGGCTTAGTGGTTAAGACACTTGCCTACAAAGCCAAAGGACCTTGGTTCAATTCCCCAGGACCCACAAAAGCCATACGTACATGGTGGAGCATGCATCTGGAGTTCATTTACAGTGGCTGGAGGCACTCGAGCCCATTCTCTCTCTCTCTCTCTCTCTCTTCTCTCTCTCTCTCTCATAAATAAATTAAATATTTTTTTAAAAATACATATACATACATATATGTGTGTGTGTTTCTTCTCAATATCCAGTAGTCATAGAAATATTCAACACTAATAAGTCAGAGAAAGTCACTACCCCGTGTTACATGTGATAATAAGGTTAGCAGAGTAAAATTAGGGTCATTTAGTATTTAGTTTGATGATTTTATTTATGATTTTAGGAAACATGTCAGTGTTAATGAGCTCCATCATGATAGGATGAAAATAACTCTACTTTTTAAATGCTTAGAGTTCGAATTCCTAAATTTTATTCAGTTAAGTACAATTTGCTACATGTCTACCTTCTGGGCTTGCTAAACAGATATTTTCATAATTCTTTAATCATTTTAAAAAATTATTGTCAGCTTGGGTTACAGCAAGACCCTACCACCAAAAACAAAAGAATATATATTGTGAACTTAAATATATGAACATACTGTAATATGGCCCTATTCCCATCACTTTATTCTCTTTTGTTCCTCTTTTGTTTTGGTTAACTTACTAACATAAATAGTCAACAGCTAAAACTGCACACAACAAACCTTGTAATTGACTACATATTAACAAAGAATCCAATTTGTTTTTTTAATGAGATCTTCAGTTTTTTCCTCAGAAATAAAACATAGAAACATGATAGAAATAATGAATATTATATAAAGCAAAAGTTAGGATCAATAAGCTCTGGTGTGGACAATACCTGATCAATACATCAAAATTTGCTTCCAACATTAAATGGAAAACAATGCTTCCAAATTAAAATGGTTTCAGTAGAGTTTACATTTTTAGAAATAGTCTCTTCTCTGTAGGAAATTTATCAAGAGATTAAATTGGCTTAATGCAATTCACTCAGGAAAATATTTTCTGGATAAAAAGTCCATTTAAATTGATATATTTCTAATTAAAAATTCTTACATTCAAAATGGTCTCACAGCCAAAAGAGCAGGAGTAATTGTCCTCAAAGTAAAAAATGGAGGTCAACACAGTGAGGTCAAAATGCCCTGTAATAGGGCAAATGTGGATACCATGCTGGGTCATGTCAGTTTGTCCAGAAGGCAGAACTTTTGATCATTGAAAAAAAAAAAGCACAGCTATGTGATTCTGCAGAAGTCAGAGGCACGAGAACACATGAGCAGCTTAAGCACCTAGAATATTGGCAAGAGTAAAGGATAGCATGTGAGAATGGAGAGAACGTAAAATGGCTGTAATGGCAGGACCTATTCATAATGCTATTGTGAAGAATCAATAAGATAATCCCTTCCATGTGGTAGCTGTGGGCACAATGCCAGCTTGTACTGTAGTCTCAGAAGTAGCAATGGTACTTAAGAAGCTAAACAAAAGATTTACATACTAGCCATAAAGCCAGGTTAGCTTTATCAAACCTTCTTACACATCATGCAGTCCTCTTCCAAACCAATGATGAGCGGGTCCTACTCCATTTTCCAAAGCACACACTAGGACACACAGTGCATCCCAGGAGCTGTGCAAAGTTCTGCCCTTAAGCCTTGTTCCAGCTCTGCCTCTCTCTCATCCCCACTGGAAAATATTTATGTGTCCTTCACAACCCACACTAATGTCATTCCCTCTATGAATTTTCTATTGGCTCTCCTGCTCAGCTCCAAGAGCCTTTTATCCATATTTTATCACTTCATATTATCAAAGTTGGTTTCTGTTTCCCCCATTAAATAGAAAGCTTCATGAAGACCTTTCTCACTTTGAGTTCTCAGCACCTGACACCCAGTAAAACTACTTTGGGGACCCAAATTTACTAATAATGCCCAAATTGGGCTAAATCTCCCTTCTAGAAAGATTATTTCATGCAATATGGTTGATTTTTCAAAAAGAATTAGATTGTATTTCCTTTGCCTAGGAGCACCTCAGGCAGGCAAGAGCTGTACTAATGAAATGCCGGTTTAATGTTATGAGGAAGGCTCTGGAACACTTCACCTGCAAAGGATTGTGTCAGGTTTGTAAGTTTCCTAATCAACAGAGATATCATTACAACACAGTCAGTGATATTCAAGGACTGTCCCCCTTGATGGCCACAGAAGCCCAAGGCAGTTATGCCTTGTTAACTTCTAGAATGATCTGATGCCATGAGATTGATTCTACTCCAATTCACACCTGTGGCAGAATAACTTCTTGATATTTTATGGTGTTGAAGAATAAGGGTGACTTTGTGCTTTCAAATCTCTCTCTCTCTCTCTCTCTCTCTCTCTTTCTTTCCCTGTCATCTTGCAGAAAGTCAGAGAGTCAAGGTTTCTGAAAGGCAACATTTCTCCCTATCTTTAATGAAAACTGAAAACCACTAAACAGGTGATGCTGGTGGTTATGCTAGGAGACAGGCAGGTAGACACAGGTGGTGAAAAAAGGGGGGGGGGACAGTAAGAAAATCCAACCACATGCTCAGTCATAGAGTTGTTAGCCCACAGTGCAGCAGCCTAAAGAGCTGCCAGGACTTTGGTGAAATGACTAATGTGTGCCCAGAAACACTGGACCACCACCACACACAGACCTTCAGCCTCAGGGAAAATGCTTATACCCAATATAGAATGGATTTACTTATAAAAAGTATAGATAAGACTAGACAGGTCCTTCCAAGTTATTTAATTCCACCAAGGTAAGCTAGAAGTACAGACTGGCCGCCAATATAGAGTTATCCACCAAGTAGGCAGGTTGGGGTTTCAGTCAGGATAAGGGCATTAATCCACCTTCATTCTCATGACTCATTCATCAGTTAAAATTCCCACCTCTTGCCGGATGTGGTGGCAAATGCCTTTAATTCCAGCACTCGGGATGCAGAGGTAGGAGGATCACAGTGAGTTAGAGGCCACCCTGAAAATACAGAGTGAATTCCAGATCAGCCTGGGCTAGAGCGAGACTCTACCTCGAAAAACCAAAAAAATAAAAATAAAAAAATCCCACCTCTAGGGCCTGGAGAGATGGCTTAGTGAGGCACTTGCCTACAAAGCCAAAGGACCCAGGTTCCATTTTCCAGGGCCTACATAAGCCGTTTGCAGTAGCTAGAGGCCCTGGTATGCCCGGTCTATCTCTCTCTCTGTCTCTCTCTCTCTCTCTCTCTCTATCTCTGCTCTCTCTTAAATAAACAAAACTTGTAAAAGAAAATATTTTCATGTTCTCATCTCTTAATACTGTTACAATGGAAGTTATATCTCAGCTGGGTTTTTTTTATTAATTGAGAACTTTATGGTTTGAACATATAGTATATTAGTCATATTACAGTGGGTTATAGTCTTATGTCTTCACCCCCACCCCCGTTCCACTAAGGGCTCTTTTCAGTGGGTTTACCAGTATTCACTGTGGGATAATGAAGGCACCAGCCGGTCTCTGGGTGTGGGAGCAGGGAGACAGTGCCTCAGACTACACCTTCTCATCCTGTGGCTCTTACATTCTTTCTGCACCCTCTTCCACAATGTTCCCTGGGCCTTGGAGGGTGTTTTTTTTTAATAAGTCTTCTTTAGTGTTGAGCTCTCATTAGCCTCCAGGGAGATAGCAGTAGACACTACAGAGATTCAGCAGGAGTTTTTGAGGGAACAATCAAACCATAGCACAATGACACCCAAAGGAAAATCAACTCCTTATCAATGCCTGAATGTCCTACATCACTGACACCTTCCTACAAACTCACTTCCCTTTAGTCACCACTGACTTTTAAAAATATTTTATTTGTTGTTTATTTGTAAGCAGAGAGAGAGAGAAAAATGGTACGCCAAAGCCTCTTGTCACTGAAAACAAACTCCAAATGCATGTGCCACTTTGTGCATCTGGCTTTATATGGGTATTGGGGAATCGAACCCAGGCCCTTAGACTTTGCAAGCAAGCTCCTTTAACCACTGAGCAATCTTTTCAGCTCACCACTAACTCTTTAAACTGTTCTTCACTCAGTTCCACAGACCACAGAGCCCTATCCCACCTTAAGGGGGTCTTCATGCAACTTGTTCCTTTTCTAATAGGTAATTTCCACTGTTGGCTCTCCACTCTAGTCACCTCTCAGGATCACCTGACCACACTATCCAAGGTGCATCTTTCTCATTTCCCAAGTTCATTTTCTTTGCCTTTATCCTTTTTGCTTGTTTTCTTTTTTACTTTGTTGTGCTATTTCATGTTCTTTGTTATTCTTCAATCTCAGGCCAATGGCTAGTATTTGCATAGTATTTATCATATTTGTAACTATCTCACCTCTCCCTCCCTTCCTGTCCCTCACTTTCTCTCTTTCCCACCCCTAGTCAAGAACTGAAGATCTAAAAGATCAATGATAATTTTTTTGTCCTCCTAGAAACAATATCTGTCACAAGTTATACAATAAAAAATTTGCGTAAGATGTTAATTAATTATGGATCCTGTATCTCTGAAAGACTTAAAATAACAAACATTGGTGAGGGTGTGTAGAGAAAGAAGCTCTTAGCGGGAATGGGCATCAGCAACTAGTAATGTAGGTTTTTAAAGAAATTAAAAGCAGGACTACCAAAACCCAGGTGTGGTGGCCCTATCTCAAAAATAATAAATAAATAAATAATATTGGACCACTATACAGCACAGCAATTCCTCTTCCAAAAGACATGAAAAACAACCAACTGTAAAGATATCTTCATTCCAATATTTTTCAAAAGAGCTTAGATACAAAAACAACCTAAATGTCTACCAATAGGCATATGAATAAAGAAAATAACATGTATAAACAAACACTGGAATCATATTCAGTTCTAATTTGTCAAAACATGGCTCTACCTGGAAGTCATTAGGAACTTGCCTATCCTCTTTTTCTTCCTTTACCCTGTCTCCTTCCTTGACTTCATCCATTTACTATTTTCACACTTACCTTAAATTACTTTGAGCTTCTCAGGACATTCTACAGTAATTTTTCCATTTTCAAGTCTATGGTCACTGGTGGATCTATAAAATTTGTGGCTACAACTGATTTTGAGTGAATTTCTGCATCATGTCTGGTTTAATGTTGTTACTTTCACTGAAGCTTCTCCCCTTCTTCTAGACCAATACTGGATGTTGAGCCTTCAAAAGTGAGCTGCTCAATAAGAAGATTCCCCCCAAAATTAGGACAGATATTCAGACCAACAGGTGTGTCCTTGTAGAGTGGTACTTGGGATGGAGCCCCCGAGAGTGAGCTGCTCAATAAGCAAATTCCCCTCAAATCCAGAAGAGAAATTCAGACCAACAGGTGTTCAAATCACAACCCAAAAAAGCAATAAACATGAAAAAGTAAGGCAACATGACTCTTGCAAAAGACCCTAACCCCACAATCACTGATCTCGAACATACTGAAATAAATGACATGCCACATGAAGATTTCAAAAGTTTTATTGTAAAAAATAATGACCTGAAAGATGACACAGACAAGCAGATTCAATCCAGACCCTAGAGAAGAAAGTCAGTAACACAGTGGAAAAAGTACAATTATGGATGAGAAAATCAATATAGATGAAAAAGTCAGCCACTTACAAGAAAAATTCAGCAGTAAGCACACTGACACTGAAAAAAATATAAATATTGAACATGAAAAACTCAGTGAATCAAATAAAAAACAGTGGAAAATGTCATCAATAGACTTGATCAAGTAGAAAGGATATCTGGGACAGATGTCAAGGTTGAGGAAATGCTGCATTCAAATAGCAATAAGGTGCAAAAACTAATCAGGGGATGAAGAGATGGCTTAGTGCTTAAGGTGCTTGCCTGCAAAGCCAAAGGACCCAGGTTCAATTCCCAGTACCCACATAAAGCCAGATGCACAAGGTGGCACATGTGTCTGGAGTTCATTTGCAATGGCTAGAGGCCCTGGTGCACCCATTCTGTCTCTCACTCTATCTGCCTCTTTCTCTCTCTCATGTAAGTAAATAAATAAAATATTAAAAGTAAATAAACAATCATGACCACAATGTCCAAGAACTCTGAGATATAATCAAGTGTCCAAACCTAAGAATCCACAGGAGAAAAGAAGAACTGAAATAAACAATAAAAGTAAAGAGAGTCTATTCAAATAAATTACAGCAGAAATTTTCCCAACCACTCTACAACATAGTCAATATCTCAAAAATACAAAGCAAAGAAATAATTTTAAAAGCTGTAAGGAAAAAAAATGCCAGCTCACCTACAAAGGAAGAAATATCAGGATGATATCAGATTTTTCAGCAAGCCTAAATGCCAGGAAAGCATGTGATGACTTATTTAAAGCCCTTAAACTAAAAAAAAAAAAAAAAAAAAAAAAAAGCCAACCAAGAGTAGCAGCAAACCTATCTCTTAAATGTGGAAGAAATAAAACTTATCCAGAGCCAGGTGTGGTGATGCACACCTTTAATTCCAGCACTTGAGAGGCAGAGGTAGGAGGATTGCCATGAGTTCAAGGCCATCTTGAGACTACATAGTGAATTCCAGGTCAGTCTGAGTTAGGGTGAGACTCTACCTCAAAAAAAAAAAAAAATGGGCTGGAGGGATGCTTCAGCAGTTAAGGTGTTTGCCTGCAAAGCCAAATGATCCAGGTTTGATTATTCAGGACCCACGTTAGCCAGATGCACAAAGGGGTACACATGTCTGGAGTTCGTTTGCAGTGGCTGGAGGCCCTGGCATGCCCATTCTCTCTCTCTCTCTCTCTCTCTCCCCCTTTCTCTGTCAAATAAAATAAAATATTTTTTAAAAAAACTAAAAAACAGAAAAACTTTCTCAGACAAGCTCAAACTAAAACAATTTACAACCTCCCAGGTAACACTGCAGAAGATACTTAAAGGAGTACTATTCACAATTTTAAAAGAAAGACATTTATGAGAGCACAAGAAAGAATAAATTTTATGAAGGAAATGACTGAACAAAGAGCTAAGAAGTAATATAATACATTGTGTCCAACTTAATAAACCAAAGACCTCTAACAGCAGAAAGTAATGAGCAAACAATAACCTAACCAATCAGAAATTACAGAATTAGACAATTACAGAAATTAGTGAATATCTCTCAATAATAATATTACATGTAAATGGCCTCAACTCACCAATGATGCTGACTGGATTACAAAACTATACCCAACTATCTGTTGTCTCCAAGAAACACACCTCACTGGCAAAGACGACCACAGAGTAAGAGTCAAAAAATAAAATAGGGCTGGAGGGATTGTTTAGTGGTTAAGACATTTGCTTGCAAAGCCAAAGGACCCAGGTTTGATTCCGCAGGATCCACATTAGCCAGATGCACAAGGTGGCACATGTGTCTGGAGTTTGTTTGCGGTGGTTGGAGGCCCTGGTGCATGCCCACTCTCTCTCTCTCTCTCTCCCCTCTCTCTTTCTCTGTCAAATAAATAAATAAATAAAAATAAAAAATTTTTTTAAAAAAGAAAAGAATATGTCAGGCAAATGGAAACCAAAAGCAACCTGGCATAGATACAACTAGCATCTGACAAAGTAAACTTCAAGTCTTAACAAATATAAAGGAATTAAAATAATCTCTTGTATCTTATCAGATCATAGTTTAATAATACTAGAAATCAATATTTAGAAAAATTAAAGAAGCTATACAAATGCATGGAGATAGAACAACATACCAATGACCACTGTGTCACTGAAGAAATCAGAAAAGAAATTTAAAAGTTCCTGAAATCAAGTGGAAAAAAAAGGTACACTTGGTAGACCCCTTGAGATATAGCTAAGGCAGCTCTCAGGGTCATGATGTTTGAGAACCTATATTTAAAAAGTCAGAAATAGGGCTGGAGAGATGGCTTAGCACTTAAGTGATTAAGCGCTTGCCTGTGAAGCCTAAGGACCCCAGTTCAAGGTTCGATTCCCCAGGACCCACCTTAGCCAGATGCACAAGGGAGGGCACACATCTGGAGTTCAATTGCAGTGGCTGGAGGCCCTGGTGCACCCATTCTAACTCTCTCTCTCTATCTCTCTCTCTCTCCCTCTTTCTCTGTCTGTCACTCTCAAATAAATAAATAAAAATAAACCACAAAAATTTTTTTAAGTCAGAAATATTTCAAGTAACTTATCAATGTACTAGAAAAACAAGAATAGCACAAACCCTAAAGCACTAGATGATAAGAAATAATAAAGATCAGAGCATAAATTAATGAACTGGAGACTAAAAGAACAATAAATAGAATCAATCAGAGTTGGTCTTTGGAAAAAATAAAAAGAGTGACAAAACCCTAGCCTAACTAAACAAAAGAAAAAGAGGAAACACCCAAACTAATAAAATTAGAGAGGTAAAGGAAGTGATTGGACTGGGGAAATGGCTCTGTGGATAAAGCACTTACCACATAAGCATGAGTACTTGACTTCAGATCCCCACATTCCACATAAATCCTGACACCTTAGAATGAGCATGTTTAATACCAGTACATATACCCAATGACAGATGAGAGGCAGAAGTAAAAGAATCCCCCAGAAGTTTATGGACCAACTAGCTTGTGAACACAGCAGTGGATAAGAGACCCTGCCTCAAGCAAAATGGAAGGTGAGAACCAATACCCAAGGTTGTCCCTGACCCCTACGTCCACTCACATCAGAAACAGGAGAGATTACTACATATTACAGTGAAACACAGATTATAATTAGGAAGTATTTTGAAAGTTATATTCTAAAAAACTATAAAATCTAGAAGAAATGGATAAATTTCTAGATGCATGTGACCTGCTGTGGTAGTTTGATTCAGGTGTCCCCATAAACTTAGGTGTTCTGAATGCTAGATTTCCAGCTGATAGAAATTTGGGAAATAATGCCTCCTGGAGGCAGTGTATTGTTGGGGGTGGGGTTATGGGTGTTATAGCCAGCTCCCTCTTGCTAGCGTTCGGCACACTCTCCTATTCCTATTGTCCACCTTTTGTGGACCAAGGGGTGATGTCCACTCTCTGCTCATGCCATCATTTTCCCCTGCCATCATGGAGCTTCCCCTTGAGCCTGTAAGCTAAAATAAACCTCTTTTTCCCACAAACTGCTTTTGGTTGGGTGATTTTTACCAGCAATGCAAAACCTGACTGCAACAACTACTAAACTTAAACCAAGAAGATATAAAACAACTTAAATACATCAATAACAATCAATGGGACTGAAGCAGTGATTAAAAAGATTCCCCACAAAAGTCCATGATTCACTGCCAAACCTTTAAATAAAAGTGAACACCAGGCTGGAGAGATTGCTTAGCTGTTAAGCACTTGCCTATGAACCCTAAAGACCCTGGTTCGAGACTCGATTCTCCAGGACCCACGTAATCCAGATGCACAAGGTGGCACATGCATCTGGAGTTTGTTTACAGTGGCTGGAGGCCCTGGAGTGCCCATTCGCTATCTATCTGCCTCTCTGTCTCTCTCTCTCTCTCTCTCTCTCTGTTGCTCTCAAATAAATAATAAAAATAAACAAAAATTTTTTAAAAAGTTAACACCAATACTCCTCAAACTATCACATTATGTAGAACATTACATAAAGAGAAGGAACACTACCAAACTCATTTATGAAACCAGTTTTACATGATACCAAAACCAGATAAGGACAAAGCAACAACAACAAAAAAGAAACAATAGACCAATTCCCCTGATGAAAATAGATGTAAAAAATTATCAATAAAATTCTTGCAAATCAGAATCAAGAACAATAAGAGGATGATATACCATGACCACATAGGTTTTATTACAGGGATGCAAGTTTGGTTCAACATATGCAAATCAATAAATGTAATATATCATCTCAATCAATGCAGAAAAGGCCTTTGGCAGATCTCATCATCACTTTATGATCAAACCCCTGAAGAAAGTAGGAATAGAAAGAACATACCTCAACAAATAAAGGCTATATACCATAAACCTATTGCCAATTTTATGCTAAATGGGGAGAACATATCTTCTAAAATCTGGAACAAGACAAGGGTACCCACTTTCTCAATTCATATGCAATATACAGCTTAAATTTTTCATTGTGACAATAAAACAACAGAAAGAAATAAAGGGACACAAATAGAAAAGGAACAAGTTGGATTAACCCTAATTTGTAGATAACATAAGACTCCAACAATGCCATCAGGAAACTCTTCAGTCTGATGAACACTTTCAACAAAGTTCAGGATATGAAAAATCAGCTTGCTTTTCTACATGCTGCCACAAACTTGTCAAGAAAGATATCAGTAGAAAAAGCTAACATTCTACTCACTATACTACTCTTGAGTATATACTTGAAAGACTCAGTCAACATACCACAGAGATACATGCACATTCATGTTGATTGCTATGCTATTCACAATCACCAGGAAATGGAACCAGCCTTGATGTCTGTGGTCATTTGATTCAGGTGTCCCCCATAAATTTATATGTTTTTAATGCTAGGTTCCCAGCTGATGGAGATTTGGGAATTAACACCTCTTGTTGAAGGCAGTGTATTGTTGGGGGGCGGGATTATGAGTATTATAGCCAGTGTCCCCTTGCAGTGTTGGCCATACTCTCCTGTTACTATTGTCCACCTTATGTTGGCCAGGGGGTGGTGTTATTTGCTGCTAGATACCTGACTGTGTGACTTTGGCCTTTTGGAGCTGATTTTCAAGAGGAATGTGGGAGGATTTGAAACCTTGGCCTAAGAGATACCTTACAGTGCTGTAAGTAAAGCTTGATGGACTATTCTGGTCAGAGTTGAAAGACCTGAATGCAGTAAGAACTATGGACTATGAGGTTTGCCATGTGAGGGTAAGAAAGAGCTTTGCTTGGACTGGGCTAGAAGCAGTTTGTGTGAGAGACTTGCTGTTATGCCCATGTCCTGAGAATTTGTTCAGGGTTGCATTGCATAGAAATGGACTGGTGTGAGCAGAGCGCTGTGGCACAGAAAGAAATATTTAGGCCAAAACTGCTGCCTGTTCAGCTGCAATTGAGAGATTACAAACATTGAGATTGGGCCAGCTGACCTGCATTGGGACAACAGAAAGAATGTAGTCTTTTAAAGGCGCCAGAATGCTGAAGGAGTGTCCTGTTCTTCAAAGTCTGCTTTATCCAACCCCCCTCCCCAGATTAACAAATTGGCACCCTACCTGGTGTTATGGAGTATAAGAACTGCTGGAAAGAAGGTCATTGAGTTTGCAACACAGTCTTGTGTTTTGGAAATGGCCATGGGCAGTGTGAAGCAGGTGTGCTGGATGCATGTATGGAGACCCCATGGAGCCATGAGGATGAACCATGGATTGCAGTGGAGACCCAGTGGAGATGCTGGGACCACAAGATGGCTGCCAAGGAGTGCTGCCAGCTCTGGATGAAGTTTTCCAGGACTATGAGTAGCCTAGCTAGAGGGGCAAAATTGGAACTCCAGAGACTTGTTGCTGGTTAGAATTATCGGACTTGGAGATTTGCCACTGACTAGAGTTGTTGGACTTGGAATTACAGAGTTTGATATTCACCCTGGTTGTTTTAAATCTTGTATTGATGGAATGCCATCTTCTGCAATGTGAATATGTATTCTGTGCCATTATGGGGTTTGGGAGGTTTTTTTTTTTTTTTGGTATTATGGCTCAGTTAAAAGACATTGGATTATGGGGATGTTTAAACATCATTAATACTGATTAAAAACTATGGGCACTTTTAAAGTTGGATGAATGCATTGCATTTTTCATCATGTATGGTTATCAGGTTATGGAGGCCAGGGGCGGAATGTGGTGGTGATTCAGGTGTCCCCATAAACTTAGGTATTCTGAATGCTAGGTTCCCAGCTGATGGAGATTTGGGAATGAACACCTCTAGGAGGCAGTGTATTGTTGAGGATGGGCTTATGGGTAGTATAGCCAGTGTCCCCTTACCAGTGTCTAGTACACTCTCCTGTTACTATTGTCCACCTTATGTTGGCCAGGGGATGATGGCCACCATCTTGTCATGCCATCATTTTCCCTGCCATCATGGAGCTTCCCCTTGAGTCTGTAAGCCAAAATAAACCCTTTTCCCCAAAAGCTGCTCTTGGTCAGGTGATTTCTGCCAGCAATACAAACCTGACTGCAACAATGTCCATCAGCATATGAGTGGATAAAGAAAATGTGGTGCATATGAAAAAATTTATGCATAAAGAAAAATGAAACCATGACATTTGAAGGAAAATGGATGTAACTGGAAATCATTATGTTCATCAAAAATGAGCCAGATTCAGAATAATAAATATGATGTTTTGCCTCATATGTGGAATCTAAATCTAAAGTCCTGTTTATGGGGTGTGTGTGTGTTTGTGTGTATGTTCTCATGTATGTGTGTTTGTAGTGACAAAAACTAGAAAGAGGATGAGACTACAGAAAGTGACAAATAAGGTAATGGAATACATTAAATAGGACAGTAGAAAGGGAAATAACTGGGGAAGAAAAGGAACCAACCAGAGATGGAAATGAGGGTGAGAAAAAAATGAAATGATACATCTGTAAGAAGGCATCAAAACAAAACCCATTATTTTGTATTCTTACCTAAACAATGAAAAGAGGAGAAAACTTATGTAAATGAAAAAATAAATTACATAAAAGCATAAGCATGTGTACAGAAGTACCCATTCAGTAGCAGTCATACTGCACCACTGCCTACAAAAAAAAGGAACATATGTGCTGAGAATAATTATTGACTGTTGTTGGGTGAGGTGGTCTGCATGTGTCTGTTGGGTCTATTTGGCCTATAGTGTGCTCAATTCTGCTGATTCTTCATGGATTTTATGTCTGGATTTTTTTATTTATTATGGAATATATTTATTATTTATAATTGACTCTTGTTGTGCTGCTGTCTGACCATCAGTTCCCATTCTGAGTGTGTATTTTTGGATATTTTTGGAATTTTGGATACATGGGACTCAGAGGCATTTGCACACCCATATTCATTGCAGCATTATTCACAACAGACAAGATATGACAGTATCATAAGTACTACCAAGTGAGTGGATGGATAAAGGCAATGTGATATATACATAGCCTTACAAAAGAAAGAAATCCTGCCATATGTGACCACATGGATGAATCTGAAGATTATGCTACAGGAAACAACCATCACAGAAAGATAAATACTACATGAGTCCACTCATATGAGATAGCTAAAATAGTCAAGCTCACAGAAACACAGAGAAGAAGGGCAGTTACTGGGACCTAATAGAAGGAGTATAATAAGAACTGTTATATTGGTCAACTTTCTGTTATTGTAAAAACTACTTGAGATACTCAACTTATAAAGAGAAAAAAATGTTTGGCTCAGTTTTGAATGTTTCTTCCAATAATCTATTAGCTCTATTATTCTGGGGACTGTGGCACGCCATCATGGTAAAGAGTATGTGACAAAGAAAAGCTGTCTCATGGTCATGGAGAAAAATGAGGAAGAGACTAGATTCTCAATATCCCCTTCAGGGGTGCACCTCCAATAACTAGATGACTTTCCATTAATCTCTGCCTCTTGGAAATCCAAGTTGGGACATTATACATAGAGACATTGCCTCTTCTCCATAACTGATGGCTACCCCCACAATGCATGACCCACAATTCCCAATGAGGAGGGTCCCTTTGGAGGAGGGAGGACAGGGAGGAGACTAACAATGGTACCAACATGGCTGTTTACACACTGAGTATGTAAATAACTAATAAAGAAAAAAAATTAAATCCCATGCTTTGGGGACCATGACATCAGCACATGGACCTTTGGGAAGCACCTAAGTTCCAAGCCACAGCACTGCATTTTAACAAACATGAAGTGTCAGTTATGCAAGATGAATGAGTACTAGGAATCTTTGCTACAACACTGTTACTGAACTGCTACTCTGTAACTATAATTATAATACCATAATAATAGTGCACTTAAAATTCTGTTAGGGGGATGGGGAGATTGCTCAGTGGTTATAGGTGCATGCTTAAAAAGTCTGCTGGCCCAGGATTGATTCCCCAATACCCATGTAAAGCCAGATGCAAAAAACATGATGCATGCATCTGATGTTCTTTTGCAGAGTCAAGAAGCTCTAATGAGAGACTTCCACTTAAGACGGCAACATAGGTAACCTACCATGCCAAAGCAGCCTAGGGGGGGAGAAGCCAAAAAAAAAAAAAAACAGAAAAATACACACTTTTACTAAAAAGTGAGGTATATAGGAAATTGAAATGGCAGCGTAGAAGTAGGAGAGATCCAGAGCATCCAGAGCCCACACAGGCTGGCAGAAGCAGCTCCAGTAGGCCGGTGGGACCGCAGCGGCAGCACGCACGCAAGCCAGGCTTGGCTTGAGCCACAGGAAAAGCCAGGTGAGGTGTTTTTCCACTCACACCGGAGCTCTCTGCAAACTCAAGAAACGTGAAGGAATAACAGCAGTGAACAACGTAGGAGCACATCACAAGGTAGAAGAACATGTGGAACAGCAAGAGAACTAGAGCAGCATTGGCTCCCTCCCCCAGCCCCACTGCCGGTGCCCAACTCCAGCGAACAGAGCAGCGGTCCAGGGACCCGGCCACACCTACTTAAACCGACAGTGGGACTCAAGTAGGAGCAGCATAACTGAGACCAAAATCATCCCAAAAGGTAACTGGGATTACACCAGGTCAGTACATGCCTAATACACCTGGTATATAGGCCTGAACCAGAAGTGCTAATTGCACCTTCCATATCAGGATAAATTATATGTTAAATCTGGTGGATGGTCAGATTTGCCATTCTTAAATAAACTGTATTTGGGGCTTGTTATTTGTTGATTCTTGATTTATAGCGTCTTTGTTTCCTCTTCTTTTATACATTAGGGAAGGATCTCACCTGGTCACAAGCGGACTTGGAACCCTCAACAGACCAGAAATCTCAACCTCCTTATTGTCAGGATTAAAGGAGTGGGTGAGGCACCACACAGCCTAAAGGACAGACAGAGGATCTGGTTGTCATAATACCTACACTTGGATAAATACTCTATGCTCTTTTTAATTGACTGTGTACATTGTTCAGTTAAATTTTAGAAACTATCTGTATTTGGTTCCACTCAGCCTACTTGAATACTCTCATATCAGGGAAAACCAACACCTAGGGTCACTTTTTGTTGATACTCTGAGAGTATTCAGAGCCACACATAGCGCCTTAAGCTCCTACCCAGAAGATATATAACATCAGATTGATTGATACATCTAATAATACCCAGCTAACTAGAAAACCCAATCATTAAATACAGGATGCAAAACTATATACATAATAACACAAGACACACCAAAAATCAAGACAATATAAATCCGCCAAAAAGTATTAATGCATCAGAAATGACGTCCAGTGAGAATGAGTTAGAGGAAATGCCTGAGAAAGATTTCAAAAGAATGATTACAGCCACACGTGCTGGTGCACACCTTTAATTCCAGCACTCAGGGGGCAGAGGTAGGAGGAGTGCCATGAGTTACAGGCCACCCTGAGACCCATAGTGAATACCAGGTCAGCCTGAGCTAGAGTGAGCCCTACCTCGAAAAATCAAAAAAAAAAATGAATGATTATAAATATGTTCAAAGAACTCAAAGAAGAAATCAAAGGATTCAAAGAGGATATCAAAGGAATCAAAGAAAACACAGGACACCAATTTAATGAAAGAAAGAGGTCAATACTAGACATAAATAAGGAAATAGAAATAATAAAGAAAAAACAGTCAGAATTACTAGCAATGAAGAACACAGTTAATGAAATACAAAAACTCTGTAGAAAATCTCACCAGTAGAATGCATGAAGAAGAGGACAGAATATCTAAGCTAGAAGATGAGGTGGCAGATCTAATACAGCCCAACAATGAGAAAGACAAACTAATAGAAAAGTATGAATGGGGATTTCAAGATATTTGGGACACTATGAAAAGATCAAACATAAGAATTCAGGGCATAGTAGAAGGAGAAGAATTTCACTCCAAAGGCATAGTAGGCATCTTCAACAAAATCACAGAAGAAACCTTCCCCCAAATTGGGAAAGAGGTGCCAATGCAGATACAGGAAGCCTTTAGAACACCAGCCAGACAAAACCTGGAAAGAACATCTCCTCACCATGTTATAATCAAACTACTAAACACACAAATCAAAGAAACAACATTGAAAGCAGTCAGAGAGAAAAATCAAGTTACCTACAAAGGCAAGCCTATCAGGATTACAGCAGATATCTCAACACAAACTTTAAAAGCCAGGAGGGTGTGGAGTGATGTATTCCAAGTTCTGAAAGATAACAACTGTCAACCAAGGTTACTTTATCCTGCAAAGATACCCATTCAAATAGATGGAGAAATAAGGAAATTCCACGACAAAAGCAAGCTAAAGGAGTATTTGAAGACAAAACCAGCTCTACAGAAAATACTTGAAAGAATCCTCCATGCTGAAGCAAAAGAGAAGCACACATATAAGAACCAGGAAAAAAAAAAACAAACAATATTCAAATACTAGTTAACACAAGAGAGCAAAGGTAAAACCAGAAAAACTACCAAAAAATGGCAAAAATGAATGCACACCTTTCAATAATATCTCTTAATATCAATGGCCTCAATGCCCCAACCAAAAGACACAGGTTTGTAGACTGGGTTAAAAATCAGGATCCTTCAATTTGTTGCCTCCAAGAAGCCCACCTTTCTACAAAGGGTGGGCACTATCTTAGGGTGAAAGGTAGGAAAACAGTGTTTCAAGCAAATGGACCTAGAAAACAAGCAGGGGTTGCTATCCTAATATCTGACGAGGTAGACTTCAGTCCAACATTAGTTAACAAAGATAAGGAAGGCCACTTTATATTGATTAAAGGCACCTCCAACAGGAAGACATTACAATCCTAAACATATATGCACCTAACATGGGGGCCCCCAAATCCATCAAACAAATGCTATTAGAACTAAGGTCACAGATAACACCAAACACAGTGGTAGTGGGAGACTTCAACACCCCACTCTCATCAACTGTCAGGACATCCTGGGACAAAATAAACAAAGAGGCATCTGGACTAAATGAGGTCATAGAAGGAATGGACCTAACAGATATATACAGGACATTTCATCCAAATGCTGCAAAATATACATTCTTTTCAGCAGCACATGTAACATTCTCTAAAATAGATCAAATATTAGGACACAAAACAAATCTTAACAAATACAGGAAAATTGAAATAATTCCTTGCATTCTATCTGACCACAATGGAATCAAACTACAAATCAATAGCAAGAAAGGCTATAGAGCATACACAAAATCATGAAAATTAAACAACACACTACTAAATGATGAATGGGTTAATGAAGAAATCAAGAGGGAAATCAAAAAATTTATAGAGTCAAACGATAATGAGAACAAAACATACCAAAATCTCTGGGACACAATGAAGGCAATTCTAAGAGGTCAATTTATAGCTTTAAATGCCTATATTAGGAAATTAGAAAGGTTGCAAGTAAATGACCTAATGCTTCACCTTAAAGCCTTGGAAAAAGAAGAACAAGGCAAACCAAAAATCAGTAGATGGGAAGAAATAATAAAGATTCAGGCATAAATTAATGAAATAGAAACAAAAAACATCCAAAGAATTAATGAAAGAAAGAGTTGGTTCTTTGAAAGGATAAACAAGATTGATAAATGCTTAGCAAATCTGACCAAAAGAAAGAGAGAAGAGACACAAATTAATACAATTAGAGATGAAAAAGGTGACATCACATCAGATGGCAGAGAAATTCAAAAAATCATAGGGACATACTATAAAAGCACATACTCCACAAAGTATGAAAATCTGAAAGAAATTGGTGATTTCCTTGATTTATATGACCTACCTAAATTAAATCAAGAAGAGATTAATCACTTAAATAGACCTATAACAAGCATGGAGATCCAAGCAGTTATCAAAAATCTCCCAACTAAAAAAAGCCCAGGCCCAGATGGGTTCACTGCTGAATTTTACCAGACCTTCAGGGAAGAACTAACACCATGGCTTCTTAAGCTTTTCCATAAAATAGAAAAAGAAAGAATCCTACCAAAATCCTTTTATGAAGCCAGCAACACCGTGATACCAAAACCTGGCAAAGATGGAACAAAAAAGAAAATTGAAGACCAATCTCCCTCATGAACACAGATGCAAAAATTCTCAACAAAATATTGGCAAACAGAATACAAGAATATATCAGAAAGATCATTCACCCTGACCAAGTAGGCTTTATCACATAGATGCAAGGATGGTTCAACATAAACAAATCAATAAATGTAATACATTATATAAATGGACTGAAGTACAAAAATCACATGATCATCTCATTAGACGCAGAGAAAGCGTTTGACAAAATCCAACATCCCTTCATGATAAAAGTCCTACAGACACTGGGAATAGAAGGGACATATCTCAATATAATAAAAGCTATTTATGACAAGCCTACAGCCAACATATTACTAAATGGGGAAAACCTAGAAGCTTTTCCACTAAAATCAGGAACAAGACAAGGGTGTCCACTGTCCCCAATTTTATTCAATATAGTACTGGAAGTCTTAGCCATAGCAATAAGGCAAGAGACACACATAAAACGGATACAAATTAGAAAGGAAGAGATCAAGCTATCATTATTTGCAGATGGCAGGATTCTATACATAAAGGACCCTAAAGACTCTACCAGCAAACTGTTAGAGCTGATAAACACCTACAGCCATGTAGCAGGATACAAAAAAATACAAAGAAATCAGTAGCCTTCCTATATGCTAACAACAAACACACAGAGGATGAAATCAGAGAATCACTCCCATTCATAATTGCATCCAAGAAAATAAAGTACCTTGGAATAAACCTAACCAAGGAAGTAAAGGATCTCTACAATGAGAACTTTAAAACACTCAAGCGAGAAATTGCAGAAGACACTAGGAAGTGGAAAAACATCCCTTGCTCCTGGATTGGAAGAATCAATATTGTGAAAATGGCAATCTTACCAAAAGCAATCTACACATTTAATGCAATCCTCGTCAAAATTCCAATGGCATTCTTCATGGAAATAGAAAAAACAATCCAAAAGTTCATTTGGAATCACAGAAAAACTCGAATATCTAAAATAATACTGAACAACAAAAATAAGGCTGGTGGTACCACCATACCTGATTTTAACCTATACTACAGAGCCATAGTAACAAAAACAGCATGGTACTGGCACAAAAGCAGACATGTAGATCAGTGGAACAGAATAGAGGACCCAGATGTAAGTCCAGGTAGCTATAGCCACCTGATTTCGATAAAAGTGCCAAAAATACTCATTGGAGAAAAGATAGCCTCTTCAGCAAATGGTGCTGGGAAAACTGGATATGTATCTGTCGAAGGATGAAAATAAGATTCTTCTCTCTCTCTCCATGCACAAGAATTAAGTCCAAATGGATTAAAGACCTTAACATCAGACCTGAAACTTTGAAACTGCTAGAGGAAAAAGTAGGGGAAACCCTTCAACATATTGGTCTTAGCAAAGACTTTCTGAATATAACCCCAATTTCTCAAGCAATAAAACCACAGATGAACCACTGGGACATCATGAAATTACAAAGATTTTGTACTGCAAAGGACACTGTGAATAAAGTAAAGACGCAACCTACAGAATGGGAAAAAATCTTCACCAGCTGTATATATGATAGAGGATTAATATCTAGGATACACAAAGAACTCAAAAAGTTAAATAATAAGAAATAAAACAAGCCAATTAAAAAATGGGCTATGGAGCTAAATAGAGAGTTCTCAAAAGAAATACGGATGGTGTATAAGCATCTAAAAAAATGTTCTACATCCCTACTCATCAGGGAAATACAGATTAAAACTACATTGAGATTCCATCTCACTCCTGTCAGATTGGCTACCATCATGAAAACAAATGATCACAAATGTTGGCAGGGATGTGGAAAAAGAGGAACCCTTCTACACTGTTGGTGGGAGTGCAATCTGGTCCAGCCATTGTGGAAATCAGTGTGGAGGTTCCTAAGACTGCTAAAAATTGATCTACGATATGACCCAGCTATAGCATTCCTAGGAATATATCCAAGGACTCATCTCATTTCCTTACAAGTACCTGCTCAACCATGTTTATTGCTGCTCAATTCATAATAGCTGGGAAATGAAACCAGCCTAGATGTCCCTCAACTGATGAGTGGATAATGAAGATATGGCACATTTATGCAATGGAGTTCATTCATCGGTAAAGAGAAATGAAGTTATGAAATTTGCAGGAAAATGGATCGATCTGGAAAGGATTAAACTAAGTGAGGTAACCCAAGCCCAGAAAGCCAAGTGCCACATGTTCTCTCTCTTATGTGGATCCTAGCTACAGATGATTGGACTTCTCTGTGAGAAGGAATAAACTCAGTAGCAGAGGCCAGTAAGCTAAAAAAGAGACACAAAGGGAAGAGAAAGGAAGGGAGGAGGGTACTTAATAGGTTGGTATTGTATATATGTAAGTAGAAGAATAGATTAACTGGGGTGAAAAGGCCCAAAGTGAGGTCAGGGGAAGAGATTGAGTAAAGGAAAGGTGGAGGGAGGGCTAATCAAAATCTAAGAGGATATAAATAAATCATATGGAATCCTCCATTTTGGACAATGGAACACTCAGGAGCCGTAGACCGTTGCTAGAAAATTTTCAGTGCCAGGGATAGGATACCTTCCAGTGAATTGTTGGCCAGGGAGTTCCCTGATGCCCCCAAAACATTATAGGCCATTGCCGAGGCCCTTGGTTTCCCCCCAGGAATAGATGGTAAGACCCTATTGCTGAAGTCTCCATATACTTGGGCTGCCAAGCCACTGAGAAGTCCTGCTGGAACTAAGCTGATAATCTCCTCCATGTAGACCAGCTGACAGAAAGCTGGATGAAGCCATTCTACATGTAGTTCAATGGGAGAAAGAGATACCACCAGTGAAGATACTCAACAGTGGACACTGCAAGCCTTATAATTGGCCAGCCAGGCCAAATGAGCCAATGGGTCCAATAGTGGCACATCTGTCATGGTGGAAACCAACTGCCCTCCAATTGGACTGGAGGCCCGCTCCATGGGAGGGAATACATCCCTGATACGGAAAACTTAAAACAGGGGTAGTCATGAGCCCTAGGGGTGTAATGTCTGCTGCTGTCTGGCTAAATGTATATACTATGCCTATCAAACTGCCCAGCAAGCACTTCTCTTAATATTCATACCCTTATATTAATGCTACTCTCACTTTGGGTAGAGAATCTTCTCTTTTCAGATGGCAGTGACCTTGGTACAACTTATAAGGTATCATAGTGCTAGAAAGAAGTGACTGGAGTACTGAGTAACATCTTGATCACACCTTCCAAGGCTCTGGGTCTAATGCGGAAGAGGTGGCGGAAAGAATGTAAGAGCCAAAGGAAGGGTAGGACTCCTTACAACATGTTCCCTCCAGACATAAAATGGCCTGGATATCCATGACCTCATAGTGCCTGACACTACCTACACAAGACCATCATAATAGGAGGAAAGATCATGACATCAAAATAAAAGAGAGACTGATTGAGATGGGGAGAAGATATGATGGAGAATGGAATTTCAAAGGGGAAAGTCGGGGGAGGGAGGGTATTACCATGGGATATTTTTTATAATCATGGAAAATGTCAATAAATTTTGAGGAAAAATAGAATCCCTAATGTACATACACACATACACACACACACATTTGTCAATAATTTTTTAATTCTGTCAGAAGGATAGAGCTCATATTAGATATCCTTAGGACAAAAAAAATAAGAAATCACAACAAATTACACTTTTAAAAAAACTGACAAATATCATGAACAACTCAGTCCAGGAAGAACACTGTGGAATTTGTTTCTGGAATCATACTTTTCTGCCTACATGTTGGTTGCCTCTTCATACAATGACAGTTTTGATCACATAATCTTCTGTGGGGACAACAGGAAGATAGTTCAGATTTTCATTTAGAATGTTTGACTAAAATTTATTTTTATTTAATTGTTTCTTTAAATATTATAATTTATTATTGATAATGTCATGTGAACCTTTTGACTGTGTCAGAAAGCTTCTGTCAAGTCACTTTGCTATATGAGCTATAATAATTTGGAGACTTTGAGACACCAGTCTTGGGTTGAGTACATTTCAGACTTTACTTTTCATCCACTGCCATATTCTGGTGCCAGTTATTGAAGGACACATTCCCAATATTGATTTGCTCCTGTCCCCCTGCTGTCATGTCATATCACCATAGAGGTTGTCATGGTGGACGTCGCTGTGGAAGCCATTCCCATTATGAGGTGGCTAGCAGTAATTTCACTGACACATAAGTGACAGCAGGCCACATAATACATCTCAACCCAAAGAGCATCCACAACCTAATTCCACTTAGTTCAAAATCAGGCTGCATTTTCTTCAGTGCTCCAAGCATGAGAGGAAATAAAGGAGAAGTCAAAATGTAGAAAGATAGCAGTCTTTAAAATAGTTTACTGTTGAAAATTTTTCCAAAGGCCTCAAATTAGAGAACCTGAAGCTTAAGCCTCATTAGCTTTTTTGGTATATAGATAAAACAAACAAGGGCTGATTAAAGTGGGCCCTGTGATTTCTGGTGTTCAGCATCACACTTGCCTTTTATAACAACAAAAACCTTCTTTCAGGCTGGGGAAATGGCTTAATGGTAAAGGCGTTTGCCTGTGAAGCCTAAGGACCCCAGTTCGATTCCCCAGGACCCATGTAAACCAGATGTACAAGGGGACGCATGCATCTGAAGTATTTTTGCAGTGGCTAGAGGCTTTGGTGTGCCCATTCTCCCTTTCTCTCTATCTGCCTCTCTCTCTCTCTCTCTCTCTCTCAAATAAATAAATAAATAAGCCATCCAGACAATGAAAGGTTCTTCTGTGTGATTTGGAGCATGTGAAATAGACATGGGCAATCCAACTATACTCAGTTTTTCTTGTTACAATGACAGACTTAAGGCCAGGTTCACATTATAAGAAAGATCAGTCAGGGTTTTCTGTGGAGTTTGACACATGGGGTGGAAGAGAGATGGGCTTGTTACTTCTGCAAAGATAAGATCTACAGATTTTACTGACATCCTACTCCATCTGAAATGAAGAAAGCTTGTGGTTTGATAGTTTCTTTCTCCACATGTGAAGCCCAAGTGGTGATTTTTCCTAGACCTGAGAAGTAGGGGAGAAATTTGTGCCTTTCAGGGATTGGGTTTCTGGTTCAAGAAGGCATCCAAACTTGCCTCAGGCTCCACCCTCTAACCTTAGGCACTGGGAAGACTTGGTCTGAAACTGACATAAGACTACTCAAATCCAAGGAGCACCAAATAAAGCCATGAATTCATAGACTCTAACATATAGAGTGAGGCCCTACCTCAAAAAGAGGTAACAATTACCTTATTCTCACCCTCTTCCAAATAGATATCTCCTTCTATTTTTTTCTTAAATACTATTTTTTTCTTAAAAACTCTGTAATGTTACTCCTATAAAAAAGTTTGTATTTTTTATAATACAACTCAGAATTATGCTTCCTACTCATTTTTCCTATGATATAATTTGGATCTCTTATCCTCATTGTGTTAGTCAGTTTTCTGTTACTGTGACAAATACCTAGGGAAGCCATTTGAAAGGAGGAAAGGTTTGAGTAGGGTTATAGTTTCAGAGGCTTCCATCCATGGTCAACAGACTCCCTTACTGTGAAGGCAAGGCAGAGCATCCATAGTATGGAAACAGGTGGCACAGGCTTCTGACCTCATAGCAGAAGGGAAGCAGAGAAAGAGGAAAGAGTAGGGAAGAAGGTTCAAGATTCTAGGACATGTCCACAATAACTTACTTCCTCCAATGAAGTCCCACCTTCTGTCTTTCACCACCTCCCAATTATATTGTCTTACTATGAATCCATCATGAGAGTAATCCATTGGTTTGGTCAGAGCCCTCAGGACCAATCACTTCCCAAAAGCCCATCATCTGGTAACCAATCCCAAAAGAACATGAACCTGTAAGGCACATTCCATAATAAAGACATAACACTCATTCCACTAACAAAATAAATACACAAGAATAACAAAATTAAAATATGAGAAAAGGCCAGTAAGAGACAAAGAAGTTCTGTGACATAGCATGTGAATCATTCAGAACCTGGAATCATTCTTGGTCACAATTCCACTTAAGTAAATTGTAATTTTTAAAGTATTTTAATTTATTTACTTAATTTGAATGAGTGAGTGAGAGACATGAGAAATAAGCAAACAGAGAGAGTGAGTATGGGCATACCAGGCCCTCCTGTCACTGCAAACAAACCTCAGATGCATGTACTACTTACTGCATCTGGCTTTATAGGGGTACTGGGGAATCAAACCTGGGCCATCAGGCTTTGCAAGCAAGTGCCTTTAGCTACTGTGCTATCTCTCCAGTGCCCAAATTATATTTTTTTTTAATTTTTATTTGTGTGTGTTCATATGGTTGGGTACACATGTATATGTGGTGCACATGTGTGTGTGTATGTGCACATGTATGTAGACTCAGAACACAAACTCAGGTGTCATTCTTTCAGATACCATCTACCTTCCTTCAGACAAGGTCTTTCATTGGCCTGGAAGTTGCCTAATGAAGTTAGACTGGCTACTCAGCCAATCCCAAGGATCCATTTGTCTCTGCTTCCCCAGTGTTGGCATTACCTGCTTGTACCACCATGTGATTTTTATGTGTGTTCTGGAGATTAAACTTAGGTCCTCTTACTCACTAGGTAAACACTTTACCAACTGAGCATATCTCCAACCCCCCCCAACATTATAATTATTAAGAGAAATTTCAAAATTGTAGAAGAGAGCTAGAAATGTGATAGAGTGTTCACCTAGTACTTGCCAGGTCCTATGTTTAATCTCCAGCACAGAATAGAAGAGAAAAAAAAAAAACAGAAAAGAGCTTATAATTCAACTTAACAGCCAGAGCACCCCAATCTCCCCTATTCTCATCTCCTCATTCCTCCTTGCGAGAAAGGACATACCAAAGAATTGCACCCAGAAATGGCTTCACTGAAAAGATGGGAAATGCAAAGGTGGCATAAAGAAACACTATGCTTTAGCAACAAATAAATGGATAATGGGAAATGCCAGGCTTGAAAATAATGACAGAAAAACTCAGGGCTGGGGGTATAGCTATAGTAGAGCACAAGCCCAGCATGAATGACACCCTGGCACCAAATAAAATGTGGCATGGGTTTGGGCCATTGATGTACAAATATCTTTAAAAGTCTTTTTCTTATTAGCCAACGGGTGCAATAGTGGCACGTCTGTCATGGAGGAAACCAACTGCCCTCCAACTGGACTGGAGGCCCTCTCCATGGGGGGAAATACATCCCTGATACTGAAAACTTAAAACAGGGGTAGTCATGAGCCCTCAGGGTGTAACATCTCCTGTGTCTGGAAAAATGTATATACTATGCTTATCAAACTGCCCAGTAAGCACTTCTCTTAATATTTATACCCTTATATTAACACTACTCTCACTTTGGGTAGAGAATCTTCTCTTTTCAGACGGCAGTGACCTTGGGATGACTCAGAAGGTATCATAGTGCTGGAAAGAAGTGACTGGAGTACTGAGTAACATCTCGATCACACCTTCCAAGGCTCTGGGTCTAATGCGGAAGAGGTGGCGGAAAGAATGTAAGAGCCAAAGGAAGGGTAGGACTCCTTACAACATGTTCCCTCCAGACATAAAATGGCCTGGATATCCATGACCTCATAGTGCCTGACACTACCTACACAAGACCATCATAAGAGGAGGAAAAGATCATGACATCAAAATAAAAGAGAGACTGATTGAGATGGGGAGGAGATATGATGGAGAATGGAATTTCAAAGGGGAAAGTGGAGGGAGGGAGGGTATTACCATGGGATATTTTTTATAATCATGGAAAATGTTAATAAAAATTGAGAAAAAAGAAAGTCTTTTTCTTATTTTGCTCTGTATTGTTTCTGAGACAGTGAGTCATTCTATAGCCCAGGATAACCCTAAACTAACTCACTATGTAGCTGTGGTAATTTGAATGTGAGTTTAAAATGCATTGCCCCATAGACTCAGATGTTTTATTAAAATTGAGTTTGCAATTTCAGCCTCTAGCAGGCAGACTCCTGCTACAGGATGCAGGGGGCAGGAGGGGGGACATATCACTGGTAACAAGATCTGATTCCAGCCCCAAGGTGTAGAGAGAGCAGGTTGAGCGCTGACAAGTTCCTGCCTGTTGGTATTGGTGTTTTGCTTGCAGCTGTTGTTTCTCTCTGCTTCTATCTGTGAGAGGAAACCAGCGTTTTCCACCATTGATGGAACTTCCCCTGGATTTGTAAGCTAAACTAAACCCATTCCTCCCATAAACTGTGTCTAGTTGGATGTTTATCCCAGCAACGTGGAGCTGACTACAACAGTAGCCCAGGTTGGCCTCAAGTTCATGGCAATCCTCCTGCCTCATCCACCAAAGTGCTATGATTACAGGTATGAGACACTACACCCAGCTAAAAAATATATATTTTTGCATTTGTGTGTGTTGTTCATGTGTGTGTGTGTTCATATATATGTAGGAGCATGTGTGGGCAGGTACATGTGTATATGAGTACACGTGTGGATGGAGGCCAGAGGACAACTTCAGGTGTCATCTTCAGGCACACCATCTATCTCTAGTTGATACAGGGTCTCCTATTAGCCCAAAGCTCACCAATTAGACTAGACTAACTGGCCATCAACCCCAGGGGTCCTGCCACCTGTGCCCCCCCTACATACTCCACAACCAGTGTTTATATGGGGACTGAGCTCAGGTCCTCGTGCTTATGAGAGAAACACTTTACTGAATGAGCCATCTCCCCAGCCCCAGAGGTAATTTTAAAAGAACTAAAATCAAGAGTACCAAATATTGGGAGAACAGAAGAGAAAGGGTTTGTGTACCTGAACTAAGTCTTCATCTTTCATACAACACATAAAAGAATGAATGCCCGTAGTAGATAAATGAAAAGCTAGGTGTGTGAGTATATGGTTGGGAGTTCAGGGAGCAAAAAAGGAGAACAAGTAAAACCAGAAACAGTTAAAAGCAGCTGCCCCCAGAGAGAAGCCTGCAAATGGAGGGGAAAGCTGTGGCTTTTTGTCAATAATGTGTCTGTGCTGTGTGGCTTGCTACCATGTATATCTATCACTTTGATCAAAAATTTTAATTTTAATAGATAAAATTCTGGAAACAGATTCTCTGAATCAATGACAGTGTCTTGACAATATCCCGGAATAGTGTTAAAGAAGAAGAATGGGCCTGATTTAATAGTACCCTGGGGAGCAATGGTATCCCCCACAATTCAATTCTGTAAACATTTATTGAGTAAATAGATTGTCTGTGACAGCACCTCTGCTAAGCCATGGAAGGATAAAAAAAAAAAATGAATCAGGCATAGTTCCTGCCCCCAGGAGCTTATTGGAAAGTAAGAGGAAAATATAAGCACACAAAATAAGGTAAACTATATAACAATGGCTCCAGGTCTACAACACACGGAGCTGGAGAAAGTGCTACCAAACTTAGCATGAGGAGCAAGAAGGAGGCAAAACAGAGGTGGCTTGCGCCCATCCCAGAACACACTGACAGTGTCCCACTGAACACACCTGTGTGGAAAAGAGACAAACAGACTGAGATGGTTGATTCTGGACCATAGCATCTCTGGACCACTGTATATCTCAGGGCTGTGGAGAAATTCCCTATGGACATGGGGGGGGAGAGGGGAGGATCTTTTTCAAGTGAAGTGAAGACCTGGAAAATGGGGGAAATCTATGCAAAGACCACAGACAGAGAAATAGGACAAACAGACGGAAACTATGAATATGGTATGTTTCCCTTTGGAATTTCCCATAGCTTCTAAATTTCTCTTTGAAATTATTTGGTTCATGCCTGTCTTTCCCACCTGGTGAACTCATGAAACTAGGAATTAACTCATTTATTATTGCAGCTGTAGACAAGCCTGGCATCTTGTAAGGCTGGCTCAAAAAAAAAAAAAATTTAGGCTGTCTTTCTAGATTCAAAGTTTAAAAACTAAAACAATATAAGTTGGGCAGCCAGTGTGAGCTGTAAGAAAACATTATGATAAATAGCACAACATAGAAACAGAAGCCTGCAATCAAAGAAAGGGAAACAAGAAGAAATGTCCTGCCATTTACTAGACAAGGGAAATCCTACCTCCAAACTGACAGTTCTATGATGCCTGCCTCTATTTTGCTTCCTTTAACACCTGAGATCGTTCATGTATTTTTGAGGTAGACCTGTCCACATTCCCCTCTCCTTTGGCCATTAAGAACACAATTCTGATTTTGTTTGGGGTACAATATACATAATTAAATATGCTCACCTTCCCAAACATCCTTCTATATGGGGTGATCATGTGACCCAGTCTAGCCAATGAGATTTCTTTAATAGACAACTTCTGGGTCACTCAGAAAAAGAATTCATGA
The DNA here is from genome assembly GCA_036346955.1 of Dipus sagitta. Classification (NCBI taxonomy): domain Eukaryota; kingdom Metazoa; phylum Chordata; class Mammalia; order Rodentia; family Dipodidae; genus Dipus; species Dipus sagitta. Next base: position 52,119,478 of record CM070783.1, read on the forward strand.
TGATGATAGAGAAGATGGGAGAAGGGCCACTCCACTGATGTGTCCCACTTGCCCTTCCTTCCTACTTGGAATTGACATATAATGTTCAATTTATGCCAAGTATCATGTGGACATGAAGGCAAGAGCTACTACATACTGAGTAAGGTGAATCAGGTAGCTAGAAAGAGTTTAAACTATCATTTCTCTAAGTATCTGATACAATCTCTAAACTTCCAGCCTTTAAACTCTCAATATTTGAGAAATATAAAATCTCTGGTAGACTAAACTACTCCACTTGAATGTCTACCCATAATCCTAGATTAACTTCTTGAGCAAGCTTAACATCATGTAGAATTCCCTCCATCTACTTTCCCACTTGCCTACAAAAATAAATTCTTTTATTTATTTATTTTATTTATTCCAGGCTCCATGAAGACCACACCCATATAATCCATTTCTTTCCAGAAGAAGGTCGTGCCTGCTAGCAGTTCCCCCAAGTGTCTTCCAAGCCCTGTGTCCCTACTCTCTCACATATTCCTTCATCAGTACCTTTGTTCTGACTGTTGCCTAAAATTGTTTATTCTAACTCAAGTGTCTTCCAGTCACAGTCAGTCCTGTCCTTTATCCTACCTTTCCTTATTATTGCCACATATTTTCTCTTTCAAGAAGATTCCATCTGGAATCATCTTTACTTCCAACTTTTATTTCATTCCTTTTCATTCACTTCTTAAATGATTTCATCCCAGTGTCCCACTGATAATGAGTCTTGCTCAGGTCCCTCAAGACATAATCCATTATACACCAGTTATCCTCTCTAACTACTTATAGCGGGTCCATGCGGCCTTTGCCTTCCAGGGCTTGGCATGGGCCGTCCTGTTCACTCTTCAATCTCCACTACAGTTATCTGGCTCTCTTATGCACATCATTCAGGTCGCAGCTCACACATCATCTTTTCCTGAAACATCTTCCTCCCCTGATCTCAGTTAAGCATTTTGTATCTCAGTTTCCTTAACTATAGAATAGGAATATTAATAGTCACCTCCTGGGGATGAAGAGATGGCTTAGTGACACCTAATGACCCAGGTTCAATTCCCCAGCACCCACGTAAGCCAGATGCAGAAAGTGGCTCAAGCCTTTGGAGTTCATTTGCAGTGGCTGGAGGCCCTGGTGTGCCCATTCTCTCTCTCTCTCTCTCTCTCTCTTTCAATCCCTCCCTCCCTCCTTCCCTCCCTCCTTCTCTCTCAAATAAATTTAATTTAATTTAAAAACGGTCAAAGCCTTAGATAATGTTCTGAAAATCAAGGGAGTCGTATTTGTAAACAGTTGCTACCCTTGCCAAGCATATAGCAAGTGTTACATAAATGTTTGCTCAGATACTAAATAAACACTTCATTTGCTGAAGTTACTCTTATCTCATAATTTTCTGACACTGCTATAATTGACTGTTTGTCTCACTGTCCAGATCAATGGTTTCCCAGCTCTGGCTTTTACAGTGGAACCACTTGGGAAGTGTTGCTATTCAGACCTGAAATGTTCCCAAAAGCTTATGTACAGCTTATGTGCTGAAAGTTTAGTTCCAATTGCACCAGTGTTCAGAGGTGGGGCCTGTAGAAGGAGACTGAATCATGAGGGCTCTCATTTCATCCATAATAAGCCATGATTAATCCAGAGCTTAAAGGGAGATAATGGACTTTAATGGCTTGATAGATATTTGGAGATGATAGAAATTATAGGAGTAGGTCACTGAGGTTCTGCCTTTGAAGGATACATTCTGTCCTCAACACCCCTCTCTTTTCCTGTTTCTTTGCCACTGTGAGGTAAGATTGTGCCCAACACCCTTCTCTTTTCCTGTTTCCTTGCCACTATAAGGTAAGCCACTTTGCTCCACCACGTTTGTGCCATAATGTTGTGTCTCAGCCAAGGCCCAGAAGGAAAACAATAAAGTAACCTTGAAGGGAAACTTCTGAAACCATGAGACAAAATAAATCTTTTCTCCTTTACATTAATTTTCTCAGATATTTTGTCACAGTGAAGGAAAGCTGACACAGGGAGCTATGAAAACTTCTGATCCCTAGACTATATCCAGACCATTGAAGTCAGTATCTCTACAAATGGTGCCAGGCATATTGTTCGTAACACATACACACACACACACAGTGTAACAAAGCAAAATCTAAAACCCCAATCTGCACCTTAAATTACCTAAGAAATTTGGGTGGATTCCAGACTCCATGCAGACCACACCTGGGATTCTGGAGACGAAGCCGGCATCAGTACGGCTACAAAGCTGCCTTCATACTGTGCCAGGATTTGCGAAGATGGCTCACGGGCCCAGGTATGGCTCATCATCTGTTTTTGTAAAGGTTTTTTCAGAAATAGTCACACTCATTCAGTTGCTGCTATGCTGCTATGACTGCTACTGCTTCACTGCAAGGTTGTGCAGATGTGACAGAAACTTTATAGACTAGAAGCCTAAACTAGTTGCCTCTGACCTTAATTTCACCAACGCATCCATAGCATCAAGTTTGGCGTATGGCAAGCTCTGGAAAAAAATTCAGCATTAATCTCCCTTTTTTCTTTCCTGTATAATAATTGCAGTACTTTTATAAGACAGAGTCTCACTCTAAAACCTAGGCCAGCCTCGAACCTTAAATACTCCTGTGTCAGCCTCTTGGAGTGTGCACCTCCATGTGCAGCCAAGATTCACTTTTGGCTTTGCTTTACAGTTCAATACAATAAACTCACTAAGACTTGGAGACAGTGCCTCTGTGGAATGTTTCACTAGCTTCAAGACCTTTCATCAAAACAAGACTCGTTTTATTCATCCTCCAGTCAGTGGCTACAAGGAAAGTTTGTTCTCAGCTTCTCCAATAAGCCCAAGTCTGCTGGGAGACTTGACTTAATTCCTTCAATTTTTATTTTATGAACAGATTGCAAACTGGTCATATTCCCATCAGGCTATATTCTTATGTTCTTATATTCTCTCTCCTGCCCACATTCCACTGAGGAATCACCACAGTGTGGTTATTGGTAACACATGAATGCATCAGTCAGTCTCCGTGTGGGGAACCATATCTCAGTGTACATGTGCCCACCCTGTGGCTCTTATATTCTTTCCACTCCCCCTCTTCTGTGTTATATCTCCTTTAGTGTTGGAGCTCTTAGCAGCCTCAGCTTTTCTGCTTTGATGAGTTTGAGTCTCCTCAATCTCTACCACCAATTCCCTAGAGGAGGTTCTCAGGCTAGAAGTGAGAACAGCATTTATATTTAATCTACCACTTTCTCTATAATTGTTCCTGGACCTTGGCAGATGTGATAGAAATGACTTAAGCAGTTTGGCTTTCTGTTCTTGTAGTACTGATGGGTCCTGAGTCTCCCTGGTATTTGCCCCCATCTGGAAGAAGCAGATTCTCTAGCCAAGAGTGAGAGCAGCATGGATCAAAGGGGATGAATGTAGACATTTAGATTTTTTTTCAAGGGTATAACCTTTCCTCTTAGCCAAAGAATAGTGAAATCTTCTCTCTAGGATCTTTGATCTTTCAAGCCATAGGCTTCTGACTTGGCTCTCAGTACCAGATATGAATCCCTTCCCAGTAAGCAGGCCTCATATCCAATCAGAAAGCAGTTGATTATCCCCATAGCCTATGTGTCACTATTGCACCAGTGTGTACATTTTGCTAGGTGATTGATTCTGTAGCTTGCAGGATCCACCGCTTGTTCATGCTACTGGTAAAACATTATCCCCCCTGCAGCTTAAATAGTGCTTTCCTGCACTATGAGAGCCAGCCAGCAATGAGCTGGCTTCCATCTCAGTTCCAAGATGATCTCTCAGTGTCCTGTGATCAGTCTATTGTGGTCTTAACCTTATTCTGTTTTTAATATTTATTTATTTACTTATTTATTTATTTATGAAAAAGAGAGATATATATGTAGAGAGAATGGGCACACCAGGGCCTCCAGCCACTGCAAACAAATTCCAGACGCATGTGCCATCTTGTGCATCTAGCTTATGTGGGTATTGGGAAATTGAAGCTGGGTCCTTAGGCTTCTCAGACAAGCACCTTAGCCATCTCTCCAGCCCCATGACCTTATTCTTTAATTACGAGGAGCACAACTGATTGTTTACCCCAGGGCTTCCCATATCCCTCATACAAGGAGAGAATGGGCAGCCTCCTGACTATTGATACTGCCCCCCCCTCAAAAAAAAGGAACTTAATTCTCATTCTTCCTCTTTTCCTTTCACACCACCTCATTTCTGCAAAGAGGAAAAAAAGTCACAGCTCACTTGACTCTAGGAAACTTCAAACACTGATCCCTTTTGCAGCCTGTGGATACACAGCTCAGAAGTTTAACAAGACATTTTACCTGCTTCAAGTCTTTCCAAACTATGTCACCAAAGCAGCAAAACAGCAGTGTGTTTGGGAAGAGATACAGAGAAGAGAGAAGAAAGATGGCGTCCCATGTTCTTGGAGATCGAAATACCCCTTTGATTGTGTGGTGCTTGCTATGCTGCAGGAGATCCCAGACCTCATTCTGGAGGTGACACTAGGCTGTGACTCATCTCCTGGCTCATGCTAGTTTCTAGGGATCATGAATTCTTATTCAGTGTAAGTTTGCTTCTACAAAACAGTATTAATTCCTTCATATCTTGTCTTTTTTACATGTGCTTTCAGAGGAAAATTGAAGAAATGTAGAAACCTCTCAGAAATGGGTGATTCTGCCAGAGCCTATAAAATCCCATCCCTGTACTCCAGATCATAGTAAGATTTTAGACACTTGAGGGCCATTGCTTATGCCCTATGGAGGAAACAAAGGCCCCACAAGGGACACATGAAACTGTAACTGTCACCACCTTTACAGCATTCCCTCATGAGCAGCTAAGCGCTCTTTCAGATATTCATGTCAAGGAGAGAAGGCTTATCCATTGCCCATTACCCCCACAGTCACTTCTCTCCATGTAGACCAGTGGATACTAAGTCCACCTGCCTTGTCATTCCAGTCACAACCTAAGAGCCACTCTTGGTTCTTCTCTTTTGGGGTGTGTGTGAGTGATGTGCTTATGTGTGAGTGGGGGTAAGTGTGGGTGCACATGTGGAAGTCAGAGGTCAAGTTGCCTTCCACATCTTTTGAGGCAGTCTCACATTGCTGCTTTCACCAGGCTAGTGGGGCCCCCCAGAGCTTCCAGCCCTGTGTCCACCTCTCTTCTAGCCCACAGGCAGGGCAGCGAACACAAATGCCTGTCACAGTGTTCACCTTCCTTTGTGGATGCTGGGTTTCCAAACTCAAGTACTCATGTAGCATGGCACACACTTTATACACTGAACCATCTCCCCAAACCCATGGCCCCTGCCTTTTATCCAGGCCCTGCACACCTCATCCTTCTCCGAGACCACCAACCCACAAGTTGTCAAGTCAGTCTCCCACATCCTGCCAACATCCCACTCCATTCTGGAGTTGTGTTCAACTTGACTACTACTTCCCTAATCCAAATCACCCTCTCCATTCATCTAAACTATGTGAAATTACTAAAAAACTTAAAAAAAAAAAAAAAACATGTTGGCCTGGTGGCTCAGACCTATAATCCCAACTACTCAGTATGCTGAGGCAGGAAGATTGCAAGTTCAAAACCTGTTTGGGCTACAGAGTGAGCTCAAGGCCAACCTGAGCAACTTAGTGAGACTGTCTAAAAATAAAAAGTGAACAAAAATTAGCTGGGGATATGAGTCAGTGGAGTGTTTGCCTAGCATATACACGGTTCAATTCCTGTATAACAACAAAATAATTAGAAAAACAAAAGTCGCTGGGCATGGTGGCACACGCCTTTATTCCCAGCGCTCAGGAGGCAGAGGTAGGAGGATTGTCATGAGTTCAAGGCCATCCTGAGACTACATAGTGAATTCCAGGTCAGTCTGGGCTAGAGTTAGATCCTACCTCGAAAAACCAAAAACAAAAAAAAAAAAGTCCTTTTTCTCTTTCTCTCTTACTCATTCTTTCACTCTTTCTCCTTTTACTATTAATCATTTCCCACTCAGCAGCCAGTTATCTTCTGAAATCAAAATCCCATTGCTTCAAACCATCTGGCAGATCCTCCTACTTAGAATTAAGTTCTGTCGTCTTTCTTTGGCAGACTAGTTCTAGCCTTAGGGAAAAGGAATTGGGGTTTCTCAATCCTGGCACATGCACACTTGCTGTTGGGTCCTTGAGGGTCTCCTATGCATTATAGGATGTTGATTAGCATTCATGGTCTTGACCCACTAGGGGTCAGTAGCAACCTCCAAATGGTGACATTGTCTCTCACTCCAAATTCTAAACTCATGTGAAGCCATCTCCCATACTTGACCCCTTGACCCTTGCTGAGTCACTATATTAATTATTATTCCCATAACTGTAACCAAATAGCTGATAGAATCAACTTAAAGAAGTATTTGTTTGGGGCTCACAGTCATGTCATGCTATGGATCCCTTGGGAGATTGATTTCTTCATTCGGTCAGGGCTCTCATGATCCCAGTCTCTGGGAATGCCCTCACAGACACCTCAGAGGTGAACTGCACTAATCTCTCCTAAATGTTTCTTAGACCAGCCAAGTTGACAATGCGTGTTAGCTACCACAGGCCCTATGTACCAATGTCACTGTGCCACTTCCAAGCTTATTCCAAATTCATCTTTGCTGCTTCCCTGCCTAGGTGACCCTTCTCTTAAGTGCACACCTAACCAGCTCCTTCTGTCCTCTGGGTTGATCTTGAGTTGAATTGTCCCTTCCTCAGAAGGGTCATCCTCAGCCTTTCTACCTAAAACAGTGCATATTTCACCATCCCACTACCCCCACTCTCTAACTGCCCAGGCTTACTTATCCATAGCACCAGTTGGTACCTGAAATTACCCTATTGATTTGTTTATGTCTGTAGTTCTGCACAAGACCACATACTTTCTGTTTATGATATTAATTTGTTTTACTTCTTATTTCATTATACTGTGTTATATAAGGCCCTTTTCATGCAAGCATATAATGCATTTTGAGTGGATCCTCCCCCATCCAATACCCTACTATTCTCTCCTTTATCCACCACCCCAGTAGTCTTTTTTTGTTCAAACTTTCCAAGACCTTGTACATGTTGCTTTCTGCTCTTTCTTCTGCCTGGCTAGGGGCTTCGTACAGTAAGCACCCAACAAGCAGTTGTTACTCCTAGTTCCTAATTGTTCCTGAGATCTGAGCCCCAATAAAAACCATATGTTAGCACCTACTAGTGAAACAGTGCTCTAAGGACCTTCACAGCTGGCTCCTTCAACCCTCATCCAGACAGTTTATGGATGAAGACATTGAGGCACAGAGAAGTTAAAGAACTTTCCTGCCATCCTACACTTGTGGCTCATCCTATGGTTTGGCCCAAACTCTCAGTCAATATGACACTTCATAATGATTGTCAACTGATTAATTTTCACCTCCTCAGGTCTGTGTTCTCTGAGAACAGGGACGTTCTGTTTTTCTCCCCTTTACATTTATTGTTTATGTAACATAAACAAATAACTGTTAAAGACTGACTGAGTGAATGAATAAGTAAGATTAAAACTCATGTTGGCTAAGGCCTTATCCATGATCTCTCTCTCAAGGCTCTAATGCAATTGAAACCCTTACAAGATGGGAGTCATTTAAAGTAGGTGTTGCCAGTTAAAAATATACTTATTGGGTTCATGTCCTAGCTCTGTCATTCACCAGCTGTGTGACCCTGGGAGAATTTTTAAGCTCTCTAACCCTCAGTTTTCTCATCTGTTCAAAAGGGATCCTAAAAATGGTATTCTTCTTAGAGGATGCTGAGGCCATAAAACAAAGCACTGAGTCGTATGTGACAAGAAGTAAGCACAACATGTTCACACGCCTGATGCTGCTACTGTTAGTGTTTCTCTGACCAAGGTTTTAGGGGAAAATAGCAACCTCGGCAGACATATCATGCCAGCACCTCCCAGTCTCAGTACCTGGGCAGAGCCAAAGAGACCCACAGAACTTTCTGTCAGGGACATTTCCTCCCTAAAGCTATTTCCCTGCAGTTACAATAAATCTGATTTTATCTTGGGCCCAAACAGAGAACCACTTATGGAGTAGTAACCTTTAATAGCCCAGAACAATATAATTGCCACCTCTTAGCATCCGCCTTTCCAGGGTAAATAATTCTAATGCCTGCTTGCCTTTCCCATTTTCTGATCCTCTGCATTCATTGTTCTCCATTTGGAAATAGATCCAAATGAAGGAGGAGGAGAGCTGCTGTTGTCATAGCAACTGCAAAGGGACAGACAACTGGTTTGGATGAAATAAGGAAAGTTGAGGGGGTTTCTGTTTTCCTTTTTCTTTTTCCTCTTCTTTTTCTTTTCATTTATGGTTGAAAACATTTCACTGCTTTGAACAGGAGACATGTGACTGACACTGTCATTCTCATACACTGCCTCCTGGTCGTCCACCCTCATCCTCCCACGGGAAGGGGAAAATTGTCAAAGTGTGATGAGAGAAGGTGCTTGGTAACACCTCTGTTGAAAACATCCCCCATTTTATTTCCACTCTAAGGATTACTTTTGTATTCACCCAACATAGCATACAGCCTCTCTTCCTCATTCTTGTCTTGGTGTGCATGTCAGACTTGGTGAGCATCTGTCTACTCCCAGGTAAACTGATAACCTTCTAAAGGTCAGAGATGGTATTCATTCCTTATTTTTTAAATATTTTAAATAAGTAAAACAGCATTAAATAGCAGCTTGAATAATCTACATATACACTCCATTTATATTATCACTAATTCCACAACATAACCATTCACATGTTTAACACAAACACAATTACACTATATATGCCATTCTCAAAGACTCTTTTTTCACATGGCACAAATTATTAATAGGATGGCCCTGCCTCCTCTCTTCCTTAGCACTTCCCTGGTATATCTTTTTCTAACCCTTCAGTCTCAAAAGTTATATATTATTTTGCCTTTATGTCTTACAAATAACATGCAATTTTTTTTTTCTTATCAAGCTGAATGTCAGTGTAAGAGAATGACTAAGAACATGGCCTTGGCCTTAAGCACTGAAAAGCCTGCTTCTTCACCTTAAGCAAATGGTTTACTTTCTTAAGCTTCAGTTCCTTGTCTTTAACATAAAAGTAAAAATAGAACTTACAGGGCTGGAGAGATTGCCTAGTGGTTAGTGCACTTGCCTGCAAAGCCAAAGGATCCTGGTTCAATTCCCCAGGACCCACATAAGCCAGATGCACAAGGAGGCGCATGTGTCTGGAGTTTGTTTGCAGCTGGTGGTCCTGGAATTCCCATTCTCTCTGTGTGTCTATCTGCCTCTTTCTCCCTGTTTCTCAGATAAATAGCAATAAAACTTTTTTTAAAAAAATAGAATTTACCTTGAGTAATTTACTGTTTGCTTTAAAAGAAATTATCTACTTAACATATAGCTAGCACGATGCCTAAATCATAGTTAATACCAAGAAAATTGTGGCTATAGCTTCTACATTTTTATGTAAGAGTTTAACTCATCTACATTTAATTTAAATGCTATTACTTTAACTTAATTTATGATTCATATTTGCTACTTTTACACATTCTTGATTTTTTCCTAACCTTTCTATAATTTCTGTGGGATTGATGACATTTTCTTTGTTCAAGTTTCTCTAGTTGTTACAGCTATACACACATATGTTGATACAAGTCTATATTCTATTCTTCTCTACACAGTGCATGCATGGTATCTAAACCTCCGCTTAAAACTTAATAAGATCTTGGTATATTTTTCACTTACCTCCCTAGCTTCCAACCCGACTTCCTGAATGAAAACAGCTAGGGTTATATTCCATATTGTTCCAAATTTTGTATGATGTACTGATTTCCTGCATCAACACTGTTTTTTTGTTTTGTTTTGTTTGGGAGGAATTTGGGGGATTGTTTGTTTGTTTGGAATTTTATTGGAGGGGAATTTCAAAGTGGGTTTTCACTCTAGCCCATGCTGATCTGGAACTCACTCTGCATTCTCAGGGTGGCCTCAAACTCACACCGATCTTCCTACCTCTGCCTCTCAAATACGGATTAAAGGCATGTGCCACCACACCTGGCTGACATGGCTTTTTGTTTTTGTTTTTAGTATCAGTGTTTCCGATTTTTTTTCTTTTATTCTTTTATGTATCATTTTCATTTGGATTGAATCAGTGCTTAAGTAATATTTTCAGAAAAGAGCCCTGAATAATAAAATTCTAACTTATCCATATACAAATGTCTTCAGTAGTTCTATACTTGATTACCACTTGGACTGAACAGAAAATTTCAGCAGCAAAATAATTTTTTTAGAATTATATTTTCTTCTAGTATTCAGCATTTCTGAAAAGTCTGATGTCAACTCAACTCTTTACATTTATGGAACTCTAGTTCTTCCCTTTAAAAGAGTTACATGCTGGACAGATTGCTCAGTGGTTAAGGAGATTTCCTACAAAGCTTAACAACCCCAATTCAGTTCCCCAGTACTCACATAAAGCCAGATGCACAAAGTGGCACACGCATCTGGAGTTCATTTGCAGTGGCTGGAAGCCCTGGCATGCCCATTCTATCTGTCTCTCTCTACTTGCAAATAAATAAATAAATAATATTCTTTAAAGTCATTCTCCTTTCTTTTTTTTTTTTTTTTTTTTTTTTTGGTTTTTCAGGATAGGGTCTCCTCCTATCTCTGCCTCCTAAGTGCTGGGATTAAAGGCGTGAGCCACCACACCCAGCTAAAGTTGCTTTCTATAGTAAATTACAGGTCAGCCTGGGATAGAATGAGACCCTACATTTAAAAAAAAAAGGGTTACATTTTTTTTTTATTCTTGATGACTTCCAATTTCACCTGATCTATCAGTTAGGTTGGTTTTGTCTTTAATACACAGCATTCTGTGTATCTATCTTCAGCTCCACATTTTCTTCTGTTGTCTCTGCTCTTGCTCTTCCTTCTCTGTGCTCTCCTTCCAGAACAGCTATGAGAATGACTTTGTAACAGAATGCTCTACCTCCCCCAGACCTTAGTCTGTTTCTTTTATTTTACATCTCTTTATGCTTTTATTTTGCACTCTGGAAGAGCTCCTCACTTCCACTTTTCTAATTCTATGGTCATACTTTTCACATCTTACGTCATCCAATTTTATATTTTTCTTAGCAGCTTCTTAGGATTATGCTAGCCTCTTAAAATCTCTGAATGGAGCAGGAGAGATTGCTCAGTGGTTAAGGCACTTGCCTTCAAAACCTAACGACTCTAGTTTGATTCCCCAGTACCCTACATAAAGCCAAATGCACAAAGTAGCACATGCATCTGGAGTTTGTTTGCAATGGCAGGAGACCCTGGTGAATCCACTCTCTCCCTCTCTTTTTAACCTAATTTCAGTTTTTTTAATGTTTATTATTATTATTATTAACAAAATGTTTTATATGGATAAATCATGTGTTAGTACCCTGTTTTCCCTCATCCCTGCCCCCTGTTGAGGACCCTCCTCAGTGGGGTTGCAGGTATTGCCCATGGGGTTGTGGGTTACGCATTGGGAGCAGCAGTCAGTTATTTTGGGGGGTAGGGAATATCTCTGGGCATGGTGTCTCAACCTATGGCTCTTACAATCTTTCTGCCCCCTCTTCCACAAAATTCCCTGAGCCGTGATGGGTGAGTTTTAAGTCTACTTCAGTGATGAGGTCTTAGGAACCACTGGATCTCTGCTTTGGTAGGTGTTGAGTATCTTCAAGGTCTATCTCCTACACCCTGGTGCTGATTACCAGGAACATCATGGAAGCAGCACTCGTTCATCTCACCATTCCTCTGTGGATTCAGCTGTGGCATGGCTGAAGTGTGAGGGATAGTTTATCTCCTCTAGTCTTGCTACCTTCTGGAAAAGAAGAACAAATTCTCCAATGGAGAGTGAAGTCAGCACAGTTTAAATGGGATAAGCATTATTAATTTAGGGAGAATTTGATATGTGTAACCCCTCTTTTAGCCAAAGACTAGTGAGAGCTTGACACTGGAGAACATAATCTTTATCTCCATAGGATTCTGATCTGGTTTTCAATTCCAGATATGGGTTCCTTTACACTGAATGGATCAGTTTCTTTCTTCAGTGTTTTAGAGTTTACATTGAACAGGCCTCTCATCTCCATGATTAGGTTTACTCCCATTTTTTCAATTTTACTCACTTTACTTATTTGAGCGATAAAGAGAGGCAGATAGAGAGAGAGTGACAGACAGAGAAAGAATGGGCACTTTGGGGATTTTACCTACTGCAAACAACTCCAGAAGCATGCACCACCTTGTGCATCTGGCTTATGTGGGTCCTGGGGAATCAAAACTGGGTCCTTTGACTTTGTAGGCAAGCACTTTAACTGCTAAGCCCTCTCTCCAACCCTAGTTTGTTTTATTAGATATGGACATATTTAGTATGTAAACAACACATGTTGGTACCATCCTTTCGCTCTTCCCTGCCCCTTATCTGAAGGGCCTCAGTTGGGTGTGTTTTTTTTTTTTTTACTTTTATGAATTTTGTACCTCTCTTATGATGATAGAGCTTCAGAAATGTTTAGTTTTTCTTACATTTTGTAAAAACTCATTTAGAAGGAAAATATTTGGTGTGCTTGATTTTGCCAGTCTAGTTAATTAATCATTAGAGAGAAAGCTCCCATATGAATGAGAACACTTCTGAAGACATAACCAAAGGAAACAGAATCAACAGAATATCTCAGAGGTAGCTACATGCCTCTGTTCACTGCAACATAATTCACAATAGCGAAGATGAAGGAGCAACCTGCGTCCAATGATAGATGGATGAATGATGAAAATTCAATACATGGACAGATATACACCCACACATATGGACAGACAGTGGAATATTATTCTACCTTTAAAAAGAGAGAAATCCTGTAATGTGAAGTAACATGAATACACCTGGAGGGCATAATGCTAAGTTAAATACACCAGAAACAGAAAGACAAATATTGCATGATCACCAAAAGAAACTGACCTCATAGAAAGAAAGAGTAGAATGGTAGCTGACAAGGGCTGTGGCATGGTAGAAAGATGGAAATGTTGGTCAAAGAGTAAACAGTTTAGTTTGTGATCTAACATACATCCCAGTGATGATAGTTGATAATATTGCATTGTGTACTTGCAACTTACTGAGGTGTAAATCTTAAATACTCTTGCCCCTCCCAAAAAAGACCAATATGAAAGGTAATCAATAGGTTAATTAGCTTAACTGTGATAGCCATCTTTAATTATCCAGATCAAATCATCACATGTATATAATTTTTCTTTTCTTGACAATTATACCCATAAAGCTTGGGGAGAAAAAAGAAAAATTGTAGTTTAAAATGCTACATACATAGAATGCTACAGTACATAACATCTTTGCATTGTGTTTTTTAATGCTGCATATATGGAATGGTGGAGTACATAACCTTTGTATTGAGTTTTTCGTCCAGTTCTGTTGTCTAGATTTATCCAAGACAGTAGTAGCTATCACTTTTCATTCCTGAGGTATATTCTGTGGTTTGGAATTCAAAGCAAACCACAATTTGCTTAACCATTCACCTGCTGAAAGACTGGGCTCTGTTTAATCTGTGACCTAGATATGGAAATATACCCTCTGAGTACAGTGACCAAGGCAAAGGGGTTTCTCCAATTGACAAGAAACGAAAGAAAGCCAGTGTTCATCAGTAGAAACTGGATTCAAAACCAAGCGCATTAATTTGCATAATATATGTGCTTATGCAAAAAGACTTTAATTGAATTATAGGAGTGTAACTCAGGCAAGCTCTTCCTGTGCTTGGAAGAAATGTGACTGGCAGCAGGGGGGGAGACTGGGGAGAGCAACATTTTTATGTCTCAGTTAATAACACTGGAAATTCCATATGCCTGTCCAGTAGTTTTCTCTGTATTTCATCTTTCTGCACTGGCTATGCTGTCACTAGAATTGCAATTACCAGTAGTCAAAGGAGGTGCTTGTGTGATGTTTGTGGCTTAATGACAATATTTCTAAAATATGCCACAATAAGTGTGACATTTGTTGTACATTTTAAGGCAGATAATTTTTATGTCTAATCTTAGTGGCTTTAGTCACAAAAGGAAGTAGCATTTTAGAGAATGATTTTTCTCTTTAGTCTGTAAATACAGTGACTTGCATTGGTCGTCACATTGATTCTCAAGCCTGAGTTACTCAGAGAAATCCAACTTGATCAAGATGTATTATTCTTTTAACGTGCCACTAGATTCAATTACCTGGGATTTCATCAAACTGTTTGCTTCTGCATTAAAAGTGAGATCAGCCTGGAATTTTATTTTCTTGTCTCAATATCAGAAATAAACTGGCTTTATAAAATCAGACTGGTGGGATCTTTACATTTTTCTGTAGTCTAAAATATAAGATACAACAGACTTCCCTAGGACCTGAGAGAACTTGTCTATATAACTACAAAGGGCTTGTTCTGGATGACAGGCAGGGAGGGACAGATTGGTAGATGGCCCTTTAACTGCCATCCTTATTTTTTATGAGTGCTTTCTATTGGTTTTTCTTGAACCAATTTCAGTAATTTATATTTTCCTTGACATTTTTGTCCATTTCATCTAAGGTTTTCAAATGGATTGGTATAAAGTTATACAGTTGATTCACATCATCCATACATTTATTATTTGTGAATTCAACTGTACATGGCCCATTAAATTTTTTATATATATATTTTAAAGGAGCAGGGAGACTAGCATTTTAAACCACGTGGGCCATCCCTCCTGATATCCCAATTAGAGCAGTTATGTCTCACATGAGCCATGTGAATTGACTGTTCATGGCCTCCACTGAGTATCTCACCACCCCAAAGGTGAATTTATAGTTTAAATGTTTGTTTTTTTCACATAAGCTGGTCTAATTTAAAAAGCAGTGGTAAGATTCAAAGCTGAATAAAAAACATCAGTTTTTGCAAAAGTGCATCCCCCTTCAGCACAAGCATGCCTTACTGAGGAATTCAATGGCAAGGTTCATCATCCACAGTTTTTATCTTTCCTTCTGAGTTTAGCTAAGGTGCTGTGCAAAATCAACTCCAAATGTTAAAAATCTCTTCTGCTTCTCTGATACAGCTCCTTCACTATTCCCTGATGGAATTGCCTTCTCCCTCTGCCTAGATCATACATATTGAAAGTTGGTGCTTTTAGTCATTCTTTCAAAAAATTCAACTTCAGCTTTTATTGATCATTTCTACTATGGTTGGTTTTTCTGTTTCATTTATTTCTGCTTTTGTTTTTATTAACCTGATCTACCTAGTTTATCTGGGTTTATTTTTTCCTTTCTTTTCCTGTTTACTGTTGCTGTATGTGGCATGGAACTTAAGGGGAAATTTAGGGATGCTTTTAAATACATATTTTCTGTGCAAACCCACACCTCAGAATTATCCTAGAGAAAAGTTCACATGTTTACCCAAATATACTATATAGACATTTTCTTTTAAAGCTACTGCTTATAACATAAAAGGGAAAAATCCTAAAAGTACAGCAATATGAACACAATTTATTGAGCTATGCTCTAATGAAACTATGGCAGACACAAGAAAGAAGCCAGGCTCCACAAAGGATAGACAAATGCTAATCATTTATTTATTTTTCTCCAGACAGCACTCCTCTTGTCCTAAAACTACTTATGGAATTCTCTGCCTCTTCTCCCACTTGGACATGCTCTCTTCGTAACATACTAAATCCTCGTGTCTATCTCTGTACTTTATTCCATGCCATTGATCTATCATATTCTACTCGTCTATCTTCTGCTGTTATAAATTTCATTTTTTACAACATATTGTAATATATGATGGAGCAGGTTATTTCTCATTATTCTTATTTTAGAGAATGTTCCCAGTAATTGCTTCAAGTTTTAAGAAAAAAATAGTGTTGAAATTTTGATTGAAGTGGCATTGAATTTATAGATTTATTTAGTGAGAATTGACATCTTTACAATTTAGAGTCTTCTTATACAAGTGCAAAGTTTGACACTCCATTGTTTCAAATCTTCTTTTATGACCCTCAATAGAGGTTTATAGTTTTATTTGTATAGATCCCTAACTTGCTTGTTAAGTTTATCCCCAGATATTTTATGAGTATTGCTCCCAAGCATATGGAATCACTATGCTCAAAGCCAAACTTTCAAATTACCTCCTCAGATTGGTTCCCCTGCCAGAGCCTTCCATTGCAGTTCAGATACTTGAATTCATCCTGACATCACTGTCAGGAATGCAAGGCATTGCTGAGTCTGAGTCTTCACATGCAACTCCTGACCAAATCAAACCATACCTGAAATATACTTCAGATCCACCAATGTCCCTGTTCTCTGCCATTCACCCAAACCACACCATCTTTACTTCCTGAGGTACCTTCACTTTCCATCTTCTCTTTTCTTCCTTCCTTCCATCCATTTTCATGAAGCAGCACCATTTTTTTAAAGATAAATTGAACATTCACACCCCACAATTCCAGTGGTTTGGCATGGTACTCAGATGAATTAAACATTGGTGGCAAGACCAAGAAGGCTCTGAATGATCCAGCCCCTCTCTTTCTCTCCAGCCTTCGATCCTATCACTTTCCTCTCATTCATGACATCCAAGCCCCACTGGACTCATGTCAGTATTTATATGATAGCTGTAGTGAATAAGGACATAGGTTCAGACTCTTTGCTGCCTCTGTGTGATAGAATTCTATGTCTGTGCCTGATTCTCATTGGCCTTGGGCTATATTCATTTTGACCAAGGGAACAAACATGATACCAACAGAGGCTGTGGGTATGTTTCTGTGGTTTGGCTTAGTTTTCTGCACTTATGCCATCTGTAGGGTAAAAAAGCCACTGTGACTAGCTGCTTGACCAGCCTAAGAGACAAGGAAAGAGACCTGAACCCACCCCATAGTCTAAAGCAGCAGTGCCCCCAAGCAACCCGCACATCCCTCCACAGAACAATAGATGTTTGTTGTTCTAAACTGCTAAGATTTAGGAATTGTTACACATCAGTAGCCACAGCAATGCCTCACTGATGCACTGAATTCTTTCTATCAAAGCCTTCCATTAGTGTGTCCCTATACTTCTAGACATAGTGCCAGGAGGAAAAACTCTGTCTATCCTGTGGATATCTATAGAATCAGGGCCTGGAATAATACTTAATATGTGGTAGTGGCTAAGTAAATATCCTTGAAATAACTTATTATTTGTTTTGTAAAGACAATATTTGTTGCCACTATAACACAGTCATAAGCATATAATTGTTTTTAATCTACTCTGTTATCCATGTAATTGAATGCTTTTATTGTTCCAATTCATTTTCCAGCTGGTTATCTTGGGTTTTCTATAAGTAAAATTACACATCTGTGGTGTTAGCTGGTTAAATTGTGGTTGTAGTAAACCTCAGCTCCTGACACTCACACTTGTGTCCAGGATGTAATGGAATGCTGTGTGTCTTTCCTGGAGCCACGTGTGCAGCAAACATCAACACTCACCTCAGACAGGTGACAGACAATGGTGGACCAAAGAAATAATTTCACCCAAGTCTCTTAGTGAACTCATGAGTTAATTGAGGTTACCTACAGGAGGATAGTGAGGGTCACATACAGGAGCACGGACCACTCAAAGGCAGCTGCATTACAGAAAAGCCCCTGGCCCCTCTCAGCACAGGTAATGACTCACGGAAATGCAGCAGTGAAGCACAACCTGCAGGCAGCTCAGCTGGTGGGAAAGCCTCTCCCCAGCAACCACTGCTGCTTCTGTGACCCTGGGGAGGGGCTTCATGACTCTTAACATTCAGGAGCTTCCTGAGACTTGGAAATTTGGTTTACAGCCAGACAACAGGAAAAGTACTCCTGGACCTAAGCCTTAGGAAGCCTAGGAGTATCTGCTTCATGCAGTTAGGAGCCCTGGTTCACCTTGTATGACATGTGGCATCTCTTGGGAGATCCCATGGAAGGTCTTATAGAGAGAGGAAAGAACCCTCCCCAGTTGGCAGATGGAAAAATAAATACAGTGGTTACCTTAAGCCACAGAATTTTAGAGTAGTTTGCTAGGCATCAATAGATGCCTGTAATATCTGTAAATAACAATTCTGCATCCCTAATTAAAACATCACTTTATATACCTCCATTTGGTCTCAACTTGTGACTCATCCAAAACATGCAATCAATCTTCATGGGCTTAGAAGAAATATAATTGAAGGGAAAAAACATCAAATGATTGATTGATGTTGCTTATTTTAAGAGAATGGAGGCCAGGCATGGTGGCACACGCCTTTAATCCCAGTACTTGGGAGGCAGAGGTGAGAGGATTGCCGTGAGTTCAAGGCCACCCTGAGACTACATAGTGAATACCAGGTCAACCTCTGCTAGAGCAAAACCTTACCTAAAAGAGAGAGAGAGAGAGAGAGAGAGAGAGAGAATGGTATTTTAAAATATTTACCAGGGTCCAGGAGAAACCGCAGAAGCAGCAGCAACACAAGTACTACTCCCAGTGCTAGCCAGACAACCTGCAACCAGCTCTGGGAAATAGCAACAAACACTGCGGTGAACTGAAGCACATTGAAACAGAAATACAGAAGCTACAGAGAACTCAACAGTAAAACTGCTAACACACCCAGTGCTCAGGGATTGCTGCAGAAGAGAGAGCAGGAATATTGTAAGAGCTACAGGGTGGATAGAAATATCCTGAGGTACAGCCCCCCTGAAACTAAGAGGCCCTAATTACCATGCAGTGACCACCAAGAACCCTACTAAGCAGAGCCCTCAGGGAAATGGGGACTGGGGGTCAAGGGATATAAGACTATAACCTATGTAAAAAAAAATTATAAAAAGCTGGGTGTGGTGGCGCATCCCTTTAATCCCAGCATTTGGGAGGCAGAGGTAGGCGGATTACCATAAGTTTGAAGCCACCCTGAGACTACATAGTGAATTTCAAGTCAGCCTGGGCTAAAGCAAAACCCTACCTCAAACAAAAGAAAAATACAGGGGTGGGCTGGAAAGATGGCTTAGTGGTTAAGGCACTTGCCTGCAAAGCCAAAGGACCCAGGTTCAACTCCCCAGGACCCACGTAAGCCAGATGTACAAGGTGGCGCTGGAAGCCCTGGTGTGCCCATTCTCTCTCTCTGCCTCCTTCTCTCTCTCTCTCTCTCTCTCTCTCTCTCTCTCCCTCTCTCAAATAAATAAATAAAAATAACGTATTTTTAAATGACATATATGAGTTGAAAAAATAAAAGAAAAAAGTAAATTAATGAAAATGGAGTTATGGGAAAGGACTTTCAATTTGTGTCATGTTCTATCCTGTTTAAATTTGATATTATAACATGCATTATTTGTGTTAAAAATATTTTTTTTTAATTTTGTTTATTTTTATTTATTTACTTGAAAATGACAGGCAGAGAGAGAAAGACGCAGATATAGAGACAGAATGGGTGGGCCAGGGCCTCCAGCCACTGCAAACGAACTCCAGAGGCATGTGCGCCCCCTTGTGCATCTGGCTAACATGGGTCCTGGGGAATAGAGCCTTGAACAGGGGTCCTTAGGCTTCACAGGAAAGCGCTTAACCACTAAGCCATCTCTCTAGCCCAAAAATATATTATTACTGGCCTTGTTTTACTCTTCCTTTATGGATAAAAATATTTTAACATTAAGCATTGACTTTTTAATTTTGCTATATGGATGAATGTGGGTGAATATTATATACATATTGTCATGTCAAGCATATTTCCAGTTATCATTACGTAGCCACGTATGTTGGTGACAGTTCTGGAGGCTGGGAAGTCCAAAATTAAGATGCTGGCAGCTCCTTATCTGGTAAGGGCTGCTCCATCTGCACAGTTGGTCCCTTGTTGTTGTGTTCTTACATGGTGGAGGAGACCCAGGAACTGCCTCAAGTCTTGTTTAGAGGGGCACTTACCTCATCCATGAAGGCAGAGCAGAGCCTTTAATACACAATCACTTCTCAAAGGTCTCACCACTGGATATTGTCACATATAAATTTCAGGGTGACACGTGGTAATATGGTAATTTACATTGCCTAACACTAATTTACTGTGGCATGACTGACTGTCTTGCAGAAAGAACAATTCTGCTGTTACAGTAGATGATCTGTCAAGAGAGAATTCCATGAGGAAGGACTGGGGCTCAAGACAGATGCAGATCAGTGTACCCCAGTCCTTTTCATCTGAGTACAAATTCCTAGAAACTAAGTATGTTCTGTGGGCCTTTAAGGGACTCAAGTGTCCAGCATATTCACCACACCAGGTTTCCTGTAGTCAACATCCACATTCCCTGCTGGGGCTCAGAGCTTTGGGGTTGTGTAGTAGGAAACACACTGATCAATCTAGACAATCAAATTGCTGAGGCAAACAGCATGACAGAGAGGAAAGAGGCTGGGCAAACAGGAGCTAACCAACCCCAAATGAAGCAAAGTTAACACCAGAATCAGAAGAGAATGGTAAAATATGTGCACTTACCAAACTAAGATATTTCAACAGATAAACATTCTGAAATCCAAAGGTGGATTATCAACAACAAAAAGACCTGAGTTCTTGTAAATTGAAAGAAATAGTTACCAAAATTGAAAGCCCAATGAAAAGCTAAAACAACAGGCCAAAATGCACAGAAAGGCCAATGTACAGGTATGAAAAATTGAATATAATTTATTCTCCAGAATGCAATGCAAAATAAAAGGAATAATTTTCCCACCCGTTACATCCTCTCCTGCTTTCTGATGAACTCTTGAAAGGTTGGGGGCAGCTGGATGAGCAGTTCACAAGGAAGAGAGGCCATAGTCAGGGAGGAAGAACTAAGAACTGGGCCTCCCAGCTCTCCCTTCCGAGGAAGCTGCCACCCCAAAGCACAAGGCAGCACAGGAAGAATATTTTTACCTCTCTTCCAAGACCTTCAAATGGAATTTGAAGCATTACATGCATTTACTAAAATGAGACTTTCTATGGCTTGAGGTGACTTGATAACTGAGTGACTAATAATGACCAGGAAATTTGTGAACTTCCCAGGGATTTTTTGTCAGAACAGGCTTGAACACACAGTGGGGAAGGAAAATAAAACTGCTGAATGATTATCCCCACAGTCCAGCTGGTTGTAGCTAATAGTTCCATTTGGTTCACAAGCTATAAGGGAAACATAATCAGAGACTCACTGGGAGATTGTTAAAAATAGGCCAGGAGGCCCCAACCTCAAAAAGGCAGACTGAATCTAGAGAGGGTTCCAATGATCAGTATTGTAAACAAGCCCCCCCCACAGATGGCTTATAGCAAGTTAACATACTTGCCACCTCTTCAACAATAATCTTCAAACCCAAAGCCAACCTACACTCATTTTTCTCTAGGCCACACTGCAAGATTTCATTGCTCTTGAAATTCTTTACTTCTGTCTCAGCAGCTTGTGTTGCAGTTTAGATGTTGAATGTTCTCCCAGGTGTCAAAGGCTTGGCGCCCAGGGTTGTATCACTTTGACTGAGGAGACATGGACAGGCATCTCTTCACCATAGAGAATGAACTGACAACAGACCAAAAAAAAAACAGTCCACCCAAGTCTAGCTTCGTGGACCAATGAGCTTATTGGGGTTACTCACAGGAGTATGGGTAAAGTGTTACAAGCTTGTAGGTGACTTATAAAAAAGCCCACCCCAGCATAAGTGACAACTTATGAAAGTGGCATCTCTGGAGCTCCCTGTATTGGTTGGCCACTTAGCCAGAGCCTGCTCTCCTCAGCAAGGTTTACTGCTTATATAACCTTGAGGAGTGACCTTGTGAATCTTATAGCTTCCTAAGCCTTGTAAGTTTCATTTACTTCCCAGGCCTTATATGTTTCTATTACTTCCTGAGTCTTGTGAGCCTGCCTTCCAGGAGAAAATGGTTCAATTCAGAGGAAATAGCTACCCAAAGTCCAAGGTGCTACTATTTTGCTGTTGGGAAGTATTGGAAACTTTAGGAAGTGAGACCTAGTAGGATGTTTAGGTCATAGGAATGAGCCCTTGAAAAGGGATTATGGAACTTCAATCTGTTATCTCTCTCATTTTTGCTTCTTGACCCTGCCACAAACTCCATGACATTACCACCAAGTGCTCTCATCAGAGGCCCAACGCAATGCAGCCACCCAGCCTGTAACCAGACCTTCTAGAGCCATGCTTCTAAAGAAACCTTTGGGCTGGAGAGATGGCTTAGCAATTAGGGTGCTTGCCTGCAAAGCCAAAGGACCCAGGCTTGATTCCTCAGGACCCACATAAGCCAGATTCACAAGGTAGTGCATGCATCTGGTGTTCATTTGCAGTGTCTGGAGGCCCTGGTGCGCTCATTCTCACTCTCTTTCCCTCCCTCCCTCCCTCTCTCCCTCTCTTTCTCAAGTAAATAAATAAATAAATCTTTTGCAAATAAATAAATATTTATTTATTTATTTTAAAAAAATATTTCTGTCTTAAAGGTAAAAGGACAGGATCAGCAAGGTACTTAAAATGCCCAGCAACTTGATAGTCAAATATATCCCAGCACACCACTGAGTCTATCCCAGGTGATCGTGAACATCAACCTCTGTGAGTCATCTTTTCTAGTAGGCAGGTTCGTGATACATAGGTCAAACACACCCACTCAACAGGCCGTGTGGAGAGAAATGAATGACTGCATGCATGCATGAATGCATGAATGAATTCTCCTGAAGGGATTCCCAATGTGAACTCCTAAAGGAGACGCATTATAAGCAATTTTGGTAATTGCAGCTTTTCAGGTGGCAAATGAGAGAGGCATCCCCTGCAGACTAGAGTCAAGAACTCAAGCATCATTAGTCAATCACTGACATCTCTTTGTGAAGCACAGTAAATAGGCATTTTTAGAGAACTTGGCAACAAGCCATTTTCTGCAACCACCTTTCCCTTTCAGCAAGGAGAATGGGAAAGTTCATGAAGAGAGTTTCTCTGATACAAGAAACAAACCATGGCTGATCTCCCCCAGCAGGTGAAGGCTGTCCCACAGCTTCAAGATAAAATACACGAACAGGAAACTGGTGCCTCTCTGACCTTGCACAGCTTCCATCAAAACCATCTCAGATGTCTGGGTCTGCACAGGAAGTGATGGCTTGGTATACAGCACACTGTCCAAAGGGGTTACAAGCTAGTTGTAAAAGCTAACACATACTCTCTGCTTCCTTACTTGATGTATAACCATGCAAGCAATACAAAAGTGTTTAAAAGGTATAAGAACAAGTTTTGATGGTGGATCAAAAATAAGGCTGAGGGGCTGGGAGGTGGATTAATGGTTAAGGCATTTGCCTGTAAAGCCAAAGGACCCAGGTTCCCTTCCCCAGGACCCACATAAGCCAGATGCACAAGGTGGCACATGTGTCTGGAGTTCATTTGCAGTGGCTAGAGGCCCTGGCGTGCCCATTCTCTCTCTCTCTCTCTCTCTCTCTCTCTATCTCTCTCTCCCGCTTTCTCTCTTTCTCTGTCAAACAAATAAAATAAATAAATATATATTTTTTTAAAAATAATGAACCAGGTGTGGTGGTGCACACCTGTAATTCCAGCACTCGGGAGGCAGAGGTAGGAGGATCGCGGCCGCCCTGAGACTACATAGTGAATTCCAGGTCAGCCTACATCTGACAAAACAAAATCATAATAATAATAAGGTTAAGGGAATCTACACAGATGCCTCAACTCATTTTGAACCTTGCAAGTACCACTCTTGGAGAAATAACTACACTGAGAAGCTCTGGCTTATCATTGTCCAAGTTACAACCTTTCATACTTAGGATCATGCAAAAAAGCACACATTCAGTAGTAACTAAACTTTGTTGTTTTGATCTTTTCCAAGTCTAATGATATGTGGTACAATATTCTTTTGTGATGCTAGGTAGTAGAAGTGAGCCCCAGTTGCAAATCAACTATAAAAGTACAAGGGTATCCATCAACACCCCAGTGTGCTGTGCTTATAAGCTATGACAAGTGGTAGATAAGGTATATTAAATGCACAGATGACTTAACAATATTTCCAATGTGTGGTGCATTTGCAAGGAAGTAGCACACTGTAAGAAGCATCTGTATAAGCTTGCTGAATATTTTAAACGTTTCCTTTAGAAAACCTGAGAAAATGCAAGGATGTTCTTTAAAAGCATCAATCATCAGAGCCACAAGGTAGTAAAGCAGATACTCCCAGAGTCCATTCCACAGCAAAGCCCATCATCCAGTATCCCCCAATAAACATGTCCTTGAGTGAACGCAGTGCAGTTGGGAGGGAGGAAGCAGGAAGCTTGTCAGAACCTTCTTGTTCTTCCACAGATTGCTGGAAAAGAATCTCTTTTGTCACACCCTCCAAGGCTCAGGCACCATTGAGGAAGAGGTGGCAAAAAAAATGGAAAATCATGGCTTGGGGAGATTGCTTAGTGGTTAAGGCACTTACCTGCAAAGCCAAAGGACCCAGGTTCAATTCCCCAGGACCCACGTAAGCCAGATGCACAAGGTAGTGCATATGTCTGGAGTTCATATGCAGTGGCTGAAGGCCCTGAAAAGGAGAGAGGAGGAGAGGAGAGGAGAGGAGAAGAGAGGAGAGGAGAGGAGAGGAGAGGAGAGGAGAGGAGAGGAGAGGAGAGGAGAGGAGAGGAGAAAAAGAAAACTTGATATGCCAGGACAATAATGCTCTCTTTCTATGACACAAGGCCCAGAGAGTTGTGGTCTCTTGAAAATTCCTCACTCAAGGAACCAGGAAGTCACAAATCACCAGTCACCTTTTCCTGGTGCATCTAGGCAAATATAAGGGCCATGGTAAATTTCTAGATCCCAGCCTAAAATCTGCCTCAACACCAACATACAGCTTTGAGTATTTTCTACAACAATTTCTGTGATTATTTCCTCTTCTAGAGTATCATTTACATGACACATATTTATATCTTTGTGAGGTCCTAAGAAGGTCCTCAGTAGATACTGGTTTATTTGCTTATTAATTGCAAGCAGAAAGAGAGAATGAATGATCATGCTAGGGCCTCGTTTTACTATAAATGAACTCCAGGTGCATGTGCCACTTTGTGCATCTGTCTTTACATGGGTACTGAGAATCTAATCTGGAATGCCAGGCTTTGCAGTCAAGTACCAATTATGGCTAAGCCATCTCTCCAGCCTGATACATGCTTCTTTACAAACATACTCAAAAATATCTGGCCAGGTGTGGTGGTGTATGCCTTTAATCCAGCACTTGGGATGCAGAGGTAGGAGGATCGTCACAAGTTTGAGGCCACCCTGAGACTACATAGTGAATTCCAGGCCAGCCTGAGCTAGAGTGAGACCATACCTTGAAGAAAAAAAAAAAAAAACATATATATCTGGAAGCCAGGCATGGTGACAATAATCTGTGATCCCAGTACTCTAGAGGATGAAGCAGGAGAATCACAAGTTTGAGGTCATCATAGGCTACTAGAAGACTCTGTCTCCAAAACAAAAATGACCTGGATTGAGTATTAGATGCTCCGGTATCTATTTCAAAAGACAGAAGAAGTTAACTAGCTGTCATGATGCTGGAAAGAACTATGCAATCTGTTGGAGGAGAAAAGTCATCAACGGTCTTAAACAGCAGTGAATTCTTCAAGCTTCACAGCTGGCCAAGCCAAATGTGCCAACTGATGCAGTGGTAGCATGTCTATTATGGGGAAAGCATCTGCTCTTTGATTGGATTTGAGTTCTGCTCCATGGGAAGGACTTCATGCCTGGAACTGAAAGTCTAATCAAAAGCCTATTGCTGGGGAGGTCATAAGTTCTAGGGGAAAAACTACTACTGTTGTCTGGCTAAATGGATGCCACCAAACTACCCTCTAAGTACTTATCTATGTCCATATACTAATGCTACTCTCACTTTTGCTTAGAGAAGCTTCTTGTTTCAGATGGCAGTAACCACTGGGGAAACTCAAAACTCATTAAAGTGTTGAGAAGATACAGTGGAGTTTTCAGCAATGAGACATCTCTATCACACACTCCAAGGCTCAGGGACAATTGTGAAGAGGTAGCAGAAAGAACAAAAGAGAAAAAGGAAGGGAAGGCACCCTCATTCATAGTGGCTGAAGCTACCTATACAAGGCCTGTGTAATAGGAAGCCAAAAAAAAAAAATATGGTGACATCAAAATATGACAGGACCTAGTTGGGGAGAAGAAAGGGTTCAGTTTAGAGAGTTAGAATAGGGGGATAAAGGGGAGTGGTGGGAGTGGATTATGATCATGACACATGATAATAATATATGTTCAGCACTCAAGAAGACATCTTTATCACCCCACTAAAGCTCAGGGAACACTGCAGAAGAGGTGGTAGAATGTAAAAATGTAAGAGCCAAAGGATGGGGGACAAGTGCTTTGTAATGCTATCGTCTGTACATGAGGTGGCTATCACATTCATGACCTCACAGCAGCTGTCATTACCTGCACAAAACCTGCATACTATTGGGCCCACTGGCATGTCTCCATGAATGTTGGAGGAGGGCAAAAAAGATTTAAAGTTCAGTTTCCCAAAGCCAGACTGGGTAGCTGTGTTGTGGCTTACTCTGTTCCCAAAGTGCAAGCCCATGGAAAATAGAAGGCTTCCTTTCATCCTTTGGGCTGGAGAGATGACTCAGTGGTTAAGGCACTTGCTTGCAAAGCCTGACAGCCTGGGTTCAATTTCCCAGTACCCATATAAAGGCAGATACACAAAGTAGTATATGTGTCTGGAGCTCATTTGCAGTGGCAAGAGGCCCTGGTGCACCTATACCTATACTTTCTCTCTCTCTCTCTCTCTCTCTCTCTCTCTCTCCTTGTCTTCCCCTTCTCTCTCCTTTTCTCCCCACTCTCTCTTTGCAAATAAATAAATAAATCCCCTAAACTCTGCCTGATTCAAGTGCTATCTCCATTCTGGGGTCCTAGAGAAGCCCTCCACCTCTCTATCATCAGTGTCTTCCTCTGTAAAGTGAGCTTTAATTAGCATCAACATCACAGGATTGTTCTAAGGATCAGAAAACACCAGCCAGCAGAAGCACTTCATGAAAATGGCAGATAGTAAACACTCAAGAAGTACAAGTCATTAAAGGCAGTATTCCCATCCCCAACTTTCCCTGACAGCAGAACCTCCATCACTTTTAATCAGATTTACACCTTTATGTATCCCATGGACACTTATTAATGACAGTGTTACCAAAGCACAGAAATGGGCCTAAATCAACTATTGGGATTTGGGTGAGCACTGCTGCAAAGATGGCTCAGAGAAATGAAGAAGTAAGGAGGGCATGTCAGCAGAGAGAGCGATGTGGACTAAGGGCGAGATCAGGAAGAGTTATATCTAGCATATTCTGAGAGTAATAACCCCATCTTTCAAGACTGAATCAAAGTGAACAATCCAGTGAGAATCTCCAGGATATCGAGACTGATGACAGTGGCAAATGAAGAAAAGAGGACGTGCATGTCTTCCGTGATTCTTTAGTTTCTGTCCTGGACACATGGGTCAATGTAGAGAACGTAAGTAGCAGGTTGGGAGGGGGCAGAGTACAATTGTGCATGTTAAGTTTAATAATTTGTAAAGACGTGGATAGTGAGATTTAATGTCAGTGAAGGAATGGGAGATGGCATCACATAAATGGTAGTAGCAGAAGATAGTGCCAATCTTTAAAAAACATTTTATTGAAAACTTCCATAAGTATAGATAATAAATCATGATAATTCTCACCCACCAACCCCATTTCCCCCTGTCCAAATCCACCCTCCATTGAATCTACTCTTCTTTCCAAGTAGTATCACTGCTATTTTGATGTCACATTGTTTCTTCCTATTATGAAGTCAGTAGTATCAGGCACATTGAGGTCATAAATATCAAGACCACTTTGTGTCTGGAAGAAATCATAGTAAGCAGTCATACCCTTCCTTTGGCTCTTGAATTCTTTCCTCCACCTTTTCCACAATGGAACCTGAGTCTTGGAGGGTGTGATAGAGATGTCTTACTTAGTGTTGAATATTACACCATTACTTCTTCTCAATACTATGGTGACTTCTTTTTAATATTTATTTATTTGAGAAAGAGAGTAGGCACCCCAGGGCCTCCAGCCACTGCAAATGAAATCCTGATGCATGCCCCACTTTGTGTATCTGACTTTACGTGGGTACTAGGGAATCAAACCCAGGTTGTTAGGCTTTGAAGGCAAGTGTCTTAACCATTGAGCAATCTCTCCAGCCCCTATAGTGACTTTTGAGTCATCACCATCTGAAAAGAAAAGCTTCTCTAACCAAAACTGCGAGTACAGCTGGAGAAATGGCTAAGAAGTTAAGATGCTTGCCTGCAAAGCCTAAGAACACATATTTGAATCTCCAGGTCCCATATAGCCAGACGCACAATGATGCAAGTGTGCAATGTTCCATGTGTGCACAAGAGGGCACATGCATCTGGAGTTCTTCCAGGTGGCTGAAAGACCCTGAAATGCCCATCTCTCTCTCTCTCTCTCTCTCTCTCTCTCTCTCTTTCTGCCTGCCTATTTCTCTTTCTCTCAAGTAAATTAATTAAATTAAAGAGAAAGGAGCAGGGCCTCAGTTGCCCTTTTGAAAAAATTGAGAGTAGCATTAATATATGGGCATAAACATTAAAAAGTACTTAGAGGGCAGTTTGGTAGGCATAATATATACATTTAGCCAGACAACAGCAGCTGTTACTCTCCTAGGGTTTATAACCTTCCTGGCCATAGGCTTTGGAGGTTTTCAGTACCAGGCATGAACTCCCTCCTGTAAAGCAGGCCTCCTAAAGAGGTCAGTTAGTTTCCCCATAACAGACATGCCTCTATTACACCAGTTGGCACATTTTGCCTGCCTGGCTAGCCATAGGGTTTACAGAATCTACTGCTGTTTAACACTGTTTATAACTTCTCTCTCCCAAAATGCTGCTTAGCTCTTTCTAGCATTCTGACAGCTAGTCAACATGGAAGAGGTTTCCAGCTCAACCAGCTTATTTCGCAGTGACCTGCAGCCCAAGCATGTAGACTCTTCAGCAATAGGGTCTTACCATCTAGTTCTGGTGGGCAGCCAAGAACGTGGCAAAGGCTTGTAATGTTTTGGGGACATCACGGACCTCCTTGACCAAAAACTCACTGGAAGGTATCCCACCCCTGGCACTGAAGATTTTCTAATAACAATCTATGGCTTCTGGGTACAGCATTATCCACATCCATGGGACACTCTTGCCCATTCATTCTCTCCCTCTCTCTCTCTCTCTCTCTCTCTCTCTCTCTCTCTCTCTCTCTCCTGGTTTTTCAAGGTAGGTTCTCATTCTAGTCCAGGCTGACCTGGAATTCACTAAGTAGTCTCAGGGTGGACTCAAACTCATGGTGATCCTCCTACCTCTGTCTCCTGAGTGCTGGGATTAAAGCCATGCACCACTATGCCCTGCCCAGCTTCTCTCTCTCTCTCTCTCTTTTTTTAATATATATATTATTGGCTAGCAAAGAAGTAGGATTCCAAATGGCTTATTCATAACATCTTAAATTTTAATTAATCCCCCTCCCACCCTTCCTTTCCTCCATTCCTTCTTCTGATACCACTTAGACCATCCCCACCCCCAGTAATTTGTCTCTTTACTCACATATCTACAATACCCTCCCCTTAGGACCTCCCCTCTCCTCTCTCTCTCATAGTCCCTTTCTAGTTTTATGTAGTCTACTACTAAGTTTTGCTCCAATTCACATACAAATCCAAAAAGTTGTAGCCAGGATCCACATATTAGGGAGAGTGTGTGTCAATCTTAATGGAGGGCTTGCTGTGGCACCCTGCAATCAGGGAGGAAAGACAGTAAGACAGGAGTGTAAATGAGTAACCAGCTTAGCATTCTCCATCCCCTTCTTCACCTCTCCCTCTGCTGCTCCTCTTCCTTTCTGTGGAGGTAGGACTTACTTGGAATATGTTAGTCCAGAAACCCAGAAGGTGACTGATTTTGTAGAATGACTAGGTTGAATCTGGTCTTATAGGCTCACCTAGGAACCTAATTCATCTCCCACATATTATTATTTCCTTGTTAAAATGTATATCCTATTCATAAGCTGAGGGATGCTAATTTTATAAGATAATAGACCTCCATATCAGTCTGATCCAGCTGTACACTGAATTCTTACACATGAAAGATACATAGTTTTTGATCCCCAGGTGCACTATTGATGCTGAGAGCAGAGGTCATATACATAATATTGTTGTCAAAACTCTGAGATCCTTGGAGGCAAGAGTATAAAGAAGACAAAGGAAATTTGAAGGTACAAACATCTGACTATGTGCTATAAAACTTGGTAAATATGCCCAGAATATGAAATTCAGACAACAGGACTTAGATGCAATGACTAACTATAGTATTTGGGAGCCTTTGGGTTCCACCTGACAAATCTCAACTTAAGTAAGAAAGGCAGAGCCGTAGGCATACATACCTACAAATCAATGCTGGCTATTCCAGCTCCAGGCACAGCTGAGTCTAGAGGCTCACGCATGGTGACTGGATACAGTTTAACTGCTTCCATCTCTTGTTTTTGCTTTCCTCCTACTGTCTGCTTCATCAAGCAAGATGACCCTTCATAGAAGTAAGATGGCCTCCAACAGTTTCAGGCTTGTGTTTTACCCTCCCAAACACAGAAAGAGCATGTCAGTTTCCCAATCGTCCCAACAACAGAAGTGATCATGGCTCATTGGACAAGCAGGCTCTATGTCATCACAACTATCTGGCCTATAGCCAGAAAGCTCATTAGCCACACTGGGGTCACATATCTACCTAAAAGTTAATAATTATCAGCCTTATTGTGGAAGAAAGGAATGGTTCTCCAAGGAAGTATAGATTCTGCTATGAAAAGAAAGAACAGTAGATGCCTCAGGGAAATCTGGTTGGACAAACCCTTCCCTGGTGTTACTGAACCAGGCCCATTTTGCCCATCATGAAGTACGCCAACCACAGGAGCAATGAGTTTTGCAAAAGAGAGCTTATTTGGTGAGCGCAAATTATGTGGAGACCATGGATGAGCCACACATCTGCCTCGCTGACAACAGGAGTATTTATGAGATAAAGCAGTGTGGTTGGAGGCATGAGGAAAGATTGTTAGAGGCAAGGAAAGGTGATGTAATAGTGGCTTGTGCAGGCATAACCAAACTTCATAGCTCTTTATAGGATACATGTTCAGAAAATGACATCAGGAGCATGATCTATGCATGCAGCATTTGGCCCTCTGGTGTCAAAAGATCACTTATCAGATACTATTACAGGCTCAAGTGAAGGGATTGGTAGCTTCAACGTGTCTGAACTGGACAAGGCCATCTCCCAATCCCTAAAAAAAAAAAAAAAAAAAAAAAAAAAAAAAAAAAAAGGATACCAAGGGGATCATACACCAGAGATGTTATCCACAGTAAAGCTAGTGGGGGTTGGATTATGTTATCATTCAACTAAGTCACTTTGAAAATCAGTGAGGAAAGCAAGAAACTAAAAAAGCAAGTGAAGCCAGCTAGAACAATTGTTCCAGTTGTTCCTGGGTTTCAAGAAAAAATGTGCTGTTTGGTTCTTGAGCTTTCACTTTGGAGGAAGAATAGCTGGAGCTTCTTATGAAAGACAAAATTGTATTAATTTCATTATGGTGACTTGGTTACATACACTTAGTGGCTCCTCTTTCAATGGAGAGCCTCTTGGAGGATCATCTGGGAGTGTACTTGTGAGCTCAGAGGATCAAAGAAGATTTCACATGATCTGTAGATGAGATGGGTGATGACTAGGGATGCAGCTCCCACCTGTGTGTTCATGCAGTGCAGTCCTCGCTGCTCACACTCTCTCCTGCATGTCCATTCTTTCCTACTGCTTCATGTCATTTCCATCTCAGCAGACTGAGAAAGAACAAAGGGCAATTCAGTTCAGCAATTCTTGATAGTGAGGTATGCTGTGGTTTGAAAGATTATGTCCCCTGCAAACTGCGTGCTGAAACTTAATTCCCAAGGCAACTGCATTGAGAGTTGGTGTCTTTGGGAGGTGACAGAGCAGGACAGCTCCACGCTAAGGGATGTAATTGGTGCTTCATAAGAGGGCTGTGAGGAACTACTAGTCCTTGCCACTTCCCTGTGCTTCACTGTGAGGATACAGCATTTGGGGGCTCTTGAGGAAGCAGCATTGACAGGGGAATGGGTCCTCATCACACCATGAACTTGTTGATGTGGGTCTTGCATTTTTCCAGCCTCCACAGCTTTAGACATCAAATTCTCTTCTTTAGAAATCACTTAGCATAGGGCATTGGTTATATGTATGGACAAACTAAAGTGAGATTAACATGGAAAGAAGCCATGTTTATGAGCCCTAGTCCATGATGGAGTTTCATGACAGAAGTGTTAGGTCACAGCATTCTCAATTCATATTTTTAAGAGAAAAGGGATGAGAGACTACATAGAGGAGATTGAATGAGATTGAATCCATCACTTGATATGACAGAGAAGGGAGTAGGGAGATGTACTGGGATTGTACTCAACTCAGGCACTAGTGAGCAGCAGCTCCCTACCACTCACGCTGCACAGGCCCCAGGAAGAGTGGAAATGTCCTACATGCTCTCTTAACCACTGAGCCTTCTCCAGTCCCCAGTGCTTTTTGGTTTGTTGTTTTTTGTTGTTGTTGTTGTTGTTTTGGGGGGGAGGGGGGTTCAAGGTAGGGTCTCACTGTAGCTCAGGCTGACCTGGAATTCACTATGTAGTCTCAGGGTGGCCTTGAACTCACAGCGATCCTCCTACCTCTGCCTCCAGAGTGCTGGGATTAAAGGTGTGTACCACCACGCCTGGCTCCCCAGTGCACTTTTTATTAAACTTGTTTAAGTCCCGTCAACAAAGTAAGCTGCTATTTCCTAAAATGTGGAAGCAGCTTTTCTAAGGTCCATACCTTCACTCTCAGAAAGGTTTCTCTTCTTTTAGACATTTCTTTTCTGCCAAAATCAACCATCTATTCTTTCAATCTGTGCTCCTGTGGCCTGAAGCATTCAAGCCTTACTTAAGCTTTTCATTATAATCAGCTGGCCTTAGCTTGCTACTCTCAGCAAGAGCTTTGTCTCAATCACATATGCATTAGAACAATTGCCCTTTGAGCTGGGGGTCAAGTAATCTTTGGGGTGCCGTATGTAAATGAGAACACTTCAAAATGCTAATATATAATGAACCAACAGTTGACTGGCAGCGTAATAGCAATAGGACTATGAGTGAAGTGTTGAGAAGGCCAGATGAATGGATCAAAAAGAAAGCAAAACTGGGAAGAAGTGAAGTGACTAAGACCATTGATGGAGGAGAGGAGGAAAAAGAAAAGAATCATTACCACAGGTGGGTGTGGCTCTGGGCTGCATAAGAACAAGGAAGGGATAAATGTGTCCTTACTGTCCTAACAGCTGTGTTATAGAAAACACTGTTATGACTGGATATCCCCAGTGGGGGGGGGGGGAGTAGATCTCATTATAGAGTGACTGATATGATGAAGCTTTTGAAAAAAAAAGTCTATGAAAAAATCAAGCAGTACAAATAAACAGAAAAATAAGGAACAATAGACAGAAAATCTGCATAGCGGGAGAGAAGTACATTTTCCAAGAAAAGAAACATAGTCATGATATACCTGTGGCTGTCTGTCTGCCACACTGGTTGTTAGTCATAGCAGCAGCTATATCATCAGATTGGAAAATAGGAGACAGAGAGTATTAGAGAGTGGAGCTCTCTGCCATTATTTCAGGCTCTGAACAAATTCCTGAAGTTGATACATTGTGAGTATATTACATGGTCATGTACCATTGATGTTCAGGTCTGGCACAAGTGAAAGATAATTATATAAGACACAGTTGCCCTCTGTTACAGATGTTAAACCAGAGTAGCACAGGTGTATGGAACACTGAGTGAAGGAGCAGGAGAGTGGGATGCACA
Organism: Dipus sagitta; assembly: GCA_036346955.1. NCBI lineage: Eukaryota > Metazoa > Chordata > Mammalia > Rodentia > Dipodidae > Dipus > Dipus sagitta. The sequence continues at coordinate 52,153,362 of CM070783.1, forward strand.
TAACTACTTTTGAGGGAAGAAAAGGGAGTTGCTGGGAGCTGAGATCTAAAATATTTCTTGTATTTTCTTCTCTTTCTTTTTTCTTTTTTAAATATTTTATATTTATTTATTTATGAGAATGAGAAAAAGAGAAAATGGACACACCAGAGCCTCTAGCCACTGCAAACAAACTCCAGATGCCTGGGCCACCATGTACATCTGACTTATGTGGGTGTTGGGGAGTTGAACCCAGGTTGTTAGGCTTCCCAGGCAAGCACCTTCACCACTAAGCCATCTCTCCAGCCCATTCTCTCTCTTTTTAAATTTTTTTTAATTAGAAAAATTAAGCATCAAAAACAATGAATCAAACATATTTAACACTGTATTATCTGAAATTGACCTTATTATGAGTAATTGTGATAAACTAGAAACACAAATATTCATTTTTACTATGGTTATACATAAAAGACTTTACAATACACTGTAATATTTATTAGTAGTATGGTCATAATAATTTAGTGAAAGATAGGTATTTGGTATTTGAAAAAGCCATATGTTCAATTTTTACTGTCTATCCATACAATATAAATTTTCAAATATTTTATTTATACACTTATTTGAGAGAAAGAAAGAGGCAGAGAGAGAGAAAACGGGCATGTCAGGACCTCTAGTTACTGCAAATGAATTCCAGACGCATGCACCACTTTGTGCATCTGGTTTACATGAGTACTGGGCAATCAAACCTGGGTCCTTAGGCTTTGCAGGCAAGTATCTTAACCACTAAGCCATCTCTCCAGCCCCACACAGTAAAATTTTATCAAGTGCCTTATTTGTACTATAAACAAAACATGTAATAGGTAAGGAAGACCATTGTTTGCTTTTTGAAAATCACTCAAGGAGTTAAAATGCCTCCTTCCAGAGAGGAGGAAAAGAGAGTGGAGCATAAAATTGGACCCTTTCTTTTTTAATTTGAGAGAGAGAGAGAGAGAAAGAAATGGCATGCCAGGCCCTCAGCCACTGCAATCACACTCCAGATGCTTGTGCCACCTAGTGAGCATGTGTGACCCTGCTCTTGCTTTGCCTTTGTGTGTCTCGCTAACGTGGGATCTGGAGAGCAGAACATGGGTCCTTAGGCTTCACAGGCAACTGCCTTAACTGGTAAGCCATCTCTCCAACCCAAGATTGGACTTTTTATTCTAAGCTCTTTGTGCTATTTAACTTTCAATTACCATGGGACTCGGTATCAGGTGAAATTTTACTAAGTATCTACATTGTGCTAAGTACATGTGAGTTCATTTAAGTCTCCCACAAACACTTCTGTAGTGCTTACTGCATACCAGATACTGTTCTAACTCAACCAGTCTTTGAAACAAATTAATGAAGTACTTCATCTTATTTTGCCCACTTAACAGGTAAGAAAAGTAAGGCCCAAGGAATGAATAACTTGCTCCAGGCCATGTACCCGAGCCCATGTATCTGAGTTCCTTGAAGCCTGTGTCCTGACTCTGATCTACTGTGTTCATGAGCCAAGCTGCAGGCACTGCCATCCAGTCTCAGGGATGAGGAAACATGCAGAGAGACAAGGGCACTTTTTCTGAGATCCCACAGACAGCACATTGTAGAATCTGGTTTGACCTGGTTAGATTTATTTTGACATCCATGCTTGGTGTCTCCATTGTATTATGTAAATCTGTATTGAAAAATATGAGTTAATTTGAAACTAGATGAAAATTCATCCATAAAATGCTATTCAATTTAATGTTAGAAGTTCTGGCTAAGTCAATAGTGTTGGAAAAGGAAACAAAATGCACATTAACCAGAAGAGAAGAGACAAAGAAGTCCGTATTTGCAGATGACATGTTGGTCTACACTAAAAAGGCAAGTATAAGTACTGAACAGGGATAGCAAATTCATAAGATTCACAAAAAGTACCTGTCGGTCTACAAATACAAAACTTATGCATATATTTAATTAAATTATGTGTATCTGTTAACAATAAGCACATGGAAACTGAAATTAAAAGTACAATGCCAGGCTTGGGAGGTGGATCAGTGGGTAAAACACTTGCTATGCAAGCACAATGGCATGCTTGGATTCCCAGAACCTGCACAGAGCTGGACACAATTGCATATATCTATAATCCCAATATACATACAGTAAAATGGGAGTTGGAAACAGGAGATTCTGTGTAAGTCTGCTGAAAAACCACCCTGGCATATGCAGGGGAAACAAGAAACCTAACTTCAAACAGAGTGGAAGGCATGAAGCAAGACCCAAAGTTGTTCTCTGACCTCTACACATACACCATTACATATGTTCACACACATGACTATATACATGCACACACACACACACACAAAATATACATATATCTAGTATTTTAATATGGATATGGAGAGGCAAAGCAGCAATTATACTCCTGGGAATTTAACTCCAAAAAAAAAAAAAGACAATTTGTGCCCACATAAAAAGTTATATAAACAATTATTTGTTTATTTATCCATTTATTTATTTATTTATTTTGGGTTTTTGAGGCAGAGTCACACTCTAACCCAGACTGGCCTCGAGCTCATGGTGATCCTTCTACCTCAGCCTCTCACATGCTGAGACTAAAAGTGTGTGCCACCACACCTGATGAAACAATTATTTACAGCAACTTTATTTATAATAATAGCTCAAAATCAGAAACAATAATGATGTCTCTCAACAGGTGAATAAACAGGATGGTGGTACATTTGAGCCATGGAATATTCCGTAACAATAAAAATCAATAACTACTGATGTGATATAAATGGATCTCAAGGGTATGATGCTGAACACAAAAGCTCCTCTCCAAAGGCTGCATGCTTTATGGCTCCACTTAAGTAATATTCTCAGAAACAGAAAACTATAAATTACTGATGACTGTGGGCTAGTGGAGGGAAGGGGTAAGAGTGACTGTAAAGGTGTAGAGAGGAAGGGTGAGTGTGACTGTGAAGGTGTAGAGAGAGGGGTGAGTTTGACTATGTAGGCATAGAGAGAAGAGGTGAAGGTACAGGTTAGGGCTTACTGTGAAGGTGTAGAGAGAGTGGTGACTGTGAAGGTGTAGACAGAAGTGGTGACTGTGAAGGTGTAGACAGAAGTGGTGACTGTGAAGGTGTAGTGAAGGGATGAGTGTGACTGTGAAGGTTTAGAGAAAAGGGGTGACTGTGACTATGACTGTGAAGGTGTAGAGAGAAGCGGTGACTGTGAAGATGTAGAGAAAAGGGGTGACTGTGACTGTGAAGGTGTAGAGAGAAGCGGTGACTGTGAAGGTGTAGAGAAAAGGGGTGACTGTGACTGTGAAGGTGTAGAGAGAAGCGGTGACTGTGAAGGTGTAGAGAAAATGGGTGACTGTGAAGGTATAGAGAGAAGCGGTGACTGTGAAGGTATAGAGAGAAGTGGTGACTGTGAAGGTGTAGAGAGAAGTGGTGACTGTGAAGGTATAGAGAGAAGTGGTGACTGTGAAGGTGTAGAGAGAAGTGGTGACTGTGAAGGTGTAGAGAGAAGCGGTGACTGTGACAGTGTAGAGAAAAGGGGTGACTGTGACTGTGAAGGTATAGAGAGAAGTGGTGACTGTGAAGGTGTAGAGAGAAGCGGTGACTGTGAAGGTATAGAGAGAAGTGGTGACTGTGAAGGTGTAGAGAGAAGTGGTGACTGTGAAGGTATAGAGAGAAGTGGTGACTGTGAAGGTGTAGAGAGAAGTGGTGACTGTGAAGGTATAGAGAGAAGTGGTGACTGTGAAGGTGTAGAGAGAAGTGGTGACTGTGAAGGTGTAGAGAGAAGTGGTGACTGTGAAGGTATAGAGAGAAGTGGTGACTGTGAAGGTGTAGAGAGAAGTGGTGACTGTGAAGGTGTAGAGAGAAGTGGTGACTGTGAAGGTGTAGAGAGAAGTGGTGACTGTGAAGGTATAGAGAGAAGTGGTGACTGTGAAGGTGTAGAGAGAAGTGGTGACTGTGAAGGTATAGAGAGAAGTGGTGACTGTGAAGGTGTAGAGAAAATGGGTGACTGTGAAGGTGTAGAGAGAAGCGGTGACTGTGAAGGTATAGAGAGAAGTGGTGACTGTGAAGGTATAGAGAGAAGTGGTGACTGTGAAGGTGTAGAGAGAAGTGGTGACTGTGAAGGTGTAGAGAGAAGCGGTGACTGTGAAGGTATAGAGAGAAGCGGTGACTGTGAAGGTATAGAGAGAAGTGGTGACTGTGAAGGTGTAGAGAGAAGTGGTGACTGTGAAGGTGTAGAGAGAAGTGGTGACTGTGAAGGTGTAGAGAGAAGTGGTGACTGTGAAGGTATAGAGAGAAGTGGTGACTGTGAAGGTATAGAGAGAAGTGGTGACTGTGAAGGTGTAGAGAAAATGGGTGACTGTGAAGGTGTAGAGAGAAGCGGTGACTGTGAAGGTGTAGAGAAAATGGGTGACTGTGAAGGTATAGAGAGAAGCGGTGACTGTGACAGTGTAGAGAAAGCAGGCAGAGGTTCTTTCTCACCCCAATTATGACTCTGAATTCATTTCTTTAACATTTGACTGATATTAATTAATCATCCAACTAAATGCCTGGTAGGTACTCTAATGAGTACTAATGATGAGGCCACAAGATAAAATAAGGGATAAATTAAATTTGAACTTCACACATGCAATAAATAATTTGGTTTAAGTATGTTCTCTGCTATACTTAGAAGCATACTTGAACTAAATACTCACTTGTTTATCTGAAAATCAAATTTAACTGGATATCCTGGAATTTTGTTTGGCTGTCTTTTTTGTTGACTTCTGGTTTTGTGTTGACTTCCTACATCTGAGAACACTTCTTGTGAGGTCTTTGCATCATGAAGTTCACAATCTCATGGGTTGAAAAGAAAAACAAGACATTTTCAAGCAACCAAAATTAGAAGTAAGGAACCAAGGTCTATAGCAAAGTCTACAGGGAAGTCATTTTATACAAGCAAGTTAGAGAATGCATCTCTGATTAGGTGACACAGAGAGTAAGAGGCCCATGAAGACCAGAATAAGAACCATCTAAGTAAAGGGAAGAGCAAGGGTCTTGATACAGGAATGAGTTTGAAGGAGGTTCGGACATGGATGAGTGGGGCTATCAAGAGAAGCAAGAGCCAAAATTCCCTTGGACTCTGAGGAGACATACTGAAGTATGTTGCACTTGGGAAACAACTAAAGAGGAATGAAATTACCTCTTTCCCATTTTTTTTTGAAAGATCACTCAGAGAATGCTTTGCATAAGAGCAAGGATGAAAGTAAGAAAAGTGGTCAGACTACTACAGTAAATAACCCAGGAAAATATGATGCCCATGACTATGGCTAAAGCAGTGGCAAGAATATGGACAGACGTAAGATGAACTTGAAAACATATCAGAAAGACCTACAGACTAGCTGAGAGAAAAGGAGATGAAAATGCAAGGACTAGAGATAGCTACAAGGTCTTCAAGTTGAGTGGTTGGAAGAATAACGATGCTGTTGGCCCAGGTGAAGACTATGAGAGGAATGGGATAGGAGAGGAGAAGCACTAGATAATCAAATTCTCACTACTGAACATAGAACAGAGAAATTCCCAAGAAACAAACAAGAGAAGATGCCAGGTAAGTTCTCTGAAGTCTAGAGGAGAGGTCTGTGATAGAAGTTTGTACTAGTCAGGTTTACATCACTATGACCAAATAACTGAGAAAATCAACTTAAATTAGAAACAATTTGTCTTGGCTCACAGTTTCCATGGTTTCTTGGCCCCATGTGCTTGGAAAGAACGTCATGAGAGTGGAAGTGTATGACAGAGGAGAGCTGTTCACATCATGATGGCTGGAGAGCAGAGGGAACGAGGAGCAGACTGGGACTCCTTGAGAGGCATGTCCCCAGTGGCATACTTCCTCCAAGTAGGCCCTACTTCCTACTTTTGACCACCTCTCAGTAATGCCATCATACTATTATTATATCATGGGATTAGATGAATTGTGTCTTACCTCCTGTCTATTCAATAATTTTCCTAGAGATTTCCTTAAAATGGCTGTTATCCCAATCCTACCACCAAATTTGACTAAATCAGACTCTGAAAGTGATTTAGTATGATAATATCATATAGGCATACTGTAAGAAATGAATGAATGGGTGACAAGAGATGAAAGTACTTTAAGTTGCTCTTTAATAAACAAATACTGGAAGAAGTAGTTATCTGAGAGGAAAATGATTTGCCTCTAATACAACATTCCTATCTGTGCCCACTAAAGAAGGAACTTAAAGAAGCAGTGGGATATCCATGTTCACAATTTCTTATACTTGTGAGAGTTGAGCAAAATCCATACAGTTATGAAGTTTAAACAAATTAATGTCCACTATGCTTAACTCAATGCCTAGAGCTTCATCATTACCATCATCATCACCACCACTATCAGCACCACCATCACCATCATTATTGTCACAACCATCATCTTCATAATGACCACTTACATAGTGCTTTCCATAAACTCTAAAAAGCCCTAAGTACCTCTATTCATCACTTAGCCATCAAGAAAAGTTAGCATTGTTGTTTTCTTTGCTGTTATTAAGTTTCAAATAGTTTGGCTTCAACAACTGGGCATTAACAGATGTAGAAGCCAGGCTGGCATGTTCTGATATTGAGATTAATAATGTCTCATGAGGTGTCTCTGGAAGAGATGGAGGGAGGAGGTAAGAGGTAGCCTGTGGATCTCTAAAACCACATATCAGACTAGGGCCGTTCTGTCCCATGCTGAGATTGGAAATGATTCATGGAAATTGAGCCACAGGCAGGTTCAGAGCTATATTTGGGGCACCTGGACATAGACACTGTCCACCCATAGATACCAGTGCATTTGAGCTTCTTATTGACTTGAAGAGGCTGAGATGGTTCTCCTCATTATCCAGGTGGAAAAGCCACAGCTCAAACTTACCAAAAATTGACACAGCTAATTACCATCAGAGCCAGGGGTGACCCTGGAATGTCTTAATTCTAAGTTCAGACTCTTTCTTCAATCACATGTCTCAACCTTATTTAATTTAAAGAGGTCAGGCTATGGATAAATGAAGATAATTCAAAACCAATATCTAAAAATAATAGGGGGAAATGGGGAAATGAACAAAGTATATAAATAAGTTAATTTCCAGAAGAGGCATGCAAATACTCAGAGAAGAGAAAGATGAGAACAAAACATACATCTTAAAAATATGTATATACATCATTTCATCCATCCAATATGTTTGTAAAATGCAAGATAGAAAATAACAAGTTGTATATATGTAAGCAGAAGAATAGATTAACGGGGGTGAAAAGGCCCAAAGTGAGGTCAGGGGAAGAGATTGAGTAAAGGAAAGGTGGAGGGAGGGATAATCAAAATCTAAGAGGATGCAAATAAATCATGTGGAATCCTCTAGTTTTGGACAATGGAACACTCAGGAGCCATAGATCATTGTTAGAAAATTTTCAGTGCCAGGGATGGGATACCTCCAGTGAGTTATTGGCCAGGGAGGTCCCTGATGCCCCCAAAACATTATAGGCCATTGCCGAGGCCCTTGGTTTCCCCCCAGGAATAGATGGTAAGACCCTATTGCTGAAGACTCCACATACTTGGGCTGCAAGGCCACTGAGAAATCCTGCTGGAACTGAGCTGATAACCTCCTCCATGTAGACCAGCTGAGAGAAAGCTGGAAGAAGCCATTCTACATGTAGTTCAATGGGAGAAAGAGATACCACCAGTGAAGATACTCAACAGTGGACACTGCAAGCCTTATAATTAGCCAGCCAGGTCAAATGAGCCAACAGGTGCAATCGTGGCACGTCTGTCATGGTGGAAACCAACTGCCCTCCAATTGGACTGGAGGCCCGCTCCATGGGGGGGAATACATCCCTGATACTGAAAACTTAAAACGGGGTAGTCATGAGCCCTAGGGGTGTAACAACTGCTGATGTCTGGAAAAATGTATATACTATGCTTATCAAACTGCCCAGTAAGCACTTTTCTTAATATTTATACCCTTATATTAATGCTACTGTCACTTTGGGTAGAGAATCTTCTCTTTTCAGATGGAAGTGACCTTGGGATGACTCAGAAGGTATCATAGTGCTGGAAAGAAGTGACTGGAGTACTGAGTAACATCTCGATCACACCTTCCAAGGCTCAGGGTCTAATGCGGAAGAGGTGGCGGAAAGAATGTGAGAGCCAAAGGAAGGGTAGGACTCCTTACAACGTGCTCCCTCCAGACATAAAATGGCCTGGATATCCATGACCTCACAGTGCCTGACACTACATACACAAGGCCATCATAAGAGGAGGAAAAGATCATGACATCCAAATAAAAGAGAGACTGATTGAGATGGGGAGGGGATATGATGGAGAATGGAATTTCAAAGGGGAAAGTAGGGGGAGGGAGGGCATTACCATGGGATATTTTTTATAATCATGGAAGATGTTAATAAAAATTGAGAAAAAAAAAGAAAATAACAAGCACAGGAATGGATGTAGAGTGACAGCTGTAAATTGGCACAAAGATCCCAAAGAACGGGTGATGATGGTATCTAGGAAAGTTAAAGATAAATAACATAGCAATACCCCTCCATAACTTACAAGAATATTTCCTGTGGATAGCAGGGAAAGGGAAGACGACTAATTAGCCATTTCCAGGGAGTGGATACATACAGTGCAGCAAATTCAGACCACAGAACAGTGTTCTGCAGCCACAGGCAATAAACTAGATCAATGCAATACCATCACAAATAGATCTCAAATCGACAGACATGACAGAAAAAAGCAGGTTTGCAGAATGTTGCACAAAGTATGACATCACTGAGCGAATGAGCTATGTGATGAGTACAGGTGCTGGGGCTAGTGAAAAGGGTGTGTGTTTGGAGGCAGGGAGCTCATGGTTGAAACTCCTCAATGTGTCTTTTTCCAAATTTTCTCCATTTCTCTCTGATGCATTCTTAACCACTGTCTTCCTTTTTTCCCTCCTCCATACCCCTTTTTCCAGTACTACCACAAAGTACCTAAAGCTAAGTACTTACCAAGAAAAGAGGTTTAGGGCTGGAGAGATGGCTCCACAGTTAAAGGTGCTTTCTTGCAAAGTATTATGGCCCTGCTTCAGTTCCCCAGTATGCATGTAAAGCTAGATGGACAAAGTGGCACATGCATCTTGAGTTCATTTGCATCAGCAAGAAGTTCTGGTTCTCTCTCTCTCTCTCTCTCTCTCTCTCTCTCTCCTCAAATAAATAATTTTTAAAAAGAGAGAGACAGACTTTTGGTTATAGAAGCTTCTCTTTTCAGATGTCACCATAGTGCTGAGAAGAAGTGACAGAGGAGAGCTCAGCACTGAAATATCTCAATCACATCTTTCAAGGCTCAGGGGCCCTTGCAAAAGAGATGGCAGAAAGAATGTAAGAGCCAAAGGAAGGGTAGGACTTCTTACAGTGTGCTCCTCCAGACACAAAATGGCCTGGATAAGATCATGACATGAAAATAAAAGAGAGACTGATTGAGAGGGGGAGGGGATATGATGGAGAGTGGAGTTTCAAAGGGGAAAGTGGGGAGAGGGAGGGAATTACCATGGGATATTGTTTACAGTTGTGGAAGTTGTCCATAAAAGTAAATAAATTTTAAAAAGAGAGAAGAGGTTTATTTCACCTGCCATTCTGGAGTCTGAAAGCCCCAAATCAGGTGGCCCCATGCTGTGATGAGGGCCTCATGACAGATGACATTATGATATTGGGAGCACTTACTGGAAAGCAAGGTCATATGGTCAGGCAAGAAGCAGAAAGGGATTGAGGCCAGGCTCCTTGATAATAAGTGGCTGTCACAGTAACTAGCTCACTCCACAAGACCAGCACTAATCCATTCCAAGAGTTATGTCCCCCATGACCTAGCCACCTTCCACTAGGCTCTACCTGTTAGAGATTCCACAACTCCTTATTCCCATCATATTGAGGATTTAGTCTTCAGCATATGAGCCCTTGGAGGACTCACTCAAACCATATTCAAGCCATAGCACCTGCAAGCCTCCTCTCTCCCTTCCTTTCTTCCTTCTTTCCTCTCTCCCTTTCCCTGCCTCCCTCACTGTCTAAGTCTCTTAAAGCCAATCACCTGACATTATAAGTAAAATTTTCATTTATAAATACTTTTCTGGGGGATGAATCCACATTTTTTATCTCTGAGATCCTCTGAGAGTTCAATGCACCATAAGAAAATTTAAATTCAAGTGAAAAAAACTGCCAGAAAATAGATATAACTGATGCAGTTTCTTTGGCCCATCATGCCTCAGGAGTAGGAGTTAGTTCTTAGAAGGAAAAAGTAAAAGGGAGAGAAAATGTAAAGTGATTTGTTCTGACCCTGTTTCACTCACCCTGTGCCCTGGGAGAAAATGCCCTGCCTTAGGAAACATAAACATCTCCATCCTTCTCAGGCTGCCAGGCCTCCCATCCATCATTGTAGGCAGGCTCTGGACGGCGGCAGCCAGCTTCCTTTACCGCCACTCATGACCCTCTCCATCAGATGTCAGGGTCTGACGAAGGCCAGTTTGTTGACAATTATGAAAATTTTTTTCTAACCCAGCCAAAAATCCTCTACACCATCAAAGCTCTCCAGCTGAGGGAGATACTGGAGACCAGGACGGGTCACCAGTTTTGTGAATAATACCCCAGCAGAGTGCCCAGGCCCACTCAGGTCTGGGCATGGCTGCAGAGGCTCCCATGTTCTGAGGACTCCGGGATCTAATTAGGCTCCTCTGTTATCCAGACTTGTGGGACTATTGCATCTCTTCTGCAGAGACCAGTGAGATGGGAGCAGTCACTGTACACACCTGGGGTCAGTGGAAGGTCAGCCAGGCAGCTCAGCTGACTCTGGGCAACTTGCCTATGCACCTGAGTGTCAGTTGGCTGTCAGCTCATCTGGACTGGCCTGTGCTGGGTAGCAGAGCTGCTTCAGCTCTGATCCAGTATCTCACCTTCTTCCACACACAGTGTGTGGATCTGTTCTCATGGAAGTAGCAGACGTTACTAAGAGGCTGTGCCAGTCTGCAGACTTACCTTGTACATGCTAACGTACCAGCAGCCAAAGCAAGTTACAGGGCCCAGCCCCAAGTTAAGGGCAGGGGCTTAGAGACTGCAGTTGAAGTCAGACTCTGCGTTTTATTGGATATACAATGTTCAAGGTGTCTTTTAAATTCTCTGAGAAAAAAAAAGACCCAACTTTTCACTATACAATTAAAAAATACTCTTTTATTTTAGAGAGAGCAAGAGAGACAGAGAATTAGCACGCCAGGGCTTCAGCCAATGCAATCGAACCCCAGACACTTGCGCCACCTAGTGGTCATGTGCGACCTTTGCTTCACCTTTGTGCATCTGGCTTACGTGGAGTCTGGAGAGCCAGACATGATGGGTCCTTAGGCTTCGCAGGCAAGCACCGTAACTGCTAAGCCATCTCTCCAGCCCCAAGAATACTTTTTTTATGTAGTAATACATGCCTCACTTCACAGTAAAGTGACTTTTTTGCATGTATGTGTAGCATACGTGATATGGTGAGTGTGTGTGTATAGCCTTCTGTGTGCAGATGCTGAACCCATGCATGTACAGAGGCAAGAGGAGAATATCAGATGTCCTCCTCTATTCACTCATCTGCATATTCCTTGAGGTGCGGTCTCTCTCTAAACCTGTTCTGCAATTTTCACAAGCCCCGGTGGTTCCCCGTCTCTACTCTCCGCAGGATGGGATTTCAAGCATGCATGGCCATAAGTGGGTGGATCGAACTCAGATGATGCCAGCCTGCCCAGGCCCTCATGCTTGTGCAGCAAGAACTCTTACCCATGAGACACCTTCCTCGGCCCAAAACAGGCCTCTTTTATGGTGTATGTTGGAGTCTTGTTCCCAGGGTAGAGGAATTGAGAGATGCCGTGGCCCTCAGGGGAGTCCAACCTTTTGACACTGGGACATTATACTGTGATCTACAAATGTGCTGGACCACATTTATAGCTATCCTGAGATTCGTGCACAAGTTAGACACACCTAGAAGAGATGGGACTTCAGGAGGCCAGGTAGGACTGAAGTAGGAGAATTGGCAGTTCCAAGCTAGTCTGGACTACACAGTGAGACCTTGTATTAGAAGCAGGGAAGACCTTAGTAAAAGGTTCTGTAGACGTTGTCCCTGTCTGCCAAAAGCATGAAGATATTTCTCATGCTTAAGTTCTCCTGAAAGGCTTGTTTATGACAGGACCACTTTTCCTGGCCTGGCCACCCTTTCCCTGACTTCCTATCTGGCAATGTGCCACTTTCTCCCATTTGTGTCCTGGCCATGATGTGATGCCATCACAGTAAGACATAAGCCTGAATCAATGAGCCTCATCTTGACCCGGAACTGCCAAGACTGTAAGCTAAATAAACCTTTTTCATCATAAGCTAGCTGTCCCCAACATTTTTGTAGTAGTGCTAAATTGGGAGATACACTCCTTACTAATGTTGAGATTGTATTATACTCTTATAAATCTTATAAAGCAAGCCGGTCATGTGGTGCATGCCTTTAATCCCGGCACTCGGGAGGCAGAGGTAGGAGGATCACCGTGAGTTCAAGGCCACCCTGAGACTACATAGTGAATTCCAGATCAGCCTGAGCTACAGTGAGAACCTACCTTGAAAAAAAAAATCTTATAAAGCAACTGAGTCATATTTAGTATGATGTGTTGCACCCAAAAAAAAAAATCCTGAAATTATTCTCATCCTGGTAGCCCCTCCCTTTGCAAGGTGGCTTCTCCATAGCTCTCCCTCAATGAGTCTGGGTTAGTCCTGAGACTGGCTTAGGCCAAGGAGGTGACATCCAGCATGGGCACAAATCACTTGAACAGCACTTGCACATTGGGAATTGCCTCCCATGCTACATTTGGAAGCCCAAGACCAGCATGCTAGAGGACAAGCGGCCCCATGGAAGAAAATCAAGGTGTCTCAGCAGGCCTGGCAGCTGACCGTAGAGAAGTAGGCAAATCCAGTTTAGATCAGCCAGATCTGGCCTACACCACAAATTGAGTTGAGCCCAGCCCAAATCACCAAATCTAAGAAACATGAGCTGACTGGAGATTTCAGTCAGATCCATCATTTTCTGTCATGGGTCAGTGTCTGTCATAAGTAGAGTTGTACATGCTAACATCCTTCCTAATGTCCCTCCCTTTGGCTGCCAGCTTGCTCCAGGCACTGATCATATATAACAAAGAAAACACTCAGAAATGTTTCTGTTTATATGAAGTTACTTTCTAGGGTAAGAGCCTTCTCTTTTTAATTAAAAAGTTCAATAGGTTGTTTGAGCAAGAGTGGTAAGGGCTCTGGGAAAAAAAAATCATATATAGCACTATGGCCCAGATCCTTTTCAAATGAGGGTAGGAAACATTGAGAGGGTTGATCTGTTTTTACTGGGGTCAGACAGAGCCTCTGTGACTAAAGATCAGAAGCAGTTGTAGAAATGAGCCTCATGGAACCAGAGGGAACAACCTTCCAGGACAAGAGATGCCTCAAAGCAAAGCTCCCAAGGTGGCTGGGGCTGTCAGAGAGTAGAAGATTTGAAGTTGGAGAGGCAAAAGGGAGGTCAGATTGTGTGGGGACCCAGAGTCCTGTTTTGTTTTTTGACTCTGTGTGCAAAAATACCTGCATGTGTGTTCTTTCAAAAAGATAACTTTAAATATATAGACCAAAACCAAACAGCAACCCTGAGCTGAGCTGACATACAAGTTCCAGTATTAGTGGATGCCACATGCATCTCATCAGCCCCTGGAGGCTACATCTGAAGAGCTGGCCAGGGGCTGCCAGAGAGAGCCTTCAATTTTTTTTTCCATTTTTGAGCACAGACTGCCCTCTGCTGTTAACTTTTGGACTAGCACCTGTAGTCTCACTGTCCCATTAGTCATATGACCAGATAGTTATCAGACCATCTTCCTTGCTGGTAAATTTCAGTGTCACAGTAAGTCCTGGGAGAACAAGATATTAGAAGAAAATATGTCCCACACTTTCACACATTCATTTTCATCTGTATCTTACCATTTTGCATGTGTATGTGAGGTGTGAGTGTATGTGCATATATGTATTCCTGCACATTTGGGCACATCTATGCATGTAGATATGTATGCACATGTGTGCATGTGTGTGGAGGGCAGAAGTCTATGTCAGATGTCTTCCTCTATCACTCCTCACATTATTTGAGACAGTTTCTTTCTGAACCTTGGAACTCACCAATTAAGTAAGACTGTCTAACCAGTGAGCCCTGGGATCCTGCTGTCTCTACCTCCCAGTACTGGGATTCTAGGTGCATACCACCATGCCCAGAGTTTTGTAAATGGGTTCTGGGGATCTCAATTCACATCCTCATACTTCCACAACAAGCACACTACCTACTGAGCCATCTCCTCTGCTCCCCCCCCCCTCTTTTTTTTACATTTTTGTGTATTTTTTTAAGTTTGGGCTGGAGAGATAGCTCAGCAGTTAAGGTGCTAGCCTGCAAAGCCTAATTGCTCATGTAAACCCAGCTGCACAAAGTGAAGCATGCATCTGGAGTTCATTTGCAGTGTCTGGAGGCTCTGGAATGCTTGCTCGCTCGCTCTCTCTCTCTCTCTCTCTCTCTCTCCTTGCAAATACATACATAAAATATTTCAAAAGAATAAAGTTTATTTTAAAGTAAGAGGAAAAGAAAGCAAAGAGAACATACGCTTCTGTGAGAAGGGGATTTCAGAGCTGGAAAATTCTGGGTCCCAGCAGGAATTAGACTTTTATTGACTACGGGAAGCCCACCATCCGGAGTCCATGACTGGTCAACTTAAATGAAGGTGAAGGAGCTGGTTGGCCCACTCTGCCTCCAGTACTGTGCAGGTCCCAAAAAGTCCACCAAGCCTGCAGGAAAACTTCACTCAGGCAAGGAAGAAAGAAGAATAAGAATGACCCTCTTTGCCGTCTTGGGTTTACATTTTTAAAAGTCTTTGTGGTGCTAGGGATTGAACCCAGGGCTGTGTAGCAGTCTACCACCCAGCCATATCCCTAGCCCTATGACTAAAATTTTTAATATTGTCTCTATTTATTTGTTTATGAGATAGAGAAAGAAGCAAAGAGACAGAAAGTATGAGCGCATCAGGGTTTCTAGCCTCTGCAAACGAATTCCAGATGCATGTGCCACCTTGTGCATCTGGCTTTACATGGGTATTGGGGAACTGAACCCAGGTCCTTAGGCTTTTCAGTGCCTTAATTAAGTACCTTAATTGCTGAGCCATCTCTCCAGTCCCTCTATGACTATATTTTTATGAACAGTTTTAGGTTCATAATAAAATTGAGAAGGTACAGATATTTCTCATAATTTGTCATCCTGCCCCACTTTGAAGGATTTTTACTTCATGGTAGTTCAGGTTGCTCTTAAATTCTTGATCTTCCTGCTTCAGTTTCCCAAGTGCTGGGACTGCAATTCTGTGTCCCATGCTCAACAGAAAACTATCTTTACTCTTATAATAAAACTATTCTCTGAGGTAGGAGGATCACCGTGAGCTCGAGGCCACCCTGAGACTGCATAGTGAATTCCAGGTCAGCCTGAGCTAGAGTGAGACCCTACCTCAAAAAAAAAAAAAAAAAAAAAAAAAAACTTCTCTGCCAAATGTGAAGGCAGTGTTAATAACTGTGATTCACAACTAACATATAATCTAGAAGGAATCTGAGATGGGAAAAGAAGAAATCATCAGGGGAGGTGAGGAAGAAGAGGTGGCCAGAGTCAGCACACCAGAAAATGCAATGGGACACCTTGAAGACTTTGTTTGAAGCTGTAGGCCACAATGGAGTGCCATGCAAAGCTTTCCATTGCTTCATGCATAGGTCAGGTTTCCATTGCTGTGACAAAATACCTAAGATAATCAAATGAGAAAAGGTTTGGGGGAGCATTTTGGTTTCAGCCCACGGTCACTTGGCATGATGTTAGGGTTCATGGTGAGGTAGAACATAGCAGGAGCTCACAGCAGAGGAAAATGTCTGGAAAGCAAAGAGAGAGGAAAAGGAGGGACCAGAGTCCAAACATATGATCTTGAATAATAGAATTTTATCATCTTTGTGGCTTAGTATCCCACTATGTATTTATAACTAACACCCCAATTTGATTATTATACACTGTAACCATGTAACAAAGCATCACATGATATCCCATAAATATGCACAACTGTGTCAGTTAAAAACAAAATAAAATATTAAATATTCAGTCCAAAAATATCTATTGAGCACCTACTATGTTCCTCACACTACTCTTGGTGCCAGATTGCTGTTTCAAATTACTATATCATAAGAGTGAATATGATAAAATAAATCACTAGAATACCTTAAATCATAGCACTCAAGAGGCAGAGGTAGGAGGATGCTGTGAATTTGAGGCCACCCTGAGTCTACACAGTGAATTCCAGGTCAGCCTGGTAAAGAGTGAGACCCTACCTTAGAAGTCAGAAAACCAAAATAAATAAATAAATAAAATAAACCTCCATGCTTATGGGACTTAAACCAGAGTATAGAAAGGAAGAGATATGTTCACCAGATTCAAATAGTGTCTGCCAGGTTTCTTCACTGTACACCTGCTCTATTTTCTCCAGGGAAACACACAGGGATTATGTAAATGTTCTGTTTCTTTATCATATATTTACTTACTAGCTTTGACATTCATTTAAAGATTCTTGCCTGAAACAATTGTTACTATGGTGACTGCCAAGTGGTGGATTTCTAAGTCCTTCATGGCCTCTGGATTTATTAATTAGGATTCTACTGTTAGCAAAATGTTTCTCCCCATTTTATTTCATTCATACATTCACTTAAATCCTTATGAACTTGTGGATTCTTATTTTAATCTATAGAATATAACCCAATACTACTATTGATATGTTGTTATGTTCACATTGTTCCAGCTTTGGTCTGGGGCTTAAAAATAGCTCCTGAAATACTTTGACATGGCCTCATCATTTGAACACTTCCTTTCTTTTCAGCACGCTGTAGCCCAGGTCACACTGCATTTCTCCTCCCTCACCCTGAAGTCAGCTGTTTGTAGAAGAAGCCCTGGTACCTTTTCTTAGGGGGTGGTAATTAGACACCAAGAGATGCATACAAAGTATGTTCACACTTCTGAGGATGTGTCAGTGACATTTCATGTTGCTGTAACAAAACACCTGACAGCAACAACTTAAAGAGGGAGGATTTGTTCTGACTCACAGTTTCATGGGTTCAGTCCATCAGGGCATGAAGGATATGGTGGGCAGCACAGGTCACATCATGGTGGCCCAGGAAACAGAGAAGGGAAGTGATAGCACTCCACTGGTTTTCTCCTTTTTCTCTGTTTATTCTTTCCAGGCCCGCAGCACATGATGTGGTATGACCTACATTCAGTGTGAAGTCCCCCTTAGTTAATCCTCTTTGGCATGCCCTCACAGGCACATTAAGATCACTAATGGTTCATTTTCACATCCACCTATAAAATGTTTTGTGAATGTTATGTCATGTCTAATAATTTTTTACACTCTTATGGGTACAACATGGCCCTTGTCCATGCTAAGCAAGTGCTGTGCCACTAAGCTACACCATGTTTATTTTAAAATAAAATATTCCTTTCCCATATTCCCCATTTTCTTATGATTTTTGGTAAAATACTTCACCTAAGTTCTAATAATGTTATCCGGTGATTCCTGAAGGATGCTCATGAGAAAAAAAATACTGAAAAAAAGAAAAAGAAAAACCTAAAAGATCTAAAAAATAAAAATTGTGAAACTTTGTCATCCATAGAGAAATCACATCATGAGACTTCTTAGCAATACTGAATATCAAAAGACAGAGAGAGCTGGGGAGATGGCTCAACAGTTAAAGGTACTTGCTTGAAAAACCTGACAGCCAGCATTCAATTCCCCAGACACTCACATGACGCCAGAAGCAAAAAAAAAAAAAAAAAAAAAATGGGGCAAGTGTCTAGTGTTTGTGTTCAGCAGCAAGAGACCCTGATGCACCCATACACAAATAAATAAATTAAATAAATAAGTTAGCTAGTTAATTTAAAAAGACAGAGAAAAGCCGGGCATGGTGGCGCAAGACTTTAATCCCAGCACTCGGGAGGCAGAGGTAGGAGGATTGCTGTGAGTTCAAGGCCACCCTGAGACTACATAGTGAATTTCAGGTCAGCCTGAGCTAGAGTGAGACCCTACCTCAAAAAAATACCAAAAAAAAAAAAAAAAGACATAGAAAAGCAATGTTGACAAGGATTTGTAGGAAAGCTGTGTGAGATCTAGACTTGGGATATAATCTGTCCTATGAGGAAAACCAGTTGCAGGAAAGAAAAGCACCAAGCTCATGAAAAATAAATTTAATCCCTAAAAAAAATAGTAAGAAAATGGTATGAATACATAATTCATATTTTCAGATATTCCATAGAAAGTCATATGCATAAAAACTATGTTAAGGAAAATAAACAAGCACTTAGAAATCCTATAAATATATTCAGTCTAGTTTAATAGATATCCCAGCGTATGGACAATGCACCAGATGGAGCTGAAGTTTGAAATCATGATCTGAACGATCAAAGTGATAGATTCCTAGGATGAGTCACAAGAGGACAAGAAAATGGAAAGCCCCAAGAACTCAACAGAGCCCTTGCTTAGCATGTGTAAGGTCATGTGTTCAGTCCCCAGCACCACAAGAAATGAAAAGTCAAACCAACAACAAAGGTAGATCAAAGTCTTAGGCAGTGTTCCAAGGAATTGAGAATGAACACAAACATTCAACATATGCCTATAGGAACTCCAGAAGAAGGGAACCAAAATAGCTGCAGAAATAAAAGAATGAAGGCTAGAATGGGGGAAATGTTCTACCTAAGATAAATATAAACCTATACATGCTATGTATTTTAAACTATGTTTAAAGTATAATAAAATTACTGTTAAGACACAAAAGGGTTTAGAAATAAATGTCTCATGCTATCATTCTTTTTTTAATCAAAATAAGAAAACAGAGAATCAAAGATAAAATGAAGATAACCTAAGAACATAGGGAAGGGAGGGCCTAGGGCATCCTTACAGCCTGTCTAGAAAGCAGTTAGTTTCTATCTACACAAGAAACCAAATGGTTTGGGGTCACATGCCTTCAAATATAAATAATACCCCCCATGTACTTCTGTGTTTACTATAGCAGTATTCACAATATCTAAGACATGTGGTGAATCTAGGTGTCTATGAATGGCTGATTAGATAAAGAAAATGTTATATATATATATATATATATATATATATATATATATATATATATATATGAATACTATTCAGACATAAAGAAGGGAATCCTGTCATTTCCTTTTGTCACTGTAAAACTGTCATTTTTGTCATTGTAAAATTGATGGAGTCAGAGGACAATGTGCTACATGAAATAAGCCAGGCATAGATATAAGTACCACATGTTCTTTATCATATGCTGAAGCTAAAAAATGCAACCTAGGGCTGGAGAGATGGCTTAGCGATTCAGGCACATGTCTGTGAAGCCTAAGGACTCAGGTTCAATTCTCCAGGTTCCACGTAAGCCAGATGCACAAGGTGGCGCAAGCATCTGCAGTTTATTCACAGTGGCTGGAAGCCCTGGTGCACCCATTCTCATTCTCTCTCTCCCTCTCTGTCTCTAATAAATAAATCAATAAATAAATCTTTTTAAAAATGCAACCTAAATGCAGAATAGTGATGACTAGCTGTTGAGAAGCAAAAGGTCAGTAAAGGGAAGTTGGGCAGTAGGTATCCAAGCACAGTGGGAAGGTAACTCAGTCAGTACTGGCATTCTGCAGCACAGTGGGATGACTGCAGCTCATGAAACCTAGTGTGTGTCTTATCAAAGAGAGGAATTTCTAAGCTGCAAACATAAAGAAATGATAGGAAGAGGGAAATGCTAATTACCAGTGCATGCTATATGCATGTGTTAAAATGTCACTCTGAGCCAGGTGTAGTAGTGCAAGCCTTTAATCCCAGCACTTGGGAGGCTGAGGTAGGAGGATCACTGTGAGTTCAAGGCCAGGCTGAGGCTACATAGTGAATTCCAGGTCAGCCTAGGCTAGAGCAAGACCCTACCTTAAAAAAACAACAAAAAATAAAAACTAATAAAGTGTCACTCTGTGCCTCACTAATACTCACAATAAAAAGAGAAAGACAGGGCTGATAATATGGCTCAGGAGATAACACACATGCCACACAAGCATAAGGACTGAAGACTGGATCCCAAGCACACACATAAATGGCAGGTGGGTGTGGTAGCCCACCATTGACCTCAGTACTCAGGAGGTGAAGATGACGGGGATACCCAGGGCAAGCTAGACTGGCAGAATGGATGAGTTCTGGGTTCAAGTGAGAGACCCTACCTCAGTAAATAAGGTAAAGAGTGATTAAGGAAGGTGCTTGACATCAACCTCTGGTGTACAGACACACACACACACACACACACACACACACACACATCGCGCGCGCACGCCAACAGGTATACAAACATGCACGTGCATGTACATCATACACATAACAAGAAAAATAAAGAAAAGGAAAGCATAACTATGGCTGATCTTAGGTGAATCATGAAAACATGTTTCCTGGGTTAAGAAGAAAATTCCAGGACAGAAAAAAAAAATAGCTCTGTAAGAAAGACTCCATAGCAGTCATACAGAAGCTCATGACTGGTCAGAGTGATGAGAATAAGGGGAGGTTGAATATTCAGACACATGGAACATCTGCATCACCCCTTTCAAGGCTCAAGGAAAAGGGGGGCAGAAAGAATGCAAGAGCCAGAGAAAGGAGGAGAATGGTGTAGGATGCTGATTTCCAGGAATGGCATGGCCATTGTCCTCCTGAAATCACAGTAGCTGTCATTACCTGCACATAATCTTCACCAATTGGGCCATGAACATTCTATCATGATGAGGGGAAGAGCTCATAAAGGCCGGGCCCTCACTGAGGATCTACACACAGCAAATGGTTACAGGGGATGGAGAGACATTTTCTTCAGTGGTGTAGCCACTGGTAATGTGTCCATGCTCCCATAAAAAAACCCCTCGTCCAAACCCCTGTAAGTAACCCTAATGAAACTCATTGTGTCATGAAAGAAAAGAAGGAAGAAAGAAGACATGAAACTGGGAGGGGGAATACTTTGGAAAAGTAAGGGTATCAGTGAGAGTAGGAGGGAGACAAGAGTAGGAGGTAGTGGGGAAGTGAATATGATCAAAACACATTATGTACATACTGAAAATGTCATAATGAAGCCCATTATGTATAATCAACATGTGCTAATAAAGACAGTGTGAAAACTAGGCTCTAAAATGAAAACAACTGAAGAGTGAAGTGATTTTAAGCATTGATGTCTTCTGAAAAAATATCCACTTCATTTTGTTATTCTGAAATGGTTACCCTCAAGCATACAGGTTTAGCAGCATACATTTTGTTACTTACCTATGCACTGAGAGATATTTATATTATCTAATGTTTATATAATATTTGTTAACTTTCAATTTCTACTTTAAGACTTTTAGCAAAATGTAAAACCTTGCAAAGTGTAGAAGTTGGGAGTCATGGGGAAATAGAAAGCATGAAGAAAAAAGTGCAGGCATACAAATTTGCAAATTTCTTCAAACTTGAAGGTATCCAGAGACATTTTCTTATGATAACAGAACAAGAAATACACATTTCAGGGGGAAAAAAGAAATTCCCATTTAAAGTCCACACTTAAATG
The DNA here is from genome assembly GCA_036346955.1 of Dipus sagitta. Taxonomy (NCBI): domain Eukaryota; kingdom Metazoa; phylum Chordata; class Mammalia; order Rodentia; family Dipodidae; genus Dipus; species Dipus sagitta. The sequence continues at coordinate 52,175,072 of CM070783.1, forward strand.
TACTGAAGCAATTACTTGGAGATCTATAAATGATATAACAGCTGGCCAAATTTGGGGAAGGGGGTCAAGTTAGACTGTTCCTTACCTTTCAAAATATAGCATCTGTAAATATCTACATATTTTAAAAAAGCAAAAGTTTAGGAATAGTATGTGAGTCATTATAAAAAGAGGAATGGTTAAAAAGTGGATCTTCTGGAGAGTGGAACAAGTGGCATGAAGAGCTTTGCTTCTCGGTTCTGCCTTTCTGTATTGCCTAGCATCTTTCTCATTTGTGTTCTAATTTAGTAATGATTTTTTAATGTGTTGAAATATTAGAGCAGCCAGTGAGGAATAGAACAGGATCTATAACTTCTGAAACCCAATACAGAGAAAATGATCCAAGGAAATGTAATCAATGCAGCAACATGCAGGAGACTGAGGAAGAGAGTTCAGGAAGCAGAAAACAGACAACATAAATGGCAAACACACACACACAGCCAAACTCTTAGAAGTCAGCCAAATAGGAAGCAAACTTATTATGCTGAAGAAAAGAAACGGATTAGGAAACAGATTTCCAAAGGGTTTAATAAAGGGTTTAGGCATGCTGTGTATGTTCATATTAGCCTCAATAAAATTAAATTGTGATTTCAGAAAGAACTTTGGAGGAAAAGGACTCCTGAAGAAGGAAATAGAAAAGAGGGCTGCATACTCTGGATCATCAGGGTAAACTGAACCAAAACTACCTCCAGAGCCCAGCAATTACCACAGAAATCCAGGTGCACCTGAAGAGACCCAGTACCATGTCTTTCCACTCCACTAGAGGGCACTGCAGGCTTAATTGTGCCCACCCCTGGAAAAGTCATGATGTTCTAAGCCCCAATACCTCAGAACATGCCTGTGCTGCCAAATAAGGCCTCCTATTTTTTGTTTTTTGAAAATTTTAATGTATGAACATATTTAAAACTGTTCATATTCCCATCAGATTAGATTCTTATTTTCCTCTGTCCTCTTAACTCCTTCTTCCCCACCCCTGTTCCACTGAGGGCCCTCCTCAGTGGGGTTATTAGTATTCACTGTGGGTCATGAATACACCAGTCAGTCTGCAGGAGGGAAAATGGCTCAGAGGACACCTTCCCACCTGTGACTCTTACAATCTTTCCACCCCCTCTTCTACAATGTTCTCGGAACTTTGGAGAGCATGTTAATAAGACTCTTTTAGTGTTGATCTGATTTTCTGCTTCGGTGAGTTTTGAGTCTTCTCAGTGTCTACCACCATCTCCCTGGAGGAGGGTCTCAGGCCAGCAGTGAGAGAAGTACGCATATCTTCATCTGCCTCTTCCTCTGTTTCCTGGGCCTTGGCACATGTGACAGAGATGACTAATCTCCTGATAGGCAGTTGGCTTTCTCTTGTTATAAGGATGGGTCTTGGGTCTCCCCAGCACACACTGATATCTTTCAAAAAAAAAAAAAAACAGATTTAGAGATAAGGTCTTTAAAGAGTTAATTAATTTACAGTAGGGTCGTTAAGGTTGGCTGTAATCCAGTATAACTAATGTCCTAAGAAGAGGAAGTTTGGACACAGATGTGTTCAGGGAGAAGACTCTCAGTGTTTTTTTCAGCTTTCTAGTATCACTGTGATAAAAAGCCTGAGAAAATCAACTGAAAAGAGTAAAGAAAGCTAGGTGTGGTGGCACATGCCTTTAATCCCTGGCACTGGCTGGCTAGGGGGACAGAAGTAGGAGGATTACCATGAGTTTGAGGCCAGCCTGGGACTACAGAGTAAGTTCCAGGTCAGCCTGGGCTAGAGTGAGACAAGAAGAAGAAGGAGGAGGAGAAGAAGAGGAGGAGGAGAGAGGGAAAGGAGGAGGAAAAAGAAAAGATTATTTTGGCTCAGTGTCAGAGGTTTCAGTCCATGGTCACTTGGTCCCATTGCTCACCTTGTGGCAAACAGGAAGCAGAAAGAGGAAGGGGCTAGTACTTCCTCCCCCTAGGGCCCACCTCCTAAAGGTTCCATCATCTCCCAATAGCGCCACAGACTGCCAACAAAACCTTTAGCATATAAGCCTTTGGGAGATACTTAAGACTTCACCATGATCAGGTGAAGGTCCACCATAGGCCCACCAACAACTCAAGCAGAGACTTCAGTGGAACCCAGCCCTACCAACACTCTGAACTTGGGCTTCTAACCTCCAACACCTTGACCTCAGATGTAAGCCTCCAGAACTATGGGGAAATAAGTTTCTGTTGTTTAAGCCAGACGTTTGTTATGGAATCCACAGCTGACTAGTAGGTCTTCATAACTGAAAAAGTCAATAGGAGAAAATAAACAGGAAGAGCAAGAAGCAGCAGCTCTCCAGGTCTCCTTCAGCAACCCGTAGAGGAGTTATGGTGGATTTAGACAGTGGGCAAAGTTGAGAGCAACAGGCTTTGGGACTGAACTCAAGGTATTGGGCAGAATGTGGCAGCTTGCGGAATTCATCACCACTGTAGTCCTGTTTCACCTTTCACTGGCATGGTCATAACACAGGAAGAAGTGGTAATGCTCGGTGACCACTGGTGGGACAGCAGCGCTCACAAGGCCAAGCTGCTGCTTTAATGCTTTGCAAACTGGCTTCCTGGCTGTCAGACAGCTCACCAGCTTATTTGCTTTCCTTATCCCTTGTTATTACTGAAAAAGGTTGGTGCTGCCTAAAAAAATTAGGATATAAAAAAAAGTCAACAATCTCCAATTGAAGGTGGGCAAATAGATCAATGGAACAGAATGAAGTATAGGGCTCAATCCTGCATATACATCCAATCCAATTCATCCTCAGCAGTGGCATCAAGTGAAGGCAGTAGAGAAAAAGAAAACATTTTAACAAGTAGTACTGGAACTATTCAATATCCACACAGAAGAATCTACCAAACCAGGCACAGTTACACATAAATGCAATCCCAGCACTTAAGAAACTGAGACAGGAGAACCATTAGTCTGAATCCAACTTGGGATGCGTAGCAAAACTGTCCCCTCACATCATAACTCACATCACACAAAAAGTACCTTAAGGGGCTGGAGTGACAGCTTAGCAGTTAAGGCACTTGCCTGTGAAGCCTAAGGATCCAGGTTCAATTCCCAAGACCCATGCAAATCGGATGGACAGGTGGCACATGCATATGGAGTTTGTTTGCAGCGGCTGGAGGCCCTGGCATGCCCATATTCATATTGCCCCCCCCCCCCGCCTCTCTCTCTCTCTCTCTCTCTCTCTCTCTCTCTCTCTCTCAAATAAACGCTTAAGTAACTTTTATTTTTAAGTAAAAGTTACTTAAGCCAGGTGTGGTGGCACATGCCTTTAATCCCAGTACTCAGGAGGCAGAAGTAAGAGGATCACGGTGAGTTTGAGGCCACCCTGAGAATACAGAGTGAATTTCAGGTCAGCCTGGGCTGGAGTGAGACCCTACCTCAAAAAACAAACAAACAAAAAAAAATTACTTAAAAGTAGATCACCATTGAACCCACTATAAGGAAGTCATAAACCAAAATATAAATGACACCTGCCCCTTTTTTAAAGGACAAAATACTCAAAAAAGAAATTTCACTTGCCTATTCCAATATTGTTAATCATCAGGGAAATGCACACCACACTGTGTATTTGTTTTCAGCCCTGATATCCAACTATGCCCCCACCAAACATGGGAAATAAAAAGCCTGGCAAACAAGCACTTTCACTCATTGTTATTTAAAAATGTAAGAAAGCCGGGCGTGGTGGCGCATGCCTTTAATCCCAGCACTGGGGAGGCAGAGGTAGGAGGATTGCCGTGAGTTCAAAGCCACCCTGAGACTCCATAGTGAATTCCAGGTCAGCCTGGGCTACAGTGAGACCCTACCTCACAAAACCAAAAAAAAAAAAAAAATGTAAAGGGGCACATCTCGATTTGGGGGGGGGGAGAGCAATTAGTCCAAATTTAATACTCTACATGCTCCAGAGATAGCAACATTCAGGATTATCTAAACAAAAACTCACCCATCCACAAGGATGAATGCACAAAAGTGAATATTATAAATATGTTTGAAATATGAAAACTTACTAACTAAATGCTTGTGACTACAGAGTGTCATTACATAAGTTTTGAAATGTTCATATAAAAGATGCAGTTGTTAAGATAACATGGAGAGATCCCAAAGCTATAGGGAAGAAGGAGATCAGAGAACAATGTAAATGGCCCTATTCATATTATTATTAAAGACTTACGTGAACACGTAACTGAAGGCAAATGTAAGCTCCTAGGAGAAGTCAGTGGGAACTCAGCAGTTTACCTCAGCACATGTGGGATGGTTCCTTTTATTGCTTTTTACTGCTGTTTTGATGTTATCTAAATTTTCGATCAGTAGGATGAATTTACTTGTCTTGCAATTAAAAGAAAATTGAACTGCTTTTACAAGATCATGCCTACACTCTGCTTTCTGTGTATTATTTCATTAAGTTCCATGGGATGGACACTGATTTTCATTACAGCTGGAGCTTAGAAAATAAGTTACTGGCTCTCAATAGCATGTTAAATTTCTTTAGGGATCTGTTGTTAAGAATAAATTCTAATGACTGAACGTTCTCCCAAATCTAAAGAATCAGAGCCTCTGGGGTTTTGTCCAAGTATGTGTACTGTGTAACATGTTCCCAGTGTGTCTCCAATGTGCAGCCAGGGCTGTGAACCAAGGGTTCCCCTTATGTAGTCACATGGTTAGAAAACAGCAAACCAGGGGCTACATTTCAAGTCCATACTGTCATTTCATACACAAAAAATTAAACAGTCTGCTTTCTATTGCTACAACAAGATACCTGGCAAGTTATAAGACATACAAGTTTATTTAACTCATTAGCTTGTGATTCTGGAGGCTGGGAAGTTGGAGGGCATGGTGCTGGCATCTGCTCAGCCTCTGGCAAGAACCTTGTGTTGCAGCTCATGGTGGAGGCATTGCATGGCAAGGGAGAGCCAGTCGGCAAGCTTTGGTCTCTCTTTTATATGGCCACTGATGCCATCATGGTGGCTCATCCTTATGACCTCACATAACCCTAATAAATTCCCAAAGACTTTGCTTCCAAATACTAGTCTCTCTCTGCTTTTCTTTGCCTTTTCTATTCCAAATACCACAAGCATATAAATTTAGGAATTAAAATAACATAAACATTTGGGATCCATATTCAAACCATACCAATATAGATATAAATATAGACACCTATTATAAGTATAAATATGATATAAATACAAGTGTAAATAAATATAAGTATTGATAATTTTCTCAAGCAATGAAGAACATCTCAAATATAAAATGAACTAAACTCTCTTCTCATCTTGTTCCTTGGAGCCCAGCCTCATGTCTCCTCATCTTGCTCTTGCAGCGTAGTCTCATGTTTCCACTTTCTGCAGTTGATCAATGAACCTCATGTGAGTGATATTCCAAATATTTAACAATAAGTCAGCACAGTACAGATCAATCAGAATAGACTCCAGAATTAACTCAAGAACAAGTCTGTGGATGTTAACATTTTAGTCACTGGATCCTGAAAAGCTGAGCTCCTGGGTAGGATAGCTGTGAGGCAACCCTCAGAGCACTCAGCTGTCAGATGTGTCTGAACAGCTCAAGCCTTTAACAAGTGGTTCCATAGTCCCAGGTCTTCCTGTGCCTCCGCTGAGTCTGTGCACTTTCTAAAGGCTGCTCTAAGATGGTCACACTGCCACGCAACAATCTCATGTTCCTACTTCTTCAGAGCTAAAAGGGAAAAGATACTGGCAAGTCATCTGTGGTCCACACCAAGCAGCCTCCACCAGCTGTGTGCCCAGCTGCCCCTCTCACTTCCAGATCCATTGGGGTGGTCATTTTGCCTGCTCTTGCCATGTTCCCACCTTGAAGCACCCCAGTTGTTCCCAGATAGTTTCTGAGCTACTGGTTGCTGGGATCCTGTTTGTATCAACACTGTACTGCACACGTGTGGTTAATCCAAGAGCTGTGGACTATTGGGGGGGGGGTGCAAGGGAGGGAGAGAGAGAGTGTGTGTGTGTTGTTGACTGTGACAGATTCAAATTGCAGGCAATGGTGCCCACGAAACTGAAATGCCAGAACTACAAAGCACCACAGACTGCAGGTTCACAGGGGGCAAATAAACAAGTCTGCCTGAGGATTCATTGACTGTATCCTGACACCAAGCAGTTTTGAAAATAGCATCCCCAAAGGAGGCTTTGAATCATAGGTGTTTGTTTCTTGCATAAACCAAACCTCAAAGCACTTTTATAAGTTTTCAGTTAAGCACATTCTCCAGCTCTCAATGGCCCTCTGCACCCAGTCCTGGCTACTTCACTGACAGCTTGTGAAGATCACCCAAGTTAAACTGTGCTGCTATTTCCTCATCTTAAAATATGATGCTAGACTTTCTAACTCACTAAAGACAATCTGTAAAATGCATATTTAGTACCTCTATTGTGTTTTGTTTTGTTTTGTTAGGTTTTTTTGGAGGCAGGGTCTCACTCTATCCCAGGCTGACCTGAAGCTCACAGTGATCCTCCTACCTCTGCCTCCGAGTGCGGGGATTAAAGGCATGCACCACCATGCCAGGCTTAAAACGCATATTTAGGATTGTTTGGGTAGCAAGTGACATAAATTAACCCATAGTAATATAAGCAAAACATGGGGATTTACCAGCTCAACACAAAAAGCCAGGGGTTCTAGCTTCAAACACACATGGATCTAGGGGACAAATGACTTCAGAACTCAATGGCCCTTCTCCATATTTTGCTTCTGCTCTCCTCTGAGAGGACTTCTCAGATAGACTGTCCTTAAAGGAAGCTAGATTATAGCAGCTACAGAGAACCGGGGTAGATCATACGCCATGTGGGAAATGATTCTCTACCCCATTCTCAATGAGTCCTATACAGACTCCACACATATGCACATAATCAGCCACACAAAGGCTGAGGCAGGAGGATCATGAGTTCTAGGCCATCCTGGGCTACATAGTGAGACACTGTCTCAAAACACAGAAAGGAATGAAGGAGAAAGAAAGGAGGGAGGGAGGGAAGAAGAGAAGAGAAAGGGAAAGAGAGTGTGAAAAGGATAAGTAAACCCTCTCCTATGCTCCTGTAAATTACTCCAATAAAGTAATTGTTCCACCAAGCTAGACTTGGATGGCACCCACTCTTTGGCTTATCATTGATGCTCTGTCTGAGGTGAATAGATATTTGTCCAGACAAAGCCATGTATCACAAATGGAGCTAAACAGGAACTGAAATCTGAGATTGAGAGCAGTCGTGTACTCCTTCCCCACTATGTGTGATAGATAAGACGTGACCAGAGACTGAGCCATCTGAAGGTAGAATATCTTTCAATATGTAGTATATGGCAGGCCTCCCTGATGAATGGGATAATTTCTACAAAATGGCTAATGGACTAAGGAATATATTGCAAGTCTAAATCAGCATTATGGGATAGGATTGCACATGGCCTGTGGTAGTACGTTTCATGGCCTTTGCTGTGGGCAATAAGACATGCATCTGAGGCTCTGAGGCTCATCTGTGTGGCCAGAAACAACTTGTTCATATAAAGGAAGAATGTGGGGTGAGAAGAAACACAGACGCTGTCCTCTACATTATCTTCTGATATAGAAGGCACATTATCTTCTGATATAGAAGGAAAAATGGAAAATGGGAGGATTAGAGGAGGTGCTGGGTTGCCATTTCTTATAGGTCACAGAACATAGGGGAAAGCAAGTACAAATTAGATCCGTGCTAAAGAGTCCTTCCTGGACCCACATTAGCCAGATGCTCAAGGGGGTGCACATGTCTGGAGTTCATCTGCAGTGGATGGAAGCCCTGGCGTGCCCATTCTCTCTCTCTCCTCCTTTCTCTGTCAAGTAAATAAATAAAATATTTTTAAAAAAAAAAAAGAGTCCTTCCTGGGATCCAAATACTCAGAACCCACTGAAAGAATCAAAGAGGGAGAGAGTAGGGTAGAGGTAACAGAAGACACCTACATGTCCAGCTTTAGAACAGAGGGAGGAAAATCTCTGATTTGGCATGCAGACAGGGACCTTAATAATGTCCCAGTACAGAAACTGAGCTGGGTACAGTGGTTCAGGCTTATAATCCCAGCACTGATGAGGCTGGAATAGGATGATACCATGAGTTTGAGGCCAGCCTGGGTTATTTAGTGAGTTCCAGTTAAGTATGAGCTAAATTGAGAACTGAGAGGTGGTAGGGAGGGAGGATGAATGTGAGAATGAGTGAATACCCTGCCTCTGAACTACTTGAATCAGGGGACACTTTTAAACTAGAAATGAGAGAGACTTCACAGCCCTCATCATGGGGTTTTGAGACACAGAGGCAGGTGGTATCAACCTGAGTGCTGTGGAAGCACAGAAACTGAATAATAAATATACTCATCTCCCTTTGAGACAAAGTTGAGTAATTTGAGGCATATGTGGAAAACCATTCCCAATGGACTGACTCATGCCAGTAGGAATGCTTGGCTACTGGCTAAGGTCTTCAAGAATATTAGGAACTGAGAGACAATAGAGTAAAGGCAGGCATAACTAGGGAACTGGGCAGGAGAAAGGTTCAGAGTTCAGAACCCTGGCACCCACATAAAGCCAGATGAACACTGTGTTCCTATAATCCCAACAGCACCTACAGTAATGCAAGGTAGAGTCAGAAGAAACCAGAAGCTCATGGGCCAGCTAGTCTGGCCTTCCTAGTAAAGACAGACACTGTCTCAAACAAAGTGGAAAGGGAGGACCAGCACCCTGAGGTTATCCTCTTTCCTCTACACACATCCATACATGCACACACATGCACATAATTTAAAAGCTCCTGAACAGCAACAGAAACAGCTAGTTAAATGAAAAGACCACTTAAAGAATAGGGGAAAAATCTCTCCTACCTATACATCTTATAGGAGATTACTATCTAGAATATACAAAGAACTCAAAAAACTAGACAATATAAAATTAGCCCACTCTAATGAAATTAATACTTCTCAAAAGATGAAATAAAAATTGTCAATAAACATATAAAATGTTCAATCTCTCGCTACCCATCAGAGAAATTAAAGCTACATTGAGATTCCATCTAACTGCACTCAGAAGAAGAACTATTAATAAACCAACAACATGGGACTGGAGAGATGGCTTAGCAGTTAAGGTGCTTGCCTGCAAAGCCTAGGACTCATATTCAACTCTCCAGTTCCCACATAAGCCAGACACACAAAGTGATGCAAGTGAACAAGGTCACACATGCACACAAGGGGGCACACGTGTCTGGAGTTCAATTGCAGTGGCTGGAGGCTGGTGCATCAATTCTCTCATGTGCGTGTGTGTGTGCTCTCACTCTCTCACATTTAAAAAAAGGCAGTCTGTTGGGCTTGCCTCAAAAAAAAAAAAAAAAAAAGGCTGGCGAGGAAGTGGATAGAAGGGAACCCTTATATACTGCTGGTGGGAATGAAAAGTAGCCCACCCACTACGGAAATCAGTGTGGAGGATCCTCAAAAAACAGATCTACCATACTACTCCCAAAGGAGCCTGTGATTTTAATGGAGTGTCCCCCATAGCCTCATGCATGCTTATACCTCATTCTCAGTTCCCAGCTGGTAGAGCCTTGCTAGAGTAGGTGTGTCACTGGGAACAGGCTTTGAGGATGATTGGTCCAGCCCTACTGGTTGTTAGCTAGCTAGCTCGCTGTTACTGCTACCTCTTAGTTGATGTCATATAATGCTCATCCTCTGCTCTGCCATAGTTTATTGCCATGATGAAACTTCTCCTCAAGACAGTAAGCCCAAAGCCAGGTGTGGTGGTACATGCCTTTAATCCCAGCACATGGGAGGCAGAGGTAAGATGATTGCCATGAGTTCAAGGCCACCCTGGACTACATAGTGAATTCCAGGTCATCCTGAGCAAGAGCAAGACCCTACCTCAAAAAACCAAAAAACAAGAAAAAATAAAGAAAGAAGACAGTAAGCCCAAACAAACCCTTTCCTCCCATCAGCTATTTTTGGTTTTTTAGGTGTTTTTTTTCCAGCAATGGTAACTGCAACAAAACCAAATGCAACATGTCAAAGAGATACTTGCACTCTGAAGCACTGTTCACATTAGCTAAGTAATATAAACAGCCTAAGTGTCCAAAAACAGAGGAATGGATAAGGAAAATGTGGTACATATACACAATGGAACTTTTAATCATGATGAAGAACAAAGTTATGCCATTTTCAGGAAATTTGATGCTAATCCTATTAAGTGAATTACACCAGTATTGGAATGACAAAATATATTTTGTTTCAGTCTTGGTTACCAAATTTGTTATAGATACATAAAATCATGTATGTATACATGAAAGTAGAAACTGTCTAGGAAAATAAAGGGGAGTAATGAGAAAGGAAAGAGTCAGAAATGGAAGGTTGGGGAGGTGTGGGGTGAATGTACTCAATGTGCAATATATACTTGCATGAAAATATCCTTATCATGAACAATTAATGCACACAATGAAATCTTTAAATAAGATTTTGAAAATATTAATACATTTAAGCCAGATGTGATGGTGCATGCCTTTAATCCCAGCACTCAGGAGGCAGAGGTAGGAGGATCACCATGAGTTTGAGGCCACCCTGAGAGTACATAGTGAATTCCAGGCCAGTCTAGGCTAGAGTGAGATCCTACCTCGAAAAAAAAAAATTTTAAAAAGCTGAGCGTGGTGCTGCATGCCTTTAATCCCAGCACTCGGGAGGCAGAGGTAGGAGGACTGCTGTGAGTTCAAGGCTACCCTGAGACTACAGAGTGAATTCCAGGTCAGCCTGGACTAGAGTGAAACTCTACCTCGAAAAACCAAAAGAAGAAGGAGGAGGAGGAGGAAAAACCAAAAAAAGATGTGAAAATATTAGTACATCTAAAATAGACATACTGACACACACATAATCATTTCATTTCCACATATAAATTCTTACTTTTAATAGTTTAATTTTATTTATTTTCTTATTAGAGAGATAAGGAGAGAGAATAGATACACCAGGACTTCCAGCCACGGCAAACGAACTCTAGACACATGTGCCACCTTGTGCTTTTGGCTTAGGTGGGTACTGGGGAACTGAACCTGGGTCCTTAGGCTTTGCAGGCAAGTGCCTTAACTACTAAGTCATTTCTCCAGCCCCACATTTCAATTCTTAAAGAAATGAATTGTATTTTCAGTTCATAAAATATTTTTGAGAGGGCTGGAGAGATGCTTTAGCAGTTAGGGCACTTGCCTGCGAAGCCTAAGGACCCAGGTTCATTTCCCCAGTATTCATGTAAGCCAGATGGACAAAGTGGCACATGGGCCTGGAGTTTGTTTGCCGTGGCTGGAGACCCTGGTAAGTCTACTCTCTATCTGCCTCTTTTTTTTTTCTCTCTCTCTCTCTCCCTCCCCTCCCTTTCTAATAAATAAATAAAATATCTAAAAAGATATGAGAGCAGCCAGGCATAGTGGCTCATGACTTTAATCCTAATACTCAGGAGGCTGAGGTAGGAGGACTGCCATGAATTCACAGCCAGCCTGGGCTGCAGAATGAGTCTGAGGTCATCCTGGGCTAGAGAGAGTCCCTGCTTCAAAAAAAAAAAAAGAAAAAGAAAGAAAAGAAAAGGAGAGAGAACTAACTGGTATTACCAAGACATTTTCTATCTTGGCATTGAGGTTTTTTTGTTTTTTTTTTTTTTTAACTTGGCACACTGTTAAACAGCTTTGTGTAACTATTTAAAGCATATTTAATGGACACTTTTAAAAAATATTTGTATTTACTTGGAGATGTAATAAGAGAGGTAGAGTGCCTGGGCATGCCAGAGCATCTTACCATTGTGAAGGAACTCCAGATACGTGCACCACTTTGTGCATTTGGCTTTACATAAGTACTAGGAAATCGAATTCATACAAGCAGGTTTTTCAAACAAACACCTTTAACCACTTGGCCATATCCTCTTCCCTTAATGGTTATTTTTACAGTAATCCTACATTAAATCTCACTGGACAAAAACCAAATTATAGTTCTTCAGGTTGGTGTCCAAAGTTCTGCTAGATCAGCACCATGGACAGAGGGATGGTGACCAGACCAGCTCTGAGGCCACCAATAAAATGTGGTAAGACTTCCTAAAATAAGAAACACTGGGGTGCATGCTTTTCTTAGAATCACGATAAGAGAGTGTCTGAGTCTGAATGTGCTCATGTTCTGAGAAAATAACTACTCCCCTACAGTGTCTCAAAGTCTTTATAACAATCCGCTCTGCTCCCAAGGCAAGAACTCTCACATTGGCCTAAAACAAGCACCTAATTACCAAATGTCATCATTCTTTTCACTTACCCAGCTTCTAGAATTCTTTTCTCCTTTGTAAACCACCCTTCAAAAGAAGGTGCACTTTGGGAGGATTTATGAAGATCCTAAAATTATCTTTATTTTTCATTTATTTACTTGCAAGCAGAGATGTCCAGAAGAAAGACAGAGAGAACAGGTATGCCAGGGCCTCCAGCCACTTAGAAATGGACTCCAGATGCATGTGACACTTTGTGCATTTGGCTTTATGTGAGTACTAAGGAATCGAACTCAGGTCATTAGGCTTTGCAGACACCTTAAACACTAAGCCTTTTCTCCAGCCCTGAAATTGCTTTCTGTTTTGTTTTGTTTTTTGAGGTGGGGTCTCGCTCTAGCTCAGACTGACCTGGAATTCACTATGTACTCTCAGGGTGGCCTCAAATTCATGGCGATCCTCTTACCTCTGCCTGCCAAGTGCTGGGATTAGAGGCGTGTGCCACCACGCCCAGCTTTGAAATTACATTTTAATCAAGAGTCCCTGAATTCCAGCAATGCATTCTGATGTTACAATAGTACAATCAGATGCTCAGGATTTGCTTCAAAATAATCCAGGATTTGTGGGGAGGAGTGATATAGGGAAAACAAGATCAACCATGAAATTTTAATGATTAAAGCTAGCAGTCAAGGGCTGGAGAGATGACTTATCAGTTAAGGCCCTTTGTCTGCAAAGCCTAAGGACTCATGTTCAATTCTTCAGGTCCCAAGTAAGCCAGATGCATAATGATGCAAGCGTGCAAGGTTGCACGTGTGCACAAGGGGGCGCACGTATCTGGAGATCAACTGCAGTAGCTGGAGGCCCTGGAATGCCAATACTCACTTCCTCTCTCTCCTCTCTCTCTCTCTCTCTCTCTCTCACACACACACACACACACACACACACATACACACACACACACACATGCACGCACACACAAAAGAAGGCAGTCTGTTGGGCTTGCCTCAAAATAATAAGTAATAAAAGCTAGCAGTAAGGAACATGAGCCAATGCTGCTTTTATGCTGGAAACTTCCAATTAAACATATTTGTGGATATGGGTATGTGCTCTTGAGAGGCTATTTCCACAGCCTTTATAAGCCCACACCTAAGAGAAAATGAAAACCAAGTCTGAGTGTCTTCTGCTCCAGGCAGAACTTTAAGGACGGTAGGCTATAACTTCCCCAGGCAGACCTGAGATTTTTCTTGCTTTAGTCTACAACATGGGATATAAAGTTCAAATGACCAAGGATGATTATTTTCTTCTAAAACAAGACGTCTCTGGAGAGCAACGTTTTTTGTTTTTTGGTTTTTGGTTTTTTTTGGTTTTTCTAGGTAGGGTCTCTAGCCCAGGCTGACCTGGAATTCACCTTGCAGTCTCAGTGTGGCCTTGAACTCTCAGCAGTCCTCCTACTACCTCCTGAGTGCTGGGATTAAAGGCATGTTGCCACCATGCCCAGTTCCAGAGAAACTGCTTAATCAAAAACAAATAAAACCTTTCCATGTAGACTCTCTCCCCTTCCCCAAGAAGCAGCTAGGAACAGCCCAGTGTTGAAGGGCTGGGCCTCAGAGTATAGGCTGCCTGCTGGTGAGTTTAAGCTCAATTCACTCAAGTTTTAGGTCATAACCAAAACGACCACCAAAAAAATTCCTTAAATATAAAATAGGGTTGATAAGTGGAGAAAACCAAGATATAATACAAAGTACATTGGGGTGGAAAGAGAGAAACTAAATAAAAAAGTACGAAAGGAAGAAGCACCCAAGTATTTCTCTGGGACACGTGCTGGAGGCTAGAGGAGAAAAAATAAGAAAATAAGTGCAGAGCTGCTTCAATAAACAGATGATTTGCCTACCATGTGTGAGGTAGCATTCTAAGCTCTTGCACAGTGGTTTAAAAAAATCTCCACCATCAGGGAAATGCAAATTAAAACTACTTTGAGATTCCATATCACTCCTGTCAGAGTGGCTACCATCAAGAAAACAAATGACAGGGGCTGGAGAGATGGTTTAGCGGTTAAGGTGCTTGCCTGCAAAGCCGAAGGACTCGGGTTCAATTCTCCAGGACCCACATAAGCCAGATGAACAAGCTGGCATGTGCGTCTGGAGTTCGTTTGCAGTGGCTGGAAGCCCTGGCCCTCCAATTCACTTTCTCTACCCCTCTCTCTCTCTCTCTCTCTCTCTCTCTCTCTCTCTCTCTCTGTGTGTGTGTGTGTGTGTGTGTGTGTGTGTGTGTGTGTGTGTGTGTCTCAAATAAATAAAAATAAAGAAAAGAAAAAAAGAAAAAGAAAACAAATGACAATAAATGCTGGTAACGATGTAGAAAAAGAGGAACCCTTCTACACTGTTGGTTGGGAATGCAATCTGGTACAGCCATTGTGGAAATCAGTGTGGAGGTTCCTGAGACAGCTCAAAGTAGATTTACCATATGACCCAACTATACCACTCCTAGGCATATATCCTAAGAACTCTTCTCACTATCTTAGAGATAACTTGAACAAACACGTTCATTGCCACTCTATTCACAATAGCTAGGAAACAGAACCAGCCTAGATGTCCCTCAACTGATGAATGGATAATGAAGATATGGTACATTTATACAATGAAGTTCTATTCAGCAGTAAAGAAAAATGAACTTATGAAGCTTGCAGGAAAATTTGTGGATCTGGAAAGGATTATTATGCTTGGTGAGGTAACCCAGGCCCAGAAAGCCAAACATTGCATGTTCTTGCACATATGCGGATCCTAGCTACAAATTTTTGGGCTTCTGTGTGAGTTAGAATAAAACTCAGTAGCAGAGGCCAGTAAGCTAAAAAGGGAATATAAAGGGAATAGAAAGGGAGGGACTTAAGAGGATGGTATTGTATATACGTAAGCAGAAGAACAGATTGCTAGGGGTGGGAAGGCCTAAGTGAGGTCAGGAGAAGAGATTGAGTAAAGGAAAGGTGGGAGTGGACTAATTAAAATCTAAAAGGGTATGAATAAGTTATATGGAAACCTACATTTTGGACAATGGCACACCCACAAGCCATAGATTGTTACTAGAAAATTTTCAGTGCCAGGGATGGGATACCTTCCAGTGAGTTGTTGGCCAGGGAGGTCCCTGATGCCCCCAAAACATTACAGGCCATTGCTGTTTTGGTTTCCCACAAGGAATAGATGGTAAGACCCTACTACTGAAGACTCCACGTATTTGGACTGCAAGGTCACTGAAAAATCCTGCTGGAGCTGAGCTGAAAACCTCCCCTGTGTAGACCAGCTGACAGAAAGCTGGAAAAAGCTATGCTGCATGTAGTTCCATGGGAGAGAGAGAAATCGCCAGTGGTGATAGAGTACAGTCCACACTGCAAGCCTTAAATTTGGCCAGCCAGGCCAAGTGAGCCAATGGATACAATAGTGGTATGTCTCTTATGGGGGAAACCAACCACCCTCAAATTGGACTGAAGGCCCACTCCATGGGAGGGAATGCATGCCTGATATTGAAAACCTATGAAGGGGGAAGCCATGGGCCCTAAGAGTGTAACAACTGCTGGTGTCTGCCTAAAGGTATATACTATGCTCATCAAACTGCATAGTAACCACTTCTCTTAGTGTTCTTACCCATATATTTATGCTACTCTCACCTTTGGTTAGAGAAGCTTCTCTTTTCAGATGGCAGTGACTTTGGGATGACTCACAAGGCACCATAGTGCTGAGAAGTAACAGAGGAGTGCTCAGCCCTGAAACATCTCTATCAAAACTTTCAAGGCTCAGGGTCCATTGTGGAAGAGGTGGCAGAAAGAATGTAAGAGCCAAAGGAAGGGTAGGACTCCTTACAGTGTGCTTCTCCAGACACCAAATGGCCTGGATATCCATGACCTCACAGTGCCTGACAATACCTACACAAGACCATCATAATAACAGGAAAAAATGATGGCATTTAAATAAAAGAGAGTGATTGAGAGGGGGAAGGGTTATGAGAGAGAGTGGAGTTGCAAAGGGGAAAGTGAGGGGAGGCAATTACCATGGCTTATTGTCTATGATGGTGGAAGTTGTCAACAAAAAAGGAAAGAAAAAAATAAAAAGAAAAATCTCCAGACAAGCATGGTAGTACATCTGTAATTTCAGCAGATGAAGGCATGGAGGTCACAAATTCAAGGCCAGCCTGGTCTGTATAGCAACACCCTGTCTCAAAACAAAAGTTCTATTTCATGTTTTATTAACATTCTAGTAAGGAAAAACAAATGTATCTTCCAATCATTGAAAAGTGTTATTAGGGGCTGGAGGGATGGCTTAGCAGTTAAGACATTTGCCAACAAAGCTAAAGGACCCAGGTTCGATTCCCCAGGACCCATGTTATCCAGATGCACAAGGGGGTAAACGCATCTGGAGTTTGTTTGCAGTGACTGGAGGCCCTGGCATGCCCATTCTCTCTCTCTCTCTCTCTCTCTGTCAAATAAATAAATAAAAATGTCTTAAAAGTGTTATTAGGGCTGGAGAGATGGCTTAGTGGTTAAGGCACGTGCCTGTAAAGCCTAAGGTCCCATGTTCTACTCTCCAGGTCCCACGTAAGCACAAGGTGATGCAAGCATACAAGGTCGCACATGTGCCCACTAGGTGGCACAAGTGTCTGGAGTTCGATTAAAGTGGCTGGAGGCCCTGGTGTTATTATTTCACCTGACAGTTGTTAGCCAACTTCTTTTAAACAATCTGATCCAAGGCTGCAGAGATTGCTCAGTGGTTAAGGTGCTTGCCTGCAAACTAATTACCTGATTTTGATTCCCCAATACAATTCAATGTGCCAGATGCACAAGTGGCACATGTATCTGGAGCTCATTTGCAGTGACTAGAGGCCCTGGCACGCCCATTCTCTCCCTCTCCCTCTCTCCCTCTCTCTCTCCTTGCAAATAAAATAAAATGAAAAAAATTTAATTTGATCTGGCAAGGCTTGGCCTATTTTCCCGCCTGGAAACAAGAGACTAGTGCTTACAGCTGCTTCCTTCAGATAGGAAATGACTTCCAGTTCAGTCTCCACCAGTCCCTAATTATTTTTTTGTTTGTTGTTGTTTCGGTTTTTGTTGTCTGTTGTTTTTAGAGACAGGATTTCACATGACCCATGCTGGCCTCTAACTTACTATGTAGCTAAGAATAATCTTCAATTCTTGATTCTCCTGCCTTCACTCTCTCTCAAATGCCACAATGCAAAGCTGCTAATGTCTTATATTCTTTGTGTTGCACTCAGTTCAGGTTCGCTGAGCCCTATGAAACTTTGATACACCTGGTGGTAAATACCAAATGTCCCAAAGGAGTCTCTCAGACCCTTTGAACTTCAACTTAATGGTGCTCTGGGCCTCTGAGGTGCTGGTATTAGTCAAATTATAACTACGGCTTTAAGAAATTAGTTACTGAGCTGCGGTGAGAACAAGAAGTTCTGTTTTGCTCACTAACGGATGCTAAGATCCTAAAACATCTATCACCTGTAACAAAGTATGTACTCAATAAACATGGGGTGGGTGGGAGGAAGGAGAGGTAGGTTCTGGGACATCCTACTATGATTTTGCAGAACTTGAGAACAGCACTGGAAGAGAATCTGGGCCTGGAAGTCTCAAAGATTCCTTTTGATGATGCTTGGCCACACATACCTTTACCTAGGCAGTAAGAAATCCCCAAAAAGTAAAGGTGACCTCTCATGTCCGTCCAGGAATGGACGGGGCCATCTACACGCCCTTCCCAGGGAGGAGCGCTAAGCCTTGTTCTCTAGCAGGGATTGGACCAAAGCTCCAGTCAAGGATCCCAGACAGCAGGACGCCACCAAATCTGAGACCCCAGGCTAAGGCCACAATCCCTCCGCAAAGGAGTCCCCGCCCCGTCATCCCCGTTCCCAACTGAGAGGACTGCGCGCCGCCCCAGTGACGTCTCCCCTCCAGGCAGGACTAGCACTCGTCCCCAAGGCCCCACGGCGCGGCGCGTTCTCGCGAGAGTCCAGCTTGCAGCCCCTTCCCCCAGCCCCTCGCCCGCGAGGCGGCCCCCGCGGCGCGCGGGCACGGGCGGCGCATGCGCGGCCGCGGCTCCCAGCGCCCCCCGCGCTCTCGGCGGGCCGAGCTGACAGACGAGGCCCAGGGCCGGCCGGTCGCCGCCTCCCGCGAGGCCTGGCCGCGCCCCGCAGGCCCTCGGGGTTTTACTCCTCGGGGTGGGGGTGGAGCCGCGGACCCACTGGGCGGCGTGTGCTCGACGTGCGGAGGTTTCCCACGGGCGCCGCCGTGAGCCCGGAGGAGCTTCGGCGTTGGTGTGGGACCCTCGGGCCCCCACTGGACACCTGCAGCGGCCCGGTGACCCAAGCGGGAACCCGGGGCTGGGCGGGACCTGCCCGTCCGGTTCCACTCATAGTCGAGGCCTCGCCTCCGGGAGCTCGACCTGGAGAGCTGACACACCCCCTCCTGCCCGGCAGCCCCGCGCCCCCTCCGCGGCTCTGCACTGACGCTCTCGTCTTGCGGACACGTCTCGTTCGGCAGAGGCCGGGCTTGGCGACCTTAGGGTCCACGTTCCCCCTTGCAGGAGCCTAGACTAGGTTTGCTTAATCAGTTCCCTCGTTCCTGCCGACACTGCCTGGTTTGCCCCTCACCTTTCCCAGACCTCCAGGAACATTAACGGGGGGGGGGGGGGCTCTCGGAGGCTTCCTTCCGGTTGGAGCTAGACGTGTTGAGCCTGGTTGGATCATGGCTACAGCCCTGGACCCTCGGGTCGACGTCCCCCTGGAAGTTGAGGAGTGCCTCATCATGAAGGTGGAGAAGGACTCCGAGTGGGCATCGGAGCCCGTGCACGGAGGACCCGACAGCACTGAGTGTGAGTCCTTTCGCAGGTGCTTCAGACAGTTCTGTTACGAGGACGTGACGGGGCCCCACGAAGCTTTCAGTAAACTCTGGGAGCTTTGCTGCCGGTGGCTGAAGCCAGAGACGCGTTCCAAGGAGCAGATCCTTGAGCTGTTGGTGATTGAACAGTTTCTCACCATTTTGCCGGAGAAGATTCAGGTTTGGGCGCAGAAGCAGTGTCCCGAAAGTGGAGAGGAAGCAGTGGCTCTGGTGGTCCATTTGGAGAAAGAGACCAGGAGACTGAGACAGCAGGTGAGACAGGATTTTCCAAAGCTTTTTGTACTTGAGAATGATAGTGGGAAAGGCAGGTGGGCAGGGCTGCGTTGCAGGAACAAGTGCTTATTGTGGAAAGATAAAAGAGTACTAGTAAAAGATTTTTAAAGCTAATCCATGTCAAAGCAGATTTGAATTTCATATTAAGTAGAAAAAAGGTTGGAACTATTATTTTGCAAATGAAACTAATATTTTGACCCCACATATAGGTTTTAATCTTTGGTATGTTGTTTCAACAAAATTATATAGAGAACAATAATTAATGTTTCACAGGGTTTGTCTTAGGGAAAAGGTCATCAGTTACCCCAGAATCCTCTCTTAATTTTTTTTTTTTTTCAAGGTAGGGTTTCACTGTAGTCCAGGCTGACCTAGAATTCACTCGGTATTCTCAGGGTGGCCTCGAACTCACGGCAATCCTCCTACCTCTGCCTCCCGAGTGCTGGGATTAAAGGCGTGTGCCACCACACCTGGCTAAATCTTTTAAAGTTCCTATCACTGTTTTGTTAGGTCCTTAACACTCCAGGCCACTGTGCTGCCAGATCTTAATTTCTTAGTGTCGTTGCATGCTGGTGTAGTTGTTTTACAATACCCTTTCACTGACCTTATGAAATCCCACAGCATTTGCCAGGTGTGCAATTTCATTTTGCATAAGATTGTATTTTCTAAGTTTGTAGTTCCTTGGAGAATGTATGTGTGTTCTGATGACTTGTCTGTGAACCTAGTAGATATGAAGTCTGAATGTCTGTTCTAAAAAAAGATATTCACTTCCGACATTACCCCCTCCACTAGCAATAAAGAACACCCTCCTGGCCTGGTGTGGTGGCCCACACCTTTAATCCCAGCAGAGGTAGGAGGAAGGCTGAGAATTCAAGGACACCCTGAGACTCCATAATGAATTCCAGGTCAGCCTGAGCTAGAGTGAGACCCTACCTCAAAAAAAAAAAAAAAAAAAGAAATACACCTTTCTATTGTTGCCTTAGGCACAAACTGATGGACTGATGCACAGTCCATTGAGAAAGGGATGAAATTTAACTCCCTTCTCACATCATTTGTCCCTTAATATCTTTAGTGGGGAAATGTAGTCCTAAGTTGCACCTGTTTTCTTCCCACCTTCCATTATGATATTGACTTCATTTTGCAGATCAGCAGTCCTGTACATTCAGAGAAACAAGCTCCACCTGGAACTGCATGGGAAGTTGCTGACTTTGAACCAGAGCAGGTGGAGACCCAGTGCAGGGTCATTTCTCAGAAAGAAGCCACAAGCCTCCACTCAGGACACCAGGAGCAGCTGAACCGAAAAAGAGAACATCGACCCTTCCCCAAGAATGGTAAAAAGGACTCAAAGTATGCCCAATGTAGAGACCATGTAGATTCACCTTGTATCCCTAATATTGTGGCTTGCTCAGTGTAGGGTCCTGTCAATGCCCACTTGAAAATAAATTATTTAGGGCTGGAGAGATTGCTTAGTGGTTAACGTGCTTGCCTGAAAAGCCAAAGGACCCTTGTTCAATTCCCCAGGTCCCATGTAAACCAGATGCACAAGGGAGCGCATGCGTCTAGAGTTCGTTTGCATGGCAGGATGTCCTGGTGTGCCCATTCTCCCCCCCCCCCCCATCTGCCTCTTCCTCTCTCAAATAAATAAATAAATACATATATTTTTTTAAATATTTTTTAAAAAGAAAATAAATTATTTAGACAGAAAGACTGTGTCCACTTCAAGATCTGGAAATGTGTGCAACCCAAGTGAAAGGGATCTTAAAGATGGGAAATAAGGAAACTTATATTACCCACCCAGCCTTGAGTCTTGTTTGAAAATCTCCATTCTACATTCAGCTTGTGTCTTCACTCATGCCATGTATGTAGATGTTCTTGACTGGTTATAAACAACTTGAAAACCGTTTGGAAAGGGAGACAATGCTTATATTCCAAAATTGATTCACAAGTTAAGGCATCTCAGAATTGCATGTGAGAGAGATGACAGCAGGACTTCCCTGAGAAGGGACACCAACATCTAGACATGGATGAAACAAGTCAAGTTCATGGAATGAGTCTTCTGTTCTTCCCAGCCTAGCTTTCTCCTGTCTCCTGAAGTACAGTTTCAGCTCAAGTTGACAGGAGTGGAAGGAGTACTGGGCCTATAGTCAAAAGACTCTGCTTCTATCCTTAGAAACCTTCTTTCAGAAGCCCCTACTTTCTGTCTGATCTTGGGCAAGTAATATGAAAAGAACTATTACTGTTGAGATGTCAAGAGCTTAGTCTGGAAGAGGCAGGCAGGTGGGGATGCAGAGACTGGGAATCCCTGAGGCTTGCTGCCTAGGGGGCTTAGCTCCAGGTTCAGTGAGACCCTGCTCCAAGAATAAGTTGGAGAGCAAGTGAGAAAGACACACCCTATGTTGAAGTCTGCCCTCCACATGCACACAAACATATATGTAACATACATACCCCTATAGCATGTGCATACACACGCCCATACACGTGCAATCAATTAATAAATAAATGTTAGTTTCCCTTACTAATGGCAGACTTATTTTGTTGTTTATTTTCATGCACGCGTGTGTATATAGTCACACCAGGGCCTGTTGCCATTGCAAACAAACACCAGATGTTGTACCAGTTTTTGTATCTGGCTTACATGGGTAGCTGGGAAACAGAACCTGGGGCAGCAGGCTTTGCAAGCAAGCATCTTTAACTGCTTAGCCAATTATAAGCCCCCAGAATTATTTTTAAACTTCTCTCTCTCTGACTCACAAGCTTTCACCAAGAGGTAAGATTCATGATGATCATACTCATTTTCATACCCTGCCCAAACAATAGAATGTGCTGCAAGTATTAGTGAATTCTGAATTGTCCAGAATGTTCATTAAAATCAAAGTTCCTTTGATTACATGCATTGTGATGGCTCCAGCTGATAAGCTTAATTTCACAAACACCTACTTACAGAGTTTCTAGACTTTGCCATCCAGCATGATGGTGTTCCAAAAGTAGAAGTTTATTCTGTTGAAGTACTGACTGGGATGTAGAGGACAGAAATTTGAGAGTACACATATTTATATTAAAGATTAATTCTAGGGGCTGGAGAGATGGCTTAGCAGACCCCCAGTTCAAGGCTCGACTCCCCAGTACCCACGTAAGTCAGATGCACAAGGTAGCGTATACATCTGGAGTTCGTTTGCAGTGGCTGGAGGCCCTGGTGCGCCCATTATCTCCCTCTCCCTCTCTCTCTCTCTCTCGCTCGCTCTCGCTCTCAAATAAATAAATAATTTTTAAAGATTAATTCTAAACTATACATTATTTCAGTCATATCCTTTTCAGGGAATGTAATACACTTCTATGGAAATGACTTCACTTGCTTCTGTAAAAGTACTAAAGCAAAAATAGTTACTCTTGACATTTTGGAAGAAATTGGACTAGCATTGCTGTATAAAAAGGTGATCTCCCTTCTACTGTGGGAGGGTTACTGTTTGTCTACTGTGTCTGTTACTGTGTTTGTGTTTGCAGAGTTGCTGAGGACACTATTCATAGGGCCTTGACTTATGATAGATCAGAACCTGGCAACTTACACACCAAATCAGGATTTTTTTCATTTCACCTGTAGAGTGTGTTGGGGGTATTGTGTTTGCTTTTTGTTCTCAAGTTTAAGATTTGAGATTTCATAAAGGTCCAGATTTTTCCTCTTGAAAAAGTCAGAGGCTGTCCTAGAGCCAACCTCACACTGAAGCACCAGCTAAGCTGTGCCCTCCCAATGAGACATGTGCTCTTAACTTCCCACAGCTCCAGGCAGCCCCTCTCATGCACTGTACTTTCTTATTCCCTGGAAGCACTTGTGTTAAAATGTTAAAGCGTGAGCTTTAGATTCAGGCAAATCCAGGCATTGCTCTGAACACACTGAAAAAGTGATCAGTTTATAATCTTAGGTTTTAATACTCATTTTGTTTTATATATTTTTTAAATATTTATTTGCAAGGAGGGGGGAATGGGCATGGCAGGGCTTCCTGCCAATGCAGACTAACTCCAGACATGTGCCACTTTGTGTATCAGGCTTTACAAGGATACTGAGGAATTGAACCTGGGCTTTGCTAGTAAGCGCCTTTAACCCCTGAGCCATCTCTCCAGCCCACTACACATTTTTGTTTGTTTGTTTCAAGGTAGGGTCTCTCTAGCCCAGTCTGACCTGGAATTCATTATGTAGTCTCAGGGTAGCCTTGAACTCATGCTCCTCCCTCTGCCTCCCGAGTGCTGAAATTAAAGGCATGAGCCACCACGTCTGGCTTCCACTACACATTTCTTAAAAGGAAAAGAAACATGAATTAAAGGACCAAAGCCTGTAATCCTTATTGTTTCCTCTCTTTTTATAGCTAGCTCTTCTCTCTGGGTTCCATTCCCTGCTGATGAGTGGAACATCACAGATCAGGAGGTGACAGCCACACATCTTCCTGATGGCTCCCAGGTAATTGTAACAGTCCTCCATAGCCATCCTTTCTAGTGCTTTTACTTCCCTCAGATTTTTATACTCCTTCCAAGAGTTTTGTTTTGTCTTGGTTTGGTTTTTTTTACTTTCTTTTCCAGAAAAGATTGGAGTCTGTCTACTAAATAGTGGAACTCCTTGCTGCATCATCTCTTACATTATCTCTTCCTAACACTTGTATCATCTGCTCAGTGTGGCATGTGGTGCATACTTTTCTCCTTAACTTGATTCTTCTTTAGGGCCTTTTGCTGCTTCACCCGGGGTGGTTCACCCTTTGAAGACCCATGCAGTTGTTTTGTAGTCACTGGTGTTAGTGTTGTTACAGGAACCAGTGAAAGATGTCCACACAATGAGAAGGTTTTCCTATAGAAAGACTTTGCATCAGATTCCTACTCAAGGAGACCCCTACCAAGAAATCAGGAAGGAGAGTGCTGGGAACATGGTCTCCCTGGGTAAGGATTCTTTTCCTTTACAAATAATAGACTCAAGGATTTCTTATATATTTGCTCCTACTGGTCAGAAGGTAATTGTAATGTTATTGCCTAAAGGCTCTCCGTGAGCTGACTAATGTAGTTGCTTCTGTGTTTTCTCTTACCTCACCCATCCAGTCTTGTTTTGTTTTCATTCTGTTTTCTTTTTATTTTAATTTTGATTTTTTGAAGTATGGTCTCACTCTAGCTCAGGCTAGAATTCACTATGTCTCAGGCTGGCCTTGAACTCACAGTGATCCTCCTACCTCAGCTTTCCAAGTGCTGGTGGGATCAGGCATGAGGCATCACTCCTGACTTAAATATACATTATTTATTTATTTATTTATTTATAAGGAAGAAATAGACAGAGAATAGGTGCAACTGGGCCTGGACCCTAGAGTGAGAACCTACCTAGAAAAAAAAAAGCAACTAAAAATTCATTTCCTTAATGGTAGTAGCTATATTGCCATATTGAATGGCTTAGTCATCAAACATTCCCATTATCACAGAGTTCAGTGGACAATGCTAAATTAGCTTATAGAGATTATAAAATGAGCCATAGCAGGAATGAATAAAGGGAAATCAACAATGGTCTACTGTTAAAAAGCAGTTAAAGCACTTGAAAAAATGACCAATTTAAAATGTCACACCAGTAAAAAAGCACTCTGAAAAATAGCAGGCATTCTCGCCATCTGCCCAGTTGTGCATACAATAAATGTATCATTCTATTTCCTAAGATCACACAACATCCAGGCCTAGTAAACTGTTGAATCAGTCCTTAGTAAAGTCTGCCACCAGTGGAGAGGGACCATACTCTGAGGATTCAAATTCAGCCTAACTCCTTTATGTGCAATTTCATATGGAAAGATCCAAGCCCAGAAACACCTGCCCCAATCTTTTATTGTAGATTGTAAACTAATGGCTTATTGCTGAGTCTATATTGATACTTTGAACTACACAGTGTTTTCATTTATAATTAGTTTATAAATCTGGATTTCTAATATGTCTTATAAAATCAGACTCCAGACACTATAGGCCCACCTTCCTACATGGTAGACAGTCCTTGGCCAGAGCTGAATAAAGAGCTCAGCTACCATAGTTCTGCTCTAGTTACTCACTGTTTCACCTCTCTAGACCCTCTGGGTACTTGAGCTTGCCTTGTCCCCACACCTACTTCTCTCATGTAAAAAAATAAAGAGTGGGGCTGGAGAAATGGCTTAGCAGTTAAGCGCTTGCCTGTGAAGCCTAAGGACCCCGGTTCAAGGCTGGATTCCCCAGAACCCACGTTAGCCAGATGCACAAGGGGGCGCATGCATCTGGAGTTTGTTTGCAGTGGCTGGAGGCCCTGGTGCACCCATTCTCTCTCTCTATCTGCCCCCCCCCCTCTCTCTCTCTCGCTCTCGCTCTCAAATAAATAAATAAATTTTTTTTTAAAAAAAAGAGTGGGCTGGAGAAATGGCTTAGCAGTTAAGCACTTGCCTGTGAAGCCTAAGGACCCCTGTTTGAGGCTCAATTCCCCAGGACCCACGTTAGCCAGATGCACAAGGGAGCGCACGCATCAGGAGTTCATTTACAATGGCTGGAGGCCCTGGTGTACCCATTCTCTCTCTCTATCCGCCTCTTTGTCTGTCTGTCACTTTCAAATAAATAAATAAAAATAAACAAAAGCATTTCAAAAAAAATAAAGAGTAAGTTTCCATCCTTGGGGCTCTTTAGGATGGATTTGATTTGATGTTGCTTCTGTAGGAGAATTCAGTAAATTTTGTATACATGTTATGTGGAAATTAAAATTAAATTTTATTGCATACCTACTGGACACCAGATACTATACAGAGGACTATACACTAAATTTTTCCTGCACCTCTTTAGGTAGATGATGTTATTTCTCAGGATATAAAGAGATTAGAAAACTTCCCCTGGTCAAAAAGTAAGGTAAGCAGTGTGGCTAGAATTTAGATGTTGATCTCAATGTTGTAGATTAGCATACTCACAATTTGCTTCATGTTCTTAAAGTTTTTTTTTTCTATTAATGTTACCAGAATGTTTTCAGAAGTTTTGGGGTTTGTTTTAGGGCTTTGTTAATGAAATATTCATAAAAAGTATATCTTGAGCCAGGCATGGTTGGATACACCTTTAATCCCAGCACTCGGGAGGCAGAGAGGAGGATTGCCATGAGTTCAAGGCCACCCTGAGAATACCGAGTGAATTCCAGGTCAGCCTAGGCTACAGTGAGACCCTACCTCAAAAAAAAAAGAAAATGTGAAACCACCAGTTGTTTTTCCCCTACATATGATAGCAAGTAGATTTTAATCTCTGGAGGAAAAGGTCTTTGATATATCTCAGACTATGAAGTTAAGTTTCACATCATTTCTACCCTACCCTTAACCTCCTTTTAAGCAATTAAATATTGCCACGATTGAGTTAATACATTCTTCATCTCATATACGAAGGGGGGGACACTTTACATATATGCTTAAGCAAGTTCCAAGTGTACAATACAATATTAAAAGTACATTCATCCTGTTGTATGTTAGATCCCTAGAACATATTCTACTTATAACTGGAACTTGTACCTTTGACCAACATCTCTCCATCTTCCCCACCCTAAAGCCTCTGGCAACCATTGTTATATTCTCTTTATAAGTTAAAACATTTTAACTTCTATGTATAACTCAATCATGATGTTTTGTTTTCTACTTCCTGGTTTATCTCACTGGTATAATGCCCTCTGTTTTCATCCAGGGTATCTCAAGCAGCAGTATTTATTTTTCTATAGCTGAATAATATTCTATGTTATAGGTAATCTTTCCATATTTCACATTTTCTTTATTCTGCTATGGTTACATACTTGATTTGCTTCCATATCTTAGATATTGTGAATAATGCTACCATGAACATGAGAGTGCTAATACCTTAAGATACTGACTTAGTTTCCTTCAGAAAGTATATATATTGTACCATTTCACTTTTCCGTACGTGATGTGCAAGGAGGGTTCCCTTTTCTCCACATCCTCACCAGCACAATTACCTTTATCTTCTTTTTTAATGCTTTACAGAGAGCGAGAGAGAGAAAGAGGCAGATAGGAAGAGAATGGGTACAACTGGGCTTTAACCACCGTAAATGAACTCCAGATGCATGTGCCACCAACTTACATGGGTCCTGGGGAATCGAACCTTTGAATTTGCAGGCAAGCTCCTTAACTGCTTAGCCATCTCTCCAGCCCTATTTTTATTTTCGCAATGGTAACTGTCCTAACAGATAAGAGGTAATTTCTCATTGTGGTTTTGATTGGCTTTTCCCAGCTGATTGGTGATGTTGAGTACCTATTCATGAACTTGTTAGCCATTTGCACACCTTGTCAAATCAGTTTCTTTACCCATTTTTATCAGATTTTTTTTTTTGCTGTTAAGTTGTATGATTCCTTGTTTATTTTAAAGATTTTGACTTCTTATCAAATATATATGGTTTGCTCATATTTTCTCTTATACTAAAGAATGTTTCTTCATTTGGTGATTATTTTCTTTGCTGTAAAGAAGCTTTTATTGGGCTAGAGAGATGGGTTGGTGCTTTTTAAGGTGCTTGCCTGTGAAGCCTAAAGGTCCAGGTCCCATGTAAGCCAAATGCAGAAGGTGGCACATGCATCTGGAGTTCATTTGCAGTGGCTAGAGGCCCTGGCGCACCCATTCTCTCCCTCTCTCTCTCTCTCTAATAAATAAATAAAAATAATTTTTTTAATTTTAAAAAAGAAGCTTTTATTGCCTGTACTTTGGGTGTTAAACATCCAAAAACATTTCCAGACCACTGTCAGGTGACTTGCCCTATGCTTCTCTCTAAGGATTTTATGGTTTCAGGTCTTTGATACATTTTATTTTTGTGGATATTATAGGATAACAGTCCAGTTTTACTCTTTTGCAAGCAGATATTCAGTTTTCTCAACTCTTGTCAAAGATGGTTTGAGGGATGGAGATGGCTTAGCAGTTAAAGGTGCTACTTTGCAATACCTGACAGTCTGGGTTAGATTCCCCATAGTATCCACATAAAGCTGGATGCACAAAGTGTTACATATGTCTGGAGTTCATTTGTAGTGGCAGGATGCCCTGGCATGGACATTCTCTTTCTTTCTCTCTCTCTGTCTCTGTCTCTGTCTCTTCCTTCTCTTCTCTCCCTCCTTTCTCCCTCTCCATTTCTCTCTCAAATTAATAAATTTTTTAAAAGATTATTTGATTGCATATGGATGGATTTGTTTCTGAGCTATGTATTCAGTTTCACTTTCACTGTTTTTATGTCAGTGATATACTGTGACTAATATAGCTTGAAATATAATCTGATAAAATGTTTTGCTTCTCTGAAAGCCCCAAGGAAGGATATAGAAGCACATAAACATTTAATAAGAAACAAATTCTAAACCAGATGTCGTGGCTCAGACCTGCATTCCCAGCACTTGCAAGCTGAGGCAGGAAGATTGCTGCAAGTTATCAGCCAACTGAGGCTATGTAGTGAAACTCTGTCTCATGAAATAAATCCATGGTAAAAGAATAAGAAGAAACAAATACTGAGCACTAAGGGCTAGGAATGAAGCTCAGTTGGTAGAGTACTTGCCTAACATGCATGAGTCCCTGGGTTGGATTCCCAGCACCACATAAATTGAACATGGTGGAGTATGCTTGTAATCCCAGCAAAAAAAGCAGGATGTTCAAAGCCAGTCTCAACTACATATACTGAATCTTATGCAATGTAACTACTGAAGGGAGTCAGAGGTAAATATATATATAATTTCTTACCTTTAAGGGGATTCCTGAAAGACCTAGCTAAAAAGAAGTAATACAGGCATGAGAGAAATGTCAGCATTAGTAAATGTTTGTGTCAAAGAAGTCATGTAAGTTAATAACTGCCATGCATTGTCGTGGCTGAGGAAAACTTTGATGTAAACAAGTGATTCAGGAGAGCATGTTTCAGCAAGAGTCTAAGGCATGCAGTGATGACCTCTGTGCCCACCATGAAATATATTTCTCTTACTGTAGGAGACACGGTGTCCTCATCTAACAAGACAGCCCAGTTGGAGCCAAGAAAGGAGCCATGGACTGTAGGTCTCTGCTCCTCAAATAAGAGAAATATCCTCCGAAACAACTACGTCACAGAGAAGTCAGTGCATGCTATTCAGATCCCTACAAGACATGCAGGAAAAGCATGGCGAGAGCAACAGTGGGGCTTAGAAGATGAAAAAATAGCAGGCGTGCACTGGAGCTATGAGGAAACTAAAACGTTTCTTGCAATTCTCAAGGAGTCTCGCTTTTATGAAACACTTCAGGCTTGTCCCCGAAATAGCCAGGTATATGGTGCTGTGGCTGAATGGTTGCGAGAATGTGGCTTCCTCCGAACCCCTGAGCAATGCCGGACCAAGTTCAAAAGCCTCCAGAAAAGTTACCGAAAAGTGAGAAATGGACACGCGTTAGAACCCTGTGCCTTCTTTGAGGACATGGATGCCTTGTTGAACCCTGCAGCCCATGCTTCATCCACTGATAAGTCAAAGGCCACGATCTCTCTCCCCAGACTAAAGAGAATTTGTATCAGTGCTAAGGAACAGGTTACTTTGGTGGAGGAGGAAGAAGATGCTGAAGAATCTGATGGTGATGAAGTGGGCATTGAGTTTATCCCCAAGTCTGAAATCCGTGGTGCCCCTGTCTTGTTTCAAAACCTGAGTGGTAAGAATTATGCTCTTCTCCTACCCCAGTATAAAAACAGTAGTATGGTCTTGTGGGAACAGGAGCAGATTTGAAAAAATGTGGGGAGACCTGCCACACTCCTGGCTCTTTCTACTGTGATGTGACCCCCATAGCTGAAAGGGCACTCAAATATCTGTTGCTGTCCTCAGTGCAGTCTCAGTAACCACTCTGAGGAGACTGGAGGACTGCTTTTTTTTTTTTTTTTTTTTTGGTTTAGAACAAAGACTGGATTTTGAATATTTGGGACCTTGTGGAAAGAAGGTAAATGGAATTGAAAGGTTCTAAGGGTCTAGAATTTTTTGAAATATGGTATAAAGGAGTCAAGTGTATTAGATGTAATAATTGCAAGATTGCATTATTAGACCATCCAGGAAAGCAATAAAATAGTATGTTGCTAACAATGTAAATGAATAAAAAAATGAAATATAATTTTTTGCATAGTATAAAAGGAAAGAAAACAATACAAAAATAGATGAGTCAAGTAGAAAAGTAACAGTAAGAGGCAGGTGTGATCGCATACCTATAATCTCTGCACTTGGCAAACTAACATGTAAGTATCAAGAGTTTGAGGCTGGCCTGGGCTGCATAGCAAGTTCTAGGCCAGTCTGGGCTATATAACAAGACCCTATCTTTAAAAAAGCCAGAAAGAAAAAAGCCAGGCGTGGTGGTACACACCTTTAATCCCAGCACTTGGGGGCAGAGGTAGGAGGATCACCGTGAGTTTGAGGTCAGCCTGGGCTAGAGTTAGACCCTACCTTGAAAAAAAAAAAAAAATCAAAAGTCAGATGTTATGGTTCAACTCATCCCTTAAAACAGCAGTTGGAAGACTAAGGTAGAATTTCAGTGAATTTAAGGCCAGTCTGGGCTACATAATAAGTTCTAGGTCAGCCTGCACTAGAGTAAGAAAAAAAACAATGGATGTGGTGACACATCCCTTAAATCCCAGCACTTGGGAGGTAGAGATAGGAGGGTCACTGTGAGTTTGAGGCTGACCTGGAACTACAAAATGAGTTAGTTCCAAGTCAGCCTGGACTAGATTGAAACCCTACCTTCAAAAAAGAATGGGTGTGCTGGGTGTGGTGGCACATGCCTTTAATCCCAGCACTTGGGAGGCAGAGGTAGGAGGATTGCTGAGAGTCCGAGGCCACTCTGAGACTATATAGTGAGTTCCAGGTCAGCCTGGACTAGCATGAGACCCTGCCTCGAAAAACCAAAAAAAAAAAAAAAAAAAAAAAGAATGGGGTAGGGGTGGGAATTATGGTTCATTTCTATACTTATGGATACTGTCAATAAAATTTTTTTAAATAACAGTAAAATGATAGTGATAAATCCAAATGTATCATTAATTATAAACTTACAGAACTAAAGATTGACACACATTAACCCAACCTCATGTTGCTTATAGAAGATACAACGTAAATATAAGAACTCGGAGACATTAACAGTAAAAGGAGGTTGGGCTTGGTGCTGTGTATTCCTGTAATCCTAGCATTCAAGACCTGAGAAAGGAGGGTCATGACTTTGAAACAGTTTTTTGGATACACAGCAAGATCTTGTCTTTAAAAAAAAAAAAAAGAGGGGGTCTAGAGAGATGGCTTAGTGGTTAAGGCGCTTGCCTGAGAAGCCCAAGGACCTATACTCAACTCTCCGGGTCCCATTAAGCCAGACACACAAAGTAATGCAAACATGCAAGATCACACATGCACACAAGGTGGCGCACATGTCTGGAGTTTGATTGCAGTGGCTGGAGGCCCTGGTGCACCAATTTGCATACATGCATGTGCATGCTCACATACTCTCTCTCTCATAAGAAAAGGTTAGTCTGGGCTGGAGAGATGGCTTAGTGGTTAAAGTGCTTGCCTACGAAGCCTAAGGACTTATGTTCGACTCTCCAGGTCCCATGTAAGATGCACAGTGGTGCAAGTGCACAGTGTTGCACACGTGTACAAGGCAGCACACACATCTGGAGTTCAATTTCAGTGGCTGGAGGCCCTGGCACACGCCAATTCTCTCTCATTAAAAAAAAAAAAAAAAGCTAGTCTGTTGGGTTTGCATCAAAAAACAGAAAAATAAGAGTGTGAGTGTGTGAGAGAGAGAGAGACACCATGCAAAATAAAGCTAGTGTAGAACATTTGGGAACAGAGACACCCAGAACTAAATGGCCAGTTAATAACTATGTGACAGTAGATATATCATTAAATGTACTGGGCTTCCATTTTCTTATCTGTTATAGATAACAGAGAATACTTCAAAGGTTGTTACGCATGTTCAATGGAATATGCAGATGAAAATACTGTAAAAAAGTTAAATTACGGTATTGTCTCACATCACTGGCATTTGTAATGCCTTTCCTACTCTATTTTATTGAAGAAGATTAATTCCTTGATAGAATGGAAAAATAAATTGGACTAGGAAAGCTGAGAGTATATTCACGATGACATTTGTTTAAAATAAGCAGATTTGCTGAAAGAGTGGGAGGAGGCAAAATATAAATATTCACCAATCTGAAAGCCTTAAACCCAAGTGTAAGTTTCTTGGAGTGGTGTCAAATGTAAAACAACCAGTGTAGACTGAGCATAGGAATAACTTTTACAAAAACACAAAAACAAACTATACTGCACTGTCCTAAAAAGTAGTGTTCTGGCCAGTGTCACACTGATCACACCATCTCTTAAACTAGAGAGTCATAGGTTTTAAGGATTCAGTATTATTGGACATGATTCTGATACTCAGGGAAGATTTAGAAATGATAAGAAATTTACTTGGGGGAGTGTTCCTTTGAGTGTTCTACGTCATTGTTTTTAACAACCTGAAAAAGATACTTCAAGATAGCTAAATCCTTTAGTTTGTCTCCATAGAAATGGCAGATTTGGAACACTACATCTTATTCCTCCAAGTAAACTTTGAAATCAGTTCGTTAATTTCAGTGTAAAAATCCTATTGAGGTTTTGAGTAGATTCATTTGCAAGTATACATCTATACAACTTGATTCTTCCTACCCAGAAACATAGACTCAATTTTCTACTTATTTTATGTCTTTCAACAAAGAATTACAGAGTTTTAAAATACAGATCTTCTGTTTGAAAAGCTTGTTCCTGAGTATATCATATTTCCTACTGCTATTATAATGGGAGTTTTTACTATTACATTTTGTAATATACATAATATAGAGAGAGGCTCCAGACTCCTTTACTTATATCTTTGAACTTTATCCTGCAATGGCAGGTGTGCATTGGGGCTATGAAGAAACCAAGACATTTCTTGATATCCTTCGTGAGACTCGGTTTTATGAAGCACTTCAAGCCTGTCATCGAAAGAGCAAGTTGTATGGGGCTGTGGCTGAACAGCTTAGAAAGTGTGGCTTCCTCCGGACACCAGAACAGTGCCGAACCAAGTTCAAAAGCCTTCAGAAGAGTTACCGCAAAGTAAAGAATGGCCATGTGCTGGAGTCCTGTGCTTTCTATAAGGAGATGGATGCCTTAATTAACTCTCGGCCATCTGCCCTTACCAATGCCCCAAAAGAAATCCCATCACCTTCAAGGCAAGAAAGAGGGCATATTGAGATTGAGCCACAGAAAACTATAATCTGGGAACTTGATGAGACTTCACGGGAGGCAGTAATAGAGGATTCTGGCAGTGAGAGAATAAGTGAGGAGGAAACTATAGATGAGCCACAATTCCAGGGACCAACAGCTCTACTGCAAAGCCAAACTGGTAAGGATCACCAGGGTTTGGGGTCTAAATGAGAAGTGTGGCTTACTGAAGTCGGCACCTCTAGCATGTGACTCATATTTATTCACCCAGCAGGTGTTTGAGTAGCATTTGCTATTGGAGGAATAGGGAAATAGCACTGGGTAAAACAGGTCCTGTTTTCATGGTGCGTCCATTCCAAGGGGGAACTTAGCCTTAGTTTTTGTCTCTATGGGTCAGACAGTGTTTTGTATCTTGCGGATATACGGTAGAAAAGAATTTGGAATTCCACATGAGAAAAAAAACAAAACTTAAATGACAGAGATGTCAATCTCAAATCAGAAACGTGGCTATCTATGGTGTGCTTGTATCTCACCACAAACTCAGACTTAAACTGTGAGACTAAAATTCCATATCTGTCCTTTAGAGATTATCCTAAAGTCTTCTCTCCCAGATTTTTTGTTGTTGTTATTGTTTATTTATTTAAGAGAGACAGACAGAGAGAGAAAGAGGCAGAAAGAGAGAGAGAGAATGGGCGTGCCAGGGCTTCCAGCCACTGCAAACAAACTCCAGATGCATGCGCCCCCTTGTGCATCTGGCTAACATGGGTCCTGGGGAATCAATCCTTGAACTGGGGTCCTTAGGCTTCACAGGCAAGTGCTTAACCACTAAGCCATCTCTCCAGTCCTCTCCTAGCTTTTTAATCCAGGCTTACGACATGGTTTGCCAAGTAGACCATCACATCTGTCTGCCCCTCTTTAATTGCCAGTCATTTTCCTAGTTCAGTCTTTCATGCGTATACTACTGTAAAGTATCAAAACTAGATTTCTTCATTCATATTTTAAATTTTTATTGACAATTTCTATAAATAGAGACAAAATACCATGATCTAATTTCTCAACACTCCCTCTCTCAAATACCTCCTCCACTGAATCCCTTTTTCATTCCAACTAATCTCTCTCCTACTTTGATGTCATCATTTTTTTCCTCCTATTATGCAGGTATTGTGTAGGCAGTGTCCGACACTGTGTTTGGAAGATAGTATTGTAAGTGTTGTGCCAAGACCCCTGACCAGGAGCCAAGTCCCCTGGTCACCCAGGAGTCACCCAGAGAACCACCACAGAAGCCAAGACACTCAAATGTAAAAGCAACAGGTTTCTTTATTGCAAGCCTAGGCCTGGGCTCCATCCACACAGTCTGGCACAGCGGTAGTGAGGGAGAAAGCCCCTTTCTTTTGGAGGAAGGGGTTCATATAGGAATTCGAACAAAGAAGTAGGGGATAGATACATGATTGGTTGATTTAAACAGTTCTGATTGGCTTGGGGTTTTGGCGGGCAAAGTTGGGGGCAGGAGCTAGAGTTGGGGGCAGGAGCTGGGGGCACTCCAGGCAGATGAGGTAATCTCCATTGTGATCGGCTAAGCAAGCAGTGGTACATTACGACTTTTGAAATGATAGGTTTATCTAAGCAGGTAGTCCGAGGCTGGAGGCCCCCACAGTGTAGTGTTTCTGCAATGTCCTTGAAGTGGAGATTCCTTAGTAACTTTAGGGGGAAAGGCAGCAATTGAACGAGCAAGCAAGCAAAGTTTACAGAAGTAAAGGTCAGCACATTAGCCAGCTAGTTCTCTAAGTCAGGCCTGGGCCTTTTTACTTAAAATGGTTATATTTGGTCTCTCATAAGCACTCCTCCCCTTCCTTTGGCTCTCACTTTGTTTCTGCCACCTCTAGTGCTATGGTCCCTGAGCTTTGGAGAGTGTGATAGCGATGTCTCAGTACTGAACACTCACTGTCACTTCTTCTCAGCACTTTTGTGAGTTTTGAGTCACCCTACTACTGGATCATAACCATCTGAAAAGAGAAGCTTCTCTAAACAAAAGTGAAATTGCATTAATGTATAGGCATAAATGTAAGTGTTTGGAGGAAAGTTGGTACACATAATATATGAATTTAGCCAGACAACAGTCATTACTCCCCTAGGGCTTATTACCTCCCCAGCAATAAACTTTTGACTAAGTTTTCAGTACCAGGGGCCTCCAGTCCAATCAGAAAGCAGTTGCTTTCCCCCTAAACAGACCATTGCACCAGTTCATACATTTGGCCTGGATGGCCAGAAGCATCCACACTTTTTTTTTTTTTTTTTTATGAAAAAGTCCCACTATGTAGTTCAGGCTTGCCTGGAACTTATGGTCCCCCTGCCTCCACCTGAGTGCTGGCTGATATTAAATGCATGCAGTAGTAGTCTACCCAGCTCCTTCCTAATCCATGATTGAGGCTGTGTAGTCATCATTAATCTGAGCTTGTGTTGTTCTTCAAGCTCTACATGCTGTTATTTTCTTTCTCTATGCTTAATTGGAGCAAAACCACTTGCTATACCTTACACGCTGCTTACACTGCTGTGGTAGTTTGAATAGATGGCCCCCAGTATATTCAGTTCTTTATTGTTTGTAGTTTGCATTCTGCAGCCACCTGGCTGGAGGCAATGTCACTGGATGGATATTTAGGTGTGGTGGTGGGTTTCAGATTACAATCTAAAGATATGCAAAGCGTGCCTAGCTGGAGTTCCTGAAGTGTGCTGTGCTATATGGCTTTTGGCTTTTTGGCTTGTACTTCTCTCTCTCCACTTGGTCCTGTGAAGGAAGGCCAGCTTCTTCTGCCATTTATGGAACTTCCCCTGGATCTGTAGGCTTCAATAAGTATCCCTTCCTCCATAACTGTGCCTGGTCTGGTAGTTCATCTCAGCAAACCTGAAGCTATGTGCTACAACTGCCTAACAACTAAACTATGGCTCATGATCTTCTCTTCATCTTGAACATCATTGGCTCTACATATCTGTATGTCCACATTCCCTCAACTCCCATACTTCATCTCACGGCACCAAACACTTTGTCCAAGAACCAACCTTTCAATAAAGGGTGAGCTCTTGCAGGACATGAGTTCTGTCTTTCTATAGCCACAAGATATATCAGAATATGATATGAGGTGCTCCATATTGATTTCTTAAAGCCAATTTCTCTAGTTTGCCTGAAGTGATTGTGGAACTGAGGCTCCATAAGAGGAATTAATGTCCAGGTACAATGGGGAAAGGAGTTCACACCTATGTTCTTTGGTAGTATTGATATGAGAGATTATAAAGATTAAGTTCTATATATATTTTGATACCATGGAAACATCTGCATCTTATCCTTAAAATGACTGCCAGATCTGTCATCAAATTATCAGGTTCTATCTGAATCAACTACTAGGTTTTGACATCTTCCAAATCTAAGAACAATACTAAGTCCAATAAAAAAGCTTCAAAAGGATTTCTAAATGAGGAACTGGGGATATGACTTAGTTGGAAAAATATTTTATCACATAGGCATGCAGACCTGAGATCAGATCACAGACACCCAAAGCCAAGTGTGACAGTACCCACTTATAATCCAAGCACTCAGAAGGCAAAAACAGGAATGGCTAACTAGTCTCATCAAACCAGTGAGCTCCAGGTTCAATGAGAGACCCTGTCTCAAAAAATAAGGTGGAAGCCAGGCATGGTGGCGCATGCCTTTAATCCCAGCACTTGGGAGACAGAGGTAGGAGGATCACCGAGAGTTCGAGGCCACCCTGAGATTATGGAGTGAATTCCAAGTCAGCCTGACCTAGGATGAGACCCTACCACGAAAACCAAAAAAATAAAAAATAAAAAAAATAAGGTGGAGAGCTGGAGAGATGGCTTAGCAGTTAAAGTACTTGCCTGCAAAACCTAAGGACTCAGGTTTGATTCTCTAGTACCCACACAGAGCCAGATGCACAAAGTGGCACATGCATCTGAAGTTCGTTTGCAGTGGCTAGAGGCCCTGCATGCCTATTCTCTCTGTCTGTGTATCTCTCTCTCTGTATGTTTGCAAATAAGTAAATAAAATATTTTTTAAAAAACCATAAGGTCGGGCTGGAGAGATGGCTTAGCAGTTAAGCGCTTGCCTGTGAAGCCTGAGGACCCCAGTTCAAGGCTCAGTTCTCCAGGACCCACGTTAGCCAGATGCACAAGGGGGCGCACACATCTGCAGTTTGATTTTAATATTTAAAAAAAAAAACCATAAGGTGGAGCCAGGCATGGTTGGTGCATGCTTTAATCCCAGCACTCAGGAGGCAGAGGGAGGAGGATCACTGTGAGTTCAAGGTCCCCCTGAGACTGCCTAGTGTGTTCCAGGTCAGCCTGGGCTAGAATGAGACCCTACCTCAAAAAACCAAACTAATTTACTACTATTATTAATGATGTGGAGAGTTATTGAGGAAGTCATTGTCAACCTCTGACCTTCACATGCACCCACACACATCTGAAAACACAAACACACACATGCAACAAAAGAACTACTAGAACTGAGGAGATGGCTCAGCAGTTAAAGGTCCTTGCTTGCAAAGCCTGCCAGCCAGGGTTCAGTTGCCCAGTACACACATAAAGCTAAATGCACAAAGTGGTGCATGATTTTTGGAGTTTGTTTGCAGCAGCAAGAGGCTCAGGCATGCCCATACTCACTCTTTCTCTCTTTCACAAATTAGTAAACATTTTTTAAAGGGCTAGAGAGAGATAGCTCAGTGGTAAGGCACTTAAGGCACTTGCCTGCAAAACCTAACAACCTGAGGTCAATTTCCCAGTACTCACATAAAACCAGATGCACAAAGTAGCACATGCATGTGGAATTCGTTTGCTCTCCATCTCTGTCTGTCTCTCTGTAAATAAATAAGTAAATAAATAAAAATTTCTAAAAATAACTATTAAATGTAAAAATTGCATCACTAGGGCCTTGTACTTAAGTTGGTGCATTAACTGATGGCTGCCTTTCTCTCCTCACCCATGCCACAGCTAGATTAACCATAAATAATTGGTCACTGTTAGAAGTAAATAAGGGGCTGGAGAAGTAGTTCAGTGGTTAAGGAAATTCCCTGCAAAGCCTGATGACCAATGTTTGATTCTCCAATACCCACATAAAGCCAGATGTCCAAAGTGGTGCATGCATTTAGAATTAATTTCCAGTGGCTGAAGGCCCTGGCATGCCCATTATCTCTGTATGTCTCTCTCTTATTTCTCTCTGCTTGCAAATAAGTATTTTAAAAACATATTTTTTATTTTTTATTTTTTAATTTGTTTACTTTTGAGAGAGAGAATAGGCATGCCAGGGCCTCTAGCCACTGCAAATGAACTCCAGACGCATGCACTACCTTGTGTGTCTGGCTTATGTGGGTATGGGGAATCAAACCTGGGTCCTTAGGTTTCGCAGGCAAATACCTTAACTGCTAAGCCATCTCTCCCACCCTATTTTTTATTTTTTTTATGAAAGAGAGAAAATTGGCACACTAGAGCCTCTACCCACTGCACTCAAACTCTAGGCGTGTGCACCACCTTTTGTGCATTCATGGTCTTGTGACTTGGGTTCTGAGGAGTCTAACCTGGATCCTTAAACTTCGCAGGCAAGTGCCTTAACTGCTAAGCCACCACTCCAGCCCTAACAAAAAAAAAAAAATTATTTTTTAAGTAAGTAAGCCGGGTGTGGTGGTTGCACGCCTTTAATCCCAGCACTCAGAAGGCAGAAGTAGGAGGATGGCCGAGAGTTCGAGGCCACCCTGAGACTACATAGTGAATTTCAGGTCAGCCTGAGCCAGAGTGAGACCCTGCCTCGAAAAACCAAAAATAAATAAATAAATAAATAAATAAGCCGGAAGTGGTGGTGAACGCCTTTGATCCCAGCACTCAAGAGACAGAGGTAGGAGGCCATCTTGGGACTGCAGAGTGGGTTCCAGATCAGGTAGCCAGGCGTGGTGGCACACGCCTTTAATCCCAGCACTCAGGAGGCAGAGGTAGGAAGAATGCCATGAGTTCAAGGCCAGCCTGAGACTACGTAGTGAATTCCAGGTCAGACTGGGCTAGAGTGAGACCCTACCTCAAAAAAAAAAAAAAGAAAAAAGAAGGTAAGTAAGTGACGTATTGAGAGTTCATTCTACATACTATAGTTTTTATTCTTCTTTGTTTGAATTTCCCATAATTAAAATTTGATTCATGAGCTGGAGAGATAGCACAGTGGTTAAAGTGGTTTGAGTAGTTAAAGGTCCTTGGTTGCAAAGCCTAAAGGCTTGAGTTTAAGTCCCAGTACCCAAATGAAGCTAGATGCAAAGTGGTGTACCTATTCATTTATTTTCTTCTCTCTTTTTCTCTCTCTTTCCCTCTTTGTAAATAAATAACAAATAAAAAGCTTTTTAAAAGTGATGCAAAAAAATAAAAACAGTTAAGCCCTTCCCTCCCCCACCTCCCCGTGCCAGCACTGCTATACCTACTTCTCCTCACCATCTCCACTGCAACATGGATACCCTGATAAGCCACAGTTTCTGCAAGGAAGCCCCATTGTACACTACTGCAACCCAAATACATCTAGGCAGCCACATCTGAGGGCATGTTCCAGAGCATTATACCTGTAGAAATAAATATGATTGTAGAAAAAGAGGAAAGGTTTCCTTACCAATGGTTTGACTCAGTGCAATGAAGTGTCCAGTGATCAGAGATAGTCTATACATTGATGGTGACTGCACAGTGGATCTCCAGACAGAGAGTCAAGATAAAGAGCCCACATACAACATGGCTGTTAGCAGAGCTGGTAGAGTTATAATCTCTGTAATGGGGAAAGAAGGGGTTCACAGAGGCAGACTGACTATGAAGACATATTCAGTGATAAAATACTTGAGACTTTTGGTTCTAGCTGCTAGGCAGCATGCTAATTTTTAGAGGGAAATGCTCTTAAGCTTTCCTAGCTATAAGCTTGTCTTTTTAAATATTTTTATCATACTCATTTGGAGAGAGTATGGGTATGCCAGGGCCTCTTGTCCTGCAAACAAATTCCAGATGTATGCACCACTTTTCATGTCTGACTTTACCTGGATGTTAGGGAAGCAAACCCAGTCCACAGGCTTTGCAAACGAATGTCATTAACCACTGAGCAATCCCCAAGCCCAAGCTTACTAACATCTTCTGGAATTTTTTATTGTTTTTTTTTTAATTTTTATATATTTATTTGAAAGAGAAAGGCAGAGAGAGAGATTGGGCATGCCAGGGCCTCCAGCCACTGCAAATGAACTCTAGATGAATGCACATCTGGCTTATGTGGGTCCTGAAGAATCAAACCTGGGTCCTTAGGCTTTGCAAGCAAGTACCTTAACTGCTAGGCCTTTTCTCTAGCCCTTCTGGAAATTTTATGAGCAATGTAGAGTGATAGGGTATGAACCCATGTCTCCTTTATATCCCTCTGTTGGTGGTGAAAGGTATGGTTTCTGTCCCTCCCCCTAAATAATTCTGTTCACTTTTGTTTTATTTCCTTGTGTACTTGGTTATAGTCATGGGGAAAAGGTGTTCATGGAGGTACACTAAACAACTATAGGAACTCACTTTATACCTGAGGAGGTCTGGTGCGTAAGCAGCCTCTCCCCATCTACCTAGCAGCTGTCTTCCTCAGAACCCCAGTTACAGTCCCAGTGCTATCAGACTATAGATGGTAGCTGGTTTATCTTTACCTTCATCAGCACCCCAATTATGGCCCAAGTGCAACCAGGCTATGTATAGATGGTAGCTAGTTTGTCTATTTTTCTAATTTTTTAATTTATTTTAATTTATTTATTTATTTGCAAGTGGAGAGAGAGAGAGAGAAGATGGGCACTCCAGGGCCTCTAGCCACTGCAAACAAGCTCCATATGCATGTGCCACTTTGTTCATCTGGCTGGTAGTGGGGGATTGAACCCAAATCATTAGGCTTTGCAGGCAAGTTCCTTAACTACTAAGCCATCTCTCATAAAGCCCCATCTATTTATTTAATTTTATTTATTTGTAAGCAGAGACAGAGAGAATAGTTTATCTGCATCAAAACCCCAATTATAGGGCTGGAGAGATGGTTTAGCAGTTAAGCACTTGCCTGTGAAGCCTAAGGACCCTGGTTCAAAGCTCAATTCTCTGGAACCCATGTTAGCCAGATGCACAAGGGGGACACACACATCTAGAGTTCGTTTGCAGTGGCTGGAGGCCCTGGCATGCCCATTTTCTCTCTTTCTCTCTCTATCTGCCTTTTTCTCTCTCCTTCTGTCACTCTCAAATAAATAAAATTTAAGTTTAAAAAAAAAAGCAATTATAGGCCAGCCTGGGACTACAGAATGACTTCTAGATCAGCCTGGGCTAGAGTAAGAACCTACCTCAAAAAAAAAAAAAAATATATATATATATATATACATATACATATATATATGTATGTATGTATGTGTGTGTGTATATAGATAGATAGATAGATAGATAGATAGATAGATAGATAGATAGATAGCCACAGTACTACCAAACTGTAGATGGTAGCTAATCTTTGCCAATTTTCTAATGTCATGATTCCTGTTTGCCCAAAGGATTGCTTGTATATAACCCCTGGGTATAACCAAACTTTATTTGGCAAGTTAATTGCAGCACAATAATG
The DNA here is from genome assembly GCA_036346955.1 of Dipus sagitta. NCBI lineage: Eukaryota > Metazoa > Chordata > Mammalia > Rodentia > Dipodidae > Dipus > Dipus sagitta. The sequence continues at coordinate 52,217,312 of CM070783.1, forward strand.
GTTGGCATAATAGCTTGAAATTGAAGATGGGAACATGCCAAACTGGGAATCACTGTCTTAGCAATTAATGGGATATTGATTACTAAAGTAAGTCACTATGAAGCAAGGTTCCAGTTGAACAGTGTTAATTTGATCAGTGTCATTTCAGCACTTTGTCTTTTCACCTAGTTTCCTTCGGCAGCACATAGTTGGAAGGAGAAAGTGCATTCATCTTCACTCTTTCTCATTCCTTCCCTTCATGAAGGCGAGGTATTTGGTTTGCTTCCATTCTTACTTGTGCAGTGCCTGGTTTATTGAATCCAAATCCTTTTGGTGATGAGCTATTTTGAGCTATAGTACTTTGCTTTTAATAATGTAATTGCTCTTGAAACAGACTCTGTAGTCTGCAGGACACATGTAGAGTACAACTGTAAAACAAGAGCACGGGGCTGCAGGTATGGTTCAGCAGTTAAAGGCACTTAATTGTAGAACCTGATGGCCCAGGTTCAATTCCTCAGCACCCACATGAAGCCATATTCATTCATTGATTCTCATTCATTCATTCTCCACTTGCAAATAAATAAATTTAAAATAAAAAACTGGAGCAGAGGTACTTCCTCCCCTGACTTGCCAGAAACCTTGCTAATCAAATCACTACAGACAGTACATCATTGCTATAGCTCAGATTTTTGTTCCTTTTTCTTTGTACCCCAGTTTTACTCAGAAGTAACATTGTAAAAGGCTTCTATTATGAACATAAGGTATCTCAACATAACCATATGGAGTGTGGCCAGTTTATTCGTCATAGGACTTTTTATATGCTGTTTAGGTTTATCTATGAAGTTGCATTATTACAGGCTTGGCTTCTTGTGATGAATTTTTTCATATGTATTCTGTACATACTATTGTTAAGTGAACTGCTGTTGTGAGTTGGATTTTAACTGACATATAAGGGTTTCTTTCAAAAGGCCTTAGAGACATTCTAGTATTTGCTTCTATTGTTTAGACATTGTAGATAATGTACAGATGGAAACAAATCTTGTTGCTGATTTGTCCTTTTCTTTCCCTACACTTTGTTACATCTGAGATACAGTGTAACTCATCTGATTAATATGCATTTTAAAATATCATGACCATTAAGTACTTTGTTTACAAACAGATGAAATTATTCCAACAACAACAAAAAAAAAAACAGTTAATAAATGATCAAGGTGAGACAAAACCAGGGCTGTCATGCCAGAGCTTTTGTCCCTTCACCATGTCATGTTTTCAGTCCAGAAAATTCCATGAAAAAACTCTATCCAAGATGTACTTTGTAGTTAATGTGGGGTGTTAATAAAAAAATAAAGAGGAAAAAAGCCGGGTGTGGTGGCGCACGCCCTTAATCCCAGCACTTGTGAGGCAGAGTACGAGGATCACTGTGAGTTTGAGTCCACCCTGAGAATACAGAGTGAATTCCAGGTCAGCCTGGGCGAGAGTGAGGAGTGAGATCCTACCTCAAAAAAAAAAAAAAAAAAAAAAAAGAATAAAGAGAAGATTGGTCTAGCTTTGGAAACAGTAAAAGTTAGGTTCGCACTCGCAGTCTGTGGGACAACCAGAAGAGCACAGCTACTGCAGCGTCTTAAAAGAATCAGCACTCTTGGCCAGGAACTCATTGAATTTAGAAATCCTGTAAGGAACTAGAATTTTGTCACTAGAGTTTACTGATGTATAGTTTACTATATTGTGGTAAATGTGAAACGAAAATAGAATAAATTAGAATTTCAGGGAGATAAACCAAACTTTCTGTGTTAATTAGAATATGAATGGAGAATGATGGGGGCTTGGATTACAGTTCAATTCAAAAAAAAATATGAAGGCATACCCTGAACTCTATGCCATTAGCCTTTTTATAGCTAAAAAAAGGATATAGCATAAAGATCAATCAAGTCACAGGTGTATGGCCCACATCTTATAGATCAGGTTAATTTGTTTATGCTAATATGAGAGTTTTTTTGAAATTTTTGTCTGTTTCTTTTCCAGATTTTGAAATTGAAAGTAATAATATCAAGGAGAACCCAACGCAGGTAATATATAAGGGCAGAGAACCCCACAGGGCATTAATAGAAAAGTCAACAAGATCTGTTTCCCTGAATACTGACTCTCGTAAATACTGCAAAAGGGAATGTGTCTCAGGAAGGCGTTGGGAAAACCTTCAAGGAACTAGACAAGGAAAACTTCTGCCTCAGCCTAGAGATCTGGGGAAAGCTGTGGTGCATCAGAGGCCTTTCCTGGGGAAGAGACCATATGGACTGCTCAAGTACAGAGAAGGCATCGGAAGGGATGCCCATCTTATGTGCCGGGTGACCCACCAGAAGGAGAACCCATGTAAGTGTAGCATCTGTGGGAAGTGCTTTGGTAGGAGCAGAAGCCTAATCAGACACCAAAGAATCCACACTGGAGAAAAGCCTTTCAAATGTCTTGACTGTGGGAAAAGCTTTAATGACTCCTCAAATTTTGGAGCCCACCAGAGAGTCCACACTGGAGAGAAGCCATACAGATGTGGGGAGTGTGGGAAATGCTTCAGTCAGAGCTCCAGTCTCATTATCCACCAGAGAACCCACACTGGTGAGAAGCCCTATCAGTGTGGAGAGTGTGGGAAAAGCTTCACTAATAGTTCTCACTTCAGTGCCCACCGCAGAGTCCACACTGGAGAAAACCTCTACAAATGTGGGGACTGTGAGAAGAGCTTCAATAACTGTACAAGATTTCGAGAACACCAGCGAATCCACACTGGAGAAAAACCCTACACATGTGCCCAGTGTGGCAAACGTTTCAGTAAGAGCTCTGTCCTCACAAAACATCGGGAAGTTCATGTGAGAGAAAGGCGACTGTCACACCCTTCCATGTACCCCCCAGAGAACCTGCTAAAAGAGAAGAGTGATGATTTCAGGAGAGCTCTTTGACAACAAGTTGTTCTCTTACCACAGGCCCCTTTAGTCATCTTACTCTAGTCTCACTCTGGGAAGCAGTCTTTGTAAAGTTCCCAGCACAAGCTCGGGAGCATAAGTAAGCTAGGCTTTCACCCTGTTCTTGCCTCTGCCTCTAACATGATCTGTCTATCCCTCTTCTATGTGTCTTGACTTTTAATACAGTGGAAATGTTAGATTTTTTTCAGTTCAGAGTAAAAGTCTCTCCTGCTATTGGATTGCTGAGCTCAACATTCAAAATTCTTCCATGTGGATTGTGTTAGAGTTCTTTTCAAGGAGATACCCTCCTACATAAGATCCTGGAAGCAACTTAATAATGGATTTTCACAACTGGGCAGAATTTTCAGGAGTGTGGTCAGAACTGTATCAAATCCATCAAGATATTCTCAAAAGGAGAATGAAGATTTTATAACTTCTTTAAGAAGTCTCTGTATCCAGAAGTTTATCCAAACTGCTAGGGCAGAACCCCCTGTGTTGTCTCTGAAGTCACTGTGCTGATTCCTGGTCCTCCACTGAGAGAAGCTCTTCACCATCACCCTCCTGTACCCAAAGACTTCACTCCCAGTGGCTGCTGTGTCTCCAGCTGCAAATAATTCCATTTCCTACTGTGTCACAAGTCCCATGCTTACCTCTTCATTGTTCTGGGTGCTCTTCGCTGATGGTGACACCTCTGAACTCTCTTACCCCACTCAGGTGGGAAGTATGCATGCTCCTGCTATCTCATTAAAATAAGATTTCAGATGAAGTTTACTTCTACTCCATCACTCTTCTAGCATTTATCTAGAATAAGACTGGTAGGTTGATATATTTCATACCTTTGAATTCCACATTTCAGCCTAATATTACAATGTTTATAAAAAATTTAAGGGAAAGCCAGGTGTGGTGACACATGCCTTTAATCCCAGCACTCGGGAGGTTGAGGTAGGAGGGTTGCCATGAGTTTGAGGTCAGCCTGGGCTAAAGGAGATCCTGCTTCAAAAAACCAAAAATTGCCAGGCGTGGTGGAGCACGCCTTTAATCCCAGCACTTGGGAGGCAGAGGTAGGAGGATTGCTGTTGAGTTCAAGGCCACCCTGAGACTACATAGTAAATTCCAGGTCAGTCTGGGATAGGGTGAGCCCCTACCTTGAAAAACCAAAAAAAAAAAAATTTAAACCCCAAAAATAAATATTTTAGAGAATAAGGAAGAATGAGATAGAGACTTGAAACATTTAATGAACTCCTTAGGCCTGATTTAGATCAAAGAACTACCTCTACCAGACCATACTTCCAGGGCTGGCTGGTGTATATATATATATCCTCATCAAAGGACATAAACCTAACCAGATCCCTGAGTAAATACAGAACACCTTGTTTTCCCCCATTTTCCTGATTGTCAGAAAATCCTGTTGACAATCTCCTGGTATTAGCCAGCTAAATACTGGCAGAAAGGCTCAGATGGGGGGACAGTTAACTCATGGAATTACAGATGAAACCTAATTTGCTCATCCAAAGCCAGTTAACTTAAGGGTGAAGCCAGTGGCATCTATACCCTTCATATACAGGTAATCCAGCATGGCTGTTTTCAGGAGGGAGAAGTCCCAAGTTTATTGGGACAATAAGAGTAAACTGTGCGTAGGTGTTTCTCTTGTTCTCCCTTTCTTTCAAATGCACTCTTCCTTGAAGACATCCAGAGATAATATTTTTATTTGAATCTTTTAATTTTTCAGGAAAGTGTCAAGGAGGGTAGGCACTATAAGAAGAAATCTAGTTTATGGTGCCAGCATAAAGTGTGGCCTGTTGGAAGGCAGGTGACTCAGGTAAACACTGGTAAATGTTTCTGATGTGCATTGTTGAAAATGTTATGATTATTCATGTGTCAGTAGTTGATTTCCTGCGTGGTCTGAATTAGATACTTCATGGTATATGCAGCTTCATGTTGGTATTGTGCCTAGCCCAGTAACATGTGTACGGTGGCCAGTGGCCTTGTGCTTATATATTGTGTAGATGTTCTGGAACTTGACCTCTAGAAGAAAATGCACATTAATATAAATTACCACTTAGTAATATGTACACGGGATTGATAACTACATAGAAGCATGATTCAGGAAAGTAGATGACTTATGCATACTTACTAAGCACTGTTATGTGTAAGACCATGTTCTAAGTACAGTGAAGGATTCAGAAGTGAAAAAGGAGGCATGGTGACTATACTCCAGCACCTTATGATAGAGGATGTATTACAGCAAAAGATAATGCTGGTGGCATCCGTGTTGATTATAAAGGCTGGTCACTCAATCTAGAGAAAATCACATTCATTCCTAAGAGTTTCTGTAAATTGAAAATCTAGGATCGTGTTTGGTTCTACTCTCCCACACACTTCCCAGTGGTTCCACAGTCACATTTCCCAATAGCAGGAAAGGTCCAGGCCCTATTCCATCTCCCTTGGAACAAAGTGATTTTCTCCTATATCTAGGATCAAGCTGAAGTGAGATTTGGGTTCCCCTACCTATGTAAACTGGATTATAAATGAGCTATTTAGATGTGTATTAATTGAATGGACTTTATCTCAGTTCTTAAAAATCGAAAGTTCTTGCCGGGAGTGGTGGCACACGCCTTTAATCCCAGCACTCGGGAGGCAGAGGTAGGATCACCGTGAGTTTGAGGCCACCCTGACACTACAGAGTGAATTCCAGGTCAGCCTGGGCTAGAGTGAGACCCTACCTTGAAAAAAACAAAAAACAAAAAAAGAAAGAAAGAAATAGAAGTTCTTACCAATTTCAGCCAAGGCTATTTGTTTACATGTGTTTTCTCTTTTTTCTGCTGTGAGAAAGTTAAATAATCCTGTTCTGAGTGACATCTTTGATATCATTTCACACTGTCCTTCAGGTGAGCTGTGGGAAAAAGTTTTTCTGGATCTCTGTGAATTCTGATCCTTATTGGGAAACAATCAGGTTTTATCTTACAAGCACTGTGATTTTTCTAACTTTCTGCTGTTCTTTCTTTGTTCTGGCTGCTGGAGAGCTCAACAAAGCTGTCCAACCAACCACCTAAGCTCGTATTTATTTTATTCTGCCCTGTTTCTTTGCAGATTATCTCAATTTTTATTTACCGTTATTATTATTATTATTTGGATTTTTGAAATAGGGTTTCAGTCTAGTCCAGGCTGACCTGGAACTCACTTTGTAGCCCAGGCTAGTCTTGAACTCATGATTATCCTCCTACCTCAGCTTCCCAAGTGCTAGAATTAAAGACATGTACCACCACACCTGGATCAATTATTATTTTTAGAAAGTGGTATAGACACATGTTTCATTCTCTGGCAGCATCTTAAAGGCATTTTAGAAACATGGCTTATATTTCTTGCCTATGCCTTCATTGACTCCCACAAATACTTCTAAATTTTGCTGATTTTTAATATATTCAACCTAGTGCATTTCTCTGGAAAGAAGCACTTTTAAAAAGAAAACAGACATAAACAGCTCAGAATTTAGCATATCATCATGGAATAAGTATTAGAAGCCAAAAGAAGGCAGTTTTCATTTGTAATTGCCCCTTGTATTATTTGACAAATCACTGCCTCTCTCTTGTTGAGAAGTTGAACTTGATTTCCAAGACTGCTTGAACGCCCATGTTCTTGAAGCTGTGGAAGATGGTAGAGATGAGGACAAGGGTTCTGGCCTGGCTCCACTCTGCATGCCATCTCTGGGCCATACTGATACCACCTCATACTTAGGGCAGATTGCTCAGTGAGGAGAAAGAACAAGCCACTCAGGTTCAGCAGCAGGAAGCCCCTTACAATCAACCTGATAGGCAAAAGTAGGTAGCTAACGTGAAGGAAGTCTCATTTTGTGAGATCCTATACCCAGTGACAGGCCTGTTTCAGTGGTAGAGAGCTGGAGAAACCCTAAGTGGAAGGGACAACTAAAGGACTTGTGTAACTGTGCCTCCACCTCTGCCTGAATGCATTCCAAGAGCAAGTATAAATGGATGTCTGTCCATCATTTTGTATTAATGTTTACTTAGATGTCTTCTTGAAAACGTGTATGTGGTAAAATGTTCACAATAAATGGCTCCCTTGGTTCACCATAATTTAAAAGATCTCTTTATTAAAGGAAAAAGAAAAAGCTAATCCTAGAAGTTAACAAAAAGATCTTCAGTCTCATGCCGGTTCACAGTTGTCCTCCACAGCTAGCAGGGCAGCCGTTCATGAATCCATAGCTGTTCATGGTTTGCTTTACTTCCCAGCGAGAATTGGTGTTGGGTACTCTTACCTCATTTATTTCTGATGAAGTTGTTCCTAGCCTAACTGTGCAAGAAATACTGGCGGTTTCCCTAAAGATACAGTTGCAGCAGTGAAAGACTTTTAAGTCTCTGGCTCAACATGAGGAACAAATTAACATAAAACATGACAGAGCCGGGTGTGGTGATGCATGCCTTTAATCCCAGCACTCAGGAGGCTAAGGTAGGGGATCACTGAGTTCAAGGCCAGCCTGGGCTAGAGTGAAACCCTACCTCAAAACAAAACAAAAAACAACAAGAAGTAGCAAATCCAGGCTGGAGAGGTGGCTTAGCATGTAAAGTGCTTGCCTGAGAAGTCTAAGGACCCATTTTCAATCTCTCGCCAGATCCCACGTAAATCAGACTCACAAAGGTGATACAAGCGCAAGGTTGCACTTACCCGCTAGGTGGCACAAGCATCTGGAGTTTGATTGCAGTGGCTGAGGCCCTGGTGTGCCAATTCTCTCTCATGCGCACTCGCTCGCTCGCTTGCTCGCTCTCTCTCGCTCAAAAAAAAAAGTAACAAACCCCAGGTACTTGTCTACCAAGTGGACTGAACAGAGCAGCACTTGTACAAAAGCAAGTAGAATACATAGGAAGACCAAAGGAAGATGATTTTAATGTTGATGAGGTCTATAGAGAACTTTCAGCCCATTTCTCACCCCTGATCGTAGGAATGCCTCTGGTACAGTACAAGGAGAGCATCTTTCACACAGGCATTTCCTGCGCTCAAGAGGAGACTCAGAACATTCTTCTTGCACTGACCATGTTTTCAAGTACTTTTCGCTCAAAATATCCTATACCAAAACAGTCATACTTGGGATGGCCTTTTCTGCCATCTTTCACAGTGTTTTTTTTCTTTTCTCTCAACTTTGTGAGACCAGTTTTGCCATCTATCCCTGACTTGGCTCAAGCTCTTAATCCTCCTGCCTCAGTCTAAGTGCCAGGACTACTGTTTTGTGCAGCCAAACCTGACACAGTGTTGCTTTTTTGTTGTTGTTGAGGTGGGGTCTCTAACTCGTGCTGAGCTGGAATTCACTATGTAGTCTCAGGTTGGCCTCAAAGTCATGATGATCCTCCTACCTCTGCATCTCAAGTGTTGGGATTAAAGGTGTGTGCCACCACACCTTGCTCAAGTGTTGCTTTTTATGGTATTTTTTATATAAGTGAAAAATTCAAGGACTGGAGGGATGGCTCAGCAGGTTAAATGAGCTTGCTTGCAAAGCCTGACAGCCTGGGTTCACTTCTCCAGTACCCACATAAATCCAGGTGCACAAAGTGGCGCATGTGTCTGGAGTTCATTTGCAGTGGCAGGAGGCCCTGGCATGCCCATACTTTCTCTGTCTGCCTCCCTCACTCAAGTAAATAAATAAAAATATTTTTTTTAAATCCAGTAACTTTTTAAAAACTCTTACTGTCTTCTTTTATATATATATATATATATATTTTTTTTTTTTGAGAGAAAGAGAATGGGCACGCTAGGGCCTCCAACTGCAAACGAACTCCAGACACACATGCACCCCCTTGTGCATCTGGCTTACGTGGGACCTGAAGAATCTAACCGGGATCCTTTGGCTTTACAGGCAAGCTTCTTAACTGCTAAGCCATCTCTCCAGCCCAAAAGTCCAATAGCTTTCATGTAGCCCTTCTTGCCACAACCACCCCACTTTCGTGGGCTGTAGAATCAGTGGAGAGATTTTGCCATTTGTGGAGTGTGTTTCTAGATGCATGTCCAGGAACTGTGGGAGGTACTATAGGATGGTCCCAGAGAGTCAACTAAAGATGAGGTAGATTCCAGACACACTGTTTTTATCACGTGGGCCTTGTAATTATGCAGCAGACTTCAGTACTATTCAAGGACCTTAACTGTGGTTGTTAACTCTGCAGAGCCACAACCTACAAACTGTCAGAGTCTGGAACAGCCACAAACCTCTTTAGAGAAAGCCAGAATAAAGACACCTTATATTCACATGCAGCCTGTGTCAAGAGTTCTTCCATAAGTTATGTGACCTTCCTTCTCACAAAATTAACCTGTGAATTAATTAGGTCTGGCAGTTGATTGAGAGACTGTGAAATTGTTTTGGGGGGGGGTGTGTATTAAGTGTTAAGGAGCCAAGGAGAGAGAAGAGATGTTCTTAAGAGTTACTTGAGCACATGGACACAGAGCCCATGGAGCCTGTAGCTGTGCTAGACAGGGAGTGTGGAAGTACTAGTAAGGAGCCCACTTCCAAGAAACCACTCTGGAAGGGACAGATGTGACTTAGCCAGTACATGTCCCATCTCTAGGAACCACTCGGTTTGCACACTTGCTCCCTCTGGGATTGCTTACACCCAGCATTGCTACATTATGGTGAGGGAACAATGCCAGGATACACAGCATGACCTATGAGATCCCAAGACAAGTCTGACCCAAGGACATGAATTCATACTTGTACCCAAGGAGCTTAAACAGTGAGCCCTGCCTGTTGCAGGACAAGAACCCTAGATGTCAAGTGTGAACCCTTGACTCTGAGCTCTGCTGCCAGATGATCATTACATTATTTAGCCTGATGGAGTTCCGGTGTTGGACAGGATGATAGTTCCAACTCTTGCCCCAGGGAAAGCCTCAGGATCCTTACCTGGGAATAGTTTGCCAAGAAATTACCAAGTACATTCTTACCTGGGAATAGTTTGCCAAGAAATTACCAAGTACATTTAGAAACTTCTGGCTCAAAGCCCATCCCCCTGTCATTATTCTGATACTTACAATTGCAAAACATTTTATTATATGGTAATGAAGTACTAACACACTATCTTTACTATGTCATGTGCATTATGCTAATACTTAGAACATATTAATCACAAGTATTCTAAACAGTGATAAAATAGGTAATTGCTGTGATGAAATAATTGACCACTAAGGGAGGGAAGGGTCACATTGGCCCACAGCTTCAGAGGGATTCCACTTGATCACGGCAGAGAATGGCAGCAGGACCTTATCCAAAGAGTGTGCAGCAGCAGGTCTTTACGTCATAGCAGCAGAACTTCATCCAGGCAATGTGCAGCAGGGGGTCTTCACATCATGGCAGGGAGGAAGCAGAGAGTGCAGACTGGAACCAGAAGTGGGTATAACCTTAAAAATACTACCTCTAATTACTTATTCTGCCCACCTGGTCCTACCTCCTGAAGGTTCCAAAACCTCCCAAAAACGTGGCGCCAGGTGGGAACCAAGGGTTCAAGCAAATGAGCCTATGAGGGACATTCCACATTCAAACCATAACATTCCACCCCTTGGCCATCTCATAATGCTGAGTGCATTCAGTCCATTTTCAAGAGTCCCCATAGTTTTTAACAGTCCCAACTCTGTTCAAAAGTCCAGTCTTTTGAGCTTATCAAAAGATAAGTTGCATGCTTCCTATATACAGTAGCACACAGTAAAACTTTTCAGAAGGAAAGACTGGAAGGATAACAAGGAATTACCAAATGAAAGCAAGGCTAAAACCTAGCAGGGCAAACATTAACTTCAGCCCCATGTCCAGCATCTAGGACATGTGTCATCACCTGAGCTCCAGCAAGCTTCGGCAGACACAACCCCACTAAGGTCCTGCCATTTGCAACACATGTAGCCTGCCCCTTAGTAGACTCAGTGCCTGCTGCCCTCCTCGGGAAACATCCCACGATGCTGACATCTCGAACATCCTGGGGACTCCATTGCAACTTAAGCTTCACTTTCACAGCCTCACATATGGCCTGCTTAGGAGCTCTTTTCAGAGAATCTGACCGTGCCACACTTGCCTGTCATCACAAGCTTTCCTCTAGAACCTTGGTTGTGAGTCACTGATCCTATAACTCACATTCTTCATGCCTGCAGAGCCAATCCCATCTGGATGATGCCAAGTTGTACTCCTAGCTCAAGATGTAGCCTTGCTGCAAGGCCAATGAGAAATCAAGCTGAAGCTGTAAACCTCCTCCCTGCAGACCAGCTGACAGAAAGCTGGAAAAAGCTATGATGCATGCAGCTGTATGGGAGAGAGAGAAGTCATCAGTGGCGATAAACAAGAGTGGACACTGCAAGCCTTAAGTTTGGCCAGATAGGCCAAATGAGACAATGGGTGCAATAGTGGCATGTCCATTATGGGGGAAACGAACCGCTTTCTAATTGGACTGGAGGCCTGCTCCACAGGAGAGGATACATGCCTGGTACTGAAAACCTATGACGGGGGAAGTCATGAGCCATAGGGGTGTAACACCTGGCAGTGTCTGGCTAAATGCATATATTATGCTCACCAAATTGTCCTGTAAGCCCTTCTCTTAACGTTCATGCCCATATATTAATGCTATTCTCACTTTTGGTTAGAGAAGCTTCTCTTTTCAGATGGCAGTGACTCCACCATAGTACTGAGAAGAAGTGACAGAGGGGGCTAGAGAGATGGCTTAGTGGTTAAGGTGCATGCCTGCACAGCCTAAGGACCCAGGTTCAATTCTCCAGGTCCCCCATAAGCCAGATGCACATGATGGCGCGTGCATCTGGAGTTCGTTTACAGTGGCTGGAGGCCCTGACGTGCCCATTCTCACTCTCTCTGTCTCTAATAAATAAATAAAAATGAATCTCTTTTTTAAAAAAAAAAAAAGAAGTGAGGGCTGAAGAGATGGCTTAGTGGTTAAGTGCTTGCCTGTGAAGCCTAAGGACCCCAGTTCGAGGCTTAATTACCAGGACCCACATTAACCAGATGCACAAGGGGGTGCATGTATCTGGAGTTCGTTTGCAGTGGCTGGAGGCCCTGGCACGCCCATTCTCTCTCTTTCTGTCTCTCTCTCTCTCTCTGCCTCTTTCTTTCTCTCTCTCTGTTGCTCTCAAATAAATAAAAATAAACAAATTTTTAAAAAGAAGTGACAGAGGAGTGCTCAGCACTGAAACATCTCTATCACACCTTCCAAGGCTCAGGCTCCATTGCGGAAGAGGTAGTAGAAAGAATGTAACAGCCAAAGGAAGGGTAGGGCTCCTTACAATGCACTCTTTGAGACATAAAATGACCTGGATATCCATGACCTTGCAGTGCCTGGCACTACCTACACAAGACCATTATAATAGGAGGAAAAGATCATGACATCAAAATAAAACTATCATAGCTTAGTATATAATTATGAAAGTTGTCAATAAAAATATTTTAAAAGAAAAGCATGTAGCCTTGGACCATGCCTACAGTGGCCTCTGAGTGTCTGAATCTGGGACGGCATTTGGCAGGTGGTTTTTTTCAAGGAGCTCTATCTCCTCAGACACTTTCCTTTCAAATGTGTTTGCATTTTCATACCCTGGAGTCATCAGTACATGGGTTTCTGCCCTCAACAGGGGGCAAAGCACCTTTCCCATTGTCCCAGAGCAAAGTATGTGAGTTCTCATCATAGAAATAACCTATTTATCAATTACAGTTGCTCTCACTACACCTTTTTTATTTTTTGTTGTTTTGTTTTCTTTTGTTTGATTTTTCAAGGGAGGGTCTCACTCTAGCCCAGACTGACCTGAAATTTACTATGTAGTCTTAGGCTGGCCTTGAACTCACAGAGATCTTCCTACCTCTGCCAACCGAGTGCTGGGATTAAAGGTATGTGCCAGCACACCTTTACTTTTTTATTTGATTTGATTTGATCTTTTTTTTTTTTTTTTGGTTTTTCGATGTAGGGTCTCACTCTAGCCCAGGCTGACCTGGAATTCACTATGGAGTCTCAGGGTGGCCTCGAACTCACGGCGATCCTCCTACCTCTGCCTCCCTAGTGCTGGGATTAAAGGCGTGCGCCACCACGCCCGGCTTGATTTGATCTTTTCAAGACCTATTTTATTTGGTCTTTTCAAGGTAGGGTCTCATTTTAGCCCAGGCTGACCTGAAACTCAGTTTGTAGTCCCAGGCTAGCCCCAAACTCACAGCAATCCTCCTACCTCTGCCTCCCCAGTGCTGGGATTAAGAGTGTACACCATCATACCTAGCTCACTGTGACTCTTTTTTGTTGTTGTTGTTGTTGTTGTTTGTTTTTTGAGGTAGGGTCTCACTGTAGCCCAGGCTGACCTGGAATTCACTATGGAGTCTCAGGATGGCCTCGGACTCATAGCGATCCTCCTACCTCGGCCTGCCAAGTGCTGGGATTAAAGGCGCGTGCCACCACGCCCAGCTCACTGTGACTCTTTTGTCTGCAGTTCTAATTGCACACATACTCCTTTCTCACCACACTGCACATTTTATGCATCTGCTCCACTTTTTGCACTGAGTTCTTCCTGAAAGCCAGCAACTCCCATGCTACAGCCTGGATCCTGTGCTACCTTGAAATTTCCCCCACCAAGCAAACTAGTCAATTGCTTTTAACTTCTACTTTTCTCAAATTGTCAGGGCATAGGCAAAATGTATCCAGATGCCTTGCCAGAGTGTATGTAATGTCAGTGGCCTCTGGCCTGATTCCTGGTAAGACACCTGAAATTTCATGAGCATGATCTTCACACAGTGCATTTCTGTCAGCACTCTGGCAGAATACATCCACCAGAATGGTCTTTGAGCAGAGCTTTCTGTATCTTTGGACTTCTCGAGCCCACACATGCATACTTTTCCACATTCCTTCCATAAATCAGCTCTGAAGGCCCATGAACCACATGGGCCTGTGCATTCACAGTACCATCCCCATTTCTTGATACCAGTGTTCTGTTAGCTCCTTTTCCATCTCTGTGACAAAATACCTGAGAGAAACAAGGGAGTAAAGGTTTATTTTTATTCACAGTTTCAGAGAGATTTGTCTGTTGTAGCAGGGAAGGCAGGATGGCATGGGGATGGTATGACAGAGTAGCTCTTCGGCAGTAGGAGCATGGAACACAGGCTTCTGGTGCGGCCAGATGGATGTAGAAGGAACTCAGAACTCTCTGTCCAAAACCAGAAGCAAGGCACACCTCCCATGACCTGCTTCCACCAGCTAGGCCCTATAGCCTGAAGATTCCACAACCTCCCCAAACAGCACAAACCTGTTGGGAAACAAATCTTCAAACATATGAACCTATGAGGAACATAATATAATATTTCCATTTTTAGAAGTGAGAAGTTAAATTGCTTCTTCAAGCACATGAGTCAAGAGATGACAGCTCGAAGACTTAAACTTAGAATTCTCAGAATCTAAGCTCATAGCCAGCATACTTTATTCTATGCTGGTGCTCCTATGCCACCATCCTAAAGTTCTCTCAGCTTACAGCCAGTATACTTTATTCTGTACTGGTTTTCCTGTACCACCATCCTAAAATTCTCCAAGCTCTTTGTTACTGAGAGAAGGGGAGGTGGACTGGAATTTGAACAGGGGTGATCTAGGTCAGTTTTGTATTCTGCTCAGTAGGATCAAAATCGACTTCGGAATCACTAACATCATGTCCCCAAAAAAGTCATGTCCATTCCAGAACCTGAAAATAAAGCCTCATTTGGAAAACAGGTGTATGTAGTTAAGGGAAACACCAAAATGAAACCATATGAACTAGGGTGGTATTAGACAGCAAATATCTCTCAGAGTTCTTAACAGTGCCACAGCGAGATAGATGCAGAGAGTATGCCATACTGCCTATCACAGACTGGCAGCAGAGGACGCTGGGAACTGAAAAAGGCAAGGAAGGATTTTCCACTAAAGCCTGTAGAGGGAGCATGTCCCTGCAGATACCTTTATTGCATACTTGTGGCCTCCTCGACTGTAAAAGAATAAATTTCTGTCATTTGAAGCCACCAAGTTTCCAGTCATAAGACTGGAGTTAATTCCCTTCTGTTCATCAAATACCAAGCCACATAATATGGGGTTACAAAGACCCATTCTTACTGAAAGTTGGCCATATCTGAGGTTAGCATGTTGATTTTGGGTACTATTTCTGGGAACCTTTGTTGGCTCTTCTGGGAAATGAGGAGAGTATCCACCTGTAATGGTTTCCTGGGGCTACTGAAATGAATCACTACAAATGTTGTGGCCTAAAATCACACACTTATTCTCTCCCTGCTCTACAAGCCAAAAAAGCCAAAGTCAAGTTATCCACAGTGAAGTACCCCTCCAAATACTGGAGAGGAAGTCCTTCCTTGCCTCCTCTAGCTTCTGGTGCCTTCTGCTGACACAACCTCTATGACACAACCTCTGCCACTATTTTCCCATGGTGTGCTCAAGAACTGCCATTTTCTGTCTCTGCTAAGGACATTATCCTTGGATTTAGCCATCCAGTATGGTCTCATGTTGATGCTAACTTTAATTACATCTACAGAGAAAGACCCTATCTCCAAATAAAGTCACATTCCTAGGTTCTGGAAGGAACTTGGGGAATGCTATTCATCCCTGAATCTCATGGGATTGTTGAGGGGAGTGTCATAATGATACAAAGATTTGGCACAACTCCTAACACATAATAAATGCCCAGTAAATGTTGGCTATACATTTTATTTATATACAGATGTACACATATGTACATGAATTTTTATTGCTTTATTTTATATTGACAACTTCTATGGTGGTAGACAATAACCCATAGTAATTCCCTCTTCACCCTACTTTCCCCTTTGAAACTTCACTTTCCATCATATAACTTTCCCCTCTCAATCAGTCTCTCTTTTGAATTATTTTGATATTGCTAGATTTGTCACAGGTTTATTTCACTCTTCCACCAAATAAAATTTTAACATCTTTTACTCTTTGTAAGTCCTATAATTTTCTTGCTGCCAATTTTATCATATTTTTCCTCTCTTTGCCATTTTTCATCACTGTTGCTATTAAACTCTTTTTCCCTGGGAACTCCTAGATGTTTGGAGGTGCATATATGGACCTACATACACATGTATGTATATACACATGTGCATGCATATATACTGGACACTTGCATGCATCCTCTCAACAGGCTGTCATGTCATTGAATTTATGATTTATTTCCAGTGAAGAAAATTTCTGCTTTGGTATTTGGCTCATCTGGTACAGATATTTGTTTTATTTCAAAAGGATCTTCCCCTAGCATTTCTTGATGGTATCACAATGATCTATAAATGACCATAGATTCTTACAGAGAAGTTCACTCCACTTGGAAGGGGTGAGGTTCAGAATGTGTCTTTTTGTTCCTTCTTATTCATTCTGTTCAGTTCTCCACCCACATGCCACTGTCTCTCTAGGTCCAGCCTATGCCACCTGCTGAGAACCCTTCCATGGGAATCTTTGCAGCTCTGTTCCAGTTGCCATGTAGTGAATGCATTCACCCATACCCCAGAGAGCACTGTGCCTTCACCAAGGCCTGGGTTCTGCATCTGGTCCTCAGTAGTCTTGTGTCAGCTCTCACTAGAGTCCAGGTGGATACTATGCTCCAGGCTGAGCTCCAGCAGGGTCTGACTAAGTGAAGATAGGCTCTGGGTCGACAGCACTCTGAGGACTTACATCAGCCCTAGAAACCAGGCTCTGCTAGGCTTAGCCAGACTCTGGACAGATTATGCCCCACCTCAGACTTTAATTTCCTTTCCCAACAGTGCTCATGTCTCGAACAAAAGGCAAGTCAACAGACACATGGGAGAAACCACTAAACTGTTTATTGCAAATCAGATTGGCAGCTTGGGAAGCAGGGACGTGGTCAGGCTACAAAAGACCCTGCTCTTGCATAGGAATTGAGGAACAATAGAATCTTTAAAAAAAGTGGATGGGAAGAACTTGGGGTGGGCTCAGTGGTAGAGTGCTCACCTTTCATGCATAGGACCCTGGGTTCTATCACCAGCATAGAGCAAAAGAAAAGAAAGTGGGTGGGAAAATAAGCAGATGTCCATAAATAAGCACTTTCTCCACCTGCTCTCTCTCCTATGCCTTGCTCTCTCAGGACCAGCCTTTTCTGTGCAGTCCCCACCCTAAGACATCACTGGCCATGTGTCCCCAAGCCTCTAAGCAAAAGCCTTGGATGAGCACAAAGGAGTTCCAGGTGTGAGGAGCATTCTCAGGACACAGCAGCAGCAGATCATCTGCCTGGGGAGCCAGACCCAGGGCAGTTACAGCCAGTCAGTGGCTCCTCTGGACTCAGCCCTGCGGGAGGTGCTAAAACTGTCCTAGCCTCGGCCCAGGACAGACAGCGAGGACACCAGGCAGCGAGGACTCCACCAGCTCTGCTTCACCGTGCCTTCAGGATTAGGCGGGTTTTTCCATCTCCAATGAAAAGCCTACCAAAAAAAAGTGGGGAGCTGTGAGGTTTCCATATTCCCTGAGAGGTCTTCATACCTCTGGAGGAAAAAGCCTGCTAGAGGTCTCTAGACCCAGAATTCTCCAGAGACGTGGCTTCCTGAGCCCTTCCAGTCTCCATAGCCCGCTTGGTGCAGGAGACAGTTTCCTCCTCTGTCTCCTCTCTGGTTTTCAGTCCTTTCCCCAAAAATGCCTCATGGTGGCCACTCAGAAACCAGCCCATAGAGAGTGAGATGGGGGACGCTTTCTGCTGAACCACAGGTGCATCCTGAAGCTCCTAGGCTGCCATGGGCAATGGCACAAGCAGTCTCCATGTACCCAGCCCAGTTCCTATCCCTCTCAGACAGTGCACTGTGGCCAGCTTGTACTAAATATGTACAGTAACCCCTGCACTGCGCCACTGGGAGCAGGAGAGAGAGCACAGAGAAAAAGATCACACAGGACAGAGCGGGGTCCCAGTTCTTCCTACTTGAAAACCACTTAACCTTCTCGCAGTAGCAACCTGGCTACCCATTACACTGTTCTAGAGAGCACTATCATGCTGGGTGTTGTGTGAAGGTACCCTCTCATCATGTATTCCCCTGCATGTGCCATTTAATGCTTTCTCTGTGGATAGGCCCCTCATGGGATGCTCTTCCCTGACTCTCAGTCCTATTCTGGTGGTTCAGCTCCACTTCAGACACAGCCAGTAAGAACTCAACCCATTTAGCTACAGTGATGGATTCATAGTTGGACATGTGACCCAAGCTGAGCTGGCCCAAACCCCCGGACATCAGACACAGCACTTTTGCCAGAACTGTCGCTCTAGACCCTCTGGAGGTGTTAAGCTATTGGAATCTAAGTGAAGAGGGACCTCTGATAGAAAGCCTACTAAGTATGAAGCCCACCCGAAGGAGAGCTGAAGACCTCAGCATCATGTTGCACATCACCCAGAGCCACGGCTACCTGTGAACTTCTCAACTGTGGAAGGAAGGAATTCCACTTGTTAACTGGATTTCTGTCACTTGCAACAACAGGCTCTAGAGCCAACTAGATTCCTTGCCTCTAAAGGCTCCCTCTATCCCTTCCAACTCCAAGTGAGAGCCCAGCCCTCTTGCTCCAGGATCCTTGAGAGCTGTCCCCCAGAACCCTGGTCACCTTCTTACCTAATGACCAGTCCTACAAGAAGGCTAGCCAGCAGTGGACCCAGCCAGTAGATCCAGTGGAAGTCCCAGTGGCCAGCCATCACAGCAGGTCCAAAGGCACGTGCAGGGTTCATGCAGGCTCCAGAGATCGCACCGCTGGAAACAGGTACACAGGTCACCAGCATTCCAGCCAGGCCCCACATCAAAGCCATGTTCTCCAACCAGGTGAGGATCCACCCTGCCCAAGTACTCTCTCTAAACCCTCATGCCAGGGGCTCCCAGATGGACTCCAGAAAAGGTAAAGAGGCCATTAGCACTAGGAAGCCAAAGGTCAGTCCTCCATGAACACTCCCTGTATCCTTCAAGAACAGTGGCTATCAAAGAGCACCTGCCCAATCATGACAGGAAGAAGAAAATGGATCAAGGTCCTCTCCAAAGTCTATAATGCAAAGTAGAGCAGTGTCAGTCACCCACTTGAGTCCAGCTGACCTAAATTCAAAGCCCAGCCCAGATAGCTATGGCTCTGTGATCTTTGTTTCATCTCTGTTTCCATGGAGGTGAAAGTACCCATCCCATAGATTGTTGTTGTTGGGAGAAAATGAGAAAATGCAACAGACCTCAGGCTTCCCACACAATGAATGCCCAATAAGCAGTCACTATAATCTGACCGGTCCATTAAGGCACTTGTGCCACACACGTGGCCTAGACTCTTCTATGGAGAGCGAACTGTTCCCCAGTACCCCTCTATAGCTCCGGTTTCTGTGTCCCTATCCTTGCCTTCAGACTAAGGTCCTTCAGACTTCAGTGGCCCCTGTATCCAGCAGCCAGAGCAATGACTCAGTACGCTTGCAAGTGAAGCAGCTGTCACTAGAGGGCAGCAAAGCACCATCATGGTCCTGCAGCATTCCCAGCTCACTCTAAACTATTCTGCCCAAGGTGGCAGAGACTGACCCCAGAAGGCTATGCTGGCTCTGTGTCCAAAACAGAAGGGAGGAACTGGCATCATGACATGGCCACTCCGTCCATATCTGTCACTTTATTTCTACTCTCAAATAGGTCACTTCTATCCCCTGAGCCTCAGTTTCCTTACCTGCACAATGGAAGAAATAGTCCCTGACTCAACCTTGTCTCCTAAAAGCCTCCTCCCAAAACTATCAAGAGGTTCAAAATGAATGAAGCAAGAGTGCTGTAAGCCTGAGGTGACAACCTGCAGGAATATTATGCTTCTACTACTCAAAACTGGGGAAGTGCATAAAAATCCAGATCTCTGGCTTAACCTGAATTAATGGAGGGTCACCCTCGACCCACATTCTCATGGAGTCTATAAGGGAATTGCTGCCTGGTGCCTCCTCAAAGCCAGCTTACTTTGCCCATTTGCAGCACCTTCCTGGTTCCTATTGGCCCCCAGGTATGACCTGGGCCTAGGATACTCACCCTGCCAGGATGTCCACAGTGACAGAGAAGCCGATGGAGAATGGGGCCAGAGGGCCCTGTGTCCTCTCGTTGATAGCACCCATGCACACCGCCAGCACGAGTAGGGTTGTCAGGACGACCTCTGCTCCGAGTGCCCCTCCCACCTGGCCCTGCTCCTGGACTGTCACAAAGGCTGCACCAGATGCATTCCAGAACCTTTCCTCCGGACTCACCGCCTGTGGGGAGATGCCAATCAGCTTCACAGAGCAGACAGAAGCTGTAACTGGGTAGAGAGGACCTAAAATTGTGTTCCCATAAACCAGTCTGCAGTTGGACACATCTGAGGCTATGTCCCAGCCCCACCTGTTTTTGCTATGTGACTCTGGGAGCTACTGGACCTCTTTAAGCCTTGCTTTGCACATCTGAAAAATGGGAATAACTGGGCTAGAGAGATGGCCTAGTGGTTAAGATGCTTGCCTTCAAAGCCAGAGGACCCAGGTTTGAGTCCCCAAGACCCACATAAGCCAGATGCACAAGGTGGCACAATGTGTCTGGAGTTCGTTTGCAGCGGCTGGAGGCCTTGGTGTGCCCATCCCCCCCCCACCACCACCACCTCTCTCTCTCTCTCTCTTTCTCTCTCTCAAATAAATAAAATAAAATATTTCCATTTTTTTTAAAAAATGGGAATAAATGAGAGATGAACCAGGTGTTCTGGCCTGAACTTAGATGTAACTTAGATGACCCTGTTTGAGAAAAAGGATATAAAAATATGTCATCCTCATAACCTCTAGAGTATGACCAGGTGAAAACAGGCCCAGGGCCCTACAGAACCTAAGAAGTGTCAAGTGAGGAGCTTAAGCTGAACTCGCCATAAGAGGTAGTAAGGCTTGGGGGAATGCAACACTGACAGAAGCAGGAAGGGGTGGAGGGGGAGAAAGAAAAGGAGATGGAGGGAAGGAAGGAAAGATGAGTCCATGGAGTTATGAGAAGAGCTATAAAAAATGTGTAGCTCCCTCTGAGGAGGAAGCTCTACACCAGTGCACATGCCTGGCATGCTAGAGGTCCTGGCTCCAGCCCCGCCAATGCAGCTGAGGGAAGAACTCGTTTCGAACTGGATGAGAAGATCCCAAACATAACCTGAGCCCAGAAGAGGCGGCTCAGTAGCAAGCTGAAGCACACAGCAGTTTCCTTGATAGTGCTTTATGAAATGTTAGGATGAATGAACAAGTGGATGAGGGAGGGAGGGAAGGAAGAGAAAGAAATTAAAACTCCAAATCCCAGCAGTGCATGGTAGCAAATACCTATAATCCCAGCACTCCGGAGGCTGGGGCAGGCAGGGAGATCACAAGTTTGAGGCCAACCTGGGATACTTAGTGCAAGACTCTGTCTAAGCAAAAAGGGGTGAAGGAAAGAAGGTCCTTCAAATGCACTCCAAACCCAAAGATGGACTGGGAGGTTGGGAGCAAACCAAAGGCCCTTCGAGTATCTTTCATCCCAGTAGAAAATGCCACCCAATCCCACTTGCAGAAACAAAAAGTTAGTATTCTCCTCTCCCTCTACCCACCATCCACACAGTCAGGAGTCAAGCCAGCAGCCCAGCCTCCATGAGGATCACCCACCTTGGCCAAGGCAGCTCCAATCAACCCCCCACACAGCTGGGAGAGCCAGTAGGGAAGGAGCATTATCAGGTTGAGGCCTCCGACCAGCATGGCTGCCAGTGATACAGCAGGGTTGAAGTGTCCACCGCTGCAACCCAGGAGCAAAAGAAAGCAATGAGGCTGAGGTTCAGGGCTGACCCAAGGATGTCCCTTTGATTGTACGCATCCCAGCAAGCCCCCCAGGCTGGTGTTGCAGGGCCAGAGTCAGCCAGACCTTAGCACACACAGAAGTACATCGAATCATTCCCATTTTCCTGAGGCATCATTGAGGGGCATCATACATGGGTATGGGGTAGGGAAAGGAGGAACAGACCCTAAGCCTGGACCCTAGGAGACTCTAAAGGACAAAAGCATAGTAAATGCACCCCTGAACTCCTCCCAGACTCCTCACACCTCGCTCAGCCCTCCAGACACACAGACAAGTGTCAGACTAGATACAAGGCTTCATCAGCAGCCCATGTGAGGTAGCGAAAACAGCATTAATGCATGTTCAACCCAAAGCACTGCCTCTGTAGTCAGTGCTCAGTAAACAGCAGCAACTCTAGCATCCACATTCTCATTCTGCACATGGAGAAGGTCAGCAGCTCACCGTGCTCACCAGCCAGGAAGCCGCCAAACCTACCTGAACAGAAGGCCATGTTCCCTCCATCCCACTCGGAGCCTCCCTTGGATACTTAAAGAGAAATAAACCGTCCATTCTGGATTTCCCAGGCACAGTATTTTAATTTCCTCACTCAATTATGTTTTTGAGTAAGATTAAATGCAGACCACCTCTGTCCCAGTTCACTCCACCAGACGCCCCATATGGAAATCTCTGAACCGCTCCATCTGTCCCACACAGCCACCATTCAGATAAGAGGTAAGCAAGAGAAGAGTTACCTGTCTTTGCCTTCACTCACCTTAAGCTGGACCCCCTGCAAACACCTGTGTAATTCAGTGGGAAACCAATCTAGGGCTGGATTTTCTACACAGCTATGCTTATCCTCATGCCCCTCCTGAATGCTCAACCCTGAGTGCTCAAGATGGGTCAACTGCTTCCTACTCAGTTCCAGGCCCTAAAACCAGACAGCTGAGCCTTAACGCCTGGCTCACACTCGATTATCTGCCGGCCTATAACCTTGGACCAGTGACGTGGACTTTCTCTTTTGCAGATGTAAAACAGTAACAATGACAGAACCTACCCAATAAGGTGGTCACAGGATGCAATAATTAATGCCTGAAAAATGCTCAGCAGAGTCCCCATGGCATGATTAGCAATATATATGTGTTGGATTGAAAAACTAATGTAAACTGTACAGTATTCTCTCATTTTATAAGGGGGGGGGAGGACTTTCGATTGGAGACTGGCTTGCCCAGAGCTCATAGGCTGCAGAGCTAGATGACCCCAGGCATTCTGACCCTCACTCCCTCTTCTTCCCCATGGTGCCCTTTGAGATGCCAAGTGAGTTCCCAAGGGCCCTGCCAACAACACTGCCTCCCACCCTCAGATCCCCTGGTTGGCAAAAGGCTGAATGCTGGGAGCTTGTCTCACCTGATATTCCCCAAGGTGGCAATGATGAGCCCCAAGGCCAACCCGTGGGCCAGGGCTGGCTGTAGCCTCCCAGTGTCGGGGCTGTTCTCGATCACTGACAGGCACCCGATAAAGATGAAGAGGGTAGAGCCCACAAGCTCCACCAGGCAGGGCAGCACAAACCGCTCATACCAGGACATACGGCACCTGCCACCTATGCTGGGCTCCTTCACCTTGTCACTGCCCATGTCTATGTCACACATTGGTGCCTGCCGTTGGAAAAGAAGAGGAGACACGGGTGGGACGGATGCCCAGACGGAAGCCCCCAGCCCCAACCTCGAACATATCCTCAACACCCTCTTGGACAGCAGACTCACCTCACCAGCCATCAGGTTGCGAAGACACAAGCTGAACTCAGGACAAAGTAGCTGGAAGCCACACTTAATGCGTTAGGCACGCTCACCTCTAGGACAGAAATGGTCCGCTACAGACTCTGTCCTTTTAAAGGATGTGAGACACTCACCAAATGTGTCAAGAAAGCAATAAAGACAGAGTGGGAGGAGGTGGCCCTGAAGCCCAGAAAAGTAAACTATGTTTTCTCTTAATCTCAACAGGGCGTGGAGGGGGGGGGTCAAGGATTGCTGGGCTGGGTGCCAACAACAGGGAGGTGGGACCTGTTTGCATCATCTGGAGCGCACATTCCAGCCCCACACAGCAGGAGAGAAGTTCCAGTCTCCCGCTCTGCAGTTCAAAGGTGACTAGCAAACAGGCGTGAGGAAAGCCCGCCCCTAGGAAACTGCCATGTTAAGTAACAGCAAAGTCATTTTCCACTACTTTACGATGATTCCTAGGGACAGCCCTCCTGCTCACCACCTCTACTGACCCTGATTGCCTGACCCACAGCCAGGGGACTCCCCAGTGACGAAGGCAGCAGAGACAAGGTGGCATTGCCTGTGTGGCAGAGCCGTGGACTTTGGAAATGGGGTTGGGATGAAACTCATAGCCCCATGCTTGCGAGCCAGCCATCCTACCAATGAGCCCTCCCCAACCTAGGCTACCCAGTTCAAATCGCAGCTCTGCCACGAACTTTAAACACAACATAACCTCTCCGCACCTTTACTGTCTCGTCTGTGAACACCAGTGATGGTGGTGGAACCAATATCAGAGTCCTTACTGAGTTAATAATGTAAAGTGCTTGACCATTCCAGATACACAATAGCATAAAACCAGTGTTCTTAATTTAGGATTCACTAATATAAAATAGTACATGAATATGAATGCTCACTCATTTAGAATATGCAGTTAGATGCTAATAATAATTGAGCACTTTCTTAGTGCCAAGCACTGGGCTCAGGGACTTGTGTATTCACTCATTGAAACCTTACAGCCACCCATGAGTTAAGTACTTTTCACAGCATTTTACACATGAGAAAATGGAATGTCAAGAAAGTTGGCATTACCAAGATCACACAGCTTATATGATTGCAAAATTAGTAGGTTGTCACAAAAGGACATTGTAATTCCACTAATATTAAGTACCTAGACACTCAAATTTATAGATACAAAAAGTAAAATGAAGGCTGGGGAGACAGTTCAATTGGTTAGAGTATTTGCCTAGCATGCACAAAGCTCTGGGTTCAGTCCTCAGCACTGCATAAAACCAGCAAGTTCAGGAGGCAGAGATAGGAGGATCGTTGTGAGTTCAAAGCCAGCCCAAGACTACATAGTGAATTCCAGGTCAGCCTGGGCTAGAGTGAAACCCTACCTCAAAAATCAAACAAAGAAACAACAACAACAACAACAAAAAACCCCAGCAAGATCAAAAATTCATTCTTATCTACATATCATGTTTGAAACCAGCCTGGGCTATGTGAGACCCTGCCTCAAAAAGATGGCAAAGATGAAGAATAACAAGAAAGAAGAAAGGAAGAAAGAAAGAGAGGGAGAGGGTGAGGGAGGGAGGGAGGGAGAGAGGAAGGGAAGAAGGAAGGAAGGAGGGAAGAAAGAGAGAAGAAAGAAAGAAGAAAGGAGAGAAAGGAAAGGGAAATAGGAAGGATAAGGAAAGAAGGAAGGAGAAAGGAAAGGAAGGAAGGAAAGAAAGATGGAGAGAGCAAAAGAAAGAAGAAGAAAGTAGTGGTTTCTAGATTCAAGGGGAGGATGAGTTAGTATTTAATGAGTTTCTGTTGGGAAGATGAAAACATTCTGGAGGTAGATAATAGAGATGTATGTAAAACAGCATGAATGTACCTAATGCTACTAAACTATACACTTTAAAATGGTTAAAATTGATGGGGCATGGTAGTACACGCCTTTAATCTCAACACTTGGGAGGCATAGGTAGGAGGATCGCCATGAATTCGAGGCCAGTCTGGGACTACAGAGTGAGTGCCAGGTCAGCCTGGGCTACAGTGAGAAACTACCTTGAAAAAAACAAATAGTTAAAATGGTAAAAATTTATGTTACAAATGTGTGTATGTATGTGGGTGGATAGAGAAATAATATTAAGGATACAGGAGTTTCAATGATCATTTCTTCTCTTGGCTGCAGCATCTATCCACAACCCTGTGGGGTAAATCCTACTTCTCTTTGTTTCTGCTTTCAAGTGATAACCACAAAGCACAGAGGGTCTGAGGAATGTACACATGGTGGTTCAAATTAAAAGTAACTCCTCCAGGACAGAAGACAATAAATCCAGATAAAGGTTGGACAATGTGTTCAGTGGTCTTATCAACTGGAGGCCCTGAGAAACTCAGGCTTCTGTAGAATATCTCTGTGTCACAGGAGACATAAGGTCTGCTTTCTTGCTGGTTATCTTTAGCCTGTTCCCTCCTCCTTCTCTGCAATCTCCTGCACATCCCCATATCCCTGTGAACAGCAAGCCTCAGCTTCCCTCCCCTTTCTTTGCTCAAGCCCTCTCAGTGGAGTGTCCAGAACAATTCTCTCCTGTTCCACCCAGGCATGCACTATTTCATGTTTTAAAACAAATCAAAATAGCATTCACTATGCACCTGTCATTAGACCCTGCACCAGACCCCTCACATTCACTCTTGATTTATAATGACCTGTTGTTTCTTCCCCATTTGACACACAGAAGCTCCCAGCTAGTGTTTTTACATTAACTCTTTATTCAAGCCCTGCCCCCACCTCAATTTTCATCCATTTCTTTCACAGTGGAAGCCACTAGGGCACAGTTTGCTACATGGATTCAGATGTGGGGGATCAGAATGCTCTGCCCATCACCTGCTGCCAGTGTAGTATCAGTTTCTCCTCTAGTACAGGGGACTAACAGTGGTACCATCCCCTAGGCTTGTGTGAGGGACATGAGGGGAGACAGTTCAGAGCAAAAACCCAGTAAACAGTAGCCATTGCAATGGCTGATGCAAGGTAACTGCTATAACAAACATGTCCTCAGCATGTCAATGCCTTGACACAATAAAGATTGGTTAATTGCTCACATAACCATCCATAGATCATTCTTTATCAAGTGGCAACTTGGGAACCAAAATACCTCCATCTTACAGCTCCACTGTCATGGTCCTGGGGTGC
Organism: Dipus sagitta; assembly: GCA_036346955.1. Lineage (NCBI taxonomy): Eukaryota > Metazoa > Chordata > Mammalia > Rodentia > Dipodidae > Dipus > Dipus sagitta. Next base: position 52,243,943 of record CM070783.1, read on the forward strand.
CTTCCAGCAAACTGGGAAAGAGAATGCAGTGCACCCTAAAGGAGGTTGCTATGGGCTCAGTCTAGAAACTATCTTTCCCAGCCACACTTGATAGGCTGGAATTTGGTCACATGGTTTCTCATGGCTGTAGAAGGAGATTCTGAGAACCAGACCAGCTGTGGGCAGGAGGAGACAGAAAGGCCTTTCATGAGATGGGAACCATTGCACATAGAGCACAAGCTGCTCTCTGTATTGGAATCTCCTTGAGCCCTTCACTGACATGGAACCTTCCAGTGCCTCTTAGATTTTGTGTACTAATTACTTTTGTGGTTGCTATGACCAAATACCCTACAAGGAAGCAGCTTAAGGGAAGAGGGGTTTATTTTGGCTTACAATGTAACAAGGCATACAGTTCCTCATGGTCGGGAAGCATGGCTTCAGGAGTGGTAGGTGCCTGGTCACATTGCATCTTCGATGTGCAAAGAGCAGAAAGGAAACTAAACTACGAAGCCTCAAGGCCCACCACAGTGACTCATTTCCTCCAGTGAGGATCCATCCACTTCCTAAAGGTTGCACAACCTTCTAAACCAGCACCACCAGTTGGGGACCAAGTGTTCAAACATATGAGCTTATAGGAGCATTTCATATCCAAACCACACATTCAGCCAGCCATATGGGCCTTAAGTCCTATCCTGGTTTACCTCTTGCCACAGGAGCCCATAGAATCGAGCACACCCTCTTCCCTACCTATCCCTAACATTCTACTCGGACTCCACTTTTGCCCACTTGGCTGACTTCTCATTCAAATCTCAGACCAGGTGACCCCACTAACTTCTGTAACAACCAGATGTTAGTCCTCCAGATGTGCACTTCCCCATTCTAGCCAAGCTTGGATGCCAAAGCCCACAAACCAGTGGGTCCAAAGGAACAGCCCAGTCCTCTTCAGTGAGACCTGTTTGCACTGCACAGGAGTACTTGCGTGGCCTGTGGACCCCATACGAAAACCTAGCACTTTAAGCCACTAGCAAAACCAGTAGGTTAGGAAGATCACTTTTTTCTTAAGGATGTCTTGGGCTAGCCAACTTCCCATCTTTCCAATGCCTAGTTGATATTACCAAGGAATCTAATTTTTATTCCTGTTTGGATAGCAACATCTCAAGATGACTCAGCCACCTGGGTCCAGGTAAAGTATAAAAGCAGGTTGTGGTTTCACCTAGCACATTGTCTTTCTCCCCTTTTATTCCACAGCAGTTATATTGTTCATGCACAAATGTGGTGCTGGGCACTGTGGTGGCCATCTTGAGACCACAAGATAAACTTGCCATAGGTAGATGGTACTGTTGCCAACCTTGATGGTACTGTCGCCAAGCCAGTTCAAACCACCTACTCTAGGCTTCTTGTTCAGTTAACCTGAAGTTGTAGGTTGTGTGCCAGGGCACCCCAGGGAGTTACAGTGAAGTTACAGATAGCCTACAAACATTTTAAATTTTCAAAGGAAACAGTCATGCCCAAGATCTGCCAGAGGCCATTGGAACTACTAGCTCCAGACAGTTTAGTTTTAATGTCCACTGACTCCCACATTCCTCATAATTTATCTTTGTGAAGCTACTGCTGTGATAAAAATCCAAATCCCCTTAGAATCAACATAGACAAAGAAATGATTCCAACATCTGAGGAGCCCTGCTGCAGAGGCACACATCTTGAGGGAACACTTGGAGGATGAAAGGAACTGAGGAGCTCAAACAAGTGAGTTGCTTAATCATGGTTATATAAGAAGAAAATAAAATCCTAAGCAGGCTGTTTTCCAAATTATGTGTATTGTTCCATGTGTGTATATTATTTTCACTATATTAATGTATGTATGCTCCATGCATATACCTTCATATGCATGTGGGTGTGCATGTGCCACGGAGTTTGTGTGGAGGTGAGGTCAGAGGACAACCTCGGGAGGTTGGTCTTCACCTTCCACCTTGTTTGAGACAGGGCTTCTCTTACTGTTTGCAAGTGTGAACACCAGCCTAGCTTGCCCACAAGCTTCAGGATTCTCCTGACTCCTGCCTCCCATTGCCATAGACACCTTAGGATTTCAGATGTGAGTTCCTTTCCTTCTGGCTTTATGTGGGCACTAGGAATCCTGACTCTGGTTGCCAGGCTTGCTCAGCAAGTCCTGTAAACAAACCTCAGATGCATGCACCAATTTGTGTATCTGGCTTTATGTGGGTACTGGGGAATCAAACCTGGGTCATTAGGCTTTGCCTTAACCACTTAGCCATTTCTCCAGCCCTCAGCAAGTGCTTTGAACCACTGAGCCAACTCCCTGAATTTGCATCATATAGTTTTTACATTACCTGCATTTTTTTTTAAATGGCTACCAAGTTGTTGGGTCCATAAACACTAAGAATTTGGGAACCGCTATGATGGTCACGCTTCTTCTTCTAGGACTTCATGGAGGCAGGGTCTCACTCTGGCCCAGGCTTACCTGGAACTCACTCTGCAGCCCCAGGCTGACCTCAAACTCGTGTCAACCCTCCTACCTTAGCCTTCCAGGTGTGGGAATTGTATAGGCATGAGCCACCATGCCTGGCAGAAAGAACATTTCCTAGCTGATTTATCATCACCTATGTTTAAGACATAGTGCTTTCTGTTTAATATGTTGTTGAACCTGTCCACCACTCATAATGAAAATCCTTGACAATTTAGTGGGCTGATGACATCAGTGCTCTGTGGACAATCCCAGAAATCAAAGCAAACACCTTCGTTCTGGAAGGGAGCCTGGGTTTTGCACAGAAACAGCTCAGCTGTTGTTTCCCCCCTGAGCAATGGCTTGGAGCCACCGGGCAACTTGACTGCTGGAAATTAGTCTAGTTTTCACTGTTCTGTTTGCTCATGTTGCAGGATTTGTCGGAACCCTCGTAACTTCCTTTTTACAGCAGTCATCAGCACCTTCCTTGCTCCCATGCAATGTCGAGTTCACAGCACTCCATGGCTTCTGAGGCATCAGTAACCAGACGTGCTGGCTATGTTAGAATTCTCTATAGCCAGGAAGTTGCTGAACAGAGAAAGCAGTTCATTAAGACTCATTGACAAGGTCCATCCCCCACCATCTGCATGTAAAATGGTAGTAAAAATGGCTGCCATTTCCTGAGGGCCTGCTCTGACCTTGGTCCTGTATGACTTTCTATGATAGATCAGAATGTTCCCATATTTCCTTTTCCTTTCTCTTTTATTCTTTCCCTGCCACTTAGATTTCTACAAAGGAAAAACTTGGGAAGGTCTTGGAGTGGAGCTCACTTAGGGGACGGCTTGTCTAACACTGTAAGCTGGTAAGCTGATATCTGAGACAAGTGGGCACCAACTAGGACTTGCAGGTTCTTTTGTCCTGGAACAAGGAATTGGCAGGGACACATGAATAGTAACAGAAACAGAGGCAGTTTATTAAGAAATAACATACTTGCCGGGCATGGTGTTACACATCTTTAATCCCAGCACTTGGGAGGCAGAGGTAGGTAGATCACCAAGAGTTTGAGGCCACCCTGAGACTACATAATGAATCCCAGGCCAGACTGAGCTAGAGTGAGACCCTACCTTGAAAAACAGAAAAAATAAAATAAAAAATTATTAGCATCCACTGCTGACAAAGATGAGGAAAACACGTGAACTCAGACATTGCTGATAGAAGTGGGCATGGTGGGCTGCAGTGATGGCTCAGCAGCTAAAGGTGCCTGCCAGTTAAGCATGAAGGCCTGCGAGGACCTGCGACCACCCTGCTTTGACTCCTCAGAACCCATGTGAAAAGCTAGACAGGGAAATAAAAACTATAGTAGTCATGCATACTGGTGCATACCTTTAATCCCAGCACTCGGGAGGCAGAGGTAGGAGGATCACAGTGAGTTCGAGGCCATCCTGAGACTACATAGTGAATTCCAGGTCAGCCTGAGCTAGAGTGAAACCCTACCTCAAAAATCAAACAAAGAAACAACAACAACAAAAAAAAAAAACCAGCAAGATCAAAAATTCATTCTTATCTACATATCATGTTTGAAACCAGCCTGGGCTATGTGAGACCCTGCCTCAAAAAGATGGCAAAGATGAAGAATAACAAGAAAGAAGAAAGGAAGAAAGAAAAAGAGGGAGAGGGTGAGGGAGGGAGGGAGGGAGAGAGGAAGGGAAGAAGGAAGGAAGGAGGGAAGAAAGAGAGAAGAAAGAAAGAAGAAAGGAGAGAAAGGAAAGGGAAATAGGAAGGATAAGGAAAGAAGGAAGGAGAAAGGAAAGGAAGGAAGGAAAGAAAGATGGAGAGAGCAAAAGAAAGAAGAAGAAAGTAGTGGTTTCTAGATTCAAGGGGAGGATGAGTTAGTATTTAATGAGTTTCTGTTGGGAAGATGAAAACATTCTGGAGGTAGATAATAGAGATGTATGTAAAACAGCATGAATGTACCTAATGCTACTAAACTATACACTTTAAAATGGTTAAAATTGACGGGGCATGGTAGTACACGCCTTTAATCTCAACACTTGGGAGGCATAGGTAGGAGGATCGCCATGAATTCGAGGCCAGTCTGGGACTACAGAGTGAGTGCCAGGTCAGCCTGGGCTACAGTGAGAAACTACCTTGAAAAAAACAAATAGTTAAAATGGTAAAAATTTATGTTACAAATGTGTGTATGTATGTGGGTGGATAGAGAAATAATATTAAGGATACAGGAGTTTCAATGATCATTTCTTCTCTTGGCTGCAGCATCTATCCACAACCCTGTGGGGTAAATCCTACTTCTCTTTGTTTCTGCTTTCAAGTGATAACCACAAAGCACAGAGGGTCTGAGGAATGTACACATGGTGGTTCAAATTAAAAGTAACTCCTCCAGGACAGAAGACAATAAATCCAGATAAAGGTTGGACAATGTGTTCAGTGGTCTTATCAACTGGAGGCCCTGAGAAACTCAGGCTTCTGTAGAATATCTCTGTGTCACAGGAGACATAAGGTCTGCTTTCTTGCTGGTTATCTTTAGCCTGTTCCCTCCTCCTTCTCTGCAATCTCCTGCACATCCCCATATCCCTGTGAACAGCAAGCCTCAGCTTCCCTCCCCTTTCTTTGCTCAAGCCCTCTCAGTGGAGTGTCCAGAACAATTCTCTCCTGTTCCACCCAGGCATGCACTATTTCATGTTTTAAAACAAATCAAAATAGCATTCACTATGCACCTGTCATTAGACCCTGCACCAGACCCCTCACATTCACTCTTGATTTATAATGACCTGTTGTTTCTTCCCCATTTGACACACAGAAGCTCCCAGCTAGTGTTTTTACATTAACTCTTTATTCAAGCCCTGCCCCCACCTCAATTTTCATACATTTCTTTCACAGTGGAAGCCACTAGGGCACAGTTTGCTACATGGATTCAGATGTGGGGGATCAGAATGCTCTGCCCATCACCTGCTGCCAGTGTAGTATCAGTTTCTCCTCTAGTACAGGGGACTAACAGTGGTACCATCCCCTAGGCTTGTGTGAGGGACATGAGGGGAGACAGTTCAGAGCAAAAACCCAGTAAACAGTAGCCATTGCAATGGCTGATGCAAGGTAACTGCTATAACAAACATGTCCTCAGCATGTCAATGCCTTGACACAATAAAGATTGGTTAATTGCTCACATAACCATCCATAGATCATTCTTTATCAAGTGGCAACTTGGGAACCAAAATACCTCCATCTTACAGCTCCACTGTCATGGTCCTGGGGTGCCTTCCAGCAAACTGGGAAAGAGAATGCAGTGCACCCTAAAGGAGGTTGCTATGGGCTCAGTCTAGAAACTATCTTTCCCAGCCACACTTGATAGGCTGGAATTTGGTCACATGGTTTCTCATGGCTGTAGAAGGAGATTCTGAGAACCAGACCAGCTGTGGGCAGGAGGAGACAGAAAGGCCTTTCATGAGATGGGAACCATTGCACATAGAGCACAAGCTGCTCTCTGTATTGGAATCTCCTTGAGCCCTTCACTGACATGGAACCTTCCAGTGCCTCTTAGATTTTGTGTACTAATTACTTTTGTGGTTGCTATGACCAAATACCCTACAAGGAAGCAGCTTAAGGGAAGAGGGGTTTATTTTGGCTTACAATGTAACAAGGGATACAGTTCCTCATGGTCGGGAAGCATGGCTTCAGGAGTGGTAGGTGCCTGGTCACATTGCATCTTCGATGTGCAAAGAGCAGAAAGGAAACTAAACTACGAAGCCTCAAGGCCCACCACAGTGACTCATTTCCTCCAGTGAGGATCCATCCACTTCCTAAAGGTTGCACAACCTTCTAAACCAGCACCACCAGTTGGGGACCAAGTGTTCAAACATATGAGCTTATAGGAGCATTTCATATCCAAACCACACATTCAGCCAGCCATATGGGCCTTAAGTCCTATCCTGGTTTACCTCTTGCCACAGGAGCCCATAGAATCGAGCACACCCTCTTCCCTACCTATCCCTAACATTCTACTCGGACTCCACTTTTGCCCACTTGGCTGACTTCTCATTCAAATCTCAGACCAGGTGACCCCACTAACTTCTGTAACAACCAGATGTTAGTCCTCCAGATGTGCACTTCCCCATTCTAGCCAAGCTTGGATGCCAAAGCCCACAAACCAGTGGGTCCAAAGGAACAGCCCAGTCCTCTTCAGTGAGACCTGTTTGCACTGCACAGGAGTACTTGCGTGGCCTGTGGACCCCATACGAAAACCTAGCACTTTAAGCCACTAGCAAAACCAGTAGGTTAGGAAGATCACTTTTTTCTTAAGGATGTCTTGGGCTAGCCAACTTCCCATCTTTCCAATGCCTAGTTGATATTACCAAGGAATCTAATTTTTATTCCTGTTTGGATAGCAACATCTCAAGATGACTCAGCCACCTGGGTCCAGGTAAAGTATAAAAGCAGGTTGTGGTTTCACCTAGCACATTGTCTTTCTCCCCTTTTATTCCACAGCAGTTATATTGTTCATGCACAAATGTGGTGCTGGGCACTGTGGTGGCCATCTTGAGACCACAAGATAAACTTGCCATAGGTAGATGGTACTGTTGCCAACCTTGATGGTACTGTCGCCAAGCCAGTTCAAACCACCTACTCTAGGCTTCTTGTTCAGTTAACCTGAAGTTGTAGGTTGTGTGCCAGGGCACCCCAGGGAGTTACAGTGAAGTTACAGATAGCCTACAAACATTTTAAATTTTCAAAGGAAACAGTCATGCCCAAGATCTGCCAGAGGCCATTGGAACTACTAGCTCCAGACAGTTTAGTTTTAATGTCCACTGACTCCCACATTCCTCATAATTTATCTTTGTGAAGCTACTGCTGTGATAAAAATCCAAATCCCCTTAGAATCAACATAGACAAAGAAATGATTCCAACATCTGAGGAGCCCTGCTGCAGAGGCACACATCTTGAGGGAACACTTGGAGGATGAAAGGAACTGAGGAGCTCAAACAAGTGAGTTGCTTAATCATGGTTATATAAGAAGAAAATAAAATCCTAAGCAGGCTGTTTTCCAAATTATGTGTATTGTTCCATGTGTGTATATTATTTTCACTATATTAATGTATGTATGCTCCATGCATATACCTTCATATGCATGTGGGTGTGCATGTGCCACGGAGTCTGTGTGGAGGTGAGGTCAGAGGACAACCTCGGGAGGTTGGTCTTCACCTTCCACCTTGTTTGAGACAGGGCTTCTCTTACTGTTTGCAAGTGTGAACACCAACCTAGCTTGCCCACAAGCTTCAGGATTCTCCTGACTCCTGCCTCCCATTGCCATAGACACCTTAGGATTTCAGATGTGAGTTCCTTTCCTTCTGGCTTTATGTGGGCACTAGGAATCCTGACTCTGGTTGCCAGGCCTGCTCAGCAAGTCCTGTAAACAAACCTCAGATGCATGCACCAATTTGTGTATCTGGCTTTATGTGGGTACTGGGGAATCAAACCTGGGTCATTAGGCTTTGCCTTAACCACTTAGCCATTTCTCCAGCCCTCAGCAAGTGCTTTGAACCACTGAGCCAACTCCCTGAATTTGCATCATATAGTTTTTACATTACCTGCATTTTTTTTTTAAATGGCTACCAAGTTGTTGGGTCCATAAACACTAAGAATTTGGGAACCGCTATGATGGTCACACTTCTTCTTCTAGGACTTCATGGAGGCAGGGTCTCACTCTGGCCCAGGCTTACCTGGAACTCACTCTGCAGCCCCAGGCTGACCTCAAACTCGTGTCAACCCTCCTACCTTAGCCTTCCAGGTGTGGGAATTGTATAGGCATGAGCCACCATGCCTGGCAGAAAGAACATTTCCTAGCTGATTTATCATCACCTATGTTTAAGACATAGTGCTTTCTGTTTAATATGTTGTTGAACCTGTCCACCACTCATAATGAAAATCCTTGACAATTTAGTGGGCTGATGACATCAGTGCTCTGTGGACAATCCCAGAAATCAAAGCAAACACCTTCGTTCTGGAAGGGAGCCTGGGTTTTGCACAGAAACAGCTCAGCTGTTGTTTCCCCCTGAGCAATGGCTTGGAGCCACCGGGCAACTTGACTGCTGGAAATTAGTCTAGTTTTCACTGTTCTGTTTGCTCATGTTGCAGGATTTGTCGGAACCCTCGTAACTTCCTTTTTACAGCAGTCATCAGCACCTTCCTTGCTCCCATGCAATGTCGAGTTCACAGCACTCCATGGCTTCTGAGGCATCAGTAACCAGACGTGCTGGCTATGTTAGAATTCTCTATAGCCAGGAAGTTGCTGAACAGAGAAAGCAGTTCATTAAGACTCATTGACAAGGTCCATCCCCCACCATCTGCATGTAAAATGGTAGTAAAAATGGCTGCCATTTCCTGAGGGCCTGCTCTGACCTTGGTCCTGTATGACTTTCTATGATAGATCAGAATGTTCCCATATTTCCTTTTCCTTTCTCTTTTATTCTTTCCCTGCCACTTAGATTTCTACAAAGGAAAAACTTGGGAAGGTCTTGGAGTGGAGCTCACTTAGGGGACGGCTTGTCTAACACTGTAAGCTGGTAAGCTGATATCTGAGACAAGTGGGCACCAACTAGGACTTGCAGGTTCTTTTGTCCTGGAACAAGGAATTGGCAGGGACACATGAATAGTAACAGAAACAGAGGCAGTTTATTAAGAAATAACATACTTGCCGGGCATGGTGTTACACATCTTTAATCCCAGCACTTGGGAGGCAGAGGTAGGTAGATCACCAAGAGTTTGAGGCCACCCTGAGACTACATAATGAATCCCAGGCCAGACTGAGCTAGAGTGAGACCCTACCTTGAAAAACAGAAAAAATAAAATAAAAAATTATTAGCATCCACTGCTGACAAAGATGAGGAAAACACGTGAACTCAGACATTGCTGATAGAAGTGGGCATGGTGGGCTGCAGTGATGGCTCAGCAGCTAAAGGTGCCTGCCAGTTAAGCATGAAGGCCTGCGAGGACCTGCGACCACCCTGCTTTGACTCCTCAGAACCCATGTGAAAAGCTAGACAGGGAAATAAAAACTATAGTAGTCATGCATACTGGTGCATACCTTTAATCCCAGCACTCGGGAGGCAGAGGTAGGAGGATCACAGTGAGTTCGAGGCCATCCTGAGACTACATAGTGAATTCCAGGTCAGCCTGAGCTAGAGTGAGACCCTACCTCGAAAAACGAAAACAAACAAGAAAAAAAATAACTACAGTAGGTAAAAGAACACTTACAGAAACACTAATGACATAAAAACATAGGGAATGATATGATTGGTCAGAATTCTGAAAACAGTTGAACAAAATTAAGGAATTCCAATTTTAGTTTCACTCATACTTCAAGACTCTAGACAGACTGTTTCACTCCCACTGCTCCCTAATCCTGACAAAACCCTACTCATCAAGTCTCAGCAGCTTTATTGAGGTCTACTTGATATGCCGCACATAAAATAAGATAAAGTCTTGATGGGAGAGAGGAGCATCATGGGAAATGAAGGAGAAGCTCACAGACTTGAGGCAGAAGGACAGACATGGAAGCACGCACACTGTGGAGTCAGGGTTCACAAACCAGCAGCAGCAGCGGTTCTGTCAGCTTAGGGAGGTTACTGGGCCAGGGGACACAGGGACTTTGGAGTGCTGGCATGTTCACTGTGCAATAACTCGCAGCTTTTCTGTGTATGAGTGTATGTGATACTTCAATAAAAAGTTAAAAATAAACCCAATCTTTGTTTAGAAGAAGCTCGCTGCTTCTGTTTCTGATAGGTTCTTCTGGACATACTAAAAAGGGAATCTTGAGGGGAGTTTACATCCCCTCAGAAGAGAATACTGAACCTAATCTCAAAACTGCCAGTGGTAACATTTTATCACCATAAAAATTAAATATAAGCCGGGCGTGGTGTGCACGCCTTTAATCCCAGCATGTGGGAGGCAGAGGTAGGAGGATCACTGTGAGTTCGAGGCCACCCTGAAACTACATTGTGAATTTCAGGTCAGCCTGAGCTAGAGTGAGACCATACCTCGAAAAAAAAAAAAAAAATTTGAATATAAACATATTCTCAGTGAAAATTTGTCTTTAAAATCAGAAACTTGAGCTGGAGAGATGGTTCAGGAGGTAAGAACGCTTGCCTGCAAGCATGAGGGCTCAAGAGAAACTGAGTTAAATCACTATCACCCGTGGGGGAAAATAAAAAATCTTAGCCCCCGTGTTGTGGTAAGGGCCCTCTCAGAACAGAGAAGACAGCTGTGTCTATACGCATGTAAACAACCTTGAAGCCCAGTAGCTTAGGGTAATATGTTACCGTGTTGGGGCAGGGGCGGAGGCCCCAGATGATGGGGCGGGGCCTGAGGAACTGAAGAAAAGAAAAACATCTGCAGCAGACTGGTCAGCATCCTCCAGCCTCCCTACCTCCCCTTCCCTGTAACTCTGTTCCACCTGAGATAGAAATAACCAATCACATATTGCTAAATATGTTCAGTGTGAAAAACCCAGAATCAGGACTCAGGTTCTTTGGAGATGACTGCCACTGAACCTTAGCCATCTAATAAAGCTGTTTTCTAGTGATCTTGGTAACTTGGCCTTTCTTCTCCTGCATCATTGGAACCCCAGTCTGTCAGGAAGCAGAAATTGGAGACTTGGTGGGGCTCACTGGTCAGCCAGTCTCACCTAAAACAGCAATTCCAAGTTTATAGGGAGACTCCGTCTCCAAGAGACAAAGTGAGAGAGTGACAGAGGGGGACACCCAACACTCTCCCCATCCCCCACACACGTACATGTGGGGGCACGTTTCTCTGCATGCACACGTACACACATCACACCACACACGCTACACACAAATAAATTAATGGAAGTAATTTTAAAAATCACAAACCTTAAGCCACTCCTGGTGATACCTACCTAAATAATCCCAGCACTGGAGAGGCTGAGGCAGAAGGACCACCAGGAGTTCAAGCCTGAGCTACATTGTGATACTCTATTTCAAAAAAATAAGGGAGGGGATCTGAAAATAAAAATTATAAATCAGAAGCCTTTGCTTGTACTTTATTACTGTAGTAATGGTTATTGTTATCAATAGCAATGCAGGTTAATGATCAGTAAATTCTAGTCCAGGTCATACACTGTTTAGTGAACATTGTCCTATTTATTCCTCATGCCAATCCCATGAGATAGATAGGCAAGGAGCCAAAGTGCAAAGACCTGGGGACTCTCTAAATAAAGGTGATATGTAACTGGGGTCTGAACAGGTTTGCTAACTAGAGACTGTTTTGTTTTTTGTTCAAACAGGGTTTCACTCAAGGCTGGCCTTGAACTCATGACCCTGCTGCTTCAGCCTCTTGAGTGCTAGGACCATAGGCATGTGCTACTATTCCGAGCCTCCAAATTTATTTTATTCTCTTTTCCCCTAAATTTCTGACTTCTTCAGAGAGCAAATAGTCTAATTTAATGAGAAAAATATGGTTTAGCCAAAATCAGAGTGCAATATCTTACTCCAAAAACAGCAGAAAAAGTTGGGTGGTGAGCCTAAGAGATAAAGAACAATTGATAAGCAGAAAAATTAAAGGTAAAGCCTGAAAGCTTTTAAGATTAATGGGCCAGAGCTTCCCTGAAGAATGTGGGGGGAAAAGCTTCTAAATTGATTTTTTTTTTTTTTTTTGGTTTTGTGAGGTTTTTGTTTCTTTCTTTGTTGATTATACTCTCTTTAGGCTAGTTTAATTTTTTATTTTATATATACATAAATTATACTTTTTATGCCCTTGCCCCTACTACTATTATCCTGGGGCCTACTCACTGAAATTATGATATTCACTGTGGCGTCATGAGGAACTCAGTCAGTCCCAGTGTATGTGTGGAGAGGGGAAATAGGGACCATGCCTCAGGATATACCTATACACTGTGAATCTTACAATCTTTCTAACCCCTTTTCTGTAATGATCCTTGACATAGAAGGCCTATTGGCAGTCTAGTTTAGTGTGGAGTTGTTTGTAGCCTCTGGATTTCTGCTTTGATCGATTCTCCATGGCTAACTTCCCTTGTCTTTTCTATTGCTGGCCCCCTGATACTACTGCTCTTAGGCCTTACCATAGGACCCTGCATTATTAATGCTCTACGTAGATATATAAAGAAAAGAATAAATTCTGTTAAACTCATGGTATTGCAGACACACTATAACCCCTTAGATTAAAACACCCTAGACACTGTTCTTCATGATTTGACTTAGTGTCATATCAGAGGGGGAAATGGAAAATGGAATGTGAAAGGAATGGGATGATCCCTCTGTGCAATGCAGGTGTTTACTGTTACCTAAGGGATAGGATGATCCCTGTGCAATGTACCATGACCTCCCCGTATCTCTTTGTTTCTAAATATCTTTGTGATTACATAGCACAGGATGTTTCTTGCCTCAGTTCCCCTTATGTGACCTATGTAACCTTATGACTTCTTGTAATAGCTCCCTCCCCACCTTGTTTAACAGTATGTAATTTTGTGGCTTAACTCCCAATCCTGTTTTTTACTATAAACATCATGCAGTTATTTCCAATAAAAGCTGCCACAACAACAACAACAAAAAATTGTTTGTCTGTCACCATCACCCTGGGGCTGGTTGTCAGAGTAGCAGTAAGAACAGTGTTCGTGTCACTACTTTCTCTGTAATTTCTCTTGGGCCCTAGCAGATGTAGTAGAGGTGGTAGGTCTTGTGATGGGCAGTTGGCTATTTGCTTATTTATCTATGGATCTTGGTTCTCTTCTGTTTTCTCTGCCATCTGTAAAACAAAGCAGATTCTCTTTAGTTTTTAAGCTATTTTAAAAAAGAATTATCTGAACTACTTGGGAGTTTAAAAATAGCTGCTGAGGGTTAGAGAGAGAGCTTAGAGGTTGAGGTGCTTGCCTGAGAAGCCTAAGGACCCAGGTTTGATTGCCCAGTACCCACATAAGCCAGATACACAAGGTGGCATGTGCATCTGGAGTTTATTTGCAGTGGCTAGAGGCCCTGGTGTGGCCATTCTCATTCTCTCTTTGTCTCTCTCTCTCTAATAAATAAATGAATAAAAATTTTTGAAAATGTTTTTTAAAAAAAGCCAACAGTGGTGGCATATGTCACCAGCACACAGAAGGTGGATGCAGAAGGATCAGGAGTTCAAAGTCATTCTTGGCTACAGAGTAAGTTAGAGGCAAGTCTGGGCTACATAAGATCCTAAATAAATAAATATTGCTGAGCCTAACTCATCCACACAAAAGCTGACTGTTGTAAAAAATTTAAAAGTTGCTGGGCATGGTGGCACACGACTTTAATATCAGTACTTGGGAGGCAGAGGTAGGATTGTCATGAGTTCAAGGCCACCCTGAGACTACATAGTGAATTCCAGGTCAGCCTGAGCTAGACCGAGACCCTACCTCAGGAAAAAAAAAATTAAAGTTGCCAGGCATGGGGGCACACGTATTTAATCTCTGCACTTGGGTGGCAGAGGTAGGAGGATCTCTATGAGTTCAAGGCTGTCTTGAGACTATATAGTAAATTCCAAGCACCTGAAAGGCTAAAGTAGGAGGATGATAAGTCTGAAACCAGCTTGGGCTACTTAGCGAGACTCTGTCAAAAAAGGGGCTGGAGAGATGGCTCAGCAGTTAAGGTGCTTGCCTGTGAAGCCTAATGACCGGGTTCGACTCCTCAGTACCCACATAAAGCCAGATATGCTAGGTGGTGCATGCATGTAGAATTCCATTTGCTGTGGCTGGAGGCCCTGGTGTGCCCATTCTCTCTCTCTCTCTCCTTGAAAATAAAAATAAATAAAAGATTTTGGAAAGGAAAGGAAAAGAAGAAGAGAGGGGATGGGAGGGGAGGAGAAGAAAGGAGAAGAGAAGAGACGAGACAAGAAGAGAAAGAAGAGAATCACAGGCCACGGAACCAACTCCAAGGTAAATTTATTGCATGACCCTTTGCTTTAAAGGGTGTTGAGCAAGAGGCTAACTTTAGAAGTACATTTTTATGCTATAAACTTCTTGTGATTCATTGAAAATTAACAAAGGCAGGGCGTGGTGACACACGGCTTTAGTTCCAGCACTTGGGAGGCAGAGGTAGGAGGATCGCTGTGAGTTCGAGACCACCCTGAGACTACATAGTGAATTCCTGGTCAGCTTGGGCTAGAGCAAGACCCTACCTGGCGGGGGGGGAGGAAATTAACAAAGACCAGGAAGGTAACTAGCAAGGAATAGGTGAGGTGTGAGTGTGCATGTGTGTGTGTGGTGGGGGGTGAGGGTAGAGGTGTGCATGTGTGCCTATAAATGTAAAGCCTTGGAAATAGAAGAGGAGGTGACAGCCTGGCTCACACCCAGCACCATCAACATATAGGAGTAGACAGCCCTTCATTGTGGGAGACTATCCTGTGCATGGTAGGCTATTGAGCTGCATCTCTGGCTTCAATCAGTAAGATGTTAGCAGCACCCTCCCCACTCCCCCCCCCTACACTTACAGAAAGGACTCATGAAAGACTAAGAATGTAGCTCAATGGTACAGCATATGTCTAGCATGCAAGAGGCCTTGAGTTCCATCCTCAGCACTATACATGTGTGACACAACACATGCTGGTGACTAAATCTCTGTTGGGCAATACTAATGCCCCTTCACAGACCCAAGCATTCAGAAAATACCCAAACCTTTTGGAGATGATAATCTTACTATTTGCTCAGAAATTCTTAATACCTTGGTGATGGGACCAGAATATCTCAAGCTACTTTGTTGATTCATCCATCAAATTCTCACTGATACTCCTGCTTGTAGAGTGATGCCTGAAGGAGTCTGAGAAGAATGTATTGCCAGGAGGTATGGGCAGGAGGCTGGGGAGATGCTCAGAGGATAAAGTGCTTGCTGCACAAGCATGAGGACCTGAGTTCTGATATCCAGACCTCCCATAAAAGCCAGAAAGTTTGGCTTCTGCAACCCTAGCATGTCAAACAAGATGGGAGGCAGAGACAGACCAGCACTCAACAATGACAAGAGACCTTGCCTCTTAAACAGGAGGGAAAATACAGGGGAGGGATATTGGGGGCAAGGAAGGAAAGGGCAGAGAGGAAGGGGAACAGAGGGAAGATGGGAATCAACAAAACAAATTATATTTGAAAACGCCAAAAAAGAAAAACAAGGTAGAAGGCAAGGTCCAACACCAGGAAGTTATCCCCTGCCTTCACCTGTGCACCATGATACATGCTTGCTTGCACTCACACACATGAACACATGCACACATATCATAGACACACATACCAAAAATGAATAAATAAAAGTGGAATTCAGGGCTGGACAGATGACTTAGAGGTTAAGGTGCTTGCCTGCGAAGCCTAAGGACCCAGGTTCAATTCTCTCTCTCTCTCTCTCTCTCTCTCTTTTTTTTTTTTTTTTTTTTTTTTTTGGTTTTTCGAGGTAGGGTCTCGCTCTAGCCCAGGCTGACCTGGAATTCACTGTGGAGTCTCAGGGTGGCCTCGAACTCAAGGCAATCCTCCTACCTCTGCCTCCCAAGTTCTGGGATTAAAGGCGTGTGCCACCACGCCCGACTTTAAGGTTCAATTCTCTAGTACCCACATAAGTCAGATGCACAAGGTGGTGCAGGTATCAAGTTTGTTTGCAGTGGCTAGAGACTCTGGTGTGCTCATTCTCTCTCTCTCTCTCTCTCTCTCTCTCTCTCCCTCTCAAATAAACAAGTTTTGTTTTGTTTTGTTTTTTAAAGTGAGATGCAGACAAAAAAAAAATCTTCCCTTTCTCCCAGACCCAGCTATAATGGCTTTTCTATTTGAATTTTTTATTGTATAATATAAAACTCATCATTATAACCCTGTCTGTCTGTTTATTTGAGACTGGGTCCCACTCTGTAGCCTAGGGTGGCCTACAGCTCACAGAGATCCTCCTACCTCTGCCTCCCAAGAGCTGGGATTACAAGGAAGAGATGCCATACTTGATAAAAAGTCTGCCTTTTGCCAGGTGTAGTGGCACATGCCTTTAATCCCAGCACTAGGGAGGCACAGGTAGGAGGATGACTGTGAGGCCACCCTGAGACTACATAGTGAAATCCAGGTGAGCCTGAGCCAGAATGAGACCCTACCTCGAAAAAAAAAAAAAAAAAGTCTGTCTTTCTTTTTTGCTCTTTCCTTCCTTCCTTTCTTTCTCCCTTCCTTCATTTCTGTCCCTCTCTTTCTTTCTTTATTTTTAAGTTTTTTATTATTTATTTTTGAGAGAGAGAAAAGAGCAGAAAGAGAAAATGGGCAGGCCAGGGCCTTCAGCCACTGTGAACTCCAGATGCATGTGCCCGCGTGTGTGCCTGTGCAACACTGTGCACTTCCATCACTGTGTGTCTGGCTCCATGGGACCTCGAGATTTGAACATCAGTTCTTAGGCTTGTAGGCAAGTGCCTTAACCACTAAGTCATCTCTCCAGCCCCTTTATTTCCTTTCTTTTTTTTTTTTTTTTTTTTTTGGTTTCCGAGGTAGGATCTCGCTCTAGCTCAGGCTGACCTGGAATTCACTATGTAGTCTCAGGGTGGCCTCAAACTCACAGCAATCCTCCTACCTCTGCCTCCCAAGTACTGGAATTAGAGGCATGCACCACCATGCCTGGCTCTTTCTTTTTTTTTCTATTTCTCTCTTTCTCTCTCTCTCTTCCTTCCTTTCTTTCCTTCTTTCGTGAGACAGAATCTCATGCAGTCAAAGCTGACCTTGAAATATGCTGCTGATCATGATGACCATGAACTCCTGAGCCTCCTGCACCACCATGGTCAGCTGACATTTTAACCTTCCTTAAGTGTACTGTTCAGTAGCATTAAGTACATTTACATTATTGGGTAACCATCACCACCATCCATCTCCAAACTTTTCCATGTTGTAAAACTCAATCTCGTTAAACAAATTTAATGCACCACTAAAGAACACCCCATCTCTCCCTTTCCAAGTCCCTTAAAACCATAATTCTACTTTTTGTCTATGTGAGACTATCTACTCTAAGTACCTTTTACAAGTAGAATCTTGAGGTGTTTGTTTTGTTTGGCTTATTTCACTTAACACAATGTCCTCTTGGCTCATCGATGTAACATGCACCAGAATTTCATTCCTTTTTACAAATGGATGCTCCAGTGTGTGTAAACCAACTTTACCCACTCAGCTCTGATGGATGCTGGCTATTATGAATGGTCCAGTGGTTGTGTGTGTGTGTGTGTGTGTGTGTGTGTGTGCACGCGACCTTTACCCATTCATTTCTAATGAACTGATGAACACTGGCTACTATGAACAGTGCTGTCACACACATTGGTGTGACTCTTCTTTGTTGATCTAATTTAATTTGGCTTTTGTTTTTATGGTTTTTCAAGGTAGGGTCTCACTCTAGCCCAGGCTGACCTGGAATTTACTATTTAATCTCAGGGTGACCTTGAACTCACAGAGATCCTCCTACCGCTGCCTCCCAGGTGCTGGGATTAAAAGCGTATGCCACTACACCTGGATTAATTTGGTTTTTTGAGACAGGATCTCACTAAGTAGCCTAGGCTGGCCTGGACCTTGGGATCCTTCAGGCTCAACCTCAGCCTCACTAGTACTGGAGTTACATTGTGAACCTCTGTACCAGATTCTTGATTTTTTTAATATACATTCTATTTATTTATTTATTTATTTCAGAGAGAGAGAGAAAGAGAGAGAGAATGGGTATGCCAGGGCCTCCAGCCACTGCAAACGAACTCCAGATGCATGTGGCCCTGTGCATCTGGCTCACATGGGACCTGGAGAATTGAACCAGAATCCTTTGGCTTTGCAGGCATGTGCCTTAACTGCTAAGCCATATCTCCAGCCCTCTTGATTATTTTTAATCCCATTTGCTCCTGTCAGTGGTTGGTCTCTTTCTAGGTTCCCTACTCTCTCCTGCTCCACCTCTGTAATGCGTATTTGTCATGACTCTCTGCTCATGATCCAATTCTTCGTGCCTTGAGTGAAGCATCTTGACTCTCCTTGGGGAAACCACCCTTCCTCCTACGTTCACACTGTCTGGAGAGTGCTGAGGGCCCTCTCTACCAATGCCCAGCCCCCCCAACCATGTTCTCCTCAGCCCTTTAAGACATGGGCATCCAGCCCAGCAGATACTCCATCTTCCAGGCCAGACCATACTGACTGTCTCTGGGATGGGCATGGGATTCATATAAGGACATTATCAAACAATTTTGGGACTTTTTCTCAGAGTTCTGAGAGCTGGAAATGTCATCTCTTTACACACACACACACACACACACACACACACACTTTTTAAAAATGTTTTTGAGGTAGGGAGTCACTCTAGCCCAGACTGCCCTGGAACTCACTCTGTAGTACCAGGTCTCAAACTCACAACAATCCTCCTACCTCTACCTCCAAGAGCTGAGATTAAAGGTGTGTGCCTCCATGACTGGCTATACATAATTTTTTATTGACAACTTCCATAAATATAGACAATATACCACAATCATAATCCCCTACCACAACACATTTTCCTTCTCCCAAATTGCCCCTCTACTAAATCCTTTCTTCTTTTCAATTTGTCTCTCTTCTATTTTGGTGTCATATTTTTTCTTCCTAAGACGAGGAAGAAAGAGAGAGAGAGAGAGAATAGGTACCACTTTGTACATCTGGCTTTACATGGGTACTGTGGAGTTGAACTAAGCATCAGGCTTTACAAGCAAGCACCTTTTACTGCTGAGCCATCTCTCCAAACCTGGAAACACCCTCTCTATGGGTTGCTAGTGGAGGGGAAGGACTTGAAGCTGCCAGCTGCTATATTTACCACTGACAGAAGAGAGAGGAGAGAATGGAGCTGCCCAGAGGAAGGCAGAGCCCAGAGGGAGAACAAGACTGATGAATACATATTGTGCCTTGGGACAAGCCATGTGGGTTTTACAGGTCTTCCTTTCCTTTCTCCCTTTCCTTTCCTCCTTTCCTTTCTTCCTTCCTTCCTTGCCTTCCCTTTCCTTTATGTCTTCCCTTTCCCTTCTCTTTCCCTTCCCTTTCTTCCTTCCTTCCTTCCTTTCTTTCTTCCCTCCCTTCCTTTCTTCCCTCCCTCCCTCCCTCCCTCCCCCGCCCCTTCACCCAGGCTGACCTGGAATTCACTCTGTAGTCTCGGGGTGGCCTCAAACTCATGACGATCCTCCTACCTCAGCCTCCTGAGTGCTGGGATTAAAAGTGTGTGCCACCACGCCCAGCTCTCTTTCTTAAGCAAAGTCAAGCTAAGGATGTGCCTAGTCCTGCTTAGTGCCCTCATTTCCCTTCTGCAGCTACCACTTGCTTATCAGAATTTCTATGAGACCCCAACCACACACACCAAGGAAAGAGACATGCTCAGTGCCTCTGGACCACGGACATTTGCTCATAGGTGGAGGGCAAGGCAACAATGTAGTCATCCTGTGGCACACCTATCTTTCCAGAAGAAGGATGAGTAACTGATAATCTCTTGTGAATTTTACTGGCAAACAAGTCAACTAACTGCTACAGGAGGCAAAAGGTGAGGGCAAAAGCCACCTTTTGAGAAACTGCCCTAGAGTTTATAGCACTTCAGATGACCTGACCCTGGGCCAACAGATGGACTGTACATCCCCTTTGTCACAATGCCAGACTGTCAGACAGTACGAGGGCACCATCCTTTCCAAGAATGCAAATATCCCAGGAGAATGAAGCATGAGTAGTGATTCATATAACTACCTGGGACTTTGGTACCACAGGCCAAAAAGAAAGGAACAGTGGCATGGCCAAGCAAAGCACCAGCCAGAAACCCAATAGAAGGGATTCAAAAACTTTGGTAGCCTGAGGGTGCAGTTACAAGTTTTCACCCACGGGTAGGCCAGGACTTTCGTAGCTCAAGCAAGAATAGAAATCATGTGATAAGCAGGACACGGTGGTACACACCTTTAATCCCAGTACTTGCCAGGTAGGAGGATTTCTGTGAGTGAGAGGCCAGCCTGAGACTACAGAATGAATTCCAGGTCAGCCTGGGCTAGAGCAAGACCCTACGTTGAAAAAAAAAAAAAAAAAAAAAAAAAACAAGAAATCAAGCCAGGCGTGGTGGCACACACCTTTAATACCAGCACTCGGGAGGCCAAGGTAGGAGGATCGTCGTGAGTTCGAGGCCACCCTGAGACTGCTGAGTGAATTCCAGGTCAGCCTGGGCTAGAGTGAGACCATACCTCAAAAACAAAGAAAGAAAGAAGAGAGAGAGAGAGAGAGAGAGAGAGAAAGAAAGAAAGAAAGAAAGAAAGAAAGAAAGAAAGAAAGAAAGAAAGAGAGAGAGAGAGAAAGAAGGATCAGGTGACTTTGGCCTACAGTGAGAGCAGGACTCCAGGTGGAGGTTAGGAATGACAGGGCAGGGTGGACAGCAATAGGGCAAAAGGTTAAGGTGCTGACTAGGTAAGTAAGAACCAGAAACTGAAAGCAGCTGGAGTAACAGTGTTGCGGGGTGGGAAGTTTAAGAAGAACACAGGTGTCCAGGGCACCTGGATGGCAATGGGTGGCCTCAGACACACTGCATTATGATTTCTCTTATTTTTAAATATTTTTATTGACAACCTCCACGAATATAAACAATATTCTCTCCCACCACCCTTCTTTCCCTTCCCCCCTGAAATCCTCCCTCCACTGAATCCCTTCTTCAAGCAGTCTCTTGTCATCTCTCTCTTTTTTTTTTTTTTGAGGTAGGGTCTCAGTCTAGTCCAGGCTGACCTAGAATTCACTATGTATTCTCAGGGTAACCTCAAACTCACGGTGATCCTCCTACCTCTGCTTCATGAGTGCTAAGATTAAAGGCGTGCGCCACCATGCTGGCTCTTCTATTTTGATGCCATCATTATTTCCCTTATCATGCAGGTCCTGTGTAGGTAGCATCAGCCACTGTGAGGTCATGAATAACAAGGCCACTTTGTGTCTGCAAGACAGTATCATAAGCACTCCTTTCCCTCCTTTGGCTCTTACATTCTTTCCACCACCGCTCCCACAGTGGTCCCTGAGTTTTATGTGACAGAGATGTCTCAGTGCTGAGCACTCCACTGTCACTTCTCAGTACTTTGGTGAGTGATGAATCACACAGTGGTCACCACCATCTGATTTCATTTCTAATGAAAAATGAGAACAGAATATATGGGCATAAACTTAAGAATTTAGAAAGCAGTTTGGTGGGTATAATATACTCATTTAGCCTAACAACAGTAGTAGGCCCCCCGCCCACTTATAGGCTTTTCATTAGGTTTTCAGTCCAGGCAGGATTTTCCTCCTGTAGAATGGTCCTCAAGTCAATCAGAGAGCAATTGGTTACCCCCTGCATTGGTTTGATTCAGGCATCCCTCATAAACTTATGTGTTCTGAATGTTTAGCTGGTACAATTTGGGAATGAGAGCCTCCTGTAGAGACACTGTATTATTGGGGGCAGGCTTATGAGTGTTATGGCCAACTTCCCCTTGCCAGTGTTTGCCACACTCTCCTGTTGCTGTTGTCCACTTGATATTGTCCAGGAAATGATGTCCACCCTCTGATCATGCCATTGTTTTCCCTGCCATTATTAAGCTACCCCTCAAGTCTGTAAGCCAAAATAAACTCTTTCCTCCTACAAGTTGCTATTGGTCGGTTGCTTTCTGCCAGCAACAAGGAGCTAACTGCAACTCCCCCATGACAGATATGCCACCATTGTACCAGTTGGTACATTTGACCTGGCTGGCCAGCCATAAAGCTGGCAGGATCCACTGCTGGTTAAGACCATTAATGACTTTTTTCCCCCCAAGAGGTTGCAGTGGTCTTGCCAGTATCCTGACAGCTATTCAACGAGGAGGAAGCTTCTAGCTCAGCTCCAGCTTGATTTCTCAGTGGCCTGCAGCCCAAGCATGTACAGTCTTCAGCAAAAGGGTCTTACCATCTAGTTCTGTTGGACAGTCAAGAGCCTTGGCAATATCCTGTAATGTTTTGGTGACATCAAGGGTCTCCCTGACCAACAACTTGTTGGATGGTACCCTGGCCCCAGCACTGAAACTTTTTCAGTAATAATCCACATCTTCTGGGCACAGCACTGTCCACCTCCACAGGACACTTCTGCCCAAATGCTGTCTTTTGGGGGTTTTTTGTTGCTGTTTGTTTGTTCATTTGTTTTTCTGAGGCAAGCCCAACAGAATGGCTTTTTTTTTTTTTTTTTTAATGTAAGTCAGGGGAGAGAATTTGCACACCAGGGCCTCCAGCCACTGCAATCAAACTCCAGATGCATGTGCCACCTTGTGCACATGTGTGGCCTTGTGCACTTGCATCACCTCATGTGTCTGGCTTACGTGGGACATAGACAGTCAAACATGGGTCCTTAGGCTTTGCAGGCAAGCGACTTAACCACTAAGCCATCTCTCCAGCCCCAAACACTCTCTTTTTAAAACACATATTATTAGCTAGGGAAGAAGTAGTTTCCACATGTCTTATTCATACATCTTAACTTTTGATTAAGCCTCTTCCTACTCCCTTTCCCCCTTCTTTCCTCCATCCCTACAGACATTATGGCTTCTCTTGATTCGCTTAGTCCTCTGTGGAAGGTAGGTTTTATAATCATTAGCTTCATTTTACATATGAGAGAGCCAAGGCCCACAGAGATAAAGGACTGACTGTGTTCCAAAACCACATACCTGCAAACAGTAGAGCTGGAATTAACCAAGATAGCCTCCAAAGCCAAGGCCTTACTCTTTTCATTCTTCAAACTTGGTAAAATGTTATCTTACAGTTTGTTTTTGTTTAAAGGCATTAGGTGTAGCTATTCACTCTGAAACCATTTTATTTCCATCATCACAGTCACACATACATGTAGAGATAGAGGAAAGATAAATAGCATGAGCATGGATATATTTCTCAATTTCAACTAATTCTTTTCTTTTCAGGGGAAACACAAACAACCTTATCAATTTGAATAGCAAAAAAAATCTTTAATACATAAATTGCTATCAGGTAAAATAACTTCCAGTTAAAGATAAGGCATGCACTATATTTCAAGGAATTATTGGTATAAGTCCAGGAGTGAATAATTTGTAAGGACAAAAATACTCACTTCCTTGATAGCTGGAAAGTTTTTTTTTTTTTTTTTTCTGAGGTAGGGTCTCACTCTAGGCCAGGCTGACCAGGAACTCACTATGTAGTCTCAGGGTGGCCTCGAACTCATGGCGATCCTCTACCTCTGCCTCCCGAGTGCTGGGATTAAAGGCGTGTGCCACCACGCCCGGCTACTGGCAAGTTTTTTAAGCATGTCCTTTTAGACTCAGGCACATGGTTGGAAATTACTAGAGTTTATAATAAAGATTCATGATATCTAAATACTGTTAGGAAAGCTGAGTTGCCTCATTTTTAAAAAAAAAAGTTAGAGCTTTGGGCTAGGAAGCAGTTAAAGTCACTTGTTTGCAAAGCCTTATGGCCTGGGTTTGATTCCCCAGTACTCACATAAAGCCAGATGCACAAACTGGTGCGTGTGTCTGGAATTCATTTACAGTGGTAGGAGACCCTGACATATCCATATTCACTCACTTTCTCTCTCACTCTCAAATAAATAAATAAAGTATTTTTTCAAAAGTTGGAGCTTTGTCTCTTTCTTTTTGGCATGTGTGTATGTAGTATATGACAGAGTCCCTCACTGAACCTAGAGCTCCCTGTTTTTTGGTTAGATTGGCTAAATAGTGAGCCCCAGCAATCCTCTTGTCTTAACACCTCTGAGTTCAATTTCTAAGACCAAGAAAACACAGGATTCATATTTATTAGTTTATGGTACTAAAAAAGGAGAGATTTTTGTAAACAGGACACCAAACACAAAAATAATAAAACCATTAAAAGGCACACAGCACTGATAAAGAAGTAAATCAGCCCAATGAAGGAAGGATAGCAGATGAGCATATGTCATGGTGAGTATCATCACTCATTAGAAATGAAAATTGCAGCCATAGTGTGATATCCCTACACACCTATCAAGATGTCCAAAGTAGGATGTGAAGATGGACCACTCATATGGTACTGGTAGGGATGTTCAGCAATTGTGGACACAGTTGCATGGGGTTCACTTGATTGATTGTTTTAAACCTACAAATAACAAAAAATAGTATTGGGTTAGAATCCAAAAAGTAAATAATGATGAATCCACACGGATAGAAATAAAGAGGGAAAGAAAAATCTCCCAGAGAATTTAAACTAATTTTACAGAAACCCCATCTGACAGATGAAGCCTCTCTAAGGGCCTTTAGTATGGCTGTGTATGGGAACTTCCTTTAGTGCTGGTTGTGCATGCAGACTCCCTTCTACACAGGATGGTATGGAAAGAAGGGAAAGAGTGAACTTACAGTGGATAGACCCTACTAACACTACCCCAGCCCAGCGATCAAGGTCAACATCCTCAGTAACGTGCTGTGTTGATAGTATCTTTGACATAATGAGATGAAAACTGACATCTGCGACAATTTGAGTGAATCACCAGAGAATTATGTAGAGAAAGGCCAGCCCTCAAGGATACATATTGTAAGAATCCACTTAAATAAAGTTCTTAAAATGAGAAAATGATAGGAATTGAGAAAAATTAGTGATTGCTGTGTTTTAAGAAGGTTGGGTGGGAAAGGAGTGGGTGGGTGGGACTATAAAGAAGACCTGAGGGATCTTTACAGTGATGGAAATCACCTGTATTCTGATTGCATCAGTGTCAATATCCTGACTGTACTGTTGCACCACAGTTTCCAAAATACTAACATTGGATGTAAGCCAGGTATGGTGGCACACACCTGTAATCCCAGCACTTGGGAGGCAGAGGTAGAAGGATCACTGCAAATTTGAGTCCAGCCTAAAACTACAGAGTGAGTTCCAGGTCAGCCTGGGCTACAGAATGAGACTCTACCTGAAAAACAAACAGACATTGGATGTGGTGGTGCACACCTGCAATGCCAGCCCTCCAGAGGCTAAGGCAAGAGAATTGTGAGTTTGAGACCAACTTGGGCTACATAATGAGACTCTGTCTCAAAAAGACAACAGTCAAAAGACATTACCATTCAGAAATGTATAAAGATTACAGAATATCACCCTGGACCTTTTTTGCAAATGCATGTGAATTTACAATTATTTCAAGATAAAAAGTTTAGCTTTGAAAAAAGGATGATTATGATTTCGTTGAAAATACAAAACATATGTGTATTAATAACTTTTCTCACTGCTATGACTAAGTACCTGACAAGAAGCAGCTTCAGAAGAAGGGTTTATTTTGTCTTACAGTTCAAGGGATAGTTCATCATGATGGTGCAGGCATGAGCCCACAGGAGCTTGGTCACTTTCACTCCAGTCATGACACAGAGAGCAGGGAGTGCTCACACTCAGCTCACCTTCTCCTGTGTATTCCCTCCGGGACCCCAGCCCATGGAATGGTGCTGCCTACAGTTAGGAAGGGTCTTCCCATCTTAACCTGCTCTAGAATCTCCCTCACAGACAAGCCCAAAGATTTGACTCCTAGGTGATTCTAGATCCAATCAAGTTGACAATCAAGATTAAACATTACAAGATAGAAAAAAAGAAAACTGGAAAAAATATTCACCACATGACAAAGGTAGGCTGTAACAAACAGCCTCACATGACTGGATGAACCTCCTCACCAGACACAGTTATGGAAGAGGGGGATTTGGTGAAGACAGAGGGGAAGTTCTACAATGGCAGAAGAAGCTGGCCTACTTTCACAGGCCCAAGCAGAGAGAAAAGCCACAAGCCAAAACCCAAAAGCCACACCATTAGCACAAGCAAGCAAACTTCAGATATCTTTAGACTGGAATTCCAAATCCACCCCCATGCCTTAGGGTTGGACCCTAGGATCAGCCCAGTGACACCTCCTCCAGCCAGGCAACTGGAGATCCAAATTACAAGCTTTAATGAAATCCTGAATATATATTGAGGGGCATCTATTCAAGCTACCACATTCTGCCTCTGGCCCCCAATATATTCATAACCATCTATATTGTAAGTTGTGTTCAGTCTAAATTCAAAGCTTGCCATAGTCTTTACCAAATTAAGATAGTTCTAAAATCCCAAGTCTCATCTGAGATTTAAGATTGTCTCTTAGCTGTAAGTCCTATAAAAGCAAAACAAGTTATATACTATCAAAATATAAAGGCACAGAGTAAACATTTTCAATTGCTACAAGGCATAGCAAGGGGAGACTGGAACAATGCAAACTCAATAACCATCAAGTAAACATCAAACTTCTGCAGTTCAAGTCCAGTATCATAACTATTGACCAGTGAGGAGTCTCTGTATTTTCCAATTCCACTCCTCCAACTGAGCTGAATAGCCAGGGAAAATTTCTATCCCTAGGCAACAGCCTCCATGGTAGTCCTTTTATAGTCCTGGTATATCCAAGCATCTTCCAGACTCCATGCAATCCATGGTCCATCTCCCAATGGCTTTGACAGTCTATTAGGGTCATCACACCATGCCTCATGCTGTCTCAGCAGTGACTCCTGGGACTGTGTGCACTTCATGACTACTCCATGCATTTTTTCATGCTCCCAAAATCAATACCAGGTGTGCAGGACACAGCCATATTCTTAATTCATGGTTAAAATAAATTGTAACCTTGAAAATCAGGTTTCTTTTCCAGTCAACTCTTTTCCAAAAGAGTTTGAATATCTACAATAGTCTTTGCTCAGGCATCTTTTCCATTGTTTTAATGTAAAGTCGTTGGGCCACCTTCCTTCCAAATGCTTGTATTCGACAGTAGCAGCTTCAGCAACCAGTTTCTGTACCAGTAATTTAAAACTTGCTTGAGTTTTTCCAATTTAAAATCTTAAATCTCTCTGTGCCATATCTTTAGCCAAGCACATCAGTCCATTACAAATTTAACTTTGATCAAACTTTCTGGGCCTGGGCAGCAGAACACAGCCAGCCCTTATGCCAATAGCCCAGTTCTAACAAAGTCCTCTGCAGTCATTCCTTCCCCCTAGAAGTTTCATATGCCAAGACTGCAAGTTCATAAGCCAAACCTCCAAATACAATCTCTACACTTAGCATTCTCTCTCTCTCTCTTTTTTTTTTTTTTTAGGTAGGGTCTCATTCTAGCCCAGGCTGACCTGGAATTCACTGTGGAGTCTCAGTGTGGCCTCGAACTCATGGCAATCCTCCTACCTCTGCCTCCCGAGTGCTGGGATTAAAGGCGTGCACCACCACGCCCAGCTCACTTAGTATTCTCAAACTCTCATCAGACTAGTCCATAAAACTTGGCTTACTGCTCCAGAAGGCATCTTCGGTTGCAAGCAGCAAGTTTCTCATTCTCCCAGCACACAAGTTCCAAAGACCAAAATCCACAAGGCCAGATTCATCTCAGCACTTCCACTCCTCAGTACTGAGAGGGAGTGCAGTTAGGGTGACTGGGCCCCTGAAAGTAAGACAGGATTGTCTGCACTTACTAGAAATCAAAGATGATCTGACTTCTTATCTCTTGCCTAGTTCCCTAGACCTGTTTTTCCACAAACAATCTGGGACCCCTCCTGAGAGGAAGGTCTTTCCTAGGAAACATTGTGGTTGGTCAAGTTCAGTCCCTGGAATTTGGTGTCAGGGCTAGTCTCTTTCTGAGACAGGTCTCTGGTTCACCTGAGCCAGAATGCAGGGCCCACCACCATAAGGTTATAAATACAGTTGCAAGGGGAGGGCACACTCTCTGAGCTGCCTGACCACTTGGGAACTTCCAGCTGTTGGTGAATTTCCCCTAAGCTGGGCCCAAGCCCAGCCAGGCATAGCAGAGGGGAGAGCCCTCTAGCCCTTCCTCTTCATATGGGCCTTTATTATCTTCCAGCTCCCCACATAGCAGGAACTCTTTGAACTTTCTTTTCCCTCTCTTTTCTTTCCAGTTTCCCAGACCCTCCACATGGGATCTCTAGCCATGTGGGTGCCCTTCTTTGGCTCTGTAATTCCCTCAATAAATATAATAATAATAATTATCTTTCTCATTTTTTATTTTTAAAATTTTTTGTTTTTATTTATTTATTTGAGAGTGACAGACAGAGAGAGGAAGAGGCAGATAGAGACAGAGAGAGAGAATGGGCGTGCCAGGGCTTCCAGCCACTGCAAACAAACTCCAGACGCATGCGCCCCCTTGTGCATCTGGCTAACGTGGGTCCTGGGGAATCGAGCCTCGAACCAGGGTCCTTAGGCTTCACAGGCAAGCGCTTAACCACTAAGCCATCTCTCCAGCCCTATCTTTCTCATTTTTTATATTTTATTTATTTATTTATGAGAGAGAGAGAGAGAGAGCGAGCGAGCGAGCATGTCAGGGCCTCTAGCCACTGCAAACAAACTCCAAATGCATGTGCCACCATGTGCATCTGGCTTAGATGGTGTTGCAGTCAGGTTTGCATTGCTGGTAGAAATCACCCAACCAAGAGTAGCTTGTGGGAAAAAAGAGGTGTATTTTGGTTTACAGGCTCAAGAGGGAAGCTCCACTATGGCAGGGAAAAAATGATGACATGAGCAGAGGGTAGACATCATCCCCTGGCCAACATAAGGTGGACCATAGCAACAGGAGAGTGTGCCAAACACTGGCAAGGGGAAACTGGCTATAACACCTATAAGCCCGCCCCCAACATTATACTCCCTCCAGGAGGCATTAATTCCCAAATCTCCATCAGCTGGGAGCCTAGCATTCAGAACACCTAAGTTTATGGGGGACACCTGAATCAAGCCACCACAGATGGGTTCTGGGGAATTAAACCTGGGTCTTAAGGCTTCACAGGCAAGCACCTTAACCACTAAGCCATCTCTCTGGCCCCTCAGTCTTTTTTTTTTTTTTTTAGTCAAGTCTTTGATAAAATTAGAAATAAACCTGGATTTGGGATTCAAGGACTTTCCTGGACCTCAAGCACCCTGTTATATATTGCTGGCCAAGATGGGGACTATCTTGAGAGGGAAAGTTACAATATTATTATATTATGGGGGGAAACGAGAAACACACTTTCCAGCTGTGAGCATGGCTCGGGGTATTTCTACTGCTTCTCTCCACTTATGGAAAACTAGCTTGCTTTCTCTTCTTGCTGGAGGTTAATATCACTATCTCTGGCTAAGCTGAGGGGAATGACTGGCACACTGCATTGGTGACTTTAAAAAAAGAAATTTTTAACACATGCCACATGGATGAACCTCAAAAACATCATGCTAGGTGTGCTAAACTGGATTTGAAGAACAAGGACTGTATGATTCCATGCACACAAGGTGCCTACAACAGTCAAATTCATAAAGACAGTTGAGTTTCACATTCCAACCTGACAAGTCAAACACCTTAGCAGGCCTGTCCTAGGCACGTGGGCTGTGACAGAGAGGGTTGATACCCCTCTGCACTTACATGAGGAATAATATCACTTCAGTATTTCCAAACACACCACTTCTGGGAGTTTTTCAAGCCTTTTTGTGCCTACATTGTTATTTTTATAACACTTGTCTTTAAATTAACTGACTTTTAAAAAATATTTAAGGGGGGGGGGAGAATGGGCATGCCAGAGTCTACAGCCACTGAAAACAAACTCCAGATGCAAGCACCCCTTTGTGCATCTGGCTTTACGTGGGTACTGGGGACTCAAACGCAGGCTGTTAGGTTTTGTACCTTAACCACTGAACCATCTCTCTAGCCCTCACTTTTTTATATTTTGAAAACTCCTTTATTAGAAAGATAGTTAGTATATTTTGAAACACAGTTAACATATTTTTAAATATCTTTTAGATATAGAGTCTTGATGGTATCTGCTTGCTGATACCTTATTTCTAAACTATTTTTGATACTTTTATACATGTATATAATGTACTTTGGTCTTATTCCTTCCTGTGGTTGAATCAGATGTGTCCCATAAACTCATGTTTTGAGTGCTTGGTCCCAGCAGGTGGAATTTGGGAAGTGAAGTCTTGCTGGAGGTGTATTGCAGGGGCCAAGTTTTGAGGTGTTATGGCCAGTTCCTTCTAATAGAAGCTCAGCTCAGTCTCTTACTGCTTTCTTTCAGCTACTATGACAAGAAGTGATGTCTAACCTCTGCTCTACCATCCTTCCCATGCTGTGAGAGCTTCCCCTCAAGACTGTAAGCCAAAATAAACTCTTTCCTTCCATCAGCTGTTGTTGGTCAGGTGTTTTTTTCCTAGCAATGTGAAAGTAAGTACAACTCCTCCCAATTATTCTGTCCACCCCTCCTCCACTAAAGCCCCTTTCCCCAACTAATCCCCAAACTACTTTCCTGCCTTAGTGTTTTTTGTTTGTTTGTTTTTTGACTCACTAAATTCAATCAGAGGTGATGGCATAAGCATAGGTGGGAGGTTCTTTACTGGAGCACTGGCAAATTACCAGTGGTGTAGCCACTGAAGAACATGACTTCCCTCCCTCAGCAGCTATCAGCTGCCAATAGCTATTCTGGTAGGTGTAGGGTCTGATGAGCTCTTTCTCAACAATGAGGAAATATGGACAGCCTCAATTTTGTGTAGTGAAGCACAGCTGCTGTGGGGTTCATGAATATAATGGTTAAGTCATATCCTTAAGACAGCATTTCACAGACTCCCGCTTCCTTCCCATCCTCCCGTTCTTACATTCTTTCCACCCACTCCTTCCATGCCCCTCTTCCATGAGGTTTCCTGAGACTTGCGGTGGAGGGTTAGATATCCTGTTTAAAGCTGACCACACAAAAGCTACTTACTCTTGGCAATTTTGTCAGCTGTGCATTTCTGCATTAACCTCTGCCCATTGCAGAAAATTTCTGTGATCAAAGCTATAAGTAGCACTAATCTATGGGAACAAACAAATATTTAGGAGGAGTGTAACATCCTGTTTAGTCTACAGTAACAATAGTAAATTCTTCCCCTGGGGCCTAGACCCTTAGACACAGACTTCTGGCCAGGTTTTCAGTGTCAGGCATGAATTCCCTCCTGTGGTGTGGGCCTCAAAACCAATCAGAAAGCAGCTGGGTTAGTCCCATAAGTCATGCCACTATTGTACCAGTAGACACATCTTGCTTGGAAGGTTGGTTGTGGAACACACAGGGTCTGCAGCTGGGTAGGACAGTTGACTTTATTCCCCTAGCAGCCTGCATAGAACTGTCGTGCATGAAGAAAACCAGCCAGCAAGGAGGAAGCTTCCAGCTCAAATCTAGCTTGATTTCTTTACATCCTACAATAGACGCATGTGGTATCTTCAGCAATAGGGACTGACCACCTTGTTTTGGTGGGCAACCAAGAGAAACAGAAATATATTATTTCAGGGGCCTCTGTGGCCTCCCTGACCACCAATTTATTGGGAAGTATCTCATCCCTGGCACTGCAGTCTTTGATTAATAAGCTATGGCTCCTGGGACTCCCCCCTTTTTTATTTTGAGAGAATTGGCACATCAGGGCTTCCAGCCACTGCAACTGAACTCCGCTCATGAGTGACACCTTGTGCGCATGTGTGACCTTGTGTGTCTGACTTTCATGTATTCTGGGGAGCCAAACCTGGGTCCTTAGGCTTCCCAGGCAAGCCCCTTAACCACTAAACCATCTCTCCATCTCTGGAACTCCCTTTTAAAAATTAAATTGAGCTGCTAGGCAGATAGCTTAGGGGTTAGGCCACTTGCCTGTGAAGCCTAAGCATCAGGTTCAATTCCCCGGTACCCACATAAGTCAGATGCTCAAAGTGGCGCATGCATCTGGAGTTCGTTTTCTGTGGCTAGAGACCCTGGCATGCCCATTCTTTCTCAAATAAATAAATATATATGTTTAAAGATTGATGTTTTGTTCTGTGGTACTGGAGCAGAGGCCAGGACCTTGTGCACACTAGGCACGTGCTCTACACAGAGCTATACCCCCAGCCCAAGATGGTATTTGAGAGATATTTCATAACACAACCATAAGTGGTGATGGAACATTATTTCCCCTGAAATTTCCTTTTTATTTAAAAAGATAAATTAAAAGTAAAAAGTAAAAAAAAAAAAAAAAAAAAAAAAAAAAAAAAAAAGCCAGGCGTGGTGGCACACATCTTTAATCCCAGCACTTGGGAGGCAGAGGTAGGAAGATCTCTGTGAGTTCAAGGCCACCCTGAGACTACACAGTAAATTCCAGGTCAGCTTGAGCTACAGTGAGAAAACCAAAAATAAATAAATAAAAGTTAAAAAAAATAAATGAATGCAATGTTGGTTTTTTTAAGTCTAGCTAGGAACTCTTGCTGCCCTCTGGGAAGAGCTGTAATAATGACTTCAGCCTATGCTGATACAGAATAGACATGTCTCCTACTCACAAGTACACACATACAAATGAAAAGGCTGCAAAGATGGTGCTCATATTTACCAATGGTAATGTGCTGTGATGTTTGTTATTCTGTTCCATCTTTTTAAACTAATGCACTTGCTCCACTAAGCTGACCTATACTCAATAAGGCTGGTCCCAAGGCTCCAGATACTGGATCAGTGTGCAGACACAAGGGACTAAGACACATCATCATTAACTGGAACCCTTACCTTTTGACCTGAGATGTGAAAGGTGACCAGAAAGGAAACAGCTTTCTCAGTTGATGATTCAATTTTATTTTAGGCTGTCTCAGCATACCAACTCCCATTAACAGGCATGCTACAAGAGGGGCAAGGCCTAGCTCCACTTACCCAAGGGCTCCAAATGGTGGAGCAACTTCCCAGTTGAGGAATATTCCAAGGGCTTCCCCACAGCTATTCCTGAATAAGGTGGTCCATGTTTATGGCCGTGTCATATAACCGAAAAGTTATCTAGGTGTAGACAGGCCTTATGTTTCTGAATTGTGGGCTTCGCATTGGGCTAAGCCATCTCTCCAGCCCTAACCTTCTGTTTTATTTTCTTTTTGTTGTTGTTTTTCAAGGTAGGGTCTTGCTCTAGCCCAGGCTGACCTGGAATTCACTATGTAGTCTCATGGTGGCCTCAAAACTCACAGCAATCCTCCTACCTTTTCCTCCCAAGTGTTGGGATTAAAGGTGTGCAGCACCATGCCCGGCTCTATTGGTATAACCTTCTTTGCCACAGGAGGCCACACACACCAAGTTCCAAGGACAGGGACAAGAACATTTAAGTCCTGCCTTGATAACCAATATGAAGGATGCTCTTAAGCAGACTAGCTTGGCCAGGGAAGAGCTGTAGCATCTGCAATTACCAGGGGCCAAGGGGCAGGGCCCACGACATGCTGTAATAAAGAACACACAAAGTAAATCCCCAAATGTATTCTAGGTCAGGCATGAGTTGGGTCTGACTCATAGGGGTGAGTCAAGGTCCAAGGGAGATTCAGAATCCTTGGATGTAGCTGTCACAGACTTTGTGAACCCTGGCCCACTCCACACCACACAACACAGGAAAGCATCAGACAACCAGTAGAGGTCCAATGCACAGGTTAACTGGCAAGTGAGATTTATTTAAACAATGATAAGTTAACAGGATCGGGGTCAAGATCTGGCATGAACACCTTCACAGCTGAGGTTCTGAGAGATGGGATCCAGGCTGGAGATGAGGCCTCCCCATCCCTGAGGAAGCCCAGTGACCTCTTCTGCCAGAGACATCAGCTTCTGCCTCAGCATGAGCCTTCCACAGATCAGCAGGTTATCTCCTTCAAGCCTGAGGGGAGGAAACACAGATGCTGCTCAGACCCCCGCAGCACAGCAAGCATGGGGAGAATGAGACACTGCCCAGAGCTCTGAGCTGACCCTGGGTGCCAGCGTGTCTGCCACTGCATCTCTGCTCTCCTGTTATGAAACAAAATTTTATAAGGAAGCAAGAGGTTAGGCCATCTTGTTTATTGGTGGTTTAAAATGGATTAGGAAAGCATTATAACAATTTATGGGCTCTTTGCTATAAACATCTAAAATCTACCTTTTAACTGCTGAACTTTGAGCACATGTAGAGATGACTCCTCATCATTACAAACCAACCTTCCAGGCAGCTGGCAGAGGGTGGGGATCAAGAAGCCCCTGGCATTTAAAAGTTCACTGTACCAACTGGGCATGGTGGTGCATGCTTTTAATCACAGCACTCAGGAGGCAGAGGTAGGAGGATTGCCGTGAGTTCAAGGCCACCCTGAGACACATAGTGAATTCCAGGTCAGCCTAGACTAGAGTGAGACTTTACCTCGAAAAACCAAAAAATTAAAAAAAAAATTTTCACTGTACCAAGCTGGGTGTGGTGGTGCACAACTGTAATCCTGGCACTCACAAGACTCAGGCAGGATGATCACAAGTTCGAGGCCAGTCTGAGACTACCACCTTATGGCAAAAACACCACATTGGGGGGGGCAGTGACAAAAGAAAGACATTTCAACATACTGCTTCTTTCTTAAGGAGAGTTAACACAGAGCATTAGAAACATCTTATGTTTTCCAAAGCATGGAAGGATGTTCAGACAAAATCACGTGACCAAATCTAATAAACTCATTAAAATTATGCTCAGCAAGAGGTTTCAATAGGAAGAGGAAAAATGCTTATGTCACATTAACTTGAAAAAAATAAGAACCAAAGTTCCATGAGTATGTAAATTCAACTCCATTAAAAATAAGACAGCCAAGCTGGGCATGGAGGTGCACGCCTTTAATCCCAGCACTTGAGAGGCAGAGGTAGGAGGATTGGCATGAGTTCAAGGCCACCCTGAGACTCCATAGTGAATTCCAGGTCGCCTGGACTAGAGCGAAACCTTACCTTGAAGAAAAAAAAAGAAGAAGAAGAAGATGATGATGAAGAAGAAGAAGAAGAAGAAGAAGAAGAAGAAGAAGAAGAAGAAGAAGAAGGAAGAAGAAGAAAGAAGAAGAAGAAGAAGAAAGAAGAAGAAAGAAGAAGAAGAAGAAGAAGAAGAAGAAGAAGAAGAAGAAGAAGAAGAAGAAGAAGAAGAAGAAGAAGAAGAAGAAGAAGAAGAAGAGAGGAGGAGGAAGAAGAAGAAGAAAGAAGAAGAAAGAAGAAGAAAAAAAAAGAAGAAGAAGAAGAAGAAGAAGAAAGAAGAAGAAGAAAGAAGAAGAAAGAAGAAGAAAGAAAGAAGAAGAAGAAAGAAGAAGAAAGAAGAAGAAGAAAGAAAGAAGAAGAAGAAAGAAGAAGAAAGAAAGAAGAAGAAAGAAGAAGAAGAAGAAGACGACGACGACGACGACGACAGCCAAAGCTGGGCATGGTGGCGCATACCTTTAATCCCAGCACTCGGGAGGCAGAGGTAGGAGGATCACCATGAGTTCGAGGCCACCCAGAGACTACATAGTGAATTCCAGGCCAGCCTGGGATAGAATGAGACCCTACCTCAAAAAAAAAAAAAAAAAAAAAAAAAAAAAGTCAGGTGTGGTAGTGAGCACCTTCTTTAATCCCAGCACCTGGAAGGCAGAGGTAGGAGGATAGTTGTGAGTTCAAGGCTATGCTTAGATTATACAGTGAATTCCAGGTCAGCCTGGGTTAGAGCAAAACCCTACCTCAAAAAAAAAAAAAAAAAAAAAAAAAAGACAAGGGCCAGACATGGTGGGGCAGGCCTTTAATCCCAGCACTGGGGAGGCAGAGGTAGAGGTAGGAGGACCACTGTGAGTTCAAGGTCAGCCTGAGACAGTGAATTCCAGGTCAGCCTGGGCTAGAGTAAAACCCTACCTCAAAAAAAAAAAAAAAAAAAAAAAAAAAAAAGAAAAAGAAAGAGATACAAGGGGGCCGGAGAGATGCCTCTGTGGTTAAGATGCTTGGTTGCAAAGCCAGGTGGCCTGGGTTTGATTCCCCAGTACCTAAAGCCAGATGCACAAAGTGGCACATGCATCTGAAGTTTGTTTACAGTGTCAGGAGGCCCTGGCATCCCATTCTCTCACTCCCTCTCTCTCTCTCTCTCTCTCCTTGCAGATGAATAAATAATTAATTAAAAAGACAAGGGTTAGGGGTATAGCTCAGAGGTAAACTGCTTGTGTAGTATGTGTGAAGCCCTAGGTTTGATCCCCAACACCTCAAAATATAAATAAAATAAAGTCAGGTATGGTAGTACATACCTGTAATTGCATGAAGCTAAATTAAGTTTGAAGTCTGCTTATTTACATGTTTGGGGGAAAAAAAAAAGTCCGAAAGGGCTGGAAAGATGGCTTAGAGGTTAGGGTGCTTACCCGCAAAGCCTAAGGACCCGGGTCTGATTTCCCAGTACCCACGTAAGCCAGATGCACAGGTGGCACATATGTCTAGAGTTCATCTGCAGTGGCTAGAGGCCCTGACATGCCCATTCTCTCTCTCTTTCCCTCCCTCCCTCCTTCCCTCTTTCTCTCTCTCTCAAATAAATAATTAAAACAAAATAAGCCCAAGGCCTTTAATCCCAGCACTTGGGAGGCAGAGGTAGGAGGGTTGCTGTGAGTTCAAGGCCACCCTGAGACTACATAGTAAATTCCAGCTCGGGCCTGAGCTAGAGTAAAACCCTACTTCGAAAAACCAGAGAAAAGGAAAGACAGACAGACAGACAGACAGACAGAAAGAAAGAAAGAAAGAAGGTCAAGTAAATAAATAAACGAGACAATCTAGGACACGTAGCAGGAAAGGTTATTGGTATTTACCATAGGCATACCAAGTAGATTTTCTTTGTTATACTTTTTAGAAGTTTCTAGATTCCTAACTAAAAGTAATAATATTTTATAATTAATAGAGAGGATTACAATGTAAAAACATATCAATAAGTGATTTTGAATCAAAAACAAAGTTGGAAGTTTCTGTGGGTCGAACTGCACAGCTGGGTAAGTTAATAAGCAGAATAAGCCCAAGTAGGCTGATGACCAGTCTCATGTCACTCAGAATTGTTACACTGCTGCCTCTGTCATGTTTTTACTTCCTACCAGCTGCCTGTCTGAGGCCATATATCATTCAGCTCATATCTGAGGAAGCCTGAAGGGAAGCTCTACATGGGCCTGGGATCTGATGTGGTCTTCACTGGCTAGAGTTGTCCTAAGAATAATTAATCACTGGGGGTCAGAGACGACTGAGGACAGGCATACAGAAGGGCTGGATCAAAATCCAAGCACTTGGAAAGCAGAGGTAAGAGGATAACTATGAGTTCGAGGCCACTCTCTGAGACTACAGAGTGAATTCCAGGTCAATTCACCTAGAGTGAAACCCTACCTTGAAAAAACAAAACAAAACAAAAAAACTAAGAGAACAAGGCGCTGGGATGAGATTCATCCGTGTCTGCCACAGCTAGGGAACCTCACCCTAATCCTAGAGATAAGGGGGGAAATTCCACTTGCAGCTGTGTGGGTCTGTTAGAGATGAAGCAATCTGTGTTTACTGTCTACTAAACTTGTAGGCTAGTGGAAAAGACAAACACTGTGTATTTTATTATTATTTTAAATCCTCAAAGTCTTCAATCTTCCCAACTGCAGAAACCCCACAGCAGCCCTGTGAAGGGCTGGTAGTTTGGAGATTGTGGTTCACACAGTTCTCCTTAATTCTGCATTATAAAAACCTAGAAGAGAAAATCATGAATTCTCAGGACGCGCGCGTGCGCGTGTGTGTGTGTGTGTGTGTGTATTTCCCTAGTTCTCTGAGCCTAAAGTTAAAGCTATGCCCTTCATTTTTTGGAGAAAGCACCTTCCCTGCTTCCAGGTCAAAGCAACAGAAGCACAATCTCATACCGAGTTCATGGCCTCCTCTGGTGGCCCAGCACAGGCAATAATGCTGCATGAGCTGTTCTAGAAGCTCCAATTCATCCAGGAATTCGAGGGATTCTATTCTGTGCAGAGAATGAAAATAGGTGAGATGTATATTTATCATTTATGCAATTAAAGATACAAAAAAAAAAAAAAAAGGCTGGGCATGGTGATGCACACCTTTAATCCCAGCACTTGGGAGGCAGAGGTAGGAGGATCACTGTGAGTTCAAGGTCACCCTGAGACTACAAAGTAAATTCCAGGTCAGCTCAGACTAGAGCAAGACCTTACCTTAAAAAAGAAAACAAATAAAAAAGATGAAGGTGATGATGACAGCAGTTACCGCTACAGAGATATTTTCATTACATTTTACATGAAAAGAGGCTAGCTACAAAACATTATGATGGACTAGAGGTGACTTAGTGGTTTAGTACACTTCCTGTGCAAGCCTGAGGGCTCAGGATGGATTTTTCTTCAGGCTGTAAGCAGCCCAGCTGGAGAGGCACAATTGGGAGCTCAGAGATTTTTGTTGCAGGTCCCAGATTCTGGACATGGAGCTGCAGGCTTTAATGTTTTCCCTGCTTGTTTTTGTTTTTTAAGTATTTTTACTTATTTGAGAGAGTGAGGCAGAGAGAGAGAGAGAGAATGTGTGTATGAGCACGCCAGGGCCCCTTGCTGTTACAAACAACAGATGCATGAACTACTTTATGTATCGAGATTTATGTGGGTACTGAGGAATCGAACTCAGGCTGTCAGGCTTTGTGAGCAAGTGCCTTTAACCCCAGAACCATGTCTCCGGCCCTCTATTTATTCTTGATGTTGTATTTGGTTTAGTCATTCCTTGCTGTGCTTTCTTTTGCAGTGGAGTTTTACTCTGGGCCATTACGTATATGTAACCTGTGTTTTGAGTTTACATGCTCACAGCAAAGAGACTGTATCAGATGAGATTTTTGGATTTTTACAAGCAAGCACCTTTAGCTGCTGAGCCATCTCCCCAGCACAAGAGATTTTGGACTTTCAAACAGTGTTGGGATTGGAAAAAAAAAAAAAAAAAAAAAAACAATGGAGACTTTTGTTTGTTTTTTGGTTTTTCGAGGTAGATTTCACTCCAGCCCTGGCTGACCTAGAATTCACCATGTTGTCTCAGGGTGCCTCAAACTCATGGCGATTTTCCTACCTCTGCCTCCTGAGTGCTGGAACTAAAGGCATGCGCCACCACATCTGGCAAGACTTATAAATTGAACTGAATACACAACAGGCACTCAGCATTTGTCAAATATATGAGCAGCACTAGACTTCTTTTTATACTCCACAGTACTGAGCAAATACAGACAAAAAGCTACATAACATTGACAAAGCTGGCAGGGCAAAGCCCATTCCATTTCATCCCTGACCTCTGTTAGGGTTACAAAAGGCAATGGCCACATGAGAGAAAAAACTGCCTATCAAATCAAATCAAGTCAAATAAAGGGCTAGAGAGATGGCATAACTGTTAAGGTACTTGCCTGCCAAGCCCAAGACCCAGGTTTGATTCCCCAGAGCCCACATAAGCCAGATGCACATGGTGGCACATGTGTCTGGAGTTTGTTTGCAGTGGCTAGAGGCCCCCATGCATTCATTCTCTCTATCTGCCTCTTTCTCTCTCTTAAATAAATGTGTGTGTGTGTGTGTGTGTGTGTGTGTGCAGTTTGTGGGTTTTTTTTTTCAAGGTAGAGTCTTACACTGACCTGAAATTCACTATGTAGTCTCAGAGTGGCCTTGAACTCAAGATGATCCTCCTACCTCTGCCTCCCAAGTTCTGGGATCAAAGGTGTGTGCCATCACACCCAGCTAATGAAAAAAAAAAATTTAAAAACTGCCTAGAAGTTACTCTCCTTGTGTAGAATAAAGTTACTTGAGCATCACCATTACAGATGCCAGACAAGAGACACTCAAATCAGTCATCCTAACAAGTGTCAAGTGGAAGCAGGCCTGTAAAAAAGCTTCCAGAAGAATCCAGTTAGCGCTAATGTGCTTATGTGGAGAGTGTTCTTTCCCAAACCTTCAAGGCATTCATTAACAACTTCTGATGTACATATGTGATATATTTACATGTTATACACACACGAAATAAGTGAGACTTTTATTCAAGGTAAAGTCTCTCTCTTTAGCCCAAGCTGACCTGGAATTCACTATGTAGTCTTGGGGTGGCCTCGAACTCACGGCGATCCTCCTACGTCTGCCTCGTGAGTGCTGGGATTAAAGGCATGCACCACCACACCTGGCTTAAACCTAATGTCTTTATGCTACAATTATAAATGATTAAAGTGTGTGTGTATGTGTGTGTACCGGCGTGCCATGACCCAGGTGTGGAGGTCAGATGACAACCTTGGATGCTGGTTCTCATCTTTCACCTCTTTGTTTTGCCTCTGTGCACATGAGGTTGGCTGCCCCAAATATCCAGGGATTTTCCTGTTTCAGCCTCACATCTTGCTGCAGGAGTGCTGGGATTATAGACACACTGCTGTACCCAGCTTTAGCTGGATTCTGGGTTGTCACACTTGTGTATCAAGTACCTTTACTCACTGAGCCCAATATGACTTATTTTTAAGTTAAAAAGGGGAGAATTATTTCCACACTAATACCAATACACTAATAGTAGTATGAATCTACTGATTCAGAAACCAGAAGGCTATGTGTCAATAAATATTTATCTGTCAACATCCAGAGAATATGCTTGACTTTGTAATAAGAACTATCTGCCCCATAACTGAGCAGAAAACACCTCATGGACACTGTGTGATTTGAAACTATTTTAGAACAATGAACACATCTCTCTTTTTTTATTTGATTATTTGCGAGGGTGGGGAGAACAGGTACCAGAGCCTCCAGCCATTGCAAACTAACTCCAGATGCACATGCCACTTTCTGCATCTGGCTTCATGTGGGTACTGGGGAATCCAACCTGGTTCCTTAGGCTTTGCAGACAAGCATTTTAACCACTGAGCCATCTCTTCAGCCCACATCTCTCTTTTGTAAGGAGGGGAAAAGCCCACTTAGAAACCTGCCACCTGCAGTCTTCTCCTTCAGATGCTTGGCCAACATTATCTTTCTTCTGCTCCAAAACAGGAATTATACAAATTTTCCACTGTACCAAAGGCTCTGGGAATTTTCCATATGCAACTGCTTATTCTGACTCAAATAATCTGCTTTGACAAAGGTGCTATCTCAGCCAGTAGCTAATGAGTTACTCTCTCAAGCAGTTACCAATGTTTACCTTATTTCAAAATAAGTCTGCTTAAGGTTTTGTATTGTGCTTCACTTTAAAGAATGGAAAGAATGAATACAGATAATCATGCCTTTGATTTCTAGTTAGCTACGATGGAGCTAGGTTTGCAAGTCACTTACCTGTTCACCTCTGCTCGTGGTAACCTGCTGTACAATTCCATCATGTTGATTGCTGATGCTGTTTCCCACCCATTCAAAAGCAGCCGGTCTTTCTGAAAGTGGGGTAGAGAGAACTGGAGAACCACGAGGCCTTACAGCACATAAGGACTGCTCTGACACTAGTCCTCTTTCAAAAGCTCATCCTGGTCCCTATCATCTTTCCTCTTTTCACTTTCTAATTTTCTGTATTGAACACATATTGTCTTCATGGGGGAAAACTCACTGGAATATAATTAAAGAGATACAAAGGAAAAACACTTTTCAGCCGGGCACGCCTTTAATCCCAGCACTCGGGAGGCACAGGTGGGAGGATTGCCGTAAGTTCAAGACCACCCTGAGACTACATAGTGAATTCCAGGTTAGCCTGGACTATAGTTGAGACTACTCTATCTTGAAAAACCAAGGGAAAAAAAAAAAAAAACACTTTTCTATGAATAAGAGCTTTTGTTTGCTTGGTTGGCTTGTTGGATTTGAGACAGGGCCTTGGCCATGCAGTCCAGGCTGATCTGGAGCTCACTAGCCCAGGAAGACCTTGAACTTGTGATTGTTGTGCTTTGGCCTGCCAAGTGCTCAGATTACAGTTATAACAACACACAGCTTCATCTACAACCTAGCTGGAAGCCATATGACAAAACTTAATCTACAGCAGCAGGGGTAGGAGGTGTCTCCAGCAAATGAATGACATTTTTTAAAAATGGGGGAGGGGGGCTGGAGAAATGGTTTAGCAGTTAAGTGCTTGCTTGTGAAGCCTAAGGACCCCAGTTCAAGGCTCGATTCCCCAGAACCCACGTTAGCCAGATGCACAAGGGGGCGCACGCATCTGGAGTTCATATGCAGTGGCTGGAGGCCCTGGCGCGCCCATTCTCTCTATCTATCTGCCTCTTTCTCTCTCTGTCTGTTGCTCTCAAATAAATAAATAAAAATAGAACAAAAAGATGGGGGAGGGCTGGAGAGATGGCTTAGTAGTTCAGGCACTTGCCTGCAAAGGCTAAGGACTCATGTTTGACTCCCAAGATCCCACTAAACCAGAGCAAGGTGGCACATGTGTCTGGAGTTCTACTGCAGTGGCTGGAGACCCTGGCATGCCAATTCTCTCTCATTAAAAAAAAGAAGGGGGTTGGGCATGGTGATACACATCTTTAATCCCAGCACTCAGGAGGCTGAGGTAGGATGATCACCCTGAGTTTGATGCCAACCTGGGCTACAGAGTGAAATCCAGGTCAGACTGGGCTATAATGAGATTCTACTTAAAAAAGACAGAACAAAATTAATTAATTAAAGTAAAAATAAAGTGTGGACCATGGATGGATTCCAATTCAAATATATCTGAAAGCATCTTTTTAAATAACTGAAGAAAGCTGAACATGGGTTGAGAATCATGTGC
This sequence comes from Dipus sagitta, assembly GCA_036346955.1. Taxonomy (NCBI): domain Eukaryota; kingdom Metazoa; phylum Chordata; class Mammalia; order Rodentia; family Dipodidae; genus Dipus; species Dipus sagitta. Next base: position 52,286,808 of record CM070783.1, read on the forward strand.
TATAAAGAAGTTCCAGTCAATGTGTGAAGTGTCATGATGGTGACATCACTATCCTTGGGGGGAAGTCTACATGAATATTCACACTGAAGAATTTAGGCTGCAATCATACACTGTCTGATATGTGCTTGACAATACTCTGACAATGCTAACAAAATATACTGTGGAGGGGAAACATGAATTAATATTACTAGAATATTATTAATTATTGAAACTGGGTGTGGTGCTTTGATTCAGATGTCCCCCATAAACTTAGGTATTCTGAATGCTAGGTTCCCAGCTGATAGAGATTGGGAATTAATGCCTCCTGGAGGGAGTGGTATTGTTGGGGGTGTTCCTGTTGCCCACCTTATGTGGGCCAGGGGGTGATGTCCACCCCCTGCTCATGTCATTGTTTTTCCCTGCCATCATAAAGCTTCCCCTCGAGCCTGTAAGACAAAATAAACCTCTTTTCCCACAAGCTGCTCTTGGTTGGGCGATTTCTGCTAGCGATGTGAACCTGACTGCAACACTGGGTGATGATTGGCATTCAATGTAGTATTCATCCTTTTATGCTTGTTTGAAATTTTGCTCAATACAAAGTAAACTGGGCATAAAAATAAAATTTGTGGGTGGCATTTATCTGATGCTGACTTCATTCTCTGTAGGAGAATCTGCTTCTCTTTTTCAGATGGACACAGAACCTGAGGAGAGACTCAGCCCATCACACCTCACCAGGGTCCCAGCTGAAACCATAGAGTAACTGGGGAAATGAGCAAGAGTGCTGCTTTCTTGGTGAACCTGGTATCAGCACAAGGGTGAAGGAGATAGACACAGAAAACACTCAACTCCCACCAAACCAGATATCCAGAGACACAGAGGCTCCCAAGACCTCATCACTGAAGTAGACCTAAAATGAACCCAACATGACTCAGGGTAATTCGTGGAAGAGGGGACGGAAAGTGTTAGAGCCACAAGTTGGGTCATTAGGCACAGAGACATTGCTTCTTCCCCATAACTGATGGCAACCCCCATAATGCACAACCCACAATCCCCAAGGAGGAGGGCCCCTTCAGAGGGGGAAGGACAGGCAGGAGGCTAATGATGGTACCAACATGGCTGTTTACACACTGAGTATGTACATAGCTAATAAAGAAAAAAATGTGATAAAACAAAGAAGTAAAAGGAAAAAGGATTATTAGAAAATAAATTGCTAAGCCGGGCATGGTGGCACACGCCTTTAATCCCACCACTTGGTAGGCAGAGGTAGGAAGATTGCTGTGACTGAGACTACAAAGTGAATCAGGTCAGCCTGGGCTAGAGCAAGACCCTACCTCAAAAAAAAAAAAAAAAAAGTTTAAAATTTCTATTATAATTTTCTTGGAAAGAAAACTATTAACTGTGCATGTTTCTATTATTTATTTATAGTTACATATGTACTATTTAAATATAGTTGCACTGTAGTAATATACGGACTAAGCCATTGAACTATAATACTTAGCTGTAAATGAAATATCTTTGTAATGACTCACACACACACAAAAAATTGCAGGATGGAGAAATGGCTTAGCAGTTAAGGCGTGTGTCTGCAAAATCTAACGACCCAGGTTCAATTCCCCAGTACCCAGGTAAGCCAGATACACAAGGTGGTGCATGCATCTGGAGTTTGTTTACAGTGGATGGAAGCCCTGGCATGCCCGTTCTCTATCTGTTTTTTTCTCTCTCAAATAAATAAATTATTTTAAAAATAAAGAGATAAATAAAATTTTAGGCCGTAGCATATATAAGTTGTGTTTCGAAACCAAAGAGGATAGGCAGGACTTGGGTTGTCCTAGCATCAAAGGAACCCTCACTGCCTGTGGTGCAGGCAGGACAGGGCTTTTCACATGGCATCTGCCAAGGAGAATGCCCTTCCTTTTCCAGATGCCCCATCTATGCTCTGACCTGTGACTCTAATGACTTGCAGGTTTCTACACCTGCCAGGTCACACTGTCGCCTCCGGAGGTTTTCAATCATGATCTGCCCAAACCGGTCATCCATGTTCACCTTGGGAAAAGAGAAAAGACTGGTTAGGCATCACCACAAAGATCTAGTTCCTAAATAAGAAAAACAATATGAAATAAATAAGCAAAATAAAAATCTCATTTTTAACTGGTCAAAAGTGATGTGTGGTTACAGGTACAGGAAGGAATGAATACTAGCACAGTATGATAGCAGACTGAGCTGGTGCAGCCCTATGAAGGGCACCTGGGCACAACACACCCATTAATATGCCAACCTGTGGTGTAACACTTCCACCAACAGCAATTTATTCTACAGATACTCACACACATACATATGCACATGAGTGGGAGACTTTCCTGCAGTCTTATGTGCAGGAGGAAGAATCTTAAAATACTTATTATTGAAGGTTCCATCATCTTCATATAATGAAACATCATATAACCAAGAAGACAGAAAAAAGAAGATATGGATGTAGACATGGAAGGACTTCAAGATGAAAAAGAAGGTACAGAGGAATGCGAACAGAATACTCCCATCTGCCTTCAAGAAAAAAAAAATCTTTATATGCACATAGGAAAATCCTAAAATACAGAAAAGCATGTTGCTTCCTAGGTCAGATGACTGAGGTCTAGGAAAGAAAGAGATTTTTACTTTTAGCTAACCTTTCATATTGTCTAGTTCTTATTTTAAGAGAGACTATGTTTATGTAGCACAGGCAGGCCTTAAGCTGTTCTTCCTGCCTCAGCCTCCCAAGTACTGCAAGCATATGCCACCCACATCCTGATTTGTTTGTGAGCCATCTCTCCAGCCCTTGTTTGATTTTTCTATTCTGCACATGCTATCAGTGTTTTCTTAATTTTATATCTATCTATCTATCTATCTATCTATCTATCTATCTATGTGTGTGTGTACTTTTATTGACAACTTCCATAATTGTAAACAATATCTCATGGGAATTCCCTCCCTCCCCCCACTTTTCCTTTAGAAACTCCACTCTCCATTATCCCCCCCCCCCCCTTGATCACTCTCTTTAATTTTGATGTCATGATCTTTTCTTCTTCTTATGTAGGTAGTGTCAGGCACTGTGAGGTCATGGATATCCAGGCCAATTTGTGTCTGGAGGAGCATGTTGTAAGGAGCCATACCCTTCCTTTGGCTCTTACATTCTTTCTCCTACCTCTTCTGCAATGGACCCTGAGCCATGGAAGGTGTGATTGAGATATTTCAGTGCTGAGCACTCCTCTGTTACTTCTTCTCAGCACTATGGTGCCTTCTGAGTCATCCCAAGGTTGCTGCCATCTGAGAAGAAAAGGTTCTCTAGCCAAAAATGAGAGTAGCAATAATATATAGGCATGAACGTCAAGAGAAGTGCTTACTGGGCAGTTTGGTGAGCACAGTATATACATTTAGCCAGACACTCTCTCCCATTGAACTGCATGCAGCATGGCTTTTTCCAGCTTTCTGTCAGCTGGTCTACATGGAGGAGGTTTTCAGCTCAGCTCCAGCAGGGTTTCTCAGTGACCTTGCAGCCAAAGTATGTGGAGCCTTCAGCAAGAGGGTCTTACCATCTATTCCTGGTGGGGAACCAAGGGCCTCGGCAATGGCCTGTAATGTTTGGGGGCATCAGGGACAACCCTGGCCAACAATTCACTGGAAGGTATCCCATCCCTAGCACTGAAAATTTTCTAGTAACAATCTATGGCTCCTGTGTGTTCCACTGTCCAAAAAAGTGGGTTTCCATATGACTTATTTATATCCTCTTAGATTTTGATTAGCCTTCCCTCCACCTTTCCTTACTCAATCTCTTCCCCTGACCTCACTTAGGCCTTTTCACCCCCATTAATCTGTTCTTCTACTTACATATATACAATACCATCCTATTAGGCACCCCCTCCCTCCCTTTCTATTCCCTTTATATCTCCTTTCTAGGTTACTGGCCTATGCTACTGAGTTTTCTTCCTACTCACATAGAAGTCCAATTATTTTTAGCTAGGATCCACATATAAGAGAGAACATGTGACATTTGGTTTTCTGGGCCAGGGTTACCTCACTTAGTATAATCCTTTCCAGATCCATCCACTTTCCTGCAAATTTCATAATTTCATCTTTCTTTACCATTGAGAACAACTCCATTGTATAAATGTGCCACATCTTCATTATCCACTCATCAGTTGAGAAACATCTAGGCTGGTTCCATTTCCTAGCTATTGTGAATAGAGTGGCAATAAACATGGTTGAGCAAGTATCTCTAAGGTAGTGAGATGAGTCCTTAGGATATATGCTTAGGAGTGCTATAGCTGGGTCACATGGCAGATCTATTTTTAGCTGTCTCAGGAACCTCCACACTAATTTCCACAATGGCTGGACCAGACTGCATTCCCACCAACAGTGTAGAAGGGTTCCTCTTTTTCTACATCCTCACCAGCATTTATGGTCATTTGTTTTCATGATGGCAGCCAATCTGACAGGAGTGAGATGGAATCTCAACATAGTTTTAATCTACATTTCCCTGATGACTAGAGATGTAGAACACTTTTTTATAAATTTTTTGTTTATTTTTATTTAATTGAGAGCGACAGACAGAAAGAGGCACATAGAGAGATAGAATGGGCGCGCCATGGCCTCTAGCCACTGCAAACAAACTCCAGACGCGTGTGCCCCCTTGTGCATCTGGCTAATGTGGGTCCTGGGGAATCGAGCCTCGAACAGGGGTCCTTAGGCTTCACAGGCAAGCACTTAACTGCTAAGCCATCTCTCCAGCCCTGGAACACTTTTTTAGATTCTTATGTGCTATCTGTGTTTCTTCTTTTGAGAACTCTCTATTTAGTTCCATAGCCCATTTCTTAATTGGCTTTTTTTTTTTTTTTAGTTCTTTGTATATCCTAGACATTAATCTACTATTAGATGTATAGCTGGCAAAGATTTTCTCCCAATCTGTAGGTTTCCTCTTTGCTCTATTCACAGTCTTTTGCTGTACAAAATCTTTGTAATTTCATTAAGTCCCAGCACTTAATCTGTGGTTTCATTGCCTGAGCAATTGGGGTTATATTCAGAAAGTCCTTGCCAAGACCAATATGTTGAAGGGTTTCCCCTATTTTCTCCTCTAGCAGTTTCGGGGTTTCAGAACTGATATTAAGGCCTTTGATCCATTTGGACTTAATTCTCGTGCATGGAGATAAGGATTTTCATCCTTCTACAGATTCATATACAGTTTTTCCGGCACCATTTGTTGAAGATCTCTTTTCTCCAATGAATATTTTTGGCATTTTTGTCGAAGATCAGGTAGCTATAGCTACCTGGACATACATCTGGGTCCTCTATTCTGTGCCATTGATCTATGTATTTGCTTTTGTGCCAGTACCATGATATTTTTGTTACTATGGCTCTGTAGTATAGGTTAAAATCAGGTATGGTGATACCACCAGCCTGATTTTTGTTGCTCAGAATTGTTTTTGATATTCAAGAATTTTTTATGCTTCCAAATAAATTTCTGGGTTGTTTTTTCTATTTGTGTGAAGAAGGCCATTGGGATTTTGATGGGGATTGCATTAAATGTGATTGCTTTTCATAAGATTGCTATTTTCACAATATTGATTCTTCTGATCCAAGAACAAGGGATGTCTTTCATTTCCTAGTGATTTCAGCAATTTCTTGCTTGAGGGTTTTAAAGTTTTCATTGTAGAGATCCTTCACTTCCTTGGTTAGGTTTATTCCAAGTTAATTTATTCATTTATTTATTTTTGAAGCAATTGTGAATGGGATTCTCTGATTTAATCCTCTGTGTGTTTGTTGTTAGCATATAGGAAAGCTACTGATTTCTGTGTGTTTATTTTGTATCCTTTTGGCTATAGTGTTTATCAGCTCTAACAGTTTGCTGGTACAGTCTTTAGGGTCCTTTAGGTACAAGATCATGTCACCTGCAAATAATGATAACGTGATCTCTTCCTTTCCAATTTGTATTCCTCTTATGTGTGTCTCTTGCCTTATTACTATGGCTAAGACTTCCAGTACTATATTGAATAAAAGTGGGGACAGTGCACAACCTTGTCTTGTTCCTGATTTTAGTGGAAAAGCTTCCAGTTTTTCCCCATTTAGTAATATATTGACTGTAGGCTTGTCATAAATAGCCCTTATTATATTGAGATATGTTCCTTCTATTCCCAGTCTCTGTAGGACTTTGATCATGAAGGGATGTTGGATTTTGTCAAACACTTTCTCTGCATCTAATGAGATGATCATGTAATTTTTGTCCTTCAGTCCATTCACATAATGTATTACATTTATCAATTTGCGTATGTTGAACCATCCCTGCATCTCTAGGATAAAGCCTACTTGGTTGGGGTGAATAATCTTTCTGATATATTCTTGTATTCTTTTGCCAATATTTTGTTGAGAATTTTTGCATCTATGTTCATGAGAGAGATTGGTCTGTAATTTTCTTTCTTTCTTTCTTTCTTTTTTTTTTTTTGTTCTATCTTTGCCTGGTTTTGGTATCAGGGTAATGCTGACTTCGTAGATGGAGTATGGCAGGATTCCGTCTTTTTGTATTTTATGGAAAAGTTTAAGAAACAATGGTGTTAGTTCCTCCCTGAAGGTCTGGTAAAATTCACCGGTGAATCCATCTGGGCCTGGACTTTTTTTAGTTGGGAGATTTTTGATAACTGTTTGGATCTCCACACTTGTTATAGTCCATATAAGTGGTTAATCTCATCTTGATTTAATTTAGGTAGGTCATATAAAACAAGGAAATCATCCATTTCTTTCAGATTTTCAAACTTAGTGGAGTAAATGTTCTTATAGTAAGTCAAGTCCCTATGATTTTTTGAATTTCTCTGGTATCTGTTGTGATAGTGCCTTTTTCATCTCTAATTTTATTAATTTGTGTCTCTTCTTTCTTTTGGTCAGATTTGCTAAAGGTTTATCAATTTTGTTTATTCTTTCAAAGAACCAATTCTTTGTTTCATTGATTCTTTGGATTTTTGTTGTTGTTGTTGCTATTTCATTAATTTCTGACCTAATCTTCATTATTTCTTCCCGCCTACTGATTTTCAGTTTGCCTTGTTCTTCTTTTTCCAAAGCTTTAAGGTGAAGCATTAAGTTGTTTACTTGAGACCTTTCTAATTTCTTAATATAGGCGCTTAAAAGCTATAAATTTCCGCTGGGCATGGTAGTGCATGCCTTTTATCCCAGCACTCAGGAGGCAGAGGTAGAAGGATTGCTGTGAGCTTGAGGCCACCCTGAGATTCCATAGTGAATTCCAGGTCAGCCTAGGCTACAGTGAGACCCTATGTAGCAGACAGCTTCAGGTTCACTGAGATGAACTTCCAGACCAGGCACAGTTATGGAGGAAGGAATTTATTGACGCTTACAGATCCAGGGGAAGTCGCATAATGGCAGAAGAAACTGGCCTGCCTTCACAGGCCCCAGCAGAGAGAGAGAGAAGCACAAACCTAAAGCCACAGCACACTTCAGGAACTCCAGCTAGGCACACTCTGCATATCTTTAGATTGAAACCTGAAACCCACCACCACACCTTAAGATTCACACAATGGCACTGACTCCAGCCAGGTGGCTGCAGATGCAAACTACAAAGAACTGAATATATTGGGGGCCATCTATTCTATTCAAACCACCACATCCTACCTCGGGGGGGGGGGGGGAAGCTACAAGTTTCCCTCTTAGGACTGCCTTCATTGTGTCACAAAGGTTTTGGTATGTTTTGTTCTCATTATCTTTTGACTCTATGAATTTTTTATTTCCTTCTTGATTTCTTCATTGACCCATTCATCATTTAGTACTGTATTGTTTAGTTTTCATGACTTTGTGTATGCGCTATAGCTTTTCTTGCTATTGTAGTTCTTCTGGTTTTACCTTTGCTTTCTTGTGTTAACTAGTATTTGAGTATGGTTTGTTTGAGTATTTGAGTATGTGTGTTTTTCTTTCTCTTCATCATGGAAGATCCTTTCAAGTATTTTTATAGAGCTGGTTTTGTCTTCAAATATTCCTTTAGCCTGCTTTTGTTGTGGAATGTCCTTATTTCTCCATCTATCTGAATGAATAGCTTTGCAAGACAAAGTAATCTTGGTTGACAATTGTTATCTTTCAAAACTTGGAATACATCATTCCAAGCCCTTCTGGCTTTGAAAGTCTGTGGTGAGTAATCTGTCATCCTGATGGGCTTGCCTTTGTATGTGATGTGATTTTTCTAACTCCTTTCAATATTTTTTCTTTGGTCTGTGTGTTTGGTAGTTTAATTATAATATGGCGAGGAGGGGTTCTTTCCAGGTTTTGTGTCTGTTTGGTTTTCTAAAGGCTTCCTGTATCTGCATTGGCATCTCTTTCCCAATTTGGGGGAAGTTTTCTTCTATGATTATGTTAAAAATGCCTACTATTCCTTTGGAGTGAAATTCTCCTTCTACTACACCCTGAATTCTTATGTTCGATCTTTTCATAGTGTCTCGAATATCTTGAAATTCCCATTCATACTTTCCTATTAGTTTGTCTTTCTCTTTGTTGGGCTGTATCAGATCTTCCACCTGGTCTTCTAGTTTAAATATTCTGTCCTCTCCTTCATCCATTCTACCAGTGAGATTTTCTATAGAACTTTTTATTTCATTGACTGTGTTCTTCATTGCTAGCAATTCTAACTGGTTTTCTTTATTATTATTTCCATCTCCTTATTTATGTCTTGTATTGAACTCATTTCATTAAATTAGTTTCCTGTGTCTTCTTTGATTCCTTTGGTTTCCTCACTGATTTCTTTGAACTTATCTGTAATCATTCTTTTGAAATCTTTCTCAGGCATTTCCTCTAAATCAGTCTCACTGGAGGTCATTTCTGATGCATTAATACTTTTTGGTAGATTTATACTGTCTTGATTTTTGTGTTTCTTGTGTTATAATGTACATATTTTTGCATCTTGGATGAATTTAATTCTTGGATTTTCAAATTAACTGCAGTATTATTAGATATATCAATCAATCTGATGTTATATGTGTTCAGGATAAGAGCTTAAGGTGCTAAGTGTGGCTCTTAAGACTCTCAGAGTAATTATAAAAGTGACCCTAGATGTTGGGTTTGCCTGCTATGAGAATACTCAAGAATGCTGAGTGGAACAAAATATAGGCAGATTCTAAAATTTAACTAAACAATTTATACATTCAGTGAAAAATAGCACAGACCATTTATGCAAAAGTAGGCATTATGACTACCAGATCCTCAAAGTCACAGACTCTTAGGATGTGTGTTGCCCCACACCCTTAATCCTGTCAACTAGGATACTAAGATTTCTGGTCTGTTGAGGCCTCCAAAGTCAGCTTGTAACCATGTGAGACCCTTCCCTAGTATAATCCCAGCTACCTTTTGGGATGATTTTGGTCTCAATTATGCTGCACTCCTGCTTGGGTCCCTCTTTGTTGCACTGTGGGTTCAGGTAGGCTGACTAGGTCACTGCTCTGATTGCCTGCCAGGTGCTGTGTAGGTGAGCTCCCTTCCCCAGGTCTCTGTTGCTTGCTGGCACTTACGCTGGCGGTGGGGGAAGGGAGGCTGTGAATGGTGGCTGATGTTTTCCCACTGGTCCTTGCAATCTTCCTCATGAACTGCTCTCCCGTTCTTCCCTGCTGTCCTCCCTTCCCGTTTCTTGAGTTTACGAGGAGCTGCAGCGTGAATGGAGAATCTTCTCACCTGGCTTTTCCTGCGGCTCATGCCAAGCCTTACGGTTGGAGCCAAGTGGACCTGATGCTGCTGCTGCTGGAGCCGCTTCTGCCTGCTTCTGTGAGCTCTACATGCTTTAGATCTCTTCTACTTCTCTGCTGCCATTGGTAATTTCTTATACACCTCACTTTTTAGTAGAAGAGTATAATTTGCTGGGGATTTTTTGTTGTTGTTGTTGTTTTCCTCTCCTAGGCTGCTTTGGCATGGTCCTATGCCACCATCTTAACCATTTTTTTAATCACTTTTCAGCTGGGCATGGTGGCACATTAGTTTAATTCCAGCATGCAAGAGGTAGGAGGATCTCCATGAGTTCGAGGCCAGCCTGAGAATACATAGCGAATTCCAGGTCAACCTGGGCTAGAGTGAGACCCTAACCTCAAAACAAACAAACAAAAAATCACCTTTCAAACATCTAAAATGTGCCCCTCAGCTACTGAGCAAGCATACATAGCTTGTACAATGGCAAAATGGACCCAAAGCTTAGTTGTGACCCATTTTGATAATAAAGTATTTTGAAATTAAAAAAAAATGAGGGGACTGGAAAGATGGTTCAGCAGTTAAGGTGCTTGCCTGCAAAGCCTAAGGATCTGGATGTTATTGCCCAGCACTCACATAAGCCAGTTGCACAAGGTAGTGCATGGGTCTGGGGTTCATTTGCAGTGCTAGAGGTCCTACCACACCCATCCTCACTCCCTCTCTCTCTTCCTCTGCCTCTCTCTCTTTCCCTCTCAAATAAAAATAAATAATTTTGTTTTTTAAGCTAGAGATGGGCTGGAGGGATGTCTTAGCAGTTAAGGCGCTTGCCTGCAAAGTCAAAGGACCACGGTTCAATTCACCATGACCCACATAAAGTCAGATGAACAAGGCGGTGCATGCATCTGCAATTTGTTTGCAGTGGCTGGAGGGCCTGGCATGCCCATTCTCTTGTTCTTTCTCTCTATCTGTCTCCCCTCAAATAAATAAATTAAAATTAAATATAAAAAATACTCTCGGGGCTGGAGAAATGGCTTAGTGGTTAAGGTGCTTACCTGCAAAGCCAAAGGACCTTGGTTCAATTCCCCAGGACCCACATTAGCCAGATGCACAAGGTGGCACATACATCTGGAGCTTGTTTGCAGCAACTAGAGGCTCTGGCATGCCCATTCTCTCTCTCTCTCTCTCAAATTAAAAAATATATATATTTAAAGTTAAAAATACTTTTTAAGCCGGGTGTGGTGGCACACACCTTTAATCCCAGCACTCAGGAGGCAGAGGTAGGAGGACTGCTGTGAGTTCAAGGCCACCCTGAGACTCCATAGTGAATTCCAGGTCAGCCTGGGCTAGAGTGAGACCCTACCTCGAAAAAAAACAAAACAAAAAACAAAAAAACAACTTTTTAAAAAGCTAGAGATATGACTCAGTGGTTAACAGGACTTCTTGTGCAAGAATACAGGCTAAAGAGGGCCTGAGACTGCTGGGTTTGAGTTCCAGAACCCATGTAAATAGCTGGGCACAGCCACACATGTCTGTAACCTCCATCCTGTAGCGGCAGAGACTGAAAAATCACCAAAGCAAAATCACCAAAGCTCTGGAATCAGTGGAGACCAGACCCATCTCCAGGAAACAAGTAGATGAGCTAAGGGGACATCTGACATTCTTCTCTGACATCCACACATCCACAGGGTGCCACAACTACAAATGCACATGCACACACACCACATTATACCTACTACACACACATGCACATACATTTAAAAATGTTGTTTTTCTTTTGTAATATATTTTATTTATTTCTTTGAAAGAGAGAAAGAGAGTGAGAGAGAGAGAATAGGCGCGCCAGGGCCTCCAGCCACTGCAAACAAACTCCAGATGCATGTGCCCCTTGTGCATCTGGCTTACGTGGGTACTACAGAATTAAACCAGGATTCTTTGGTTTTGCAGACAAACACCTTAACCGCTAAGCCATCTCTCCAACCCTCGTTTTTCTTTTTGGTTTTTCAAGGTAGGGTCTTGCTCAGGCTGATCTGGAATTCACTATGTAGTATCAGGGTGGCCTCAAACTCACAGCAATCCTTCTCTACCTTCCGAGTGCTGGGATTAAAGGCGTGCACCACACCTGGCCTCAATTAGTTTTATAATGACACAATTTGGCAATGTACAAGCACAAATGCCAGAAAGCATGCTATTACTATACACTATTATAGCACATACCTTTTATTTTCTCACACAGAAGGTAACAAAAAGACACCACCTTAACAATATATTCTCAGAAGTCATGTGACAATACCAGACTACACACAAATCACTCAGGACAGGTGTCTGAGAGCACATTCTTCATCATCTTATTGCCTTATTGGATTTCAATTCTGGCTTGACAACTGTGTGGCCTTGAACAAATTGGCCAACTTGACTGTCAGGGGAGTGTGGACTGCTTGGGATATAAGGAAGTTAATACTGTTATATGAGTTAGTTAATGCTGGGATGTGAGGTAAGTTAATGTTGGGATGTGTGGTAAGTTAATGCTGGGGTATGAGGTAACTTAATGCTGGGGTATGGGGTAAGTTAATGCATGAAAAACTCCATAACAGTGCATCAAGTATGCAAAGCTAAGTGTTTACTGTCATTTCTTGATTAGCAATATTAACATCATTCACATGGCTTTGTCATTTTAATCTATTAAGTAAAGCAGGTAAGCAACTAGCATACGTTTTGAGGTTGCTGATGGTTCTGTATCTGTTAGAAATATGTTGATTTTAGTTAAATTACTACTGATAAGGAGAGGGTGTTGCATGGGAGTTGAACCAGGTGAGGGACATCTGTGGACAACACACAAAAGCTGGCACACTCTCAGGTATGTTCTGGAGTAAAAGGCCTGTCAGAACTTAACCCACCATCTCCCATTCAACACTGGATAAATGCTTGCTGGACAGAATTACAAGAAACAAAGGAGGACCTCCAGGTAAGCTGGCAGCATAGCAGCCACACCAAAGCAGCCTAGGCAGGGGAAAAAGCAAAAAAACAGCAAAATACACTCTCTATTAAAAAGTGACAATGTATAAATTATTATCAACCACAGCAGAGAAGCAGAAGAGACTCAGATCTTTTAGAACGGAGGAAACTGGCCAGAATCCTGCCAAGGCCCTGGTGGCCCCAGTCAGTAAGTCTGCGCACCCGCACACCTGCCCTGCCAATACAGAGCTGCAGGAGCAGAAACCAGGTGAACGGATTTTCCACTCACATCAGCCGCCTCCCAAAGTCAAAAAACCTGAAGGGAAAGACAGCAGGGACCAGCAAAGCAGCTGCTGAAGGAGAACACAAATGGGACCAGCTGAGCAGCTCCTATGCAACTCAGGCCTCCTGCACAGTCTCCCCTTCCCAACCACCAGTGCTGCAGCAAACTCACTTAGCCCAAGGCTGCAGAACATGCAGCACAGCTGATCAGAACACCAGATCTGCAGCACAACAGAGAGGGATCCAGGTGGGCAGTCAGCACTGGCGAGACTGGAAGCCATCTCAAAAGGTAACAGGGCCTACTTACACAAAGACAGGTACATAGCTCTGCAATGGAAGTGTCAATCTCTCTTTCCATGACAGGGCAGGTTATGTGTTACATATTCTTGGCTGGCTTTGCCATTCTCAAATAAGCTCTAGTTTAGCTGGGCATGGTGGCGCACGCCTTTAATCCCAGCACTCAGGAGGCAGAGGTAGGAGGATCACCGTGAGTTCGAGGCCACCCTGAGACCCCATAGTGAATTCCAGGCCAGTCTGAGCTAGAGTGAGACCCTACCTTGGAAAACCAAAAAAAAAAAAAAAAAAAAAAAAGCTCTAGTTTGAGGTTGAGTATTGTTGCCTTAGATGCTGCCTGGTTTTAGGTTTTCAGACTTTTTTCTTCTGTCATTATTGGGGGCAAGGTCTCACTTGTCCCTAGGCTGACCTGGAACCCGTTTCAGATCAGAAATGTCAACTTCCCAGTGGACAGGATTAAGGGTATGGGGCAACACACAACCTTAGGGACTTTGGCTTTATTAAATTATCTGTTTTCCAGTCATGGTGGCGCACGCCTTTAATGCCAGCACTCCGGAGGCAGAGGTAGGAGGATCACCGTGAGTTCAAGGCCACCCTGAGATTCCATAGTGAATTTCAGGTCAGCCTGGGCTAGAGTGAGACCCTACCTTGAAAAACCCAAAAAAACAAACAAAAAAAATTATGTTTGTTTTAATCCCCACTCTTGCATAAATACTCTGTGCTGATTTTGACTGAATGTGTATAATGCTCAGTTGAATTTTAGAATTGCCAGTAAATTGCTCTACCCAGTCTACTAGAATACTTCAATAGCATGGGCAAACTCAACACATAGGGTTACTTCTGCTAAAAATAACAATCATAAATACTATAAATGAAAAACATAGTAAGCCAAATAGAAAATTCTATAGAAAGTCTCACCAGTAAAATAGAACAAGGAAAGCACAGAATATCTAAATTAGAAGACCAGGTGGCAGATCTAATACAGTCCAATAAAGAGAAAGACAAACTGCTAGGAAGGTGTGAATGGGAATTTCAAGATGTTCAAGACACTATGAAGAGATAAAACATAAGAATTCAGGGCATAAGAGCTGGAGAGGTGGCTTAATAGTTAAGGTGCTTGCCTGCGAAGACTTAAGGCCCCTGGTTCGATTCCCCAGTACCCACGTAAGCCAGATACACATGGAGGTACATGTATCTGGAGGTCGTTTGCAGTGGCTAGAGGCCCTAGTGCTCCCATTCTCTCTTTCTCTCTCTGCCTCTGTCTCTCAGATAACTAACTAACTAACTAACTAACTAACTAAATAAATAAATAAATAAATAAATTGAACACTAAAAAAAAGAATTTGCCGGGCATGGTGGCGCACGCCTTTAATCCCAGCACTTGGGAGGCAGAGGCAGGAGGATGGCTGTGAGTTTGAGGCCACCCTGAGACTACATAGTGAATCCCAGGTCAGCCTGGACTAGAGTGAGACCCTACCTTGAAAAACAAACAAACAAACAAAAAAAAAAACAAAAACAAAAACAAAAACAAAAAATTCAGGGCATAGTAGGAGAGGAATTTCACTCCAAAAGCATAGCAGATATTTTCAACAAAATCATAGAAGAAAACATCCCCCAGGTAGGGAAAGTGATGCCAATACAGACAGGAAGCCTTTAGAATGCCAATGGAGTTCTATTCGGCAGGAAAGAAAAATTAAACTATGGAATTTTCAAGGCAATGGATGGACCAGGAAAGGATTATATTAAGTGAGGTAACCCAGACCCAAAAAGCCAAGTGCTATATATTCTCTTTCATATGTGGATCCTAGCTACAAATGTTTGGACTTATATGTGAGTTGAAATAAAACTCAGCAGCAGAGGCCAGTAAGCTAGAAAGGGGCTATAAAGAGAATAGAAAGGGAGGGAGAAGTGGGGACTTAAGAGGATGGTACTATATATATGTAAGTAGAACAACAGATTACTGGGGGTGGAAAGGCCTAAGTGAGGAAAGGGGAAGAGACTGAGTAAAGGAAGGGTGAGGGAAGGGTTGATCAAAATCTAAGAAGGTGGTGAATATGGAAACCTACTTTTCTGGACAATGACAATGGCAAACCCAGAAGCCATAGATTGTTACTAGAAAATTTTCAGCACCAGGGATGGGAAACCTTCCAGTGGCCAGGAAGATCCCTGATGACCCCCAAAACATTATAGGCCATTGCCGAAGCTCTTGGTTTCCCACCAGGAATAGATGGTAAGACCCTACTGCTAAGACTCCACATGCATGGGCTGAAAGGTCACTGAGAAATCCTGCTGGAGCTGAGCTGAAAACCTCCTCCCTGTAGACCAGCTGACAGAAAGCTGGAAAAAGCTATGCTACATGAAGCTCCATGGGAGAGAGAGAAATCACCAGTGGAAATAAACAACAGTGGACACTGCAAATCCTAAATTTGACCGGCCAGGCCAAATGAGCAATAGTGCAATAGTGGCATGTCTGTTATGGGGGAAACTAACTGCTCTCTAAATGGAATGGAGGCCCACTCCACAGGAAGGAATACATGTTTGATACTAAAAAACCTATGATGGGCTAGGCATAGTGGCGCATGCCTTTAATCCCAGCACTCAGGAGGCAGTGGTAGGAGAATCACCGTGAGTTCAAGGTCACCCTGAGACTACATAGTAAATTCCAGGTCAGCCTAGACTACAGCAAAACCTTACCTCAAAAAAAAAAAAAAAAAAAAAACAAAAAAAAAAACTGATGATGGAAGTCATGATCCCTAGGGGAGTAACGCCTGCTGTTTTCTGACTAAATGCATATATTATACTCATCAAACTGCCCAGTAAGCACTTCTCTTAATGTTCATACCCATATATTAATGGTACTCTCACTTCTGATTAGAGAAGCTTTTCTTTTCAGATGGTGGTGACCTCTGGGATGACTCAAGAGGCACCAAAGTACTGAGAAAAGTGACAGAGGAGTGCTCAGCACTGAAACTTCAATCATACCTTCCAAGGCTCAGGGTCTATTGCAGAAGAGATGGAAGAAAGAATGGAAGAGCCAAAGGAAGGATAGGACTGCTTACAATGCACTTTTCCAGACACAAAATGGACTAGATATCCATGACCTCACAGTGCCTGGCACTACCTACACAAGTCCATCATAATAGAAGGAAAAGATGATGACATCAAAATAAAAGAGATTGTTTAAGAGGAGGAAGGGATATGATGGAGAGTGGAGTTGCTCTTAAGGGGAAAGTGGGGGAAAGGGAATTATCATGGTTTATTGTGTAGAATTATGGAAGTTGTCAATAATAACCAAGAACTGACTACATGTGACCAGGGAACCAGACTGGAGCTGGTAAGGAGGTGAAGAAGCCATGGTCTAGCCCTAGATCTATCTAAAATTATTTAGCATGGGGGCTAAATAAGTCTCCTTATTGCTCTTATCTTCAAAGATTAAAAAGGAAATGATTGGGTGGCAAAGGCAAGAAGACTGCCAGTGAGTTCACAATGAGACCCTATTTCGAAACAAAATAAAAATTAAAAACAAGACTCGACCCTGTAATGCTGTAAAGCAAATTAAACACTTTGCTTACCAATGTTAGTTCTGGCCAAGTATCTTTTAACACTAATCAATCAATTAATAAAAACCAAATATGGTAAAAAAAAAAAAAAAAAAAACAACTACATGTTGTCTTGTGGGAATGTGGAATTTAAGAAAAGTGATTCATAAAAATTGAGAAATGTGAAGGGGAACTGGAGTTTACCCAAGGAAACAAGTACAAATAGGACTGGACAGATGGCTCGGGGGTTAAGGCACTTCCTTGCTAAGACTAACAACCTGGGTTCTATTTCCCAGTACCCATGTAAAGCCAGATGCACAAAGTGGCACATGTGTCTGGAATTCATTTACAACAGCTAGTGGCCCTGTGCACAGGTTCTCCACCCCCCTGCTTGCAAATAAAATAAAAATAATTTTTATGTGAAAAAAAATAAAAACAATAAACCAGGCACGGTGTTACACACCTGCAACCCCAGCACTCAGAAAGCAGAAGTAGGAGAATTTCTGCAAGTTAAAGGCCAACCTCGTTTACATAGAGAATTCCAGGTAGTAAAGGCTATTATAATAAGACACTGTTTCAAAAAGCCAAAATAAGCAGGACGTGGTGGCACATGCTTTTAATACCAGCACTCAGGAGGGAGCCGTAGGGGAATCAATATGAATCTGAGGCCAGCCTGAGACCACATAGTGAATTTCAGGTCAGCCTGAGCTAGAGCAAGGTCCTACCTTAAAAAAAAAAAAAAAAAAAAATTCCTAGCTACAAATAATTGGACTTCTATGTGAGTAGGAATAAAACTCCATAGCAGCTAGGCATGGTGGCACATGCCTTTAATCCCAGCACACAGGAGGCAGAGGTAGGAGGATCGCTGTGAGTTGGAGGCCACACCCTGAGACTACATAGTGAATCCCAGGTCAGCCTGAGCCAGAGTGAGACCTACCTCAAAAAAACAACAAAAAAAAACAAAAAAAAAAAAAACCACACACACACACACAAAACAGTGGCAGCGAGATGTCAAAGGTGTCCTTTAAGATCACACTCACGTCGGACCCGCGGCTGCCCTACAAAGTACTCAGTGTTCCTGAAAGTACACCTTTCACAGCAGTCTTACAGTTAGCAGCAGCAGAATTTAAAGTTCCTGCAGCAACAAGTGCAATTATTACCAATGATGGAATAGGGATAAATCCTACTCAGACTGCTGGAAATGTTTTTCTAAAGCATGGTTCAGAACTACAAATTATTCCTAGAGATCCATTAGAAGTCATTAATACATGCAACTTGGGAGTATAGTTACTGAACAGAATAAATATTGATGTTTGTTGTTGCTGTAAAATTGAAATCAAGTATGTAAGATACTGTAAAAACACCAAGAATCAAAGAAACAATGAATGGTAGCTCTTCTGTCCCTTGTTGTTCATATGAAATGGGAAGCCTTATGAGTGGAGGGCACAACCTCCACAGAAGGTGGTACAGTTGATGGTTGCTATCTTATAACAATTGAGAGTTCACTTGTGGCAAATGGATTATCTGACTTGACTAATAATTCTTAGCCAGAACATTTGGGAAGTTAAAGTTCACTTACTCTTACATCATACTTGTATTTGAGTTAAAATATAAAAGGATTATGGGTCATGGATGACAAATGACTTGATATTATCTTACATGCAGACTCATAGTTTGATTACTATATAGTCTGATGAAGTTAACAGACGTTTCAGTGAAAAGCTGTCTTAGTTTTTTATTGTTTAGGGTTTTTTAATGTTTCAACCTTAATATATCCTATAAATTTTCATTTCTCATCATGAACCCAAAAAGTGAATTTTTAGATCAATCCACTGTATCTATAAATTGATGTCTTACACCAAATATTTAAACTGTGATCTTGCAAAATCCAGTATTTATAATTGAATTGACAAAAGTAGAAACATCTATTCCTGAAGAATGCCATTGGAACTTTAATGGGGATTGCATTAAATGTGTAGATTGCTTTTGGTAAGATTGACATTTTCACAACATTGATTCTTCCAATCCAACAACATGGGATATCTTTCCATTTCCTTGTGTCTTCTGCAATTTCTCGCTTGAGTGTTTTAAAGTTCTCATTGTAGAGCTCCTTCACTTCCTTAGTTAAGTTTATTCCAAGGTACTTTATTTTTTTTTTTGAGGCAATTCTGAATGGGAGAGATTCCCTGATTTCATTCTCCGCACATTTGTTGTTAGTATATAGCAAAGCTACTGATTTCTGTGTATTTATTTTGTATCCTGCTACATTGCTAAAACTGTTTATCAGCTCTAACAGCTGGTAGAGTTTTTAGGGTCTTTTATATATACAATCATATCATCTGCAAGTAGTGATAATTTGATCTTTTCCTTTCCAATTCCTTCATCTCCCTCCTGTCAGAATGGCTACCATCAAGAAAACAAATGACAATAAATGCTGGTGAGGTTGTGGTAAAAGAGGAACCCTTCTGCACTATTGGTGGGAATGTAATCTGGTACAGCCATTGTGGAAATCAGTGTAGAGGTTCTTGAGACAGCTAAAAATAGATTTGCCATATGATCCAGCTATAGCACTCCCAGGCATATATCCTAATGGCTCTTCTCACTACCTTAGAGATACTTGCACAACCGTGTTTATTAATAGCTGCTCTATTCACAGTAGCTAGGAAATGGAATGAGCCTAGATGTCCATCCACAGATGAATGGATAATAAAGATGTGGTACATCTACACAATGGAGTTCTATTCAGCAGTAAAGAAAAATGAAATTTGCAGGGAAATGGATGGATCTGGAAAGGATTATACTAAGTGAGGTAACCCAAGCCCAGAAAGCCAAACGTCACATGTTCTCTCTTATATGTGGATCCTAGCTACAAACGTATAGACTTGTGTGTGATCTGGAACCAATAATCAGTAGTAGAGGCCCATAAACTAGAAAAAGGCTATAAGGGAGGGAGAAGAGGGAAGGTCTTAAGAGGATGGTATTATATATATGTAAGTAGAAGAACAGATTACAGGGAAGGGAAAGGCTTATGCAAGGTCAGGGGAAGAGATTGTATAAAAGAAAGATGGGGGGGAGGGTCAATCAAAATTCAAGGTATTCTGAATAAGACATATGAAAATCTACTTTCTTAAATAATGGCACATCCAGAAGCCATAGACTGTTACTTGAAAATTTTCAGTGCCTGGGATGGGATACTTCCCAGTGAGTCATTGGCCAGGGAGGGCTATGTTGCCTCCAAAACATTATAGGCTATTGCCAAGGCTCTTGGTTCCCCATGAGAAAGATGGTAAGACCCTATTGCTGAAGACGTCACATGACTGAGTGGCAAAGTCACTGAGAAAACAAGCAGGTACTGAGCAGAAAACCTCCCTGTAGCCCAGGGAGCTGAAAGCTGGAAAAAGCTGCCCTGTATGTAGTCTTATGGGAGACAGAAGTCATCAGTGGTGAAAACAGTGGACACTGGAAACCTCAAGTTTGGCCAGACAGGCCAAATATCTGAACCAGTGCAACAGTGGCATGTTTGTTCTGGGGGAAAACTAATGGCTCTCTAATTGGACCGAAGGCCCACTCTATGGGAGGGAATACGTGCCTGGTACTGAAAACCTAATCAAAAACCTATGGCAGGAGAGGTCATGAGCCTTAGAGGTATAAAGCCTGCTCTTGTCTGGATAAATGCATATATTACTCTCACCAAATTGCCCTGAAAGCACTACACTTAATGTTCATACTCATATATTAATGTTACTCTCACTTCTGGTTAGAGGAGCTTCTCTTTTCAGATGGCAATGACCACTGGGATGACCCAAAAGGCAACATAGTACTGAGAAGAAGGGATGAAGGAGTGTACACCACTGAAACATCTCACACCCTCCAAGGCTCAGGGTCCATTGCAGAAGAGGTGGCAGAAAGAATGTAAGAGCCAAAGGAAGGGTACCACTCCCTACATACAACTGTCCAGACAGAATTTGGCCTCCACATCCAAGACCTCACAGTGCCTAGCAATACCCACACAAGACCCTCATAATAGGATAAAAAGATGATGACATCAAATTAAAAAAGAGACTAAGGGGATATGATGGACAGCAGAACTATGAAGGAGAAAGTGGGGAATGAGAGGGGAGGAGAAGGAAATACCATGGCTTGTTGTTTGTAAGTATAAAAGTTGTCAATAATATATATATATATATAATAAAAAAGTAGAAACATCTTTGTTGACATGTTTTTTTGGGGGGGGTTGTTTGTTTGTTTTTTGAGGTAGGGTCTCACTCTAGCTCAGGGTGGCCTCAAACTCACGGCAATCCTCCTACCTCTGCCTTTCAAGTGCTGGGATTAAAGGCATGCACCACCATGCCCGGCCCAAGTTATATATTCTTTTAATACCAACATATGTAACAGAAATCCTCAAGAAACCATTTCTTGAGGATATTTTTGAATAGTATTCAGAAAGAATGCTGTTGCAGAGGCAATCTGAAGTATACAATGTTTCTTTGAGCAAAGACGTACTGATTGGAAGTGCTTGTGAATAGAACTCATTGAAGACCTAGCCTTTAAGGAAGTGTCATTACTAGTCATTTTTTAGATAAGAAGCTAGGGGAGGGAAGATGGTAAAGCCCAGATGACCAGACTGGGTCAAGGAAAGAAAGCAAAGGACAGCAGTGACAAGAAATAGCTCTAAGTGGGGCGTGGTGGCACGCACCTTTAATCCCAGCACTTGGGAGGGCAGAAGTAGGAGGATCACCGTGAGTTTGAGGCCACCCTGAGACTTCATAGTGAATTCCAGGTTAGCCTGGGCTAGAGTGAGACCCTACCTTGAAACAAAAAAAAAAAAAAAAAACCACAGCTCTAGCACTGAGCTGCAGGAAAAGTGCATGGGCTGGACAAAACTAAAAGAATAGGTTGTAGAAAACTGAAGACAAAATATGTGACATAGACTTAAGTACCAAATGACAAAGAGAGGAGGCTATATTATATGAATGTGTATACTTCAGAAATACCCCTGAAGAAAGTCCAAATAAAGCTTTGTCCTTACAGAGAAAACCTCGACCTCTGAGCCTGGGCTTGAGCAGCTATATTTTCAGTACTGAGCTCTGGAGGCAAGGGGAAGGTAGATTTTCAATAAATACTTGCTAAATTTGTGGATAAAGTCTCTAGGACCAATTTTTTTATTTTTATTTTTTGTTTATTTTTATTTATTTATTTGAGAGCAACAGACAGAGAGAGAAAGAGGCAGACAGAGAGAGAGAGAAAGGGAGAGAGAGAATGGGCGCACCAGGGCCTCCAACCACTGCACACGAACTCCAGACACGTGTGCCCCTTGTGCATCTGGCTAATGCGGGTCCTGGGGAATAGAGCCTAGAACTGGGGTCCTCAGGCTTCACAGGAAAGTGCTTAACTGCTAAGCCATCTCTCCAGCCCCTAATTTTTACTTTGACATGTTTGAGTGTTATAGGGCCTCAGTTCATTTGTAAGAAAATGTAACAAAGGGCTAAAGGGATGGCTTAGCGGTTAAGGCATTTGCCTGCAAAGTCAAAGGACCCAGGTTCGATTCCCCAGGGCCCACGTTAGGCAGATGCACAAGGGGGCGCATGTGTCTGGAGTTCATCTCAGTGGCTGGAGGCCCTGGCACGCCCATTTGCTCTCTTCCTCTTTCTCTGTCAAATAAATAAATAAATACATTTTAGAAAATGTAACACACATAGTATCTGGAAGCTACATTAATGGTTTAGGAAATTACTAGATATCGAACACAAATTATCAAAGCAAGGGCTATCAACTGATATACATAATTATACTTTTATAAAAATCTAACACTCAGTGACCTGGCTCTTTATAAAATTAGGCCTCAGTTAAAAAGAAGTATCTGAATACTGTCTTTAAAGTTCTGGATTTAATTATAATTTTCTTCTTTCTCCTCTTACAACACAAGTCTGCCTGCTGTTTGTGCAATCCACTTAAATGTCCTTTGCTATAAAGTGATATACTTAATACTTACATGCTTGGTTTTGAAAATCAAGTTGTAATCACAAGAACATGTATTAAGCAACTAAATGTTTCTTATTAAATATGATCTGTAAGCTCTTTGTACATAATGTTTTAAAGCATTGTACTTAAATGCATTACTGGCTGTGCGTGGCGCACACCTTTAATCCTGGCACTTGGGAGGCAGAGGTAGGAGGATCGCTGTGAGTTCAAGGACACCCTGAGACTACATAGTGAATTCCAGGTCAGCCCGGGCTAGAGTGAGACCTTACCTTGAAAACCAAAAATAAAATAAATAAAAATAAAAATAAATGCATTACTGCTCCATGATGAATATCTTAGGAAAATACATTTTCTTATACTGTTAAAAAAAAAAAATGTAGCAGAGGCCAGTAAGCTAGAAAGGGGATATAAAGGGAATAGAAAGGGAGAGAGGAGGGTACTTAACAGAATGGTATTATATATATGTTAATAGACAAACAGATCAATAGGGGTGAAAAGGCCTAAGTGAGGTCAGGGGAAGAGACTGAGTAAAGGAAAGGTGGAGGTAGAGCTAATCAAAATCTAAGAGGATATAAATAAGTCATATGGAAACCTACTTTTCTGGACAATGGGACACTCAGAAGCCATAGACTGTTACTAGAAAATTTTCAGTGCCAGGAATGGGATACCTTCCAGTGAGTTATTGGCCAGGGAGGTCCCTGATAGTCCCAAAACACTACAGGCCACTGCTGAGGCTCTTGGTTTCCCACCAGGAATAGATGGTAATACCCTATTGCTGAAGACTCCACATATTTGGGCTGCAAGGTCATTGAAAAATCCTACTGAAGCTGAACTGAAAACCTCCTCCATGTAGACCAGCTGACAGAAAGCTAGAAAAAGCTAGGCTGCATGCAGTTCAATGGGAGAGAGAGAAATCACCAGTGAAGATACTCAACAGTGAACACTGCAAGCCTTAAATTTGGCCAGCCAGGCCAAATGAGCCAACAGGTGCAATAGTGGCATGTCTGTTATGGGGGAAACCAACAGCTTTTTTTTTTCTTAATTTTTATTAACATTTTCCATGATTATAAAAAATATCCCATGGTGCTATCCTCCCTCCCCCCATTTTCCCCTTTGAAATTCCACTCTCCATCATAGCCCCTCCCCATCTCAATCAGTCTCTCTTTCATTTTGATGTCATGATCTTTTCCTCTTCTTATGATGGTCTTGTGTAGGTAGCGTCAGGCACTATGAGGTCATGGATATCCAGGCCAGTTTATGTCTGGAGGGAGCACGTTGTAAGGAGTCCTACCCTTCCTTTGGCTCTTACATTCTTTCCGCCACCTCTTCCACATTAGACCCAGAGCCTTGGAAGGTGTGATCGAGATGTTACTCAGTACTCCAGTCACTTCCTTCCAGCACCATTACACCTTCTGAGTCATCCCAAGGTCACTGCCATCTGAAAAGAGAAGATTCTCTACCCAAAGTGAGAGGAGCATTAATATAAGGGTATAAATATTAAGAAAAGTGCTTACTGGGCAGTTTGATAAGCATAGTATATACATTTTTCCAGACATCAGCAGATGTTACACCCCTAGGGCTCATGACTACCCCTGCTTTAAGTTTTCAGTATCAGGGATGTATTCCCTCCCATGGAGCAGGCCTCCAGTCCAAATGAAGGGCAGTTGGTTTCCACCATGACAGACGTGCCACTATTGCACCCATTGGCTCATTTGGCCTGGCTGGCCAATTATAAGGCTTGCAGTATCCACTGTTGAGTATCTTCACTGGTGATATCGCTCTCCCATTGAACTAAATGTAGAATGGCTTCTTCCAGCAGTATTTTCTTAATTTTTTTTTTTTTTATGAGGAATGGCATTTATTGAAGCTTACAGATCTAGGGGAAGTTCCATAATGGTGGAAGAAGCTGCCCCACCCCCCAACAGCTTTCTAAGTGGACTAGAGGCTTGCTCCATGGGAGGGAATACATCCCTGATACTGAGAACCTACAACAGGGGTAGTCATGAGCTCTAGGGGTATAACATCTGCTGGTGTCTGGCTAAATGTATATACTATGTTCACCAAATTGCCCAGTAAGCACTTCTCTTAATGTTCATACCCATACATTAATGCTGCTCTCACTTTTGGTAGAGAACCTTCTCTTTTCAGATGGTAGGGACCTTAAGATGACTCAGAAGGCATCATGGTGCCGAGGAGAAGTGACAGGAGAGTGCTCTGCACTGAAATATCTCTATCACATCTTCCAAGGCTCAGGGTCCATTGCAGAAGAGGTGGTAGAAAGAATGTAAGAGCCAAAGGAAGGGTAAGACTCCTTACAATGTGCTCCTCCAGACACAAAATGACCTGGATATCCATGACCTCACAATGCCTGACACTACCTACACAAAATCATCATAATAGGAGGAAAAGATCATGACATCAAAATAGAAGAGAGACTGATTGACAGGGGGATGGGATATGATGGAGAGTGGAGTTTCAAAGGGGAAAATGGCAGGGGGGAGGAATTACCATGGGTTAATGTCTATAATTATGGAAGTTGTCAAAAAAACAAATTTTAGCCAGTCATGGTGGTGCACACCTTTAAATCAGCACTCAGGAAGCAGAGGTAGAAGGATCTCCATGTGTTCAAGGCCACCCTGAGACTACATACTGAATTCCAGGTCAGCCTGGAATAGAGTGAAAAAACCTCAAAAACCAAAAATAAATAAATAAATAAAAATTTAAAAAGCCAAAATAAGCCGGGCATGGTGATGCATGCCTTTAATCCCAGCACTCAGGAGGGAGAGATAGGAGGGTCACTGTGAGTTCAAGGCCACCCTGAGACTACATAGTGAATTCCAGGTCAGTCTGGACTAGAGTGAAACCCCACCACGAAAAGCCAAAAAGAAAGGATGGCATAGTGGTTAAGTGCTTGCCTGTGAAGCCTAAGAACCCCAGTTCAAGGCTCGATTCCACAGGAGCCATGTAAGCCAGATGCACAAAGTGGCACATGCATCTGGAGTTCATTTGCATTGGCTAGAGGCCCTGGCGTGCCCATTTTCTTTATCTGCCTCTTTCTCTCTGTCTGTCGCTCTCAAATAAATAAATAAAAATAAACAAAAATGTTTTTTTAAAAAGCCAAAATAAATAAATTAATGCAATAAAGCAAATAAAAAAATAGGTGGGCCTGAAGAAATGGCTCAGTGGTTGTGGTGGTTTGATTCAGGTGTCCCCCATAAACTTAGGTGTTCTGAGGGCTGGGTTCCCAGCTGTTGGCGATTTGGGAATTGATGCCTCCTACAGGCAGTGTGTTGTTGAGGGCAGGCTTACGGGTATTATAACTAGTGTCCCCTTGCCAGTGTTTGGCACTCTCCTGTTCTTATCGTCCACCTGATGTTGGCCAGGAGGTGATGTCCACTCAATGCTCATGCCATCATTTTCCCCTGCCATCATGGAGCTTCCCCCTGAGCCTGTAAGCCAAAATAAACCTTTATCCCACAAGCTGCTCTAGGTCAGGTTATTTCTGCCAGCAATGAGAACCTGACTGCAACAGTGGTTAAAGTCATTTGCTTACAAACCCTGATGGCCCAGGTTCAGTTCCCATGTAACTCCAGATGCATAAAGTACTGCACGGATCTGGAATTTGTTTACAGTTGCAAGAAGCCCTGGCATGCCTATACTCACTCTCTCACTCCCTCTCCCTGTCTGCCTCTTTGTCTCTCTGTATCAGATAAGTAAAATATTTAAAAATCATAGGTAACATGCATTCAGTGCTTATCATGTGCCCCATGCTGAATATGAATTCCCATAATAATCCAGAGAACTAAGTGTTAAAGAACAAAGATGTGGTGCTTAGAGAAATCTGAACAACACTGCTTGCTGGACAGGCTGGCAAGGCTACGGGGCTCTTTCTCATACTGACTTATTTGTTCCTTACAACAGTCTATGAAGGAGGAGAGGAAATGGGCACAGAGTGGGTATCCAATTTGTGCTGGTCACAAAGCCAATAAGGAGAGGCAAGACCGGGATTCAGACCAAGGCTGGATCACTCCAAAGCTCTATTATCACTTTTTTTTCTGCAGCCAGTGGACCAATATCAGTGACTGTGGAAATTAGGGAATCTGACAGTTGTTTTTTTTTTTTTTGGTTTTTCAAGGTAGGGTCTCACTCTAGCTCAGGCTGACCTGGAATTCACTATGTAGTCTCAGGGTGGCCTTGAATCCATAGTGATCCTTCTATCTCTGCCTCCCAAGTGCTGGGATTAAAGGCATGTGCCACCAAGATCAGCTTGTTCGTTTTTTTTTTTCAAGGCAGGGTATCACTCTAGTCCAGAATGACCTAGAATTCACTCTGTAATTCCAGGCTGGCCTCAAACTCACAGTGATCCTTGTACCTCTGCCTTCAAGTGCTGGGATTAAAGGCTTGCACCACCACGCCTGGCTTGGCCACAGAATAGGGAATCTGATACTGTAATTCAGTACATCTAACTTCTCTTCAAAACCTAGTTGTTGTTGCAACTCTATGCTCAAGCGTCCATATGGTAACAGCTGGCTGAACCTAAGGAGTGGCCATTGCAGGTCTCCTCAGCCCCATCATTTCACATCACTTATACTAGCCACTGTCCTCCATTATCCCTGAGAGCCTCTGAGTTTGCTACCCTGCTGAAGTCCTCTTAACCATATTTTACGATTCTGCAGTAAGTACAATAATAAAGTTAAGGCTTTCACTATGTAGTCTCAGGGTGGCCTCAAACTCACAGCGATCCTCCTATCTCTGCCTCCCAAGTGCTGGGATTAAAGGCATGATCCACCACGGCCAGCTTGAGAAACTTTTATAAAGAAACCAGTCCCAAACACTGGACAAAACTGGTGGGAGTTAGGAGCTCAGGAGAAAGAGACTACAGGGACAGATAGAAAAGCAGAACTGTGAGAGGCGGGAGGCAGAAGGAAAAGATACTGAGAGAACATACAGAGGGGACATGGAGGCAAAGCCACTCTGGAATCCCACACAGAATCCATTCTCCTGGGTGTCTTTGTACCTGTTCATAGTTTACGAACATGGCTGTCTCAAAACTGTTGGCTGCCCACTTGATGAGGTTTGCCGACTGCTCCGGAGTCATGTAAACCAGCACACATTCAGTTATCAGGAGTGTTGGCAACCTGAAGGGGAAAAGGGCACAAAAATGTGTTTTCATCATGTCAGGACATCTTATACACATATGTAGTAGGGCTGGCAGGTCATACCCAGGAAATGATCAATATTAACACAAGTGTAATGCCATGACAACCCAAAGTTTCATACTATCCCAAGATAGGCAGGGAGCTGGAAAGATTGCTCTGCAGTTAAGTGTGCTTCTGCACAAGCATGAGGGCCTGATAGAGCCTGAGACCTCCAAAGTTCAAATCTCCAGATCCCATATGTAGCAGACAGGTTCAGGTTCACTGAGATGAACTTCCAGACCAGTCACAGTTATGGAGGAAGGGATATTTATTGAAGCTTACAGATCCAGGGGAAGTTCCATAATGGCAGAAGAAACTGGCCTGCCTTCACAGGTCCAAGCAGAGAGAGAGAGAGAGAGGTACAAGCCTAAAAGGTCAAAAGCCACAGCACACTTCAGGAACTCCAGCTAGGCACACTCTGCATATCTTTGGACTGTAATCTGAAATCCACCACCACACCTTAAGATCCACACAATGGCACTGACTCCAGCCAGGTGGCTGCAGATGCAAACTACAAACAAACAACTGAATATATTGGGAGCCATCTATTTTATTCAAACCACCACATTTTGCCCCTGGCCCCCAATAGATTTATAACCATCACACATTGTAAATTGTACTCAGTTCAATCTCAAAGGTCCCCACAGTCTTGACCAATTTAAGATATTAAAACCTGCCAAATCAAACAAGTTAAACATTTCTAACATATAAAGGCACAGAGTAAACATTTTCAACTGGTATAAGGCATAGCAAGGAGAGACTAAAACAATGCAAACTCAACCACCATCAAACAAACATCAAACTTCTGCAGTTCAAGTCCAATACAACCAAAGACTGACAGTCTCCAGACTTTCCAATTCCTCCCCTCCAGCTGGGCAGAGTAGCCAGGGAACACTTCCATCTCAGGCCAACAGTGCGCTCTATGGTAGTGCTTGCATAGTCCTGGTATATCAAAAACATCTTGAGGTCTTCATGCAAACCATGGTCCATTTTCCAAAGGCTCTTTCAGCCTATCAGGGCATCATGCCCTGCCTCATGCTGCATCTCAGCAGCAGCTCCTGGAACTGTGTGCAATTCATGACCACTCCTCACATTTCCCAAAGGCTCTTTCAGCCTATCAAGGCATCAGGCCCTACCTCATGCAGTATCTCAGCAGCTGCTCCTGGGACTGTGTGCAATTCACGACCACTCCATGCATTTTTCATGCTTCTGAAACCAATACCAGTTGTGCAGGACACAGCCATATTCTTAATTCAGGGATGAAACAAATCATAGCCTTGAAAAGCAGGTTCCTTCTCCTGTTAACTCTTTCCAAAAGTGTTTGCATTTCTATGATCGTCTTTCCTCAGGCATCCTTTCCATGGTAAAGCAATTGGACCATCTTCCTTAAGACTGCTAATGTGTTTGACAATAGCAGCTTTAGTAATCTAAAGCCAGTCAGTCTCTGTGTGCCAGTAAATTTAACTTGCTTAAAATTTTCCAGCTTAAAATCTTAAATCTCTCAGTCTAATATCTCTAGCCAAGCACATCAGTCCATTACAAATTTAACCTTGATCAAACTCTCTGGGCCTCGGCAGCAGGATGCAGCCAGCCCTTATGCCAGTAGCCCAGTTCCAACAAAGTCTTCTTCAGGCTTTCCTTCCCCTTAGAATGCTCATAAGCCAAGCCTCGAAGTTCAATGCTGTCTGCACTTAGCATTCTCAGACTCTCATCAGAATAGTCCATAAAACTTGGCTTACCACTCCAGAAGACATCTTCAGTTTCAAGCACCAAGTCCATGCCTATTCCTCCAACACAAAGGTTCCAAAAGATCAACATCCACATGGTCAGGTTCATCTCACCTCACTCCTGGTACCAAGTTCTGTAGCAGACAGATTCAGGTTCGCTGAGATGAACTTCCAGACCAGTCACAGTTATGGAGGAAGGGATATTTATTGAAGCTTACAGATCCAGGGGAAGTTCCATAATGGCAGAAGAAACTGGCCTGCTTTCACAGGTCCAAGCAGAGAGAGAGAGAGAGGTACAAGCCTAAAAGGTCAAAAGCCACAGCACACTTCAGGAACTCCAGCTAGGCACACTTTGCATATCTTTAGATTGAAATCTGAAACCCACCACCACACCTTAAGATCTACACAATGGCACTGACTCCAGCCAGGTGGCTGCAGATGCAAACTACAAACAACTGAATATGTTGGGGGCCATCTATTCTATTCAAACCACCACACCATATAGACAGGTGGACATGACTAAGTATGCCTACCTGAGTACAACAGGGAAGCAGAGACTTAAAAATCACTGCAGCCCTGAAAGCTCTAGAACAGTAAAGAAGGGAATACAGCACCAAAAACAAAAAACAAGACTGCGGAAGGGTAATGGAACAGAATATCCCATGTTCTGGAGATGAGTGTACCCGGTAGCAGGCAAGCATGGGAAAATACACACACACACACACACACACACACACACAGTGAGTAGGCATTTGTCTGCCTTGTGAAAATGAATCAAATGTGTGTGATAGGTGGTAGAAAGGTTACAGATCTTCCCCTGTGGCAAAGTAAGAGTGCAGATTCTCCCATTTCACAGGTGGTTTATTTTCCTACCCTGGAACCTAGGTTACTTAGACTCTTGCTCTGGTCAAAGAGGCCAGCAGCAATCACGATGCAGGCAGAACTGTATAAATCCCTGACACTGTGCTTGCTCTCTTGCTGCACTGGGAAACCTGGCACACTAAATGAATGAAGACAAGGTAGCTAGGTAATAGGAAGACCATGAGGCATCTCAGAACAGTCACCAGCTGGCCTGCCAGCTGTGGACATTTGTGGCCCCTGGGGCCATCAGTTAAATCTGGCCCTGGAGGAAGAAAAAGTCAAACCCAGCCCCAACTTCCAACTCACAGAAAGTTGAGCAACTACTATGGGTCATTTCAAACCACTGAGCTGACTGCTATGATGTAGCAATACAGATATCCATTTAACAGAAACTAACCCTTTCTAAATAAGCTTTTATCATAAACAACTGAAAACAAGCCTCAACATGGTGATCTAGCTACTGCAGCAAAACAGGCACCTGCCCAGCCTGGTTGTAGCAATGGCTGCTGGGCTGAAATAGCCTCAATCAACCCCAGATTTAGAACAGAGTCAATTATCTCCACAAGTGTACTTCACACAGGTGCAGCTCCAAGGGAACCTCTGGGGGAAGAACGTGACTAGTGGAAAGCAACATATAGCATAGCCCAGAGGACTCAGAGGGGATAATGGAACCACCCATCACAGAGCAACTCCCAGCAGAAAGACAGGCTTCCAGGATCCAGGAAGGAACACCTCAAGTCTCCAGATGGAAGCCAACCATCAGGTCAGTCAGTTTTATCTCCACACAGCTCTTTCTCTCACTACATATATTCATCTCTAGATAATAACTAAGGACAATTTAGCATTTCCGGCAGCCACCCCCCCGCCCCCCGTTGTTTCTGCCTCATATTGTTACTGTTGTTTTCTTCTTCTTCTTCTTCTTTTTCTTTGTCCTCTTATGTCCCAAAGCACGTAAGAAGGCCTGGTTGGCAAGGTCTATAGCTCAGCCTCCCAAGAGATGGGACTATTCTATGATATCGGGTATTTCAGCCTACATTCAGCCAAACTCCCGTACCTCCCAGCCCCTTTTCTTTACCTCTACAGTCCCCCCTTCAATTTATATTCTCCCCTACTTTCTATCAGCCTAATACTGTTTTTTTCTTCCACTCATATCCATAATAACTAATCAGTACACACAATACCATCAGTGTCACTTTACTCCTTAAAATAATTTGGTATTCAAGGAGTGATTGTTTTACAGTAAAACACTTCTTATTTTCATCGTAGGTCTAGCCCTGGATAGTGACTGTTGTAGCAGACGATATGTAACTCTTACCTAAAGGGAGGGGATATAGCCAGGTGCCCTGAATATTAGTCTAACAGGAGAAGTGACACCTCAACCTTACTATAACATTGCAACATTCCCACTGAAAGAAGAAAGGCAACCTAAGAAAACAACAATGATCTAACTTCATGACAAGAAAACACAAGTAACATGAAAAATCAAGACACGTTGTCTCATCCCAAAACTACCAATCTCAGCTAATGAGAGTAACTTAGAAGATATTCCAGACAAAAATTGCAAAAGAATGATTATAAATATATTCAAAGAAATGAGCTGGGTGTGGTGGCACATGCCCTTAATGTTAGAACTCAGGAGGCAGAGGTGGGAGAATCACTGAGAGTTTGAGGCCTGAGACTACATAGTGAATTCTAGATCAGCCTGGGCTAGAGTGAGACCTTACCTTAAATAAAGGGGAGGGGGCTGGAGAGATGTCTTAGTGGTTAAGGTGCTTGCCTGTGAAGCCCAAGCACCCAAGTTCGATTCCTCAGAACCTACATAAGTCAGATGCACAAGATGGCACATGAATCTCGAGTTTGCAGTGGCTAGAGGTCCTGGTGTGCCCATTCCCTCCTTCCCTCTCTTCCTCCTTCCCCCTGTCTCTCATAAATAAATAAAAATAAAATATTTTTAAAAGCAATGAAAAACAATAAACACTTGAATGAAATATGAAATCAATATAGGATACAAAAATTGAATAGATAGAATTACTAAAGAAAGATGAGATTGAAATGCTGGTGATAAAAAATTCAGTAAGTCGCCAGGTGTGGTGGTGCACACCTTTAATGCCAACACTCGGGAGGCAGAGGTAGGAGAATCACTGTGAGTTCGAGGACACCCTGAGACCACATAGTGAATTCCAGGTCAGCCTGGGCTAGAGTGAGACCCTACCTTGAAAAAACAAAAACAAACAAACAAACAAAAAAATTCAGTCAAATAAAAAGCTAATTGGAAAACCTTCCCAACTGAATAGATCACAGGAAGGACAGAATATCAAAGGCTAAAGACAGGGCACACTCAGTTACGGATAAAGGTAATACCCTTTAAATATTTTTATTGTTGTTTTATTTTTATTTATTTAAGAGCGACAGACAAAGAGAGAAAGAGGGACAGAGAAAGAATGGGCGCGCCAGGGCCTCCAGCCACTGCAAACGAACTCCAGACGCATGCGCCCCCTTGTGCATCTGGCTAACGTGGGTTCTGGGGAACCGAGCCTCGAACCGGGGTCCTTAGGCTTCACAGGCAAGCACCTAACCGCCAAGCCTCTCTCCAGCCCAAGATAATACCCTTTAAAATGTACAAACAGGACCTCGAGAGATGGCTCAGTAGTTAAAGGTGATTCAGCCAGCCTGTGTTCAATTCCTTGGCACCCATAAAAAGCCAGATGCAAAGTGGTATATTCATCTGTAATCCCAACATGCCTATGACGATGGAAGGTAGAGCCACAGCAATCCTAAAACTTTCAGGTCAGCTAGACTGGACCCTATTTCCCTTTAAGAAAACAGAGAATACAAATAAAACTATATGGAAAATTAGACACATAATTCTAAAACCTGCTTTATCAACTGTCCCAAAAGTGAGGCAAATTTCTCAGCCCTAAGCTGAGGAGATGGTTCAGTGGGTGAAGTGTTTGTCTCATAGGCATGATGATCTGAGTTTGGATTCCCAGATCCCACTTACATGCCAGGCGTGGTGGTGCACACTGTAATCCCAGCACCAGGGAAGTAAAGACAGGCTAGACGATCCTTGGGGCTAGCTGGCTAGCCAGTCTAGCTGAATTAATGAGCTCCAGGTTTGGTGAGAGACACTTGTCTCAAAAAACAAGGTGGAAGGCTGGAGAGAGATGGCTTAGCAGTTAAGGCACTTACCTACAAAGCCAAAGGACCCAGGTTCGACTCTCCAGGACCCACGTAAGCCAGATGCACAAGGTGGCTCATGCATCTGGAGTTCGTTTGCAGTGGCTAGAGGCCCTGGTGTGCCCATTCTCTCTCTCACACTGTCTCTCTGCCCCTTTCACACTCTCTCAAATAAATAAAAATAAAACATTTAAAAAAATAAGGCGTAGAATGATTGCAGAAGACACCTGATGTCAATTGGCCTTCACATGCACACACACCTGCACACATACGTGCCCCCAAATATTCTAATACACACACACACATCCCACATATAAACATTTAAAAATGGGGGCAAAAAGAGCCAGCTCAATTTATAACTGACTATTTTCCTTGTCTTTCATCTCATCTGCAGAAGCTACAGGTCACTAACTGAAGTTAGATTCAGATGTCACTTTCTAAGTGCCTAGTAGGTGCCCCTTTCTATCCAACCATATTCACATGCATTCCTTCACTTAATATTCAAAGCTGTTTGGTGATATAGTATTTGCCCCATCTCATAATGAAAAAACTAAGGTCCAAAGAAGTTTTTTAAAAAGAACAAAAACTTTAAATGGCCACTGTCAAATAATTAGTTTACACAAAGGTTCAAGTCAAACTCAGGATAGATTCCAAGACTAATGGTCCTTGACAATGAGATGCCACAATCCCCTGTGAGCATCAGCTTCAGTCACCAAACTGATAACTCACTCACTAACATCCCTTGCAAAATGCATGCCTGAAACCAGTGTCCTTAAACATCAAGACTTACATGCAGCTACAGGAAGAATATGCCACACACTATAGCTTATGAACTGAAGAAGGGGAGCCCAAAGCAAAAAAAAAAAAAGAGGCATTGAGGGGCTGAGGAGATAAAACACTTACCACTCAAGCCTAAGTACCCAAGTTAGATCCTCCCCAGATGCACACAAAATGCCTGAAGCTGTAGTAGGCTTCTATCATCCTAGCTCTGTGACAGCAAGATGGGAGGTGAAGACAGGAAAGTCTGGACACCCTCAGCAAGTGCAGCACAAAGATCAACAGCAGAGCAAGGTCGAAAGAAACCTTGCCTCAAATGAGGTGGACAGACCCAAAAGTTATCCTCTGACTTCCACATATACTATGGCATGTGCAGGACCACATTCACATACACTAACACATCTACACACATGTACACACCCACATGCATTGATGATAAGATAGGCAGATGATAGATAAATTAAGTAAAAAAATTAAAGAGGCATGAACTAAGCTTACAGTTCACTGACTCAGGCATCTCTCCATATTACAACAAATATCTGACAGCCAAGCTCTAAAGAGAAAAGGTTTACTGCGGCACAGTTTCAAAGTTCTTTAACAAGATTAGCTGGCACTGTTGCTTTGGAGTCATGGCCAGGAGGAGCAAATGGCAGCACAGAGTGCACTTCATGACTAGGAAGCAAAGCCGAGAGGAAGGGGCCAAAGTCCCTGGTCCCATTTAAGCGCACATTCCCAAGGACCGGACTGCCCACTCAGGTTCCATCACCTTTCTCCCAGCATCATCATGGGCTGCATGCAGACCAAGCCTTTAACACACGGGCCTTTGAAGGACACTCATTCCAACCACAGCACTGAGCTTGCTCTCTGAACACTCAGTGACAGCATTAGGTCAATTAGAGTCATCTCTAGGTCAATTAGAGTCATCTCTAACACTGGACAGGTGGTGGTAAGTCCCAACAAGGACACCTAGCTGATGATTCTAGGGTGAACAGGTCAACAAGAACATCAGTGTGCAGAGGACAGCAATCACCACTGTAATGAGAGCAAGTCAGAAAACCATGGAGACCTGACTCCCTGCTGCCCTCCAACCATCTCCTGGAGCTCACCTGTGACTGCATCATCCTGACCCTCCTTAAGCTCACTCAGAAGAATGGGTTCTTTCCCGTGTCCATGCTCTACATCCTCCCACCTCTCTTCCCTAGGACCTTGTCCTAACAACAATTCCTGGCTGCTTGTTTCTTGAGCTTTTGCCATTGATGTTTTGCCTTCAGTTTGTTCTTTAAAATGATATTCTTAGGCTGGAGATTTTTCAGTGGTTAAGTGAGCTTCCTGTGGGGTAAGGGCCTGAAACTGCCTGAGTTCAAATCTTCAGCTCCCATGTAAAATGGCTGGTATGGCCACATGTGCCTGTAACCCCAGTCCTCCAGGGAGCAGAGACCTGAGAATCAGCAGAGCCCTGCAAGCTCCAGAAACAGTAAAAAGCAACTCCATCTAAAAACAAGACCTGGCAGAACAGCAATAGAGCAGGACACCCAATGTTCCACTCTGGCCACAGGCAAACATATGGGTTCCACAGGTGTACACACATGCATGCATGCACATAATTATGAAAATACAGTATCCTGAAGGGTTGGATTTAATGTATTTTGTAACACATGGGGGATATCATTTTGCACCTTGATATTTTTATTAAACATTAGATTTGGAACTCTCTCCATGTTGATTTGAGTCATGCATTTTACATTTTAGTCATTCAGTCTCCTGCTGATGGAAATTTCCAGTTTTCTGCTACTTTGCTTGCTGTAGTGACTATCCTTCTTCAGGAAGCATACCTCAAGTTGGCCTGCTGTGTCACAGGGCACATATGCTCACCACTCATCTAAATGCCTTTACACTGATGCTCACAGTGGTTGTACCCAGTTCACTTCCACCTGGGGGGCCACTAGTGTATGCCTACTCCCTATCTTGCCAATTTACACTTACCAATACTACAAACAATCACACTTACATGTTTTTGCAACCTTGGTGAGTGAAAAAAGAATTCCATCCAATTACCACTGAGGTCTGGTAGCCTCCTATGATATACACACACACACATATATCCTGATATTATATCATGTTCAGTTTCTCTATGCAATATTTTTCATAGGCACTGGTCTTTTTGTTTATTTGTTTGTTTGTTTTCAACGTAGGATCTCACTCAGCCCAGGCTGACATGGAACTCACCATGTAGTTTTAAACTGGCCTTGAACTCACAGTGATCCTACCTCTGCCTCCCAAGTGCTGGGATTAAAGATATACGCCACCACATCTGGCAGGCGCTGGTCTTTATATATACAAGATGTAACCTTTCCTTATATTTTTCATTCTAGGTTTGTATTCATATCATTATCTTTTCTCAAACCTTGCTTATGCTAACTATCAGGGGCCAATATCATTCAAAGGTAGACTCAAGAAACAGCACTACCTAGAAGTGCCAAAAAATGATACTAAGACATAATGACATGAGAAAACTTATGAAGACAAATGATGGGATCACGCTGTACTTTGGAACAGCTACCACTCAAAACTAGCATGAAACCACAAATGCATGAGAGGGTTAAAAAAAAAATCTCACTGTGTATTCATGTTACATTTCTTTAGTTTCTCTTCCAGTTCAGACAGGTCTCGGAGATCTGCTCCAATAATAGCATATCTTTTTGAATCCAGCATGTACCCATCTGCAAATGAAGAAGAGGTTTTCATTCCAACAGAAGTCAATGAGGTCATACTTCAAGTTCATATCACTTTGTCAAATGTAAAGGAACTACTGTTTTGTATCATAAAAAAAAAAAAAACATGCTTTCTGTACTGTTCAAAGCCTCATCACAAGTTTCTTTCAACAGGAAGAAGTTAATACAAAAATACATAGCTGACAAAATTGCAAAGAATAAGTGGCTACTGAGTGCCCAGTCTTAAGCAAGACATCTAAACCACTGACTCCAAGGCTCAGAGAACCTCATGGAAGAGAGGGGCATGGAAGAGGGTTGGAAAGACTGTAAGAGCAGGAGGGTGTAGAATAGGGCTGGAAATGCTTCGTAAAGTTACAGCAAGTGTGGTTCCCAGCACAAGATACTTCACCATCAATCGGGAAAGGGTACATGAGACCCCACATCTCCCAAAGTAGCTAAGGGCAGCTAATGGTTGCTGGGAAAGGAAGAGTCAGATTCATCAGTGGTATAGCTACTTCTGAGTTATGCATTCCACAGTAAAGAACCTTCCATCCATGATCATACAAGCAACCTTAACTCAACTGATTAAAAAGGGGAAAGATGCCTCAGCAGCTAAAGGTACTTGCCGGCAAAGCCTGCCAGCCAGGATTCAATTCCCCAGTACTCACAAAAACCCAGATGCACAAAGTGGTACATGCATCTGGAGTTGTTTGCAGTGTCAAGAGGCCCTGGCATGCCCATATTCTCTCTCCCTTTTTTTTTTTTTCCTCTCTCCCCTCTCTGCAGGCAAGTAAATTTAAATATATATTTCTTATGACTTGAGAGATGGCTGGCTCAGCAGTTAAGGTGCTTGCCTGCGATGCCTAAGGACCCAGTTTCAATTCTCCAGTATGCACATAAGCCAGATGCACTGGATGGTGCATGTGTCTGGAGTTCATTTGCAGTGGCTAGATTCCATGACATGCCTATATTCTCTCTCTCTCTAAAATGAATAAAATATATATTTTAAACTTTTTAAAAATATTTTTTTTTAGCCGGGTGTGGTGGCACACTCCTTTAATCCCAGCACTTGGAGGCAGAGGTAGGAGGATCACCATGAGTTTGAGGCCACCCTGAGAATACAGAGTGAATTCCAGGTCAGCCTGGGCTAGAGTGAGACCCTACCTTGAAAAACCAAAATATATATATATTTTTTAATTTTTTTATTTATTTGTTTGAGAGCGACAGACAGAAAGAGAAAGAAGCAGAGAAAGAGAATGGGCATGCCAGGGCCTCCAGCCACTGCAAATGAACTCCAGATGCATGTGCCCCCTTGTGCATCTGGGTCCTGGGGAATCGAGCCTCGAACTGGGGTCCTTAGGCTTCACAGGCAAGTGCTTAACAGCTAAGCCACCTCTCCAGCCCTTAAAAGTATTTTTAACTGTATAAAAAAAGGTGGGGATTAATGGAGAGAAAGGATGTCAATGTGAAAGGAAGGGAGATAAGAGAGAATAGTTGGGGGAAGTAAGACCAAAGTACATTATATACATGTATGAAAATTTAATCAGTTGAGTTAAAAACTATTCTTTTTGAAGCAAGCCAACAGAGTGGCCTTTTCTAATGCGAGAGAGAGGGAGAATTGGCGCACCAGAGCCTCCAGCCACTGTAATCCAACTTCAAACATGTTCTTGTGCGCATGTACAACCATGTGCACTTATATCACCTTGTGCATCTAGTTTACATGGACCTGGAAAGTCGAACATGTACCCTTAGGCTTCACAGATAAGCACCTTCACTGCTACACCATCTCTCCAGTCCTAAAAACTATTTTTTTAATTACATTAAGCTGGACATAGTAGTGCTCGCCTTTAATCGCGGTACTCAGGAGGGAGAGGTAGGAGGACTGCCATGAGTTCAAGGCCACCCTGAGACTGCATAGTGAATTCCAGGTCAGCATGGGATAGAATGAGACCCTACCTCAAAACAAACAAACAAACAAAAATCACATTAGGGCTGAAGGGATTGCTTAGTGGCTTAGGGCACTTGTCTGCAAAACCCAAGGACCCAGGTTTGATTCCCCAGGACCCACATAAGCCAGATGCACGAAATGGTACATGCATCTGGAATGCATTTACAGTGGCTAGATGCCCTGGTGCACCCATTGTGTTTCTCTCTATCTGCCTCTTCCTTTTTTTTTTTCTCTCTCTCTCAAATAAATAAATGTGAATAAACTATTTTTAAAAAATCACATTAAGAAAACAAAAATTAACCAAGTCACATCTTCCAAACCCAAGTATTACTGTCTGTGTATACCACTGTAGACTTCTTTCTTTTTTAACTTCATGAAGACAACAGAAACATTTCTTTTTCTCTGTTCTTAGGTACACACACATGCACACACATACTTAAGAAAATGAGACCACTGAATACCTGTTGTGAAAATTGTTTTTCCTGCCTAATAGCAACACCAGAGTCATCATTCTCTGTTTTGGTTTGTGAGATGGCGGTATGTTGCTCAGACAGGTTCCTAGCTTGTAGCTCAGGTGAAGCTACTCCCTTAGCTTGCTAAGTAGCTGGGACTACAGACATGCACAACCATGCCCAGGTTAGGGACATCATTTTCTATGATTTCACAGTAGTCACTCAATTGAATGGTTAAAAACATAACTTAAAGGCTGGAGGGATGGTTTAGCGGTTAAGGTGTTGCCTGCAAAGCCAAAGGACCCAGGTTAGATTCCCCAGAACCCACTTAGGCAAGATATACAAGGTGGCACATGCATCTGGAGTTTGCTTACAGCAGCTGAATGCCCTGGTGCGCCCATTCTCTCCCTCTGTCTCACTACCTCCCTCTCTCTCTCTCTCTCTCTCTCAAGTAAATAAAATAAATTAAAAAAAAAAAAACATAACTTATTTAGCCAATACCTTACTACGGTACATGTGGTTTTCCCAAGTTTTCTTCATCTCACACACTACAATGAGTATCACAGTACATACCATGATAAAGTTCCAGTCCAGTTATTTCTTTAAAGCAGATTACCATGTAATTAAGAGTGGACTTAAGGGCTGGATAGATGGCTTAGCAGCTAAACGCTTGCCTGTGAAGCCTAAGGACCCCGGTTCGAGGCTTGAATCTCCAGGACCCACGTTAGCCAGATGCACAAGTGGGCGCACATGTCTGGAGTTCGTTTGCAGTGGCTGGAGGCCCTGGCGTGCCCATTCTCTCTCTCTCTGTGCTTCCTTCTCTCTGTCTGTTGCTCTCAAATAAATAAATAAAAATAAACAAAAAATTTAAACAAAAGAGTGGACTTAATAATTAAGAGAATTAAGTAATTAAGAGAAATAAAAAAGTGGGCTGGAGAGAGAGCAGCTAAGATGTTTGCCTGCGAAGCCAAAGGACCCAGGTTCAATTTCCCCAAGACCTACCTAAGCCAGATACACAAGGTAGCACATGCATCTGGAGTTTGTTTACAGCAGCTGAAGGCCCTGGTGTGCCCCCCCCCCCCCCGGCCTTTCTTGCTTTCTCTCTTTCTCTCTCACTCAAATAAACAGATTTTTAAAAAAACAGAAGTAAAAAGGTACCAGGTGTGGTGGGGCACGCCTTTAATCCCAGCATGCAGGAGGCAGAGGTAGGAGGATCACCATGAGTTCAAGGGCAGCCTGAGACTACACAGTAAATTCCCGGCAAGCTTTGACTAGAGTGAGATCCTACCTTGGAGGGGGGGGGGGAGTAAACCTATCTAAATATTGGCATGCATTAGCAGGTGAATCTCTAAAGACTGCACCAGTTGGTAATATGGTTAAAATAAATAGTGTATGAAGCTGGAGAGCTAGCTCAGCAGTTAAGGCATTTGCCTGCAAAGCCTAACAACCCTGGTTTGATTCCCCAGTACCCTTGTAATGAATGCATTTAGAGTTCATCTGCAGCTGCTGGAGGCCCTGGCACATCCATTCTCTCTGTCTCTCTTCTATCTCTCTCTGCTTGTGTGTGTGTGTGTGTGTGTGTGTGTGTGTGTGTGTGTGTGAATGTATGTATGCATGTGTGTGAGTGTGTGTGTGTGTGTGTGTGTATATATATATATATATTTTTTTTTTTTTTTTGAGGTAGGGTCTCACTCTAGCCCAGGCTGACCTGGAATTCACTAGATAGTCTCAGGGTGGCCTTGAACTCATGGCGATCTTCCTACCTTTGCCTCCCAAGTGCTAGGATTAAAGGCATGCGCCACCACACTGGCCTAAATTAAAATATATTTTTTAATCCAACCTCTGATCCAGGTGTGGTGGCACACACCTTTAGAAAGAAAGAAGAAGAAAGAAAGAAAGAAAGAAAGAAAGAAAGAAGAAGGAAGGAAGGAAGGAAGGAAGGAAGGAAGGAAGGAAGGAAGGAAGGAAGAAGAGGGCTACAGAGATAGCTTAGCAGTTAAGGCCCTTGCCTACAAAGCCTGAAGACCCAGGTTTGGCTACCTATGTAAGCCAGATGCACAAGGTGATGCATGCACACAAGGTCTTGCATGTGCACAAGATGGCATATATGTCTGGAGTTTGACTGCAGTGGCTAGAGGTCTTGGCATGCCAATTCTCTCTCTCAAAAAAAAAAAAAGAAATAGTCTATGTACAAATGCATTTACAAATTGGAAATAAATGGTCATACCAGCTTTAAAATATTCCAGCAGAGGGCTGGAGAGGTTGCTCAATGGTTAGGGCACTTGTCCATAAAGGCTAATGATCCGAGTTCGATTCTCAAGTATCCACATAAACCAGATGCACAAGGTGGCACATGTATCTGGAGATCGTTTGCAATGACTGGAGGCCCTGGTACACCCCCCTCCCCCAACTCTCTTTCTCCCAAATAAATAAATTAATGTATAAAATGAGCCGGGTGTGGTGGTGCATGCCTTTAATCCCAGCACTCAGGAGGCAGAGGCAGGAGGATCACCCTAAGTTCGAGGCCACCCTGAGACTACATAGTGAATTCCAGGTTAGCCTGGACTAGAGTGAAACCTTACCTCGAAAATCCTCCTCCATGTAGACCACTGACAGAAAGCTGCAAGAAGACATTCTGCATGAAGTTCAATGGGAGAAAGAGAAATCACCAGTGAAGATACTTAACAGTGGACACTGCAAGCCTTATATTTTGCCAGCCAGGCCAAATGAGCCAACGGGTGTAATAGTGGCACGTCTCTCATGGTGGAAACCAACTGCCTTCTAATTGGACTGGAGGCCCGCTCCATGCGAGGGAATACATCCCTGATACTGAAAACTTAAAACAGGGGTAGTCATGAGCCCTAGGGGTGTAATGTCTGCTGCTCTCTGGCTAAATGTATATACTATGCTTATCAAACTGCCCAGTAAGCACTTCTCTTAAGGTTTATATCCTTATATTAATGCTACTCTCACTTTTGATTGAGAATCTTCTCTTTTCAGATGGCAGTGACCTTGGGATGACTCAGAAGGCATCATGGTGCTAGAAAGAAGCAACCGCAGTGCTCAGTACTGCAATATCTCTATCACACCTTCCAAGGCTCAGTGTCTAATGCGGAAGAGGTGGCGGAAAGAATGTAAGAGCCAAAAGAAGGATAGGACTCCTTAAAACATGCTCCCTCCAGACACAAAATGGTCTGGATATCCATGACCTCATAGTGCCTGACACTACCTACACAAGACCATCATAAGAGGAGGAAAAGATCATGACATCAAAATGAAAGAGAGACTGATTGAAATGGGGAGGGGATATGATGGAGAGTCGAATTTCAAAGGGGAAAGTGGGGGGAGGGAGGGTAGCACCATGGGATATTTTTTATAATCATGGAAAATGTTAATAAAAATTGAGAAAAGAAAAAAAAATAACCCATGGTAATACTCTCCCTCCCCCCACTTTCCCCTTTGAAACTCCATTCTCCATCATATCCTCTCCCCTTCTCAATCAGTCTCTTTTATTTTGATGTCATGATCTTTTCCTGCTCTTATGATGGTCTTGTGTAGGTAGTGTCAGGCACTGTGAGGTCATGGATATCCAGACCATTTTGTGTCTGGAGGGAGCACGTTGTAAGGAGTCCTACCCTTCCTTTGGCTCTCACATTCTTTCTGCCACCTCTTCCTCATTAGACCCAGAGCCTTGGAAGGTGTGATCGAGATGTTACTCAGTACTCCAGTCATTTCTTTCCAGCACTATGATACCTTCTGAGTCATCCCAAGGTCACTGCCATCTGAAAAGAGAAGATTCTCTACCCAAAGTGAGAGGAGCATTAATATAAGGGTATAAATATTAAGAAAAGTGCTTACTGGGCAGTTTGATAAGCATAGTATATACATTTTTCCAGACATCAGCAGATGTTACACCCCTAGGGCTCATGACTACCCCTGTTTTAAGTTTTCAGTATCAGGGATGTATTCCCCCCCATGGAGCGGGCCTCCAGTCCAATTGGAGGGCAGTTGGTTTCCACCATGAGAGACGTGCCACTATTGCACCCGTTGGCTCATTTGACCTGGCTGGCCAATCAATTATAAGGCTTGCAGTGTCCACTGTTGAGTATCTTCACTGGTGGTATCTCTTTCTCCCATTGAACTACATATAGAATGGCTTCTTCCAGCTTTCTGTCAGTGGTCTACTTGGAGGAGGTTATCAGCTCAGTTCCAGCAGGATTTCTCAGTGGCCTTGCCACCCAAGTATGTGGAGTCCTCAGCAATAGCGTCTTACCATTTATTCCTGGTGGGAAACCAAGGGCCTCAGCAATGGCCTATAATGTTTTGGGGGCATCAGGGACCTACCTGGCCAACAACTCACTGGATACCATGGGTTATTTTTTATAATCATGGAAGTTGTTAATAAAAATTTGAGAAAAAAAAAAAGGGGGGGACTGGGGAAATGGATTAGCGGTTACGGCATCTGCCTGAGAAGCCTAAGGACCCGAGTTTGATTTCCCAGGACCCACATAAGTCAGATGCACAAGAGGGCACATGTGTCTGGAGTTCATATGCAGTGGCTAAAGGTCCTGACATGCCCATTCTCTCTTTCTTTCTGTCTCTTCCTCTCTAATAAGTAAAAGAAATTTAAATAAATAATAAAAATATAAAATATTCCAGCAGGATGGGATGGGAGGTGCATGTAGTGGTGCTCAAACTTTGGTCCTCATTACAATCACTCTGAAGTTTCTACTCTGTGTATCTGATTCTCTAATTAGTCTACAATAGACATTCACATTTCTAACAATTTCTAACACATTCTCAGATGGAATTAATGCTGTTAAT
This sequence comes from Dipus sagitta, assembly GCA_036346955.1. Classification (NCBI taxonomy): domain Eukaryota; kingdom Metazoa; phylum Chordata; class Mammalia; order Rodentia; family Dipodidae; genus Dipus; species Dipus sagitta. Next base: position 52,331,201 of record CM070783.1, read on the forward strand.
CTTGGGACCACACACTCATAAAACACTAGTACAAATGGAATGACATTGGCAATCAAGATAAATGACAGGTCCATGGAGGGTCACTGACCTGCTAATCCTGAAATACTCATGTATGCTTACAAATTTTTTTCAATTCTTTGATTGACTGATTTTTCCTGTTTTCTTAAAAACTATGTTTATTTATTTATTTATTTGTGAGAGAGACTGATAGAGAAAGCGTCAGAGAGAAAGAGAGAGAGAATGAGTATGGGCACACCAGGGCCTCCTGCCACTGCAAACAAATTCCAGATGCATGCACCACTTTGTGTATCTGGCTTTATGTGCATACTGGGGAATTGAACCCAGGCAATCAAGGTTTGCAAGCAAGCACCTTTAACCACTGAGCAATCTCTCCAGCTCTTGTTCTTTATTTGATACAGGGTCTTGCCATACAATGCAGACTGACCTTGTACTCATGGCAATCCTCCTGCCTCAGACTCCTAACTCTGCAATGAGAGGTGTACACTACCATGCCTGGATCAATTTTTATTTTATTTTGTCTATTTTTTTTTTAAGGTAGGGTCTCACTCTAGCCCAGGCTCACCTGGAATTCACTATATAGTCTAATGGTAGCCTTAAACTCCCAGCAATGTGCCTACCTCAGCCTCCAGAGTGCCTGGATTAAAGGCGTGTGCCACCACGGTTGGCAGAAAGAGAGAAAAAATGGGTGCACCAGGGTCTCTTGCTGCTGCAAATGAATACCAAACACATGAGCCAATTTGTGTATCTGGCTTTACATGATGTGGTGGTTTGATTCTGGTGACCCCCATAAACTTAGGTGCTCTGAATTCTAGGTTCCCAGCTGATGGAGATTTGGGAATTAATGTCTCCTTGAGGGAGTATATTGTTGGGGGCAGGCTTATGGGTGTTATAGCCAGTTTCCTCGTGCCAGTGTTTAACACACTCTCCTGTTGCTATGGTCCACCTTGTGTTGGCCAGGCGGTGATGTCCACCCTCTGTTCATGCCATCGTTTTCCCATGCCATCGTGGAGCTTCCCCTCGAGCCTGTAAGCCAAAATAAACCTCTTTTTCCCAGAAGCTGCTCTTGTTTGGGGGATTTCTACCAGCAATGCTGAACCTGACTGCAACACATGGGTACTGGGGAATTGAACTTGGGTCATTAGACTTTACAGGCAAGTGCCTTAACCACCATGTCATCTCTCCAGCCCCAGGCTCAATTATTTTTAAAGAAAGAAAATGGACTGTGTAGCACAGGCATTTTCAATTAACTGGCTTCCTCAATGATACAGACCATAGGAAACAAGCTATAGCCATCTTGTATCACTACCAATGATTTGGGTTCTTTCAGCCCTGACAACTTGTATTAGTTACTTTCTCACTGATGTACCGAAATACTTGACCAGAAGCAGCTTAAGGAAGGAAAGGTTTATTTTGGCTTACAGTTTTGAGGCAAAGTTCATTATGGTAGAGAAGATAGGACAGGCCAGAGTGGGAATCCAACATCACACTGTCATACTAGCAGACAAGAAATAGAACAGCAACCAGGGCTGGACTATGTAACAACTCAGGGTCTGCCCTCAGTGACACACTTCCTCCAGCAAGGTTCTACCTCTTAAGGGTTCCAGAGTACCACCCACTGGGGATTAAGTATGCAAACACATCAGCCTATAGGGCACATTTTATATTCAAACCACTAGAGAACCCTTAACAAAAAGTGCTAAAAATGTGCTGGGTTCAATCTTCCAGTACTGGAAAAACAAACAAATAAATATAAATAAATAAAGGTGAGCAGGTTCTCCTTACTCTTCACCAGTTCATTTAGCTGAATCAAATACACTGGCTAAAAATCATACCTGGGAGACTTAGATGTCAGTACTCCAGGGTACCACAATGCCCAAGTCAAGAAAATAATACAAAGAGGCTGGGCATGGTAGCATACACTTTTGATACCAGCACTCGGGAGGAAGAGGTAGAAGGATCACTATGAGACAACACAGTAAATTCCAGGTCAGCCTGGGCTAGAGCAAGACCCTACCTTGAAAAACCAAAAAATAAAATAAGAATTCAAACCATCCAGGCGTGGTAGAGCTTGCCTTTAATCCCAGCACTCGGGAGGCAGAGGTAGGAGGATGGATCACCATGACTTAGAGGCCACCCTGAGACTACATAGTGAATTACAGGTCAGCCTGGACTAGTGTGAGACCCTACCTCAAAAAAAAAAAAAAAAAAAATTCAAACCATTTGTCTGGACTACTATGAAAACAAGCAGAGATGCTAGCCAATAGTGACACATGCCTTTAATCCCAGCACTCAGGAGGCAGAGGTAGGAGGATCGCCATACGTTCGAGGCCAACCTGAAACTACATAGTGAATTCCATGTTAGCCTGGGCTAAAGAGAAATCCTACCTTGAAAAGGCAAAAAACAAAAGAAAAGAAACATACATGCCTGTGTGCCTTCTTGCCTTCTTATTTTTATTTTTAATTTTATTATGTATTTATTTATTTGACAGAGAAAGAGGGAAAAAGTGAGAGAATGGGTGCACTAGGTCCTCCAGCCACTGCAAACAAACTCCAGACATGTGCGACCCCTGTTTATCTGGCTAACATGGGTCCTGGGGAATCAAACCTGAGTCCTTTGGCTTTGCAAGAAAACTCCTTAACTGCTAAGCCATCCCTCCAGCACCTTTCCTGCCTTCTTGAAATAACAAATACATTAATAAGCATGTCTTGAATGAGGTCTGTCCACTCCTGACAAAAATCCAAAAAAGGGGCAGGGAGAAGGCCAATCAAAATTCAAGATAGTCTGAATAAGACATATGAAAATCTACTTTCTTAAATAATGGCACATCCAGAAGCCATAGATTGTTACTAGAAAATTTTCAGTGCCAGGGATGGGATACCTTCCAGTGAGTTGTTGGCCAGGGAGGTCCCTGTTGCCTGCAAAACATTATAGGCTATTGCCAAGATCCTTGGTTTCCTGTGAGAAAGAGATGGTAAGACCCTATTGCTGAAGACTTCACATGCCTGAGCAGCAAAGTCATTGAGAAATCAAGTTGGTGCTGAGCCAAAAACCTTCTGCCTGTACCCCAACCAACTGAAAGCTGGAAAAAGCTGCACTGTATGCAGCCTTATTAGAGACAGAAGTCATCAGAGGTGAAAACAGTGGACACTGGAAAACTCAAGTTTGGCCACACAGGCCTAATGACTTAACAAGAGCAATAGTGGCATGTCTGTTCTGAGGGAAACCAAACGTTCTTTAATCGGACTGAAGGCCTGCTCGATAGGAGGGAATACATGCCTGGTACTGAAAACCTAATCAAAAGCCTATGGCAGGGGAGGTCATGAGCCTTAGGGGTATAAAGCCTGCTCTTGTCTGGATAAATGCATATATTATTCTCACCAAATTGCTCTGAAAGCACTACGCTTAATGTTTATATTCATATATTAATGCTAGTCTCACTTCTGGTTAGAGAAGCTTCTCTTTTCAGATGGTGATGTTCACTGGGATGACCCAAAAAGCAACATAGAGCTGAGAAGAAGGGATGGAGGAGTGTCCAGCACTGAAACATCTCATACCCTCCAAGGCTCAGGGTCCATTACGGAAGAGGTAGAGGAAAGAATGCAAGAGTCAAAGCAAGGGTACCACTCCTTACATACAACTGTCCAGATAGAAACTGGCCTTGATATCCATGACCTCACAGTGCCTAACAATACCTACACAAGACCCTCATAATAGGAGAAAAAGATGATGACTTCAAATTAAAAGACAGACTAATGGAGAGAGGGAGGGGATATGACAGAGAGCAGTATTATGAAGGGGAAAGTGGGGGAGGAGAAGGAAATACATGGTTTGTTGTCTGTAAGTATAGAAGTTGTCCATATATATATATATATATATATATATATATACACACACACACACACACACACACACACATATATATGTATACACACACACACACACATTATATATATATATATATATATATATAAAGACATACAGCAGATTTCTGAAACATGTAGCTCCCTAGTACAGTAGGATGCATGATGGAAAAAGAGGCAAGCAGGTAGTTCAGGGGAAGCATATCCAACTAGGCTAGTACCTAAAGGTGGCAGAGGAAGCAACAACTCTAACACAGCATAGAGTACAACAGGTTTGAAAATGGACAGTGACTAGGAACTCACTCAGCCCCTGCTTGTGGCAAGGAGGCCTACCACACAGGAGGCAGGAAGCAAGGAGGCAAACCAGACAGGGTGAAAAGCCCTGAACACCATGACCTCAAGACCTCTTATCATAACATTGCTGTTATAGTCATCAACTAACAGAAGCTGAGGTTTCCAGCACAAGATTGAGCCTGTCAATACTTCACCATTGACTGGGGAAGGATACATGAGAACCTAGACCTTCCAGACTAGCTAATGTTCACAGAGAGAGGGGAGTCAGATTCATCAGTGGTGTAGCCACTGGTAAGTTACCCATTCCACAGTAAATAACCTTCCACCCATGATCAAGCAACCCTAATTTAACTCAATCAGCTTAAAAAAAAAAAAAAAAAAAGGCATGGGAGCTGGAGAGATGGCTAGCAGTTAAGGTGCTTGCCTGTGAAGCCTAAGGAACCCGTTTGACTCTCCAGATCCCGTATTAGCCAGATGCACAAAGGTGAGACAAGCACAAGGTTGCACATGCCCACTAGGTGGTGCAAGCGTCTGGAGTTCGATTGTAGTGGCTGAGGCCCTGACATGCCAATTCACTCACTCACTCATTCGTTCTCTCTCTCTCTCTCTGAAATAAAATTAAAAAAATTAAAAGGCATGCAAGATGGGGATTAGTGGGGAAGTAGAAAGGTGCTAATGGGAGGGAAGTGGGGATAAGAGCAGGCTAATTGGGGAGAATAAGATCAAAATACATTATATACATGTATGAAAAAATGGAAAATTTTTTAATTTTAGAACAGTTTATTCTTTTTTTAGAAAATATTTTATTGATTTACTTACTTCCAAGGAGAGAAAAAAGAAAGGAGAGAGAAAATGGGCACACAAGGGCTTCTAGCTGCTGAAAACCAACTCCAGATGCATGTACCACTTTGTGTATCTGGCATTACATGAGTACTGGAGAATTGAATCCTGGACCATTAGGCTTTGCAGGCAAGCACCTTAATTGCTGAGCCATCTCTCCAGCCCAAAAAATCAGTTTATTCTTTCTTTTTGTTTTTTCAAAGTAGGGACTCACTCTAGCTCAGGCTGACCTGGAATTCACTATGTTGTCTCAGGGTGGCCTTGAACTCACAGTGATCCTCCTACCTCTGCCTCCCTAGTGCTAGGATTAAAGGCGTGTGCCACCACACCCGGCTTATTCTTTATTACTTTATATATCAGAAGCTGTAACTAAAACACAAGAAAAATGTTAACACTCCTAGATACATATTTTTTTATTTATTATTATTAATATTATTATTTTTTGGTTTTTCAAGGTAGGGTCTCGCTCTAGACCAGGCTAACCTGAAATTCACTATGTAGTCTAAGAATAGCCTCGAACTCATGATGATTCTCCTACTTCTGCTTCCCGAGTGCTGGGATTAAAGGCGTGCGCCACCACACCCGGATTGTTTTGTTTTTTTCCAAGGTAGGATTTCACTCTAGCCCAGGCTGACCTGGAACTCACTCTGCAGTCCCAGGCTGGCCTAGAACTCATGACAATTCTCCTACCTCTGCCTCCCAAGTGATGGTATTCTTTTATTTATTTATTTTATTATTTTTTTTTTTATGAGCAACAGAGAGAGAAAGAATGGGCACGCCAGGGCCTCTAGCCACTGCAAACGAACTCCAGATGTGTGAGCCCCTTTGTGCATCTGGCTAACGTGGGTCCTGGGGAATGGAGCCTCGAACTGGAGTGCTTAGGCTTCACAGGCAAGCGCTTAATTGCTAAGCCATCTCTCCAGCCCCTTCTTTTTTTCCTTTGAGGTAGGGTCTCACTCTAGCCCAGGCTAACCTGGAATTCACTCTGTAGTCTCAGGGAGGCCTTGAACTCACACCAATCCTCCTACCTCTGCCTCCCAAGTACTGGGACTAAAGGCGTGAGCCACTGTGCACAGCCTGAGTGCTGATATTAAAGGCATGCCCCACTAAGTCTGACTCTTATTAATAAAATTAAATTAACAAAACATTTTTTTAAAACAGAGATGTCACCACTTCACCCTGCTTTGGTTGCAATTTTATTTTGGTTTTTAAAAAATAGTTTATTTTTATTTATTTATTTGAGAGAGGGAAAAAGGCAGAGTGAGAGAGAGAGAGAGAGAATGGGCGCACCAGGGCTTCCAGCCACTGCAAATGAACTCCAGATGCATGTACCACCTTGTACATCTGGCTTACGTGGGTCTTGGAGAATTGAACTGAGGTCCTTTGGCTTTGCAGGCAAGCTCCTTAACCGCTAAGCTATCTCTCCAGCCCTTATCTTGTTTTTTTGAGGTAGAGTCTCACTCTAGCCCAGGCTGACCTGGAATGCACTGTGTTGTCTCAGGGTGGCCTCCTACCTCTGCCTCCCAATTGCTGGGATTAAAGGCGTGTGTCACCACACCCAGCAAGGTTGCAATTTTTTTTTTTTACATTTGGACTTTTTATTATGACTGTTTCACAGTGAAGAATGCTGTATGGCAGGGTTGGGCAGGAGCCTGGCAGCTACCAACAGGCCTGCATAGGTGATCCTACAAGAGCTCTAAATGAGAACAAAGGGTAGTTGGGGGGAAAAAATGATGCTGAACAGAGGGAAGAAATGAAAGTGTTACAATTAGCTAACTGGGCCCTGTTCTTCTGGTTGGGGCTATATCACCCCCACTGTGCACAGAGCTCTTCTGTACATCAAAGACCCCTGCATGGCTGGAGATTTGGAAGCGCTGTTTATGGAGGGCTTTGAAAATGTAAAGTGCTGTTTAAATGCTAAGTATTATTATTATTACCTTAAATTTTAAATAATACTTTTTTGGTGGGAATTTTTAAATTATTTTTTATTGACAACTTCCATGATTGTAAACAATATCCCATGGTAATTCCCCCCCCCTTTCCCCTTTGAAACTCCACTCTCCAACATATCCCCTCCCCCTCTTAATCAGTCTCTCTTTTATTTTGATGTCATGATCTTTTCCTCCTATTATGATGGTCTTGTGTAGGTAGTGTCAGGTACTGTGAGGTCATGGATATCCAGGTGCAATGCTTTCTAACAAAAGCAATTTCTGGGGTTTTGTTAAATATCAAGTTGATTAATTTAAATTTGCTAGTTAAAAAAAAACTGTCTCCATGTTAACATGTTTTTCCTGTACTTAAAACTGTCAGGTATTTAAAGAAAGAGATAAATGCTTTCTCTGTTTGATGGTTTCTTATATTTTCATTAAAATATGAAATTATTGATAGGATGTGGTGACACACACCTTTAATCACAGCATTCAGGAGGCAGAGGTAGGGGGATCACTGTGGGTTCGAGGCCAGCCTGGAGACCCTACCTCAAAAAAAAATGAAAAAAGTAAAAACTGGATGGGCATGGTAGTATATGCCTTTAATCCCAGCACTCAGAAGGCAGAGATAGAAGGACTGCCATGAGTCAGAGGTCACCTGAGACTACATAGTGAATTCCAGGTCAGCCTGGGCTACAGTGAAAACCTATCTCGAAAAACAAAACAAAAAGGCTGGATTGATGGCTTAGCAGTTAAGGTGTTTGCCTGCAAAGCCTAAGGACCCAGGTTTGATTCTCCAGGACCCATGTAAACCAGATGCACAAAGTGGCACATGCTTCTGTAGTTCCTTTGTAGCATCTAGAGGCCCTGGCATGCCATTTTCTCCTCCTCTCTCTGTGCCTCTTTGTCTCTTTCAAGTAAATAAATAAAAATCAAATACTTAGTTGGGCATGGTGGAGCATGCCTTTAATCCCAGCACTTGGGAGGCAGAGGTAGGAAGATGCCATGAGTTCAAGGCCACCCTGAGAGTTCCAGGTCAGTCTGAGCTACAGTGAGACCCTAACTCAAAACAAAACAAAACAAAACAAAAGACAAAAAAGCAAAAACACTGTGTCTTTAGGTCTTTAAAGGAAAGAAAAAAAAGGACAAATCAAAAGCACAAAGTAGGGCTGGAGAGATGGCTTAGAGGTTAAGGTGCTAACCTGCAAAGCCAAAGGACCCAGGTTTAATTCCCTAGGAGCCACATAAGCCAGATGCACAAGGTGGCACATGTGTCTGGAGTTGGTTTGCAGCAGCTGGAAGTCCTGGTGTGCCATTCTCTCTCTGTCGTCTATCTATAAATCAATCATCTGTCTGTCTGTCTGTCTGTCTGTCTATCTATCTATCTATCTATCTATGTCTATCTGCCTCTCTGTCTCTCTAAAATAAATAAATAAAAATAAAATACAAAACAAATTAAAAAAAAAGCCAGGAGTAGTGGTCCACACCTTTAATCTCAGCACTTGGGATGCAGAGGTAGAAGATCACTGTGTGTTTGAGGTCAGCCTAGGCTAGAGTGAGATCCTGCCTCAAAGAAAAAGAAAGAAAAGGAATAGAGCATAACTTTCCCTTTCGTTCCCTTTTCGATGTTGACCAAAATCCTAAGTGTGTTTGCCCTTATACTTTGGGGCTTTTCCACCTTTTTCTCAATAAAGCTCCTTTGCCCTACTCATGCCTGATTATTAATGTGCCTAATTTCTGAGGATCGTGAGAAAAATAACTCAAGAGTATGAAAAGCTACAACAGTACTAAAGGAGAAACAGGAGCTAAGGTAGTTTTTCAGGCAGTTAACAGGGCCAGAAGCCCAAAGAGGGAACCAGGCAATGCCACTCCACCTGCCCTGGCGAAATTAGACAGAGGCATCTGATCCAGTCTCACCCAAAATGACTATGAACAATTTCTCAGCAAGGGCACCCCTTGCAGCTTCCTCAGTCTAGCACACCTGGGTAGACTGGCCCTCTGAGCCCAAGAACCAATCAGTCTCTCCTTTGCACACCAGGATCATAAAAAGGAGGTCCAACATGCATATGAGCTCTCTTCTATTTTGGCAGCCTGACCTGTGGTTTTTTTTTTACCTGAATACCCACGTGTAACTAATATAAATTCATTAGTAGTACATTTTTCTTGCTTGCTTCCTTTTTTTTCTTTTTTTTGAGGCAGCTAGTGTATATTTAAAACTGGATTTAAGGGCATTAAGTAGAGTCATATAAAACCTGTTTTAAATTCTTTCATGGGAGCCAGGTGTGGTGGCACATGCCTTTAATCCCAGCACTCAGGAGACAGAGGTAGGATAGCCAAGAGTTCAAGGCCACCCTGAGACTATATGGTTAATTCCAGGCCAGCCTGGACCAGAGTGAGACCCTACCTTGAAAAACCAAAAAAAATAAAATAAAATAAAATAAATTCTTTCATGGGGACTGGGGAGATGTCTCAGCAGTTAAAGGCACTTGCTTGCAAAAACCTACCCGCCTGAGTTCAATTCCCCAGTACCCACATAAAGGCAGGTGCAAAGTGATATATGCATCTAGAGTTCATTTGCAGCAAGAGGCTCTGGTACAGCCATACGCTTTCTCTCCTCAAATAGATAAAAATATCTAAATTCTTTCATGGTAACTGTGATGCAGAAGTATTCATTGTAAGCTGGGCAAAGTGGTATGCTAAGCAGAGAGAGACAGGAGGACTGCCAGAAGTTTGAGGCCAGCCCAGTCTACATAGGTAGCTAGACAGACATTAGCAAGCTTGGAGGAGACTAATGAGGAAGATAGTGCAAATACCACATAGCTTTTGTTTGGTTTTTGATTAGGCCCATTAATGGAGGAGCCACTTCCTCTTTGCCAGAGGAACAAAGTCCTTGCTTCTCTCTGGATCTGAATAGAGACATGACATTCTAAGTTGCCAAAACAAGACTACAAAGACATATATCATCCTCTTCTTTAAGAATTAATCCAGGGCTGGAAAGATGGCTTAGTGGTTAAAGGCACTTGCTTGAAAAGTCTGAAGGTCTGGGCTCAATTCCCCAGTAACCATGTAAAGCCAGATGTACAGAACAGCTCATGTGTCTAGAGTTTGTTTTCAGTGGCACTAGGCATTCTCAGTCTGTCTGTCTGTCTGTCTGTCTATCTCTCTCTCTCTCTGTGTATCTCTACTTGCAAATAAATAAATTTAAAAAAAAGAGTTAATTCAAGTGGACTTGTCATTCACTACTTGACCTGAATACTTAAAAAGGAGATGGGAGGAATAACTTTCCCTCTAATGAGACAACATCATACACCCCAGCTGCAAGCTCCTGAATGGCAACTTCCCTCTCTTTTGGAGACCCTTCCCACTCTCTCAAGAGTTTGTTTTTTGTTGTTGCTGTTGTTTTCCCTATATTTCCTTAATGAAATCTACTTTTGCCCTGCTCTCCCCTTGTCTGCATTCCTTAATTTCTCATTGGCATGCAGCACAAATTCAGGAACCAGTAACACACAGTGGCCTGGTGACCACTGAGTTGTCTGGCACCTGAACCACAAGAGTTAAGCCCACATGGGCCAAGAAAGGCCTCGTCGCCCTCAACTCTACATCCGCAAAACCCTGTCTGAGGACAACAGGCACATGTGATACACCAGGCATGGTGACTCAGATCTGTAAGCACACCACTCAAGAGGCCAAGGCAGGAGAACTGCCAAGAATTCAATGCTAGCCTGAGCACTTTGCAAGCAAGTGTCATTAACCACTGAGCCATTCTCCAACCCAGGATTAACTCTTAAATAAGAGGAAAATGGTTGTTTTTGTAGTCTTGTTTGGGGCAACTTAGAATGTCATGTTTCTGTTCAGATCCAGATCCTGTCTCAAACAAGGAAACAAAAAATGTGTTTGTTGTATAACACGACACACACCATCTTTTAAAAGAAAAGGGAAATTATTCATACAATCAATACTGTACTATGAAGGATACTTGCCGATCTGAAGAGTGTCCTCCAAATGTAACTCTATGATGGGTTTGAACAGGAGAGGCTTGCTTCTATGAGAAGATAGGAAATAGGAGAAAAGCAGAAAAGGTCAGTCTGCTCATGAACTCATTTACCACCAAAATGCAGATGTCTTCTATAGAAATGACAAGTACAGATTGAACATCCCTTATCCAAAATGCTAAGGACCAGAATTTTTACTGATTATACATATTTTTCATATTCTGTACTATTTGCATGATTAGACCAGTTAAGAATCCCTAATCTGACGTGATGCTCAGAAAGTTTCAGATTGTGGAACATTTAGGATTTCAGATTTTTTTTGCTTGGGAAATTTGACATATATATATTGCTAATGTTTGAAGGACTACTCCACAAAGCTTTTGATTTAACTGCACATAGTAGAGACTCAGTACATACAGGTTTCAAGTGATATCTCCAAGAAAGCTGCCTCTCCTGTCTACCCCCTCTCAACAAGTGTCCCAGGAACAGATAATTCCTATCTCCTGTTAAGGAAATTGACTAAGCAATACTGCCAGCTTCAGGGCTTGGATGAGGAATGAGACTTCCTCCCAGCCACTACCTGTGGCCCTTGGTGGGGATTTCCCTGAAGGAGTTTCTGCAGGCACTCCAGAGAACTAAGTGGCCATAAAATCCAGACCCAGAAAAGGAGAAACCCCCCTGTGGTGCTTTGATTCAGGTGCACCCCACAAACATTGATGACCTGAATGCTATGTTCCCAGCTGATGGAGATTTGGGAATGAATACCTCCAGGAGGCAATGTATTATTAAGGGTAGGCTTATGGGTGTTATAGCCAGCTCCCCCTTGCTAGTGTTTGGCACACTCTCCTGATACCATTGTCCACCTTATGTTGGCCAGAGGGTGATATCCACCCTCTGTTCATGCCATTGTTTTCCCCTGACATCATGGAGCTTTCCCTTGAGTCTATAAGCCAAAATAAACCTCTTTTTTCCCAAAGGCTGCTCTTAGGTGATTTCTGCCAGCAATGCAAACCTGACTGCAACAGTAATGTTGGTACCAAGAGTGGGGTGTCATTTGCTGCTAGACACCTAACTGTGTGGATTTGGCCTTTTGAAGCTGATTTTCAAGAGGAATATGGATGAATTTGAAACCTTGGCCTAAGAGACACCTTGCAGTGCTGTAAGTACAGCTTGATAGATTATTCTGGTCAGAGTTGAAAGGCCTGAATCCAGTAAGAACTATGGACTGTGAAGTTTGGCTTATGAGGGTGAAAAGGAGCTTTGTCAGGACTAGACTAGAAGCAGTTTGTGTGAGAGGCATGCTGTTATGCCTATGTCCTGATAACTTATGCAGGGTTCCAGTGCATAGAAACAGACTGGTATGAGCAGAGGGATATGGCACAGAAAGAAATCTTTGGGCCAAAACTGCTGCCTGTTCAGCTGCAACTATATGAGAGAATACAACCATTGATATTTGACCAGCTGAACTGCATTGAGACAACAGAAAGAATGCAGTTTTTTGAAGGGGCCTGAATGCTGAAGGAGAGTCCTGTACTTCAAAGTCTGCTTTATTCTCTCCTAGATTAACAATTTGGCACCCCACCTGGTATTATGGAGTATAAGAAATGCAGGAAAGAGAGAGTCATTGAGTTTGTAACTTGGTCTTCTTTTGGAAATGGTCATGGGCAGTATGAAGCACATTTTGCTGGATGCCTGCATGGAGACCCAGTGGAGCCGTGAGGATGAACCATGGGTTGCAGTGGAGACCCAGTGGAGATGCTGGGACGAGATGGCTGCTAAGGAAAGCTGCTGGCCCCAGATGAAGTTTTCCAGGACTGTGAGTAGCTAGCTGGAGGGGAGGAATTGGAACTCCAGCGACTTATTGCTGGAGAGAATTATATCGGAGTTAGAGATTTGTCACTGACTACAGTTGTTGGACTTGGAGCTACAGAGTTTGATGTTTGCCCTGTTTAAATCTTGTATTGGTTGAATATTTCTTTGCTATGCCCAATGCCATCTTTTACAGTGTGAATGTTTATTATGTGCCATTATGGGTTTGGGGGGCATTTTTTTTTGAATTATGGATCAATTAAAAGACCTTGGATTATGGGGATGTATGAACATCATTGGAATTGATAAAATCTATGGAAGCCAGCTCCCCCTTGCTAGTGTTTGGCACACTCTCCTGATACCATTGTCCACCTTATGTTGGCCAGAGGGTGATATCCACCCTCTGTTCATGCCATTGTTTTCCCCTGACATCATGGAGCTTTCCCTTGAGTCTATAAGCCAAAATAAACCTCTTTTTTCCCAAAGGCTGCTCTTAGTCAGGTGATTTCTGCCAGCAATGCAAACCTGACTGCAACAGTAATGTTGGTACCAAGAGTGGGGTGTCATTTGCTGCTAGACACCTAACTGTGTGGATTTGGCCTTTTGAAGCTGATTTTCAAGAGGAATATGGATGAATTTGAAACCTTGGCCTAAGAGACACCTTGCAGTGCTGTAAGTACAGCTTGATAGATTATTCTGGTCAGAGTTGAAAGGCCTGAATCCAGTAAGAACTATGGACTGTGAAGTTTGGCTTATGAGGGTGAAAAGGAGCTTTGTCAGGACTAGACTAGAAGCAGTTTGTGTGAGAGGCATGCTGTTATGCCTATGTCCTGATAACTTATGCAGGGTTCCAGTGCATAGAAACAGACTGGTATGAGCAGAGGGATATGGCACAGAAAGAAATCTTTGGGCCAAAACTGCTGCCTGTTCAGCTGCAACTATATGAGAGAATACAACCATTGATATTTGACCAGCTGAACTGCATTGAGACAACAGAAAGAATGCAGTCTTTTGAAGGGGCCTGAATGCTGAAGGAGAGTCCTGTACTTCAAAGTCTGCTTTATTCTCTCCTAGATTAACAATTTGGCACCCCACCTGGTATTATGGAGTATAAGAAATGCAGGAAAGAGAGAGTCATTGAGTTTGTAACTTGGTCTTCTTTTGGAAATGGTCATGGGCAGTATGAAGCACATTTTGCTGGATGCCTGCATGGAGACCCAGTGGAGCCGTGAGGATGAACCATGGGTTGCAGTGGAGACCCAGTGGAGATGCTGGGACGAGATGGCTGCTAAGGAAAGCTGCTGGCCCCAGATGAAGTTTTCCAGGACTGTGAGTAGCTAGCTGGAGGGGAGGAATTGGAACTCCAGCGACTTATTGCTGGAGAGAATTATATCGGAGTTAGAGATTTGTCACTGACTACAGTTGTTGGACTTGGAGCTACAGAGTTTGATGTTTGCCCTGTTTAAATCTTGTATTGGTTGAATATTTCTTTGCTATGCCCAATGCCATCTTTTACAGTGTGAATGTTTATTATGTGCCATTATGGGTTTGGGGGGCATTTTTTTTTTGAATTATGGATCAATTAAAAGACCTTGGATTATGGGGATGTATGAACATCATTGGAATTGATAAAATCTATGGCGGCTTTTAAAGTTGGATGAATGCACTGCATTTTACATCATGTATAGTTATCAGTTTATGGGGGCCAGGGGCAGAATGTGGTGGTTTGATTCAGGTGTCCCCCATAAACTTAGGTGTTCTGAATGCTAGGTTACCAGCTGATGGAGATCTGGGAATTAACACCTCCGGGAGGCAGTGTATTGTTGGGGCAGGCTTATGGGTGTTATAGCCAGCTCCCCCTTGGCAGTATTTGGCATATTCTCCTCTTGCTATTGTCCACTTTATATTGGCCAGGGGATGATGTCCACCCTCTGCTCATGCCATCATTTTCCCTACATCATGGAGCTTCCCCTCGAGTCTTGAAGCCAAAATAAACCTTTTTTCCCCAAAAGCTGTTCTTGGTTGGGTGATTTCTGCCAGCAATGCAGAACTTGATTGCAACATGTCCCACAATCAGGTAGGCTTGAGTCACCATGAGTCATGGGTGTACAACACCCCTTCCCTTGCAGTGTGGTTCTCCCCCACCCCTTTTCCTGAAAGCCCCTAAAATCTTCTTCCTCCCCTTACTCAGGGTTCCAAGGCTTTTCCCTCTTGCTTTAAATCCCACCAGTCACTCCTGGTGTTCTGAAACTCCTTTCCTCTTTGCTTCAGAACTCACCCATCTGTCCTAATGTTCCATAAAACCATGGGCCCAAAAACTGTCCAAGACCTTTACTGTGAACCCCAAACTCAGCCCAGGCTGTCAGTTCTGCATTATACTCAGCATATGAGGTTCAAATTACACACGTTTAACCACAAAGTAATTTAACTCAGAAATGGCTAAAGGGAGGCTGGAGAGATGGCTCAGTGGTTAAGGTACTTGCCTGCAAAGCCTAACAACCCAGTACCCATGTAAAGCTAGATGCACAAAGTGGTGCATACATCTGGAGTTCTTTTCTAGTGGCTAGCGGCCCTGGGGTGCCCATTCTCTCTCTCTCGCACTCTCTCTCTCTCTCTCTCTCTGTGTGTGTATTTCTCTCTTTCTCTCTCTCTCTCTGCTTACAAATAAATTTTGTTTAAATTTTTTTAAAGAAATAAGAGGACTGGAGAGATGGCTTAGCGGTTAAGACGCTTGTCTGCAAAGCCTAAGGACCCAAGTTCAATTCTCCAGGTCCCACGTAAGCCAGATGCACATGGTGTCATATGCATCTGGAGTTCGTTTGCAGTGGCTAGAGGCCCTGGTGTGCCCATTCTCATATACTCTCTCTCTCTCCCTGTCTCTAATAAATTGAAATAAATTAAAGAAGAGAAAAAAATAAAGAAGGGTTAGAGAGATGGCTCAACAATTACAGCACTTGTCCGCAAAGCCTAAGGACCCCAGCTCATGTCCCCAGAACCCATACAAGCCAGTTGTACACGGTGGCACATGCTTCTGGAGTTTGTCTGCAGTGGCTAAAGGCCCTGGTGTGCCCATTCTCACTCTTACTCTATCTAGATAATGAATAAATAAAAATAAAATATTTTTTTTAAAAACAAAGAAAGAAATGGCCAGGTAAGATGATGCATGCCTTTAATCCCAGCTCTTAGGAGGCTGAGATAGTAGGATCCCTGTGAGTTTGAGGCCAGCCTGGAACTACAGAGTGAGTATCAGGTCAGCCTGGGATAGTGAGACCATACCTCAAAAAAAAAAAAAAAAAAAAAATCATGAAAGAAAGGGTAGTATTAATTGAGGTTTAATGGGAGTAGTGAGCTTTAAGTCTCAGCAACAACCCGCTCCAAGGTAGGTGATCTTGGGTAAATGGACTTCTCTGAGCTGAAGATTCATCTGCAAAATAGAGGCCAGGCATTCACATTATATCATGGATGTGAGAGGGGCTTGCAAGACCCCACTCCTCCCAGAGTAGCTGCTGACAATTAATGGTTGTTGGGGGAAGGGAAATCATGTCACTTAGCAGGACAGCCACTGGTAAGAGCCCATACTCCAGCAAATAACCCCAAGCCATGATCATAGTAGCACTCTAATTTAATTCTGTGGGTAACAAAAGTCAGCAAAGTAGCCAGGCATTGTCCAGCACTCAGGAGGCTGAGGTAGGAGAATCACTATGAGTTCAAGGCCAGCCTGAGACTACATAGTGAATTCCAGGTCAGTCTGGGCTAGAGTGAAACCCTACCTCAAAATAACAACAACAACAAAAAAAAAAATCATAAAAGTAGAAAAGGGATTAGTTGACAAGAGGTTTAGTGGGAGTAGGAGATGGATAAGAGATGGTAATGAGGGATGAAGATGGCCAAAATAAATTTGATGTGAATGTGTGTATATGAAAGAGAGAGAGACAGAAAGAAGTGTCAAAAATAAAACCAAAAGAATTTTCAGCTAAAAAGAGCAGGAAAAACACTTAGTTCCTGAGTATACTGTGCAGAATGAGTGAAGGAATCTAAGAGAAGAGCACTTAGGCCCTCAAATATTGGGGTCAGAAAAGCTATCATAACAGCTCACATATATTCAATCAATGAAAACAAACAACAAAAAAAAAACTATTGCAGGCCAGGCATGATGGCGCACATCTTTTAATCCCAGCACTCGAGAGGCAGAGGTAGGAGGATGGCCAAGAGTTTGAGGTCACCCTGAGACTACATAGTGAATTCCAGGTCAGCCTGAGCTAGCATGAGACCCTACTTCAGAAAACAAAAACCAAACAAACAAACAAACAAACAAACAAAAAAAACTATTGCACATGTTCTGGGCCAGGTTACTACTTCCTATGCCCTGGGAATAAAGAAGTAGTGAAAATACATATAAAATTTCAGATTATTCAACTATGATAGGACAGGGGGATTTTATTGTTTGTTTTTTAATTTTTATTTATTTATTTGCAAAGAGAAGGAGAGGGAGAGAGAGTGAATGGGCGTGCCAGGGCCTCCAGCTGCTGCAAATGAATTCCAGATGCATGTGTCACTCTGTGCACGTGACTTTATATGAGCACTGGGGAAACAAGCCCAGGTCATTAAGCTTTGCAGGTGAATGCCTTAACTGCTGAACCACCTCTCCAGCCCAAATAGCGCAGTTCTTAAAGGCTCAGAGAAATCACATGAATGGATGAGAAAGGCCAGACAAGATAAGGTACACTGAATATTGAACAATGCACAACATGCTAGACTGAAGGCCCTGGGGCAAGAGAACAATGCACAACATGCTAGACTGAAGGCCCTGGGGCAAGAAAGAAAGTGACCAGGGTGGTCAAGGGAAAGTAGTACCCTTAAATGAGGTCCCTCAATCCCACCACACCCAGAGCTGGTTCTCAACTTGAACAGCTCTCAGTCCCACAGCAAAGCCACACTCACTTGATGGTGTGCAGCTTCCTCGCAACTATCATTGGGAAGTCGACTTCAAAATATTTACTTGGAAGAAGACCTTCATCCTGGAAAAAACAAACACATCATTTCTTTTTTTAAAAAATATTTAATTTTTATTTATTTATTTGAGAGAAAAAGCCAGAAAGAGAGACAGAATAGGCACTCCAAGATCTCCAGCCACTGCGAACAAGCTCCAGCCCATGAGCCACCTTGTGCATCTGGCTTACATGGGTCCTGGGGAATTAAACTTGGGTCCTTCAGCTTTGTAGGCAAGTGCCTTAACCACTAAGTCATCTCTCCAGCCCCCCCCCCCCTTTTTTTCTTTCCATTCATCATTTCTTTTTTCTTTTTTTCCTTTTTCTCGAGATAGGTTCTCACTCTAGCCCAGGCTGACCTGGAATTCACTCAGTCTCAGGGTGGCTTCGAACTCACAGCGATCCACCTACCTCTGCCTCCCAAGTGCTAGGATTAAAGGCATGCACCACCACGCCTGGCTCACTCATCATTTAACTGCCAGTCACCACACACACTAAGCACTAAGTGCCTAATCCCAGTGCAGGTATTCAGAAATTTTAAGTCAAACACTGATGTTTCTTGAAGAATGGATTCCAGGGAGTAAAAACACAAATTGGAAACTCTAAAAGACTTCTCTAGCTGTCCAGTAAGAAAGTCTATAGAACCTGAATTAGAGAAGAGCATGTGGGATGGAGGAGGGGGAGCTGTGAGGCACTTGAGAAATACGCAGTGTTCTTCAAAAGCTGCCTGAAATAAATTAGAGAGGGTCACGCAATCAGTGACATGGGTCTGACCTGACCAGCAGT
Organism: Dipus sagitta; assembly: GCA_036346955.1. NCBI lineage: Eukaryota > Metazoa > Chordata > Mammalia > Rodentia > Dipodidae > Dipus > Dipus sagitta. Next base: position 52,349,720 of record CM070783.1, read on the forward strand.
TTGGGGATAAAACAGAATGAAACAGCCATTATGAGAAAGTATCACCTAATATTTTTATACTGCACCTTTCTATTATAGTTTAGTCTAGTTGACATGGTGAAGAGCAGGCACTCTGAATCTGGAAGCAGGGCTCCAATTCTATTTTATTTATTTATTTATTTATTTGACAGAGAAAAAGGGAGAGAGAGAGAGAATGGGCATGCCAGGGCCTCCAGCCACTGCAAACAAACTACAGATGTGTGTGCCCTCTTGTTCATCTGGCTAATGTGGGTCCTGGAGAATTGAACCTGGGTCCTTTGGCTTTGCAGGCAAACGCCTTAACCGCTAAGCCATCCTTCCAGACCAAGGGCTCCAATTCTAGCTCCACCATTTACTTGAATGGGCCAAAGGGCCATCATTTTAAAAGTGAAGACAGACTTCTGGGTAAGATGGTGGCATAGGAGCTACACCAAACCAGCCTAGGGAGGGATTTAAGCAAAACCACAGCAAAATACACTCTTCTTCGGGAAAGTGAAGGAGTATAGGTTGTTCTTAGACACAGTGAAGAAGCAGGAGAGACCAAGATCCACCAGAAAGGAGGAAAACAGCCAGAATCCCAATGAGGTGATTGTGGCCCACCAATCTACGCAATCCACACACCTAGCTGGCACCACCCGCCAAGCGGCAGCAGCAGAGACCAAACAAGGGGATTTTCCAACGTCATCAGCACCCTTGCAAACTCAAGAAATCTGAAGGAAAGACAGCTAAGATCAACTAAGGAGCTACTGAAAGGGATACAGACAGGACTGTAGGAGCAACTCCATTTTTTTTTAAAAAACAAAGAAAGAAATGGCCAGGTAAGATGATGCATGCTTTAATCCCAGCTCTTAGGAGGCTGAGATAGTAGGATCCCTGTGAGTTTGAGGCCAGCCTGGAACTACAGAGTGAGTATCAGGTCAGCCTGGGATAGTGAGACCATACCTCAAAAAAAAAAAAAAAAAAAAAATCATGAAAGAAAGGGTAGTATTAATTGAGGTTTAATGGGAGTAGTGAGCTTTAAGTCTCAGCAACAACCCGCTCCAAGGTAGGTGATCTTGGGTAAATGGACTTCTCTGAGCTGAAGATTCATCTGCAAAATAGAGGCCAGGCATTCACATTATATCATGGATGTGAGAGGGGCTTGCAAGACCCCACTCCTCCCAGAGTAGCTGCTGACAATTAATGGTTGTTGGGGGAAGGGAAATCATGTCACTTAGCAGGACAGCCACTGGTAAGAGCCCATACTCCAGCAAATAACCCCAAGCCATGATCATAGTAGCACTCTAATTTAATTCTGTGGGTAACAAAAGTCAGCAAAGTAGCCAGGCATTGTCCAGCACTCAGGAGGCTGAGGTAGGAGAATCACTATGAGTTCAAGGCCAGCCTGAGACTACATAGTGAATTCCAGGTCAGTCTGGGCTAGAGTGAAACCCTACCTCAAAATAACAACAACAACAAAAAAAAAATCATAAAAGTAGAAAAGGGATTAGTTGACAAGAGGTTTAGTGGGAGTAGGAGATGGATAAGAGATGGTAATGAGGGATGAAGATGGCCAAAATAAATTTGATGTGAATGTGTGTATATGAAAGAGAGAGAGACAGAAAGAAGTGTCAAAAATAAAACCAAAAGAATTTTCAGCTAAAAAGAGCAGGAAAAACACTTAGTTCCTGAGTATACTGTGCAGAATGAGTGAAGGAATCTAAGAGAAGAGCACTTAGGCCCTCAAATATTGGGGTCAGAAAAGCTATCATAACAGCTCACATATATTCAATCAATGAAAACAAACAACAAAAAAAAACTATTGCAGGCCAGGCATGATGGCGCACATCTTTTAATCCCAGCACTCGAGAGGCAGAGGTAGGAGGATGGCCAAGAGTTTGAGGTCACCCTGAGACTACATAGTGAATTCCAGGTCAGCCTGAGCTAGCATGAGACCCTACTTCAGAAAACAAAAACCAAACAAACAAACAAACAAAAAAAAAAAACTATTGCACATGTTCTGGGCCAGGTTACTACTTCCTATGCCCTGGGAATAAAGAAGTAGTGAAAATACATATAAAATTTCAGATTATTCAACTATGATAGGACAGGGGGATTTTATTGTTTGTTTTTTAATTTTTATTTATTTATTTGCAAAGAGAAGGAGAGGGAGAGAGAGTGAATGGGCGTGCCAGGGCCTCCAGCTGCTGCAAATGAATTCCAGATGCATGTGTCACTCTGTGCACGTGACTTTATATGAGCACTGGGGAAACAAGCCCAGGTCATTAAGCTTTGCAGGTGAATGCCTTAACTGCTGAACCACCTCTCCAGCCCAAATAGCGCAGTTCTTAAAGGCTCAGAGAAATCACATGAATGGATGAGAAAGGCCAGACAAGATAAGGTACACTGAATATTGAACAATGCACAACATGCTAGACTGAAGGCCCTGGGGCAAGAGAACAATGCACAACATGCTAGACTGAAGGCCCTGGGGCAAGAAAGAAAGTGACCAGGGTGGTCAAGGGAAAGTAGTACCCTTAAATGAGGTCCCTCAATCCCACCACACCCAGAGCTGGTTCTCAACTTGAACAGCTCTCAGTCCCACAGCAAAGCCACACTCACTTGATGGTGTGCAGCTTCCTCGCAACTATCATTGGGAAGTCGACTTCAAAATATTTACTTGGAAGAAGACCTTCATCCTGGAAAAAACAAACACATCATTTCTTTTTTTAAAAAATATTTAATTTTTATTTATTTATTTGAGAGAAAAAGCCAGAAAGAGAGACAGAATAGGCACTCCAAGATCTCCAGCCACTGCGAACAAGCTCCAGCCCATGAGCCACCTTGTGCATCTGGCTTACATGGGTCCTGGGGAATTAAACTTGGGTCCTTCAGCTTTGTAGGCAAGTGCCTTAACCACTAAGTCATCTCTCCAGCCCCCCCCCCCCTTTTTTTCTTTCCATTCATCATTTCTTTTTTCTTTTTTTCCTTTTTCTCGAGATAGGTTCTCACTCTAGCCCAGGCTGACCTGGAATTCACTCAGTCTCAGGGTGGCTTCGAACTCACAGCGATCCACCTACCTCTGCCTCCCAAGTGCTAGGATTAAAGGCATGCACCACCACGCCTGGCTCACTCATCATTTAACTGCCAGTCACCACACACACTAAGCACTAAGTGCCTAATCCCAGTGCAGGTATTCAGAAATTTTAAGTCAAACACTGATGTTTCTTGAAGAATGGATTCCAGGGAGTAAAAACACAAATTGGAAACTCTAAAAGACTTCTCTAGCTGTCCAGTAAGAAAGTCTATAGAACCTGAATTAGAGAAGAGCATGTGGGATGGAGGAGGGGGAGCTGTGAGGCACTTGAGAAATACGCAGTGTTCTTCAAAAGCTGCCTGAAATAAATTAGAGAGGGTCACGCAATCAGTGACATGGGTCTGACCTGACCAGCAGTTTGGGGATAAAACAGAATGAAACAGCCATTATGAGAAAGTATCACCTAATATTTTTATACTGCACCTTTCTATTATAGTTTAGTCTAGTTGACATGGTGAAGAGCAGGCACTCTGAATCTGAAGCAGGGCTCCAATTCTATTTTATTTATTTATTTATTTATTTGACAGAGAAAAAGGGAGAGAGAGAGAGAATGGGCATGCCAGGGCCTCCAGCCACTGCAAACAAACTACAGATGTGTGTGCCCTCTTGTTCATCTGGCTAATGTGGGTCCTGGAGAATTGAACCTGGGTCCTTTGGCTTTGCAGGCAAACGCCTTAACCGCTAAGCCATCCTTCCAGACCAAGGGCTCCAATTCTAGCTCCACCATTTACTTGAATGGGCCAAAGGGCCATCATTTTAAAAGTGAAGACAGACTTCTGGGTAAGATGGTGGCATAGGAGCTACACCAAACCAGCCTAGGGAGGGATTTAAGCAAAACCACAGCAAAATACACTCTTCTTCGGGAAAGTGAAGGAGTATAGGTTGTTCTTAGACACAGTGAAGAAGCAGGAGAGACCAAGATCCACCAGAAAGGAGGAAAACAGCCAGAATCCCAATGAGGTGATTGTGGCCCACCAATCTACGCAATCCACACACCTAGCTGGCACCACCCGCCAAGCGGCAGCAGCAGAGACCAAACAAGGGGATTTTCCAACGTCATCAGCACCCTTGCAAACTCAAGAAATCTGAAGGAAAGACAGCTAAGATCAACTAAGGAGCTACTGAAAGGGATACAGACAGGACTGTAGGAGCAACTCCAGGCTTTCTGCACTCTCCCATCCCTCAACAATCAGAACCGTGAACCTCTGGCATTCAGTGCTCAGTGGCAGGGCATCCAGCACAGCTGATCAGAACTCCAGCTCCACAGCACAACACGGATGGGTCAAGGTGGGCACTGAGCATTGGTGGGAGCCACCCAAAAAGGTAACGAGGGCGACTGACTGACCAAAAAAAAAAAAAAAAAAAAAACAGGAACACAGGCCTGCACAGGAAGTACTAATCTCTTTTTCCATGTTAGGGCAGGTTATGGGTTACACATTCTTGATTGGCTTTACCACTTTCAAATACGCTGTATTTGGGGGTTGAATATTGTTGCCTTTGATGCTTTCATATTTATAGGGTCTTTGTCTTTTTCTTCTGTCATTATTGGGGGCAGGGTCTGATTCAGATCCAAGCTGACCTGGAACCCAATTCAGAACAGAAATCTCAACCTCTCAGCTGACAGAATTAAGGGTGTAGAGCAACATACACCCTTAAGGATTTTGGCTTTACAAGTTATCTTTTTGTTTCGGTCCCCCCACTTGCATACTCTGTATTGGTTTTTATTGAATGTGTATATTACTCAGTTGATGTTTAGAATTTGCCAGTAAATTATTCCACCTAGTCCACCAGAATACTTGCTTAGGAAGCAAACTCAACATCCAGGATTACTTCTGTGGCTGGATTGGGGTACAAGAGCTACACTTGGCACCTTAAACTCATATCCTGAAAGTATATAAAGGTGGATTGCCACATCTAAGAACACTGCAGTTAAGTAGAAAACCCAAGCATCAAACCAATTCAGGATGCAAAAGCCGCTACATTATAATACAAGAAACATAAAGAATCAAGACAATACAATCCCACCAAAAATTGTAAATCCATCAGAAATAATCACCAATGAGACTGTTTTAGATGAAATGCCTGACAAAGATTTCATAAAAATGATTGTATCTATACTCAAAGGAATCAAAGAAGAAAACAAAGGAATTAAAGAAGAAAACAAATTCCTGAAAGAGAACACAGGAAATGAGCTTAATGAAATAAAGAGGTCATTAGAAGACATGAGTAAGGAAATAGAAATATTGAAGAAAAACCAGGCTGAAATTCTAGCACTGAAGAACAGTCAGTCAAATAAAAAAATCTGTGAAAAGTCTCACCAGTAGAATGAAAAAAAGAGAGAACAGAATATCTAAACTAGAAGACCAGGTGGCAGACCTAATACAGTCCAACAAAGAGAAAGACAAGCTAATAGCAAAGTATGACTGGGAATTTAAGATATCCGGGACAGTATGAAAAAAGATCAAACATAAGAATTCAGGATATATTAGAAGGAGAAGAATTTCAATCCAGAGGCTTAGTAGGCGTTTTCAACAAAATCATAGAAGAAAAATTTCCCCAAACTGGAAAAGAAGCCAGGCGTTGTGAGGCATGCCCTTAATCCCAGCACTCGGGAGGCAGAAGTATGAGGATTGCCATGGGTTCAAGGCTACCCTGAGACTACAGAGTGATTTCCAGGTCAGCCTGAGCTAGAGTGAGACCCTACCTCGAAAAAGCAAGAAAAAAAAAATGGGAAAGAAATGCCAATGCAGATACAAGAGGCTTTTAGAACACCAAACAGACAAAACCTGGAAATAACCACTCCTCGCCATGTTATAATTAAACTACTAAACATGCAAACCAAAGAAAATATACTGGAAGCAGTTAGAGAGAAAAAGCAAGTCACATACAAAGGCAAGCCAATCAGGATCACAACAGATTACTCAACACAACCTTTAAAAAACAGAAGGGCTTGGAATGATGTGTTCCAAGATCTGAAAGATAACAACTGTCAACCAAGGTTACTTTATCCTGCAAAGCTATATATCCAAATTCATGGAGAAACAAAGACATTCCACAACAAAAACAGGCTAAAAGAATTTATGACAACTAAACCAGCTCTACTGAAAATACTTGAAGGGCAGGGCATGGTAGCGCACACCTTTAATCCCAGAACTTGGGAGGCAGAGGTACGAGGATCAACGAGAGTTCAAGGCCACCCTGAGACTACATAGTGAATTCCAGGTCAGCCTGGGCTAGAGAAAGACTCTACCTAAAAAAAAAGAAAAGAAAAAGAAAAAAGAAAGAAAATACTTGAAGGAATCCTTCATGCTGAAGAGAAAGCAAAACACACACAGGAGGAAATAGGAAAAAATAAACCATACTCAAATAACAGTTAAAACAAAAGAGTAAAGGAAAAACAGGAAGCACTACAAAATAAGAATGGTGAGAATAAATGCATACCTTTCAATAATAACTCTTAGTATCAGTGGCCTCAGTGGCCCAACCAAAAAACACAGGCTTGCAGACTGGATTAAAAGGCAGGACACTGCCATTTGTTGCCTCCAGGAAACTCATCTCTCAATAAAAGATAGACACTGTCTTAGGGTGAAAGGATGGAAAACAGTATTTCAAGCAAATAGGCCTAGGAAATAAGCAGGGGTTGCTATCCCAATATCTGACAGGATAGACTTCAAACCAACATTAGTGAGGAAAGATAAGAAAGGTCATTTTATACTGATTAAAAGAACACTCCAACAGAAGGACAATACAATCCTAAACGTATATATGCACCTAACATGGGGGCTCCCAATTTCATCAAACAAACACTATTAGACTTAAGGTCACAGGTAACACCAAACACAATTGTAGTTGGTGACTTCAATAGCCCACTCTCAGGGCTGGAGAGATGGCTTAGCGGTTAAAACACTTGCCTGTGAAGCCGAAGAACCCCAGTTTGAGGCTTGATTCCCCAGGACCCACATTAGCCAGATGCACAAGGGGGCGCACACATCTGGAGTTAGTTTGCAGTGGCTGGAGGCCCTGGTGTGTCCATTCTTTCTCTCTCTCTCTTTCTCTCTCTCTCTCTCTCTGCCTCTTTCTCTCTGTGTCCGTCGCTTTCAGATAAATAAATAAAAATAAAAATAAAATTAAAAAAGGAAATAAATTTAAAAAAACCATGCCTGGGGCTGGAGAGATGGCTTAGCGGTTAAGCGCTTGCCTGTGAAGCCTAAGGACCCCGGTTCGAGGCTCGTTTCCCCAGGACCCACGTTAGCCAGATGCATAAGGTGGTGCACGTGTCTGGAGTCCGTTTGCAGTGGCTGGAGGCCCTGGTGTACCCATTCTCTCTCTCTCTCTCTCTCTCTCTCTCCCTGTCTCTCTCTCTCTCTCCCCGCCCCCTTTCTGTCTGTGGCTGCCAAATAAATAAATAAACAAAAATTTAAAAAAAAAAAAACATGCCTGGTTTTAAGCTCTATTACAAAGTCATAGTAACAAAAACATCACGGTATTGGCATAAAGACAGACATGTAGATCAACAGAGCTGAATAGAGGACCCAGATGTTAATAGAGGCAGCTACAGCCACCTGATTTTTGACAAAATGCCAAAAATATTCATTGGAGGAAAGATAGCCTCTTCAACAAGTGGTGCTGGGAGAAATGGATGTGTATATGTAGAAGGATGAAAATAGATCCTTGTCTTTCTCCACGTACAAGAATCAAGTCCAAGTGAATCAGGGGCCTTAATATCAGACCTGAAGCTCTGAAATTGGTAGAGGAAAAGGTAGAGGAAACCCTTCAACATACAGGCAGAGACAATGTCTTTCTGAATACATCCCCAATTGTTCAGGAAATAAAACCACTAATTAACCACTGGGATCTCATGAAATTACAAAGCTTTTGTACAGCAAAGGACACTGTGAATAGAGCAAAGAGAAAATCTTTGTCAGCTACACATCTGTCAGAGGATTAATATCCAGAAATACAAAGAACTCAAAAAACAGAGTAAGTCAAACAACCCAATTAAAAAATGGGCTATGGAACTAAATAGAGTTCTCATTAGAAGAAATACAGATGGTATATAAACATCTAAAACAGTGTTCTAGGGGCTGGAGAGATGGCTTAGCAGTTAAGGTGCTTGCTGGCAGAGCCAAAGGACCCAAGTTCGATTCTCCAGGATCCACGGGAGCCAGATTCACAAGGGGGCGCACATGTCTAGAGTTCATTTCCAGTGTCGCGCTCATTCTCTTTCTCTATCTTGCTCTCTCTCAGATAAATAAATAAAATATATTTTTTACAAAAGTATTCTAACTCAGGAGCCACATATTATTGCTAGAAAATTTTCAGTGCCAGGGATGGGATACCTTCCAGTGAGTTTTTGGCCAGGGAGGTCCCTGATGCCTCCAAAACATTGCAGGCCATGGCTGAGGCCCTTGGTTTCCCACCAGGAATAGATGGCAAGACCCTATTGCTGAAGACTCCACATACTTGGGCTGCAAGGCCACTGAGAAATCCTGCTGGGACTAAGCTGATAACCTCCTCCATGTAGACCAGCTGACAGAAAGCTAGAAGAAGCCATTCTGCATGCAGTTCAATGGGAGAGAGAGAAATCACCAGTGAAGATACTCAACAGTGGACACTGCAAGCCTTATATTTTGCCAGCCAGGCCAAATGAGCCAACGGCACGTCTGTCATGGTGGAAACCAACTGCCCTCTAATTAGACTGGAAGCCCGCTCCATGGCAGAGAATACAACCCTGATACTGCAAACTTAAAACAGGGGTAGTCATAAGTCCTAGGGGTGTAACGTCTGCTGCTGTCTGGCTAAATGTATATACTATGCTTATCAAACTGCCCAGTAAGCACTTCTCTTAAGGTTCATACCCTTATATTAATGCTACTCCAACTTTTGGTAGAGAATCTTCTCTGTTCAGATGGCAGTGACCTTGGGATGACTCAGAAGCTATCATAGTGCTGGAAAGAAGTGACAGGAGTGCTCAGCACTGAAATAGCTCTATCACACCTTCCAAGGCTCAGGGTCTATTGCAGAAGAGGTGACAGAAAGAATGTAAGAGCCAAAGGAAGGGTAGGACTCCTTAAAATGTGCTGCCCCCAGACACAAAATGGCCTGAATATCTATGACCTCACAGTACCTGACACCACCTACACAAGACCATCATAAGAGCAGGAAAAGATGATGACATCAAAATAAAAGACAGAATGATTGAGAGGAGGAGGGGATATGATGGAGAATGGAGTTTCAAAGGGAAAAGTGGGAGGAGGGAGGGTACTACCATGGAATATATTTTATAATCATGGAAGTTGTTAATTAAAAAGAAAAAAAAGTGTTCTACATCCTTAGCCATCAGGGAAATGCAAATTAAAATTACTTTGAGATTCCATCTCATTCCTGTCAGAATGGCTACCATCAAGAAAAAAAAATGACAATAAATGTTGGCAAGGCTATGGAAAAAGAGGAACCCTTCTACATTGTTGGTGGGAATATAATCTGGCACAGCCATTGTGGAAATCAGTGTGGAGGTTCTTGAGACAGCTAAAATTAGATTTACCATATGATCCAGCTATAGCATTCCTAGGCATGTATCCTAATGACTCTTCTCACTACCTCAGAGATACTTGTACAACCATGTTTACTGCTGCTCTCTTCACAATATCCAGGAAATGTAACCAGCCTAGATGTCTCTCCACAGATGAATGGATAATAAAGATGTGGTACATTTACACAATGGAGTTCTATTGAGCAGTAAAGAAAAATGAAATTATGAAATTTTCAGGGAAATGGATAGATCTGGAAAGGACTATACTAAGTGAGGTAACCCTGACACAGAAAACCAAATGTCACATGTTCTCTCTCATATGTGGATCCTAGCTACAAATGTTTAGACTTGTGTGTGAGCTGGAACCAAAAATTGGTCGTAGAGGGCAATAAGCTAGAAAAGGGCAATAAGGGAAGGAGGAGAGGGAAGGACTTAAGGGGAGGGGATTGCATATATGTAAGTAGAAGCACAAATAACAGGGAGAGGAAAGGCCTAAGTGAGGCTGGGGGAAGAGAGGGGGCAAAACAAGGGCGGGGTGGCGGGAGGCAGGGGGTCAATCAAAATTCAAGATATTCTGAGCCTGGTGTGGTGGTACACGCCTTTAATCCCAGCACTCGGAAGGCAGGCAGAGGTAAGAGGATCACAGTGAGTCAAGGCCACCTTGAAAATACACAGTGAGTTCCAGGTCTGCCTGGACTACAATGAAACCCTACCTCAAAAAAAAAAAAAAAAATTCAAGATATTCTGAATAAGACATAAGAAAACCTACTTTTTTAAATAATGGCACAACCAGAACCCATAGATTGTTACTAGAAAATTTCCACCCATGTGGAGACCCATCCTCTGCTTGGAATTCCATGGGATGTAGCCTGGGGCTTACTTTAAAAAGGAAGGAAGAAAGATGGAGGAGGAAGGACAGTCTCCTGGCTGTGGTGGTTTGATTCAGGTGTCCCCCACAAACTTAGAAAAATGCTAGGTTCCCAGCTGATGGAGATTTAGGAATTAATGACTCCTGGAAGGAGTGTATTGTTGGGGGAAGGTTTATGGGTGCTATTAGCCAGTTTTCCCCTGGCAATGTTTGGCACACACTCCTGTCCCTGTTGTCCACCTTATGTGGGCCAGGGGGTGATGTCCACCCTCTGTTCATGCCATCGTTTTCCCCTGCCATCATGGAGCTTTCCCTCGAGCCTGTAAGCCAAAATAAACCTCTTTTTTCCTATAACCTTCTCTTGGTTGGGTGATTTGTACCAGCAATGTGAACCTGACTGCAACACTGGCATATCCTAGATCAGGGCTCATGAATCTCAGCTGCCCATACATAAGAATTTGTGAGCTACAAAGTTGGGATGTGTAAAAGCTACTCAAAGAGTGTGTTTAGAGGAGATATGGAAGTACCTCTTGCTAAGGAACTCTATTAAGACTGTTCATGAGACTTCCAGTTAAGATGGCAGTGTAGGTACCACGCCAAAGCAGCCTAGGGGGCAAAAAGCCAAAAAAAAAAAACAGCAAAATACACACTTTTACTAAAGAGTGAGGTGTATAGGAAATTGAAACAGCAACGGAGAAGTAGGAGAGATCCAGAGCCCACACGGGCCGGCAGAAGCTGCTCCAGCAAGTCCACTGCGCCGGCAGCATGCTAGCCAACCACCAGGCTTGGCTTCAGCAGCAGGAAAAGCCAGGCAAGGGGATTTTCCACTCTCACCGGAGCTCTCCGCAAACTCAAGAAACGTGAAGAGAGAACGGCAGTGAACAACGGAAGGAGCAGATCACAAGGTAGAAGAACACGTAGAACAGCCGGCGAACTAGAGCAGCATTGGCTCCCTCCCCCTCCCCCACCGCCAGTGCCCAGCCCTCTGGAGCAGAGCAGCAGTCCACAGACCCGGCCACGCCTAATTGAACTGACAGAGCACCAAAGAGGGACCCAATCAAGAGCGCAGCTGAGACCAAAATCATCCCAAAAGGTAACTGGGATTACACCAGGTCAGTACCTGCCTAATAAACCTGGTATATAGGCCTGAACCAGAAGTACTAATTGCACCTTCCATATCAGGGTAAATTATATGTTAAATCGGATGGATGGTCAAATTTGCCATTCTTAAATAAGCTGTAGTTTGGGCTTGTTATTTGCTGCTTCTTGAATTATAGTGGCTTTGTTTACTCTTCTGTTATACATTAGGGAAGGGTCTCACCTGGTCACAAGCTGACTTGGAACCCTCTACAGACCAAAAATCTTAACCGCCTTGTTGTCAGGATTAAGGAGTGGGTGAGGCACTACACAGCCTAAGGAACAGATAGAGGATCTGGTTGTCATAATACCTACACTTGGATAAATACTATGCTGGTTTTCATTGAAAGTGTACATTGTTTAGTTAAATTTTCGAATCTGCCTATATTTTGTTCCACTTAGCCTACTTGAATACTCTCATAGCAGGCACACCCAACACCTAGAGTCACTTTTGTAATACTCTGAGAGTCTTCACAGCCACACCTAGCACCTTAAGCTCCTACCCTGAAGATATATAACATCAGATTGATTGATACATCTCTTAATACCCAGCTAACTAGAAAATCCAATCATTAAATAATCCAAGCTGCAAAAATATATACATTATAACACAAGAAACACCAAAAATCAAGGCAATATAAATCCACCAAATAGTACTGATGCATCAGAAATGACCTCCAGTGAGAATTGAGTTAGAGGAAATGCCTGAGAAAGATTTCAAAAGAATGATTGTAAATAAGTTCAAAGAACTCAAAGAAGAAATCAAAGGAAGCAAAGAAGACACAGGACGCCAATTTAATGAAATAAAGAGATCAATACTAGACATAAATAAGGAAATAGAAATAATAAAGAAAAACCAGTTAGAATTACTAGCAATAAAGAATACAGTCAATGAAATAAAAAACTCTGTAGAAAATCTCACCAGTAGAATGGATGAAGGAGAGGACAGAATATTTAAACTAGAACCAGGTGGCAGATCTAATACAGTCCAACAAAGAGAAAGACAAACTAATAAAGTATGAGTGGGAATTTCAAGATATTCGGGACACTATGAAAAGATCAAACATAAGAATGCAGGGCACAGTAGAAGGAGAAGAATTTAACTCCAAAGGCATAGTTGGCGTCTTCAACAAAATCATAGAAGAAAACTTCCCCCACATTGGGAAAGAGATGCCAATGCAGATACAGGAAGCCTTTAGAACACCAGCCAGACAAAACCTGGAAAGAACCTCTCCTCGCCATATTATAATCAAACTACCAAACATAAAAACCAAAGAAAAAACACTGAAAGCAGTCAGAGAGAAAAATCAAGTTACCTACAAAGGCAAGCCCATCAGGATTACAGCAGATTATTCAACACAAACTTTAAAAGCCAGAAGGACATGGAGTGATGTATTCCAAATTCTGAAAGATAACAACTGTCAACCAAGGTTACTTTATCCTGCAAAGCTATCCATTCAAATAGATGGAGAAATAAGGATATTCATGACAAAAGCAGGCTAAAGGAGTATTTGAACACAAAACCAACTCTACAAAAAATACTTGAAAGAATCCTCCATGCTGAAGAAAAAGAAAAGCACACATATAAGGAACCAGGAAAAAGCAAACAATACTCAAATAGTAGTTAACACAAGGGACCAAAGGTAAAACTGGAAAAACTACAAAAAAATGGCAAAAATGAATACATACCTTTCAATAATATCTCTTAATATCAACGGCCTCAATGCCCCAACCAAAAGACATAGGTTTGCAGACTGGGTTAAAAAGCAGGATCCTTCAATTTGTTGCCTCCAAGAAACCCACCTTTCTACAAAGGATGGACACTATCTTAGGGTGAAGGGTTGGAAAACAGTGTTTCAAGCAAATGGACCTAGAAAACAAGCAGGGGTTGCTATCCTAATATCTGACAAGGTAGACTTCAGTCCAACATTAGTTAAGAAAGATAAGGAAGGCCACTTTATATTGATTAAAGGCACCCTCCAACAGGAGGACATTACAATCCTGAACATATATGCACCTAGCATGGGGACCCCCAAATTCATCAAACAAACGATATTAGGACTAAGGTCACAGATAACACCAAACACAGTAGTAGTGGGTGACTTCAACACCCCACTCTCATCAATTGACAGGTCGTCCCGGGGAAAAAACAAACAAAGAGGCATCTGGACTAAATGAGGTCATTGAAGGAATGGACCTAACAGATATATACAGGACATTTCATCCAAATGCTGCAGAATATACATTCTTTTCAATAGCACACGGAACATTCTGTAAAATAGACCATATATTAGGACACAAAGCAAATCTTAATACAGGAAAATTGAAATAATTCCTTGCATTCTATCTGACCACAATGGAATCAAACTACAAATCAGTAGCAAGAAAGGCTATAGAGCATACACAAAATCATGGAAATTAAACAACACATTACTAAATGATGAATGGGTCAAAGAAGAAATCAAGAGGGAAATCAAAAAATTTACAGAGTCAAACAATAATAAGAACACAACATACCAAAATCTCTGGGACACAATGAAGGCAGTCCTAAGAGGTAAATTTATACCTTTAAGTGCCTATATTAAGAAATTAGAAAGGTCACAAGTAAATGACCTAATGCTTCACCTTAAGGCCTTGGAAAAAGAAGAACAAGGCAAACCCAAAATCAGCAGACGGGAAGAAATAATAAAGATTAGGGCAGAAATTAATGAAATAGAAACTAAAAAAAAACAGTCCAAAGAATCAATGAAACAAAGAGTTGGTTCTTTGAAAGGATAAACAAGATTGATAAACCCTTAGCAAATCTGACCAAAGGAAAGAGAGAAAAGACACAAATTAATAAAATTAGAGATGAAAAAGGTACCATCACAACAGATGCCAGAGAAATTCAAAAAATCATAGGGACATACTATAAAAGCATATACACCACAAAGTATGAAAATCTGAAAGAAATGGATGATTTCCTTGATTTATATGACCTACCTAAATTAAATCAAGATGAGATTAATCACTTAAGTAGACCTATTACAAGCATGGAGATCCAAACAGTTATCAAAAATCTCCCAACTAAAAAGAGCCCAGGCCCAGATGGGATTCACTGCTGAATTTTACCAGACCTTCAGGGAAGAACTAACACCATTGCTTCTTAGGCTTTTGCATAACATAGAAAAAGAAGGAATTCTACCAAACTCCTTCTATGAAGCCAGCATCACCCTGATACCAAAACCAGGCAAACATAGAACAAAAAAAGAAAATTACAAACCAATCTCCCTCATGAACATAGATGCAAAAATTCTCAACAAAATATTGGCAAAAGAATACAAAAATATGTCAGAAAGATCATTCACCCCAACCAAGTAGGCTTTATCCCAGATGCAGGGATGGTTCAATATACACAAATCGATAAATGTAATACATTATATAAATGGACTGAAGGACAAAAATCACATGATCATCTCATTAGACGCAGAGAAAGCGTTTGACAAAATCCAACATCCCTTCATGATAAAAGTACTACAGAGACTGGGAATAGAAGGAACATATCTCAATATAATAAAGGCTATTTATGACAAGCCTACAGCCAACATATTACTAAATGGGGAAAAACTGGAAGCTTTTCCACTAAAATCAGGAACAAGACAAGGGTGTCCACTGTCCCCACTTTTATTTAATATAGTACTGGAAGTCTTAGCCATAGCAATAAGGCAAGAGACATGCATAAAAGGGATACAAATCGGAAAGGAAGAGATCAAGTTATCATTATTTGCAGATGACATGATTCTATATATAAAGGACCCTAAAGACTCTACCAGCAAACTGTTAGAGCTGATAAAAACCTACAGCCATGTAGCAGGATACAAAATAAATACACGAAATCAGTAGCCTTCATATATGCTAACAACAAACACACAGAGGATGCAATCAGAGAATCACTCCCATTCACAATTGCATCAAAGAAAATAAAGTACCTTGGAATAAACCTAATCAAGGAAGTAAAGGATCTCTACAATGAAAACTTTAAAACAATCAAGCAAGAAATTGCAGAAGACACTAGGAAGTGGAAAAATATCCCTTGTTCCTGGATCAGAACAATCAATATTGTGAAAATGGCAATCTTTCCAAAAGCAATCTACACATTTAATGCAATCCCCATCAAAATTCCAAAGGCATTCTTCATGGAAATAGAAAAACAATCCAAAAATTCATTTGGAATCACAAAAAGCCTTGAATATCTAAAATAATACTGAGCAACAAAAATCAGGCTGGTGGTATCACCATACCTGATTTTAACCTATACTAGAGAGCCCTAGTAACAAAAACAGCATGGTACTGGCACAAAAGCAGACATGTAGATCAATGGAACAGAATAGAGGACCCCGATGTAAGTCCAGGTAGCTATAGCCACCTGATATTCAATAAAAATGCCAAAAATACTCATTGGAGAAAAGATAGCCTCTTCAGCAAATGGTGTTGGGAAAACTGGATATGTACCTGTAGAAGGATGAAAATATTCTTCTCTCTCTCCATGCACAAGAACTAAGTCCAAATGGATTAAAGACCTTAACATCAGACCTGAAACTCTAAAACTGCTAGAGGAAAAAGTAGGGGAAACCCTTCAACATATTGGTCTTGGCAAAGACTTTCTGAATACAACCCCAATTGCTCAGGCAATAAAACCGCAGATTAACCACTGGGACCTCATGAAATTACAAAGATTTTATACTGCAAAGGACACTGTGAATAAAGCAAAGAGGCAACCTATAGAATGGTTTTTAGACAAACGCCATAACCACTGAGCCATTTCCCCAGCCCCAGATAATAGTTTTAAATAAAGACTGCTCTTGAGCTTTTACTTGGAGCCAGGGTGTGGTTCAGTGGCACAGCACTTGCCTAGCATGCAAGAAATCCTGGACTCAATCCTCAGCAACCAACACAAAATTAGCATGTCTGCTCACAGGACACAGACAGTGAAAAGCCACCTTTCACAAGCAGTGCCCCCCCCCCCCCAGACTCCTGAGAATTCCAAATGAGAGGAGCCCCTGGAACTTTTAGGGAACAAATAGCTTCCCTTCTTCATTCTGAAGGGAAAACAGCTATGGTAAGTGACACTTCAACCACTGATGCTATGATTCTCTATGGCCTTTGACATTCCACTCCCAAAAAGCTCCCACTTCCTGAGTTGGTGTGGAAGGTGCTAAACCCAGGGGAGGCTACCAGAGGGCAGCTAGGAACCTCCTCACTCAGATACAGAAAGAAGCCACCACAGCTGATCACTTCACAGTCTGTCAAAGTCAACACTGCTTTCCTACTCAGCTGGTTGTTCATGTAGAAATAGAACATCAACAATCTAAAGTGTCACCTTACAGGACTTCAGCCATCCCTATTCCTGTCAATGGGAAACTCAAGCCACAGAAACAATCCTGGGCCTCTGAGATCATACAAAAAGAACAGCAGTAGTGGTGGTTAGGTCAAGACAGACTATACCTCTGCAGGCACAGCCTTCTTAGCTAGAAGGTGGTGGTGTCACCGTAGGAACATTGAAAAGGCTTTTCTTATCCTTTTATGAAAACATAAATATAGGTAGCTCTAAAACAGAGATGAGTAAACTCTTTCTTCAAAGGGACAAAAAATAAACTATTTAGCCTTTGTAGGCTGGATGGCCTATGTTGTAAGTACTCAAGTATGCTGTCATCCTTGTCATATGGCTGCTAAAGCACAACATGCAAACAGTTGGAAGTGGCTGTGTTCCAATAAAATCTTATTTACAAAAAAAAATGGCATACAGTTTGCAATTTGGGTTCTAAAAGAGCAAGCAAGGAAAATATCTATATATACTTTAAAATATTTTATTTATTTGCAAGGAAAGAGAGACTGGGCATGCCATGGCCTCTAGCCACTGCAAATGAACTCCAGGCATATGTGCTACTTTGTGCTTCTGGCTTTATGTGGGTACTGGAGAACCAAACCCAGGTCTTTAGGCTTTGCAGGCAAGCACCTTAAATGCTAAGGCATCTCCCATATATAAACTTTATCCCTATGTATACTTTAAAAGTAATTTTGGACACCAAAAAAGTGTTTCAGACCAACATGATAATCAATAAAAAATTTTATCTTTACATAAAGCACTTTTAGATATTCTGCAATTGTCCTTCCTCACTACTAAAAACAATTTTTGGAGGGAATGTTAACCTCAGTGCACTTTGTTCAAAAATAAAAATCCCAGACTTCTCATTAGCCTACCTGCAAGACCGGGGGGGGGGGGGGGGCAGGGGGAAGAGAGCAAATCATGTGATCAAGGGGTCTTAGGCTCAACAGAGCATCTCTTCAGCAGTCTCTGTCAACATTGACGTAGCACAGCCCTTACATGACATCTGTTCCAATTCTCACAGCACCACACAGACAACACAACACATGCCTGTCAAAAATGTGATGTCACCTAAGAGATCTCTCTGAATAACTATAGGGACTGTGTGTATAGAAGAAAGAATCTGGGGCTTGATGAGCTGAATGCCATATGTATTTCCTGGGCCACTGGCTATAGGATCCTGAAGATACTCTCTATCTAGTCCCTGTTCAGCTCTGTGAAGATCCCTCCTAGAGTTCTCACATCAATGCTTGAGGTCACTTCCACAGAAGCATCTCACCAATGTTAGCTATCTAATCCTAGGAGAAGGCGGCCAAGGCCACCAAGAAACAGCTGGTCTCTCACAGCAGTCTGGAAGCTCTGAGGACCAAAGCCCTTATGAGGTGAGCTGACTAGGGAGCAAAGAGCCAAGCAGCTTGTGTACATATGCTGTAAATCTACCTTGTTCTACTTGCAAGGAATCTGGGAAATGCACATACTCAGCATGTCACATGACAGATTTCCCAGAGGAATCAAGGAATCTGCACAAACTGACAAGGAAAATGCAGCCAGGGAAGTCACTGCAGAGAGGTTTAACAGTAAAAACCAAGCTCAAGAGTCAAAGAGCAGCAATTAGTCCTGGTCTTGCCATTGCCTTCCTTGAGAGTCTATATACAGTCAGACCTTCCCTCAAATCCTAACAGGGTACTCAGGGGAGCCCCTCAGAAAAACTACAAAAGACCTTTACATCATAGTATCATGCTTGGTCTCACAAGTCTCATAATTTTACCCAAGGTAACAAACAGTATGTGGACAACAGATCTTACTGTCAAAATCCCAAATTCATAGGCTTTGTCTCAGCAATTCTAGTGGTGGAATTTTTCCTCCTCATATATATCCAGATATACACAGGGAAATATATGAATTTTTATTATAATACCACTTCAAATAACAACAATAGAAACACTTAATCTTACTGGGTCCTGGTGAGATAGAACATGGGGCTAATGGTGACAAGGAGAGGGGTACATCTAGGCAGGTTGGAACAAGGGTAAGGGATAAGCTATCACTGAGTTCTTTATAATGCTAATTTTTTTTTGTTTTTGTTTTTTGTTTTTTGTTTTTTGAGGTAGGGTCTCACTCTGGCCCCAGGCTGACCTGGAATTCACTATGTAGTCTCAGGGCGGCCTTGAACTCGTGGTGATCCTCCTACCTCTGCCTCTTTAAAGGACTGCACCACCACGCCCAGCTCATAATGCTAAAATTTTGAAGTAGGTAATATTCTTCAAAAAATTAAACTGAAGCCGGGCGTGGTGGCGCACGCCTTTAATCCCAGCACTCGGGAGGCAGAGGTAGGAGGATCGCTGTGAGTTCAAGGCCACCCTGAGACTCCATTGTGAATTCCAGGTCAGCCTGGGCTAGAGAGAGACCCTACCTGGAAAAACCGAAAAAAAAAAAAAAATCAGTAGTTAGGAAGAAACAATAAAAACTTTAAAGAAAAAAATTAAACTGAACTGAGCGTGGTGGTGCACTCCTTTAATCTCACCACTTGGAAGACTGAGGCAGGAGGGTCACTATGAGTTCAAGGCCACCCTGACACTACAGAGTGAATTGCTGGTCAGCCTGGGCCAGAGCGAGACCCTATCTTGAAAAGAAAAAATAAATAACTGGAACAACTGGAGGGGCAGGAGGGGAATTTTAAATTACCTTTAATTTCCAGAAGGTGGTATCCATCCCAGCCCCAAGGTTGAGAATTTGGCAATGACATTCTGTCTTCTGCAGAAAAGTCTTTATAAGCTGACTGACACCATGGACTCGAGCAAAATATCCTAAGAGAGAGGTCCAGAGAAATAAACTGTCATCCAGACAGACTACAAATTATCCCTGACAAAGCCCACCAGAACCAAGTGCCAAAGGGGGTGGTGGGGGGGGAATGGCACTTAGCTCTGGAACATTTGATAGCGAAATTTCCTCAGGACCACAGGAGGGAATGCAAATCCCTCATAGAACCCGCCTGCCTACAGGAGCTCTCCTCAGGGACCAAGAGCCCTTAAACATGAGCCAATATGAATTTGGTCAATATCTCAGTAAGACTGAAGGTAACTCATGCTGCTGCCTCAAACCTTTGAACTACCTTGATGAAAATTACTTACAGAAGCTGGGCGTGGTGGTGCACACATTTGATCCCAAGACTTGGGAGGCAGGAGTAGAAGGATCGCCATGAGTTCGAGGCCACCCTGAGATGACACAGTGAATTCCAGGTCAGCCTAAGCTAGAATGAGACCCTACCTCAACCCCCCCCCCCAAAAAAAAAGGAAAAAGAAAATTACTTATAGAGCCTATCAGTGTTTTAACACTACAAAAAAAGGTAACATGAACAAATAGCTCATAGTAAAAGATGTTCTGGGTTTTGCTATAGGTATACATGTGCCAAAGTGTGCACTTGGACAAAAGAGGATGTTGGTGTTAGTCCTCACCTTCAACCTTGTTTGAGGAATCTTTCTTGTTATTCACTATTGTATTTTCCAGATTGGATAGCCTGCAAACTTCTGGGCTATTCTCTTGTATCCACCCTCCCTTTTCCCCACGAGTGTGCTGGGATGGTAGATGTCTGTTACAGTATTTAGCCTTATATGGTTTCTAAGGATCTAAACTCAGGTATTCACACTTCCATGGCAAGCGTTTTATCCACTGAGCCATCTCTTTTGGCCCCTGGTTGGTTGGTCCATCTGTCTGTTTAAAACAGAGTCTTGCTAAATATTTAGCCTAGACTAGCCTCAAACTCATGATCCTTCTGCCTCAGCCTCTAGGGTGTTAGAGTTATAGAAGTATCCAACCACACCTGGCTTATAAATGAATTTTGTTTTATATGTGTTACAATTACCTTCTTGTTACTGGTGGTAAAAAAAAAAAAAAAAAAATTAAAAATACCTTCCCAGAAGCAACTTATGGGAGCAAAGGGTTTATTTCAGCTTACAGTTTGAAGGGAAAGTTTCAACATGGTGGGGAAAGCGTAACAGGCAGAAATCCTAGGTCACATCTCTACATTAACAGGAAGTAGTTACGTGAGATAGCTAATAAACACCCAGTAAGGCTGGACCAAGGAACTTCAAGGTCTATCCCCAGTGACACATTTTCTCCAGCAAGGTTCTACCTTCCAAAGGCTCCATCAGCTGGGGACTAAGTATGAGGCTTAACCACAAATACTTGAGGCTATGGGGAACATTTTACATTCAAACTACCACAATGCTTGAATTTTGCATTGCTGGAGATTGAACTTACAATCTTGTGCATGGTAGGCAAACACTCTATGACTAAGCCACATCTGCAGTCATAAGTGGTGTGTTTTGTTTTGTTTTGCTTTGCTTTGCTTTGCTTTGTTGTTTTCAAGGCAGGGTCTCACTCTAGCTCAGGCTGACCTGGAATTCACTATGTAGTCTTAGGCTGGCCTCAAACTCACAGCAATCCTCCTACCTCGGCCTCCCAAGTACTGGAATTAAAGGTGTGTGCCACCACCCCCAGAACAAGTGTTTTTGTTTTGGGGTTTTTTTTTATGAGAGGGAGTGAGAATTGGCAAGCCAGGGCCTGCAGCCATTGCAATCGAACTCCAGACACATGCACCACCTTGTGTGCATGTGCAAACTTGCTATTACCTTGTGCCTCTGGCTTATGTGAGACCTGGAGAGTCAAACATGGTTCCTTAGGCTTTGCAGGCAAGTAACTTAACTGCTAAGCCATCTCTCTGGTCCATAGTGGGTTGTTACTTTTTCTTTTTTTTTTTTTTTTTTTCTTTTTGAGGCAAGCCCAACAGACAGGCCTCTTTTGTTTTTATGTTAAAGTGAGAGTGAGAGTGAGAGTGAGAGAGAGCGAGAACTGGCGCACCAGGGCCTCAGCTACTGAAATCGAATTCCAGACACATATGCCCCCTTTTGCGCATGTGCAACCTAGTACACTTGCATCACTTTGTGCATCTCGCTTACATGGGACCTAGAGAGTCAAACACTGAGTCCTTAGGCTTCACAGGCAAAAGCCTTAACTGTTAAACCATCTCTCCAGCCCCCAAGAGTGGGTTTTAAACATAGAAAAAAATAGTCTCGGGCTGGAAAGAGATGGTTTAGTGGTTAGGGCACTTGTCTACAAAGACAAAGGACCTTGGCTCGATTCCACAGAACCCATGTAAGCCAGATGCACAAGATGGTGCATGCATCTGGAGTTTCTTTGCAGCAGCTAGAGGCCCTGGCACGCCCATTCTCTTCCTCCCTCCCTCGCTCGCTGCCTCTTTCTGTCTCTCAAATAAATAAAAATAAAATATTTTTTTAAATAGCCTCACCTACAAATAAGATGATTGTTTAATAAAATTTCAGTTATACTATTTGTCATTACCCAATTAACAGACTAAAAAGTTTCATAGCATATCACGCTGGTGAGGATGTTGGGAAATAAGACCTTTCCCTTGGAAGAGTACATACTGGAACTCTTTTTAAGAACAAGTCTTCAAGCCTCAGGGCTTATGAGTGTTGAGAAGATTCTGGAGAAAGTGATAGCCACTTGCCTCTGTTAATTTCAGGTGCCTTCCTTTCTTTAGACTGCCTCACAAGGTGCTCGATGTATGGGTCACGCCAGTAGCCAATGCTTACTGCAAACCTGAAAAGGAAAGAAAACAGGTGAGTGGAGATTCATAGTTTCAGGCCCAGTACCAGTCTTATTCACAGGAACCAAGTGGAGGATCTGAAGAACCATCTACCTCTAAACACTAACAAATGCACATTTAAACACTCATGTGTCTATCTTCATATTCACATGACACTGCCCCACATGCTTCCCACAGTGACCATTTCTCACCTCTTATACTGTGAAGTACTTTCCTAAGACCCTAAACACATGGCACCACCTCAAACTGCTGAGATCACTGTGATCTTTTGCTCATTCAGTGAACACACTGCTCAGAGACAGTCAGATAACTACTAAGCCAAGCACTCTGTGCCCACAGGGGAACCCTAAAATACTAGCCAACATCACACCACTAACTTTTACCTAAGTTCTCCCAACTATGTGTTAGATGTGACTCATCACACTTCCTTTGAGGTCACTACAGGAAAACCAGGAACAAATAAAAGTAACTACCTCTCTCAAAGTACTATGACAGCCTGAATCAATCAATCTCAATCCCTCTCTCTCTCTCTTTCTCTCTCTCTCTCGGTCTGCACTAAGGAGGTAAAGTTTCAGTGTTCTAAGCCTGGGAGCTGACACCCTCACTATTGCTGAAAGCTCCTAACAGCCCCAAGGAGCCAGGCTCAGGACAACTGAGAAATCAGGACAAGAAGTTGGGTCCTCAAGGCTACCCTAATCCACTCTGGATCTGTAGGTTCAATCCCAACACTAACAATGTGGCTTTCAGTGAGTTGTGACCCATTAACATCACAAAAATCAATTTGTGTGAAAACCTCCATTTTAAAAACTCAAAGGTAAAGAGGGTAAAATAATAAATGCTATCAAACATAGGAGAGATTAAGATTGTTTCAAAGTGTGTGTTGAGGATCTAGCTTCAGTGAACGAGTCTTTTCTCACTGTGGGTGGCTGTTTGACCAGCAGATTTCAAAGGCATCTTGTAGTGCCATCTAGCGGTAAAATCCATACCTGCAGTTAAGACAAGAATGGTTTCTTCCAACCCCTACCACCAAGGAAGTTGGAAATTAACTGAACAAACTACAGTATATTCACACAATGAAATATAAATGAATCATTTAAAACACAAACCAGAAGACACGGGCACAGCAAGATGCTCAAGACATACAGCTAAGAGAAAATACCAAACAAGTGCCCCCAAAAGATATTTATATCTACATAAAGAATTACTGGGCTGGAGAGATGGCTTAGCAGCTAACATGCTTGCCTGAGAAGCCTAAGGACCTATGTTCTACTCTCCTGATCCCACATTAGCCAGACTCACAAAGGTGAGGTAAGCACAAGGTTGCATATGCCCACTAGGTGGCACAAGCTTTGGCATTCTATGGCAGTGGCTGAGGCCTTGGCACACCAATTCTTTACCTCCCTGTCTCTCTCTCACTAACTCTCTCTCTCTCTCATGCACACGCGTGTGCTCTCTACAAATTTTAAAAAAAAATCAGGGGCTGGAGGGATTGCTCAGTGGTTAAGGCACTTGCCTGCAAAGCCAAAGGACCCAGGTTCGATTCCCCAGGACCCATGTAAGCCAGACGCACAAGGTAATGGCGCATATATCTGGAGTTAGTTTGTAGTGGCTGAAGGCCCTGGCGCACCCATTCATGTGCTCACGCGCACACGTGCGCTCTCTCTCTCTCTCTCCAATAAATAGATAATTTTTTTAATTTTTAAAGAATTACTATAGGAATAACAAAACATTAGCATCCAGGAGTGATAGTGTATGCCTTTAATTTCAGCACTTGGTAGGCAGAGGTTAGGAGGATCACTGTGAGTTCAAGGCCAGTCTGGGACTACAAAGTGAGTGTCAAATCAGCCTGGGCAAGAATGAGATCCTACCTCAAAAAAAACATATATATATATATATATATATATATACACACACACACACACACACACACACACACACTGTGTGTGTGTGTATGTATCTGTGTTTGTGTATATGTGGATGTATATATATGGACAGAGTATGTGTGGACCTATTAGAGGGAACTCTCAAAAGAAATGTAACCAATCAACAAACACAAAAAAGCTCAGTCTTAATAATTTTTTTTTCTTTTAGTGAGACAGAGGGAGAATTGGTGAGCCAGGCCCTCAGCCACTACAATCAAACTCCCGATGCTTGTGCCACCTAGTGGGCATGTGCGACCATGCACTTGCCTCACCTTTGTGCATCTGGATTATGTGGGATCTGGAGAGTAGAACAAGGATCCTTAGGCTTCGCAGATAAGCACCTGAACCACTAAGCCATCTCTACACCCCTTTAATGACTTTTTTTAAGGCAAAGTAAGAGTTAAGGGGCTGGTGAGATGGCTTAGCAGTTAAGGCAGTTGCCTGCAAAGTGAAAGGACCATGGTTTGATTCTCCATGTAACCCAGGTGCACCAGGTGGCACATGTGTCTGGAACTCATTTTTAGAGGTGCCCATTCTCTCTCTTTCTCTCAAATAAATAAATAATACATATTTTTAAAGTTCTTCAAAATAAGGGTTAGTGGGCTGGAGGGATGGCTTAGCAGTTAAGGTGTTTGCCTGCAAAGCCAAAGGACCCTGGTTCGATTTCCCAGGACCCACGTTAGCCAGATGCACAAGGGGGCGCATGCATCTGGAGTTCCTTTGCAGTGGCTGGAGCCCCTGGTGCGCCCATTCTTTCTCTCTCTCTCCCTCTTTCTCTGTCAAATAAATAAAATAAATAATAAAATATTAAGATAAAATAAGGGTTAGTAAAGTGCTTCTTTCACAAGCATAAAACTTGTGCTACCTTGTGCATTTTCCTTTACATGGATACTGGGCAATCAAACCTGGATAATTAGGCTTTATAAGCAAGTGCCTCTAACCACTGAGCAATCTCCCCACCCCTGGGGTCAGACTCATACTTGCCACCTCCAGGGTCCTCAAACTTGGTTGCTTGCCCTCCTCTATCAGTAACAGACTTTTTCAGCCAATATATGTACTTTTATGTGTTAAAATGCACACTTAGCTCTTTTGGGCTTTTTATTTTTCTGGAACTTCCAGGACCCTGCTCTGCTAAGCCCACCTCATCTTAGCCCTACTGGGCTCAGATGGAGGGGGACCTATTCGCATATGTACTCTCTACCCCTCCTGCCTTCCACATGGCAGGAGCTCTCTGTATTTTCTTCTCTTGATGTAATAAAATCTCTTTAAATCTTTAAAAACAATGTACACTTGTATTTTAACACTTAAAAAAAAAAGAACAAGGGCTGGAGAGATGGCTTAGTAGTTCAGGTGCTTGCCTGTGAAGCCTAAGGACCCATATTCGACTCTTCGGATCCCATGTAAGCCAGACGCACGAAGGTGAGGAAAGCACAAGGTTGCACATACTCACAGGTATTGCAAGTGTCTGGAGTTCAGCTGCAGTGGCTGAGGCCATGGTATGCCAATTTTCTCTCTCTCTCTCTCTCTCTCTCTCTCTCTCACTCTAAAACTTCAGAAAAGTTTGAAAAAAAAAACATCGGAGGTGGAAGGGTTTAGAGGGGTAAGGGATAGGTAGGGAATCACACAAAAGTTAAGAAAAACATGAATCAGCTCCATAGACACCCTCATTCTGGCTAGCATTCTATAAGACATAACCACCAATAAAGGGAGAAGGGGCCAGTCCAGACAGAAGGTGGAAAAAGCTTAACTTTAAAATCATGAAGCTGGGAATGGTAGCACACAGCATTAATCCAAGTACTCGGGAGGCAGAGGAAGGAGGACTATCCTTAGTTCAAGGCCCGCCTGAGACTACATAGGGAATTCCAGGTCAGGCTGCTTTAGCCCTAGACCCTACCTCAAAAAATAAAACAAAATAACAACAAAAACAAATGGGCTCTGGCCAGTAAATCCACAGACCCAGAACTGGGTTGTTCCCCACAGCAAGCTGTTGGCCAGGGATAGCCATGAGATCCCAAAAACAATGCAGACCATTGCTAAAACACTTGATTGCCTGCCAGAAATAAAAGGTAAGACCCTACTGCTGAAGACACCACTGGCTGCAGTTATAGGACATCAGAATATCATACTGGAACCAAAAGGTAAACTAGCTCTCACCTGGCTAGCCCTCATAGTGCTGAAAAGCCTTATAGGAGCCACTGGAGAAAATGGTCACCAACTGTATGAATAAGCAGGAGACCCTACAAACTACAAAATCAACCAGCAGTCAAGAAGTCCACACTTGGGCAATAGTGACATGCCTCTTCAGGTAATCAACTCTTCTGATTGGACATGCGGACCACTCAGGGGGACAGAACTCGTATCTGGTACGAGAAACCAAGTCAGAATCCCATTGCTAAGAAAGTCAAAGACCCTAGAGATAAGCTCCCACTGCACTCTGGAAAGAACAGTGGACTTGCACACCAAAAAAAAAAAAAAAAAAAAATAAGGGCTGGAGGGACGGTTTAGTGGTTGAAGCACTAGCCGGCAAAGCCAAAGGACCCAGATTCGATTCCCCAGAACCCACATAAGCCAGATGCACAAGGAGGCACATGCTTCTAGAATTTGCTTACGGTGGCTTAATGCCATGGCATGCCCATTCTCTCCCTCTCTCTCTCTCACTCTAACAAATAAAATACATAATTAAAAATTTAAAACTGGAAATCATAATTATAAAAAAATAAATGAACACAAGAGACTTCCAGTTAAGATGGCGGCTTAGGAACCATACTAAAGCAGACTAGAGGAGAAAAAGCCAAAGAATACCCAGCAAAATACACACTTTTACTAAAAAGTGAGATGTATAAGAAATTAAAACAGCAGCAGAAAAGTAGGAGAGATCCAGAGCTTCCAGAGACCACACAGGCAGGCCTAAGCGGCTCCGGCTCCAGCTCCAGCAGTGGCGGCTTCCACTCCGGCAGCGGCAGCGGAAGCAGCAGCAGAAGCAGAAGCAGAAGCAGAAGCAGAAGCTGCAGCTCCAGCTCCGGCATTGGCAGTGCCAGCTCCGGCAGCAGCAGCAGCGGCTCCTGTAGCGGCAGATCCAACAGGGGCAGCAGCAGCAGCTCCAGCAGCAGCAGCGGCGGTGGCTCCAGCAGCAGCAGCGGGGGCTACAGCAGCGGTGGATCCAGCAGCAGCAGCGGCAGCGGCAGCTCCAGCAGCGGCAGTGCCAGGGCTGTGGGGCCACAGCTGCCAGGCTCGGCTTGCCCCACAGGAAAACCCAGTGCCCAACTCCAGAAAAAACAACAGCGATCCAGCCAGCCTACTTGAACCCACAGGGCACCAAAGAGGGACACAAGCAAAACACAGCATAACTGAGACCAAAATCATCCAAAAAGGTAACTGGAATTGCACCAGAAAAGGGTCTCACTTGGTCACAAGCTTACTTGGAACCCTCAACAGACCAGAAATCTTAACCTCTTTGTTGATAGAGGATCTGGTTGTTATAATACCTACTCTTGCATAAATACTCGGTGCTGTTTTTCATTGAATGTGTACATTGTTTAGTTAAATTTTAGAATCTATTTGTATTTTGTTCCACTCAGACTACTTGAACACTCCCATAGCAGGCAAACCCAACCCCTAGGAACACCTTTGTAGATACTGAGAGTTTTGAGAGCCACACCTAACACCTTAAACTCCTACCCTGAAGATATATAACATCAGATCGATTGACACAGCTAAGAATACCCAGCTAACTAGAAAATCCAAGCATTAACTTAACCCAAGATGCAAAAATATATACATTATAACACAAGAAACACCAAAAATCAAGACAATATAAATCCACCAAATAGTATTAATGCATCAGAAATGACCTCCAGTGAGAACGAGTTAAGAGGAAATGCCTGAGAAAGATTTCAAAAGAATGATTGTAAATATGTTCAAAGAAGTCAATGAAGAATTCAAAGGAATCAAAGAGGAAAACAAAGGAATCAAAGAAGACACAGGACACCAATTTAATGAAATAAAGAAGTCAATACTAGACATAAATAAGGAAACAGAAATAATAAAGAAAAACCAGTCAGAACTACTAGCAATGAAGAACACAGTTAATGAAATAAAAAACTCTGGAGAAAATCTCACCAGTAGAATGGATGAAGGAGAGGACAGAATATTTAAACTAGAAGACCAGGTGGCAGATCTAATACAGTCCAACAAAGAGAAAGACAAACTAATAGAAAAGTATGAGTGGGAATTTCAAGATATTCGGGACACTATGAAAAGATCAAACATAAGAATGCAGGGCACAGTAGAAGGAGAAGAATTTAACTCCAAAGGCATAGTTGGCGTCTTCAACAAAATCATAGAAGAAAACTTCCCCCACATTGGGAAAGAGATGCCAATGCAGATACAGGAAGCCTTTAGAACACCAGCCAGACAAAACCTGGAAAGAACCTCTCCTCGCCATATTATAATCAAACTACCAAACATAAAAACCAAAGAAAAAACATTGAAAGCAGTCAGAGAGAAAAATCAAGTTACCTACAAAGGCAAGCCCATCAGGATTACAGCAGATTATTCAACACAAACTTTAAAAGCCAGAAGGACATGGAGTGATGTATTCCAAATTCTGAAAGATAACAACTGTCAACCAAGGTTACTTTATCCTGCAAAGCTATCCATTCAAATAGATGGAGAAATAAGGATATTCATGACAAAAGCAGGCTAAAGGAGTATTTGAACACAAAACCAACTCTACAAAAAATACTTGAAAGAATCCTCCATGCCAAAGAGAAGGAAAAGCACACATAAAAGGAACCTCGAAAAAACAAACAATACTCAAATACCAGTTAACACAAGAGAGCAAAGGTAGAACTGGAACTACAAAAAAAATGGCAAACATAAATACACACCTTTCAATAATATCTCTTAATATCAACAGCCTCGATGCCCCAACCAAAAGACATAGGTTTGCAGACTGGGTTAAAAAGCAGGATCCTTCAATTTGTTGCCTCCAAGAAACCCACCTTTCTACAAAGGATGGACACTATCTTAGGGTAAAAGGTTGGAAAACGGTATTTCAAACAAATGGGCCTAGAAAACAAGCAGGAGTTGCTATCCTAATATCTAACAAGGTAGACTTCAGTCCAATGTTAGTCAAGAAAGATAAGGAAGGTCACTTTATATTGATTAAGGGCACACTCCAACAGGAGGACATTACAATCCTAAACATATATGCACCTAACATGGGGGCTCCCAACTTCATCAAACAAACACTATTAGAACTAAGGTCACAGATAAGACCAAACACAGTGGTAGTGGGGGACTTCAACACCCCACTCTCATCAATTGACAGGTCATCCCGGGAAAAATAAACACAAAAAAGGAACCTCTCAAATTTGTGTTATCCGCCACCCTCATACCAAATCCAAGCAAAGATAGAACAAAAAAAGAAAATTACTGTCCAATCTCACTCATGAACATACATGCAAAAATTCTCAACAAAATATTGGCAAGCAGAATAAAAGAATATATCAGAAAGATCATTCACCCCAACCAAGTAGGCTTTATCCCAGAGATGCAGGGATAGTTCTACATACACAAATCAATAAATGTAATATATTATATAAATGGACTGAAGGACAAAAATCACATAATCATCTCATTAGACGCAGAGAAAGTGTTTGACAAAATCCAACATCCCTTCATGATAAAAGTACTACAGAGGGCTGGAGAGATGGCTTAGCAGTTAAGCACTTGCCTGTGAAGCCTAAGGACCCCGGTTCGAGGCTCGACTCCCCAGGACCCACGTTAGCCAGATGCACAAGGGGGCGCACGCGTCTGGAGTGCGTTTGTAGTGGCTGGAGGCCCTGGCGCGCCCATTCTCTCTCTCTCTCTCTATCTGCCTCTTTCTCTGTCTGTTACTCTCAAATAAATAAATAAAAATAACAAAAAAAATAAATAAAAATAAAAATAAATAAAAGTACTACAGAGACTGGGAATAGAAGGAACATATCTCAATATAATAAAGGCTATTTATGACAAGCCTACAGTCAACATATTACTAAATGGGGAAAAACCTGAACCTTTGCTACTAAAATTAGGAACAAGACAAGGGTGTCAACTGCCCCCACTTTTATTTAATATAGTACTGGAAGTCTTAGCCATAGCAATAAGGCAAGAGACACACATAAAAGGGATACAAATTAGAAAGGAAGAGATCAAGTTATCATTATTTGCAGATGACATGATTCTATACATAAAGGACCCTAAAGATTCTACCAGCAAACTGTCAGAGCCGATTAACACCTACAGCCATGTAGCAGGATACAAAATAAATACACAGAAATCAGTAGCCTTCCTAGATGCTAACAACAAACACACAGAGGATGCAATCAGAGAATCACTCCCATTCACTACTGCATCAAAAATAAATAAATAAATAAATACAGTACCTTGAATAAACCTAACCAAGGAAGTGAAGGATCTCTACAATGAAAACTTTAAAACAATCAAGTGAGAAATTGCAGAAGACACTAGGAAATGGAAAAACATCCCTTGTTCCTGGATCAAATGAATCAATATTGTGGAAATGGCAATCTTACCAAAAGCAATCTACACATTTAATGCAATCCCCATCAAAATTCCAATGGCATTCTTCACGGAAATAGAAAAAACAATCCAAAAATTCATTTGGAATCACAAAAAAATCTCGAATATATAAAACCATACTGAGCAAGAAAAATAAGGCTGGTGGTATCACCATATCTGATTTTAACATATACTACAGAGCCATAGTAACTAAAACAGCATGATACTGGCACAAAAGCAGATATGTACAACAATGGAACAGAATAGAGGACCCAGATGTACGTTCAGGTAACTATAGTCACCCGATATTTGATAAAAATGCCAAAAATACTCATTGGAGAAAAGACAACCTCTTCAGCAAATGGTGCTGGGAAAACTGGATATGTATCTGTAGAAGGATGAAAATAGATCCTTATCTCTCTCCATGGACAAGAATTATGCCCAAATGGATCAAAGACCTTAATATCAGACCTGAAACTCTGAAACTGCTTAGAGGGAAAAGTAAGGGCAACCCTTCAACATATTGGTCATGGCAAAGACTTTCTGAATATAACCTCAATTGCTCAGGCAATAAAACCACAGATTAACTGCTGGGACCTCATGAAATTACAAAGGTTTTGTATGGCAAAAGACACTGCGAATAGAGCAAAGAGGGAACCTACAAAATGGGAGAAAATCTTTGCCAGCTATACATCTGATAGAGGATTCATATCTAGGATATACAATGAACACAAAAAATTAAATAATGAGAAATCAAACAACCCAATTAAAAATGGGCTATGGAACTAAATAGAGAGTTCTCAAAGAAGAAACACAGACGGCATAATAACATCAAAAAACTGTTCTGCATCCCTAGTCATGAGGGAAATGCATATTAAAACTATGTTGAAATTTCACCTCACACCTGTCAGATTGGCTACCATCATGAAAACAAATGACCATAAATGCTAGTGAGGATACAGAAAAAGAGGAACCCTTCTACACTGTTGGTGGGAATGCAATCCGGTCCAGCCATTGTGAAAATTAGTGTGGAGGTTCCTGAGACAGCTAAAAATAGATCTACCATATTACCCAGCTATAGCCCTCCTAGGCATATATCATAAGATCTCCTCTCACTACCTTAGAGATATTTGCTCAACCATGTTTATTGCCACTCTATTCACAATAGCTGGGAAATGGAACCAGCCTAGATGTCCCTCAACTGATAAGTGGATAATGAAGATGTGGCACATTTATACAGTGGAGTTCTACTCAGCGGTTAAGAAAAATGAAGTTAAGAAATTTGAAGGAAAATGGATGGATCTGGAAAGGATTATACTAAGTGAGGTAACCCAGGCCCAGAAAACCAAATGCCACATGTTCTCTCTCATATGTGGATCCTAGCTACAAATGACTGGACTTCTGTGTGAGTAGGAAGAAAACTCAGTAGCACAGGCCAGTAAGCTAGAAGGGAGATATAAAGGGAATAGAAAGGGAGGGAGGGGGGATTTAATAGGATGGTATTGCATATATGTAAGTAGAACAGATTAATGGGAGTGAAAAGGCTTAAGTGAGGGCAGGGGAAGAAACTAAGTAAAGGAAAGGTGGAGGGAGGGCTAATCAAAATCTAAGAGCATATAAATAAGTCATATGGAAACCTACTTTTTTGGACAATGGAACACTCAGGAGCTGTAGGTTGTTGCTAGAAAATTTTCAGAGCCAGGGATGGGATACTTTCCAGTGAGCTGTTGGCCAGTGAGGTCCCTGATGCCCCCCAAAACATTACAGGCCATTGCCAAGGCCCTTGGTTTCCCATCAGGAATGTAAGACCCTACTGCTGAAGACTCCATATATTTGGGCTGCAAGGTCACTGAGAAATCCTGCTGGAGCTGAGCTGAAAACCTCCTCTGTGTAGAACAGCTGACAGAAAGCTGGAAAAAGCCATGCTGCATGCAGTTCAATGGGAGAATGAGAAATCACCAGTGAAGATATTCAACAGTGGACACTGCAAGCCTTAAATTTGGCCAACCAGGTCAAATGAGCCAATGGATGCAATAGTGGCATGTCTGTTATGGGGGAAAGCAACTGCCCTCTAATTCTACTG
The DNA here is from genome assembly GCA_036346955.1 of Dipus sagitta. NCBI lineage: Eukaryota > Metazoa > Chordata > Mammalia > Rodentia > Dipodidae > Dipus > Dipus sagitta. The sequence continues at coordinate 52,382,917 of CM070783.1, forward strand.
GAGGCCCTCTCCATGGGAGGGAATACATCCCTGATACTGAAAACCTACAACAGCGTAATCATGAGCCTTAGGGGTGTAATGTCTGCTGGTGTCTGGCTAAATGTATATAGTATGCTCACAAAACTGCCCAGTAAGCACTTCTCTTAATGTTCATACCCTTGTATTAATGCTACTGTCACTTTTGGTTAGAGAACCTTCTCTTTTCAAAAGACCATGGGATGACTCAGAAGGCACCATGGTGCTAAGAAGTGACAGAGGAGTGCTCAGCACTGAATTACCTCTATCACACCTTCCAAGGCTCAGGGTCCATTTTGGAAGAGGTGGCGGAAAGAATGTAAGAGCCAAAGGAAGGGTAGGACTCCTTACAGTGTGCTCATCCAGATACAAAATGGCCTGGATATCCATGACCTCACAGTGCCTGACACTACCTATACAAGACCATCATAATAGGAGGAAAAGATCATGACATCAAAATAAAAGAGACTGATTGAGAGGGGAAGGGGTATGATGGAGGGCGGAGTTTCAAAGGGGAAAGGGGGAGGGATGGAATTACTATGGGATATTGTTTACAATTATGGAAGTCGTCAAAAGAAAAAACAAAAAAAAGAAGAAGGTGACACTGGAGAATCCACAAAAGGGAACAGAATGGGATGGACATGTGTCCCTACTTCCATTGGAAATGGCATTCTGTGTCCAGTTCTGGTAATGCATCACTCCTGTGCAGTTCATACCTGCTGGCTGTATTCCAGGCTGACCTCTAATTCACTATGTGGTCTGGACTGGCAATTCCCTTTGCCTTGAACATTCTTCCATGCTCTCTCCTCCTATGTTGAGTAAATTTTCTTCACTGTAGGCCTCAGAAACTTTCCATGACTCTTCCACCTGGAAGCCTGCTCTGGCTCATCCTTCTCCCTGCTCTGGCTCATCCTTCTCCCTGCTCTGGCTCATCCTTCTCCCTGCTCTGGCTCACCCTTCTCCCTGCTCGGGCTCACCCTTCTCCCTGCTCGGGCTCACCCTTCTCCCTGCTCGGGCTCATCCTTCTCCCTGCTCTGGCTCATCCTTCTCCCTGCTCTGCCTAACTCTTCTCCCTGCTCTGCCTAACCCACCTCCCTGCTCGGGCTAACCCACCTCCCTGCCCGGGCTAACCCACCTCCCTGCCCGGGCTAACCCACCTCCCTGCTCGGGCTAACCCACCTCCCTGCTCGGGCTAGCCCACCTCCCTGCTCGGGCTAACCCACCTCCCTGCTCGGGCTAGCCCACCTCCCTGCTCGGGCTAACCCACCTCCCTGCTCGGGCTAACCCACCTCCCTGCTCGGGCTAACCCACCTCCCTGCTCGGGCTAACCCACCTCCCTGCTCGGGCTAACCCACCTCCCTGCTCGGGCTAACCCACCTCCCTGCTTGGGCTAACCCACCTCCCTGCTCTGGTTAACTCGTCCCCTGCTCTGGCTAACCCTTCTCCCTGCTCTGGCTAACACTTCTCTTGCATCCCATGACCTCTTATCTTTTGCTCTGGAACAGTCTGCTTTGTCTCACAAGATTCCAAATTCCACAATACCAGGGATGTTAGTGTTTCCCAAGGGCAAAAACAATAGGAAATATTGGTTTACTATATTAGTTTTTTTGGAAATTCAGAAATCCTAAGCCAAAAACAAATAAAAGTACTTTTCCCAACAATTTAAAAAAAAAAAAAAAGATTGAGCTTACAATTTGAGTCTCCAGTGAGCAGTGACCTGCTGGAGAAGAGAGATGTCACTGGAGGCAGATCTTGAAGTCCAACACTACTAGGAGTATACAGAATAATTTGAGTTTGGCCAGTGGTGCTTGATGGCTATTTGATGGTGTCTCTGTGCTGTGCATCTATGGAATTGAGCCAGGTCCTTCCACCACTGACAGTGTTTCCTCTATACTCTGTAAGCCTGAAATAAACCCTTTCCTCCCATAAGCTGCTTCTGGTCTGGTGATTGTCAGACAACAAGAAAGTAACTGCAACATACACACACACACACCCCAAATAAATAAAGATTTTTAAAAAATAAAAACAAACTACAAGGCTAGAGAGGTTGCTTAGTGGTTAAAGTGCTTGCCTACGAAGCCTAAAGACCCAGGTTCAATTCTCCAGGTCCCATGTAAGCCAGATGTACATGGTGGCACATGCATCTGGAGTTTGTTTACAGTGGCTGGAGGCCCTGATGCTTCCATTACCCTCCCCTGCACACACACACACACACACACACACACACACACACCTCTCTCACTGTTTCCCTCCCTCTCTCAAATAAGTAAACAGTTTCTAAAAAACTACAATCTTAAAAATTGAGTCAACTGGGCTAGAGAGATGGCTTAGCAGTTAAGCACTTGCCTGTGAAGCCTAAGGACCCCAATTCGAGGCTCAATTCCCAAGGACCCACGTTAGCCAGACGCACAAGGGGCACACACATCTAGAGTTCATTTGCAGTGGCTGGAGGCCCTGGCGCACCCATTCTCATTCTCTCTCTCTCTCTCTCTCTCTCTCTCTCTCTCTGTGTCACTCTCAAATAAATAAATAATTGAGTCAACCCATAGGAAGAAGCCAGTATCCAGATTGCCATAACATCCTTGGCCTTGGGAAGTACAAAGAGCAGAGGATGAACAGGTTCATTAACTAACAAAATGATATTTAATAAATATATACAAACTATGTATGTACACTGTGGATGGAAAGATGATCTCTACCGGAGACACTGACGAGCGCTTCACAAAATGAAATGACATGGTAGCTTGTAGCTACCAGAAGCTATCTCTCAGGAGCTGTGTCTTTGGATACTGTGAATCATAGGGGAGGTGAAGGCCCATGTGGATCACAGAGGAGGTGAGGACATGTTGGGTGAAGTAAAGGAGAAAGCAATGAATGTAAGAACTAAATGTACAATACACACATCCATCAAAAATGCAACAGGGGGGCTGGAGAGATGGCTTAACAGTTAAGGTGTTTGCCTGAGAAGCCAAAGTGAGGGCGAGGAAGGAGGATGAGAAAGAGAAAATAAGCTGGACAAGGTGGTTTGTTTATCATGATGAGAAAGATACAAGCCATGTCAAGATCTAACCATCAAAAATGTGTATATAACAAATTGCACAAATGCTATCCTAAATGTCACCACAAAAACAGGGGACTATAGCTGGGCATGGTGGTGCACACCTTTAATCCCAGCACTTGGGAGGCAGAGGTCAGAGGAGTGCCATGAGTTTGAGGCCACATAGTGAATTCCAGGTCAGCCTGAGCTACAGTAAGACCCTATCTTGAGAAACAAACAGAAAAAGCAGGGGACTGTGATGATGGATCCATGGGTAAAGTGCTTGCCACACAAGCATGAGCACCTGAGTTTGGATGCCCAGCACCCATAGAAAGCCAGACACAGTAGCTGGAAGTTGTCAATAATAATAAAAAAATTTAATTAAAAGATAAATAAACATAGGGGGAAAAAAAAGAACCGTCTGCCTGGTGCAGTGGCACATGCCTTTAATTCCAGCACTCGGGAGGCAGAGGTAGGAGAATCTCCATGAATTCGAGGCCACCCTGAGACTACATAGTGAATTCCAGGTCAGCCTAAGCTACAGTGAGACCCTACCTTGAAAAAAAAAAAAAAAAAAAGTTTAAAGAAAAAAACATATTAGTGCCAGATGTGGCAGCACACACCTTTGATTCCAGCACTCAAGAGGCAAAGGCAGAAGGATTACTCTTGCAAGAAAATGAAGTCTATCCAGAGTGATAGGTGAAGGAGACTAAACGATTTTGTTGATGAAAAGAAGAGCCATGAAGAATCACATTTTTCTACCTTAAAAATGATTTGTGGGCTGGAGAGATGGCTTAGGGGTTAAGGGCTTGCCTGTGAAGCCTAAGGACCCCCGTTTGAGGCTTGGTTCCCCAGGACCCACGTTAGCCAGATGCACAAGGCGTCACACACATCTGGAGTTTGTTTGCAGTGGCTGGAGGCCCTGGCGCACCCATTCTCTCTCTCTCTGCCTCTTTCTCTCTGTGTCACTCTCAAATAAATAAATAAAAATAAACAAAAAATTTTTAAAAAAAGAAAAGATTTTTAAAAAATGATTTGTATTCGGGCATGGAGGTGCATGCTTTTAATCCCAGCACTTGGGAGGCAGAGGTAGGATTGCCATGTGTTCGAGGCCACCATGAGAATACAGAGTGAATTCCAGGTCAGCCTGGGCTAGAGAGAGGTCCTACATTGAAAAACAAAACAAAACAAAAAAGATATTATCTCCCTGGCAGTTGATAAACAAAGAAAGAAAAAGTCAGGGAAGAAGAAAGGGGAGGGGAGGGGAGGGGAGGGGAGGGGAGGGGAGGGGAGGGGAGGGGAGGGGAGGGGAGGGGAGGGAAGGGAAGGGAAGGGAAGGGAAGGGAAGGGAAGGGAAGGGAAGGGAAGGGAAGATAGAAGGAAGAAGGAAGGAAGGCTGGTTCTGTCTCCATGATTCAGTTCACTTTATTCCTGGACAAGTTTTGCAGCTCATTTATCTTTACCAGAAGGCTCTACTTCTAGCCTCAGAGGCCCCCAACACCTCATCACTGAAGCAGACCAAAAACGAACCCAACATGGCTCAGGGAAATTTTGCGGAAGAGGGGACGGAAAGAATGTCAGAGCCACATGTTGGGTCATGATATGCAGAGACATTTATCTTACCCATAACTGTGGGCTAACTCCACAATGCATGACCCATATACCTCAACAAGGAGGGGCCAAGGGGAGGGGGTAGGTCACAGATGAGCCTAATAATGGTACCAAACTGACTGTATTTGCTGAATACAAAACTAACTAATAAAGAAAAAAAGGAAAAACAAAAGAAGGCTCTACTTCTACAGTGATGCATCTTCTCTGGGAATGGAAAACAGTATCTGCCTTGAAAACATTTCAGATCAAAATTTCCACCTTGTTCTCTGGAACAGAGCCCTGAAGATGCAATCAATGTGCTGGGAAGGCTCTGGGTCTAAAACCTCAGGATAAACTAAACTTGGCTTTGCATAGAGGGGACCCGGTAGCCTGCTTCTATGTCAAGGGGAGACTTTTTTTTCTGGAGGGGGAGAGATTTTTTGATTAAGCTCTACAATTTTCACAATGGAACCTCATCCTTCCAAGCCCTTGTTTAGTTTCTCTAACATACAGACCACTCTAAACCAGAAAACCAGAAGTCTACAGCCTCATCAGCAATACAATCTTGGACACATAAATTCAGTTTCTCATCTGGCAAACATTTTTTGTGTGCCTACAATACACACAGCACAAAGAAAGGCATGGACCCGCTCTGTGTTTATTCTTCCGTCAGACACAAATATTAAACAGTGAATTTTCTGAATTGTACCAGGACTGCTGACCACTGGAGACATAGAGCACCAGGCAAACATTAAACAGAGCAGAGTTCTGTGGGTGTCAGAGACACCTCTCTAGGGGCCACATCTAAGAGTCAAACACCACAGAATCAGACTGCTTAGTCTCGCCCACATGTCTGTCAGCAGAGTCTACCAGCTCCTTCCAAATGCTTCCAGAATCTGATGGATTGTCAGCACCGATCCCACTACCATCCTGCCCCAGATGCCAGCATTTCTCACTCAGTATACCCCCAGTGCCAGCAGTCTTAATCTCCAGCCCTCCATCTTTGTCCCCTAGTCTGTTCCCATCCCAAGGAAACTCATGGATTAGTCAAAGACATGGCCTCCTTTTGCCCTATGGCATGCACACAGGGAACATGCATCTGCACACACATGTACATATACCAAACTACACAGCATACATACTACACAGAGAGGGGGGAGAGAGAGAGAAGAAAAAAAAGAGCCAAGCTGGTATGATGGCCCATGCCAATAAATCTAGCACTTGGGAAGCTGAGGTTAGGAGAATCACTGAGTTTGAAGCCATTGTGAGCTACAGAGTGAGTTCCAGGTCAGCCTGGCTGGCTAGAGTGAGACCCTGCCCACCCCTTCTCCCCATTCACACAGTTAGGTCACCTCATTCTCCAGTTGAAAAGTCCACCAATGGCTTCCACCTCATAAGAGAAAAGGTCAGGTTCTTACAAGAATATGTCATGCATGGCCTGCAACGTCTGCCCACCCCCTAGCCCCCATACTCTTCTCCTTTTCTCCCTCTCTGCTGCTCTAATACTGTACTTCTGGAGCAGGTCCAGCAAGCTCTACCCTTAGGGCCTTTCTACTCGATCTTCTGCTTGGAATACTGATTCCCCAAATACGCACAGGGCTCAGCCCTTGGCCCTGCAAGTGCTTCCTCTGCATTCACCTTCTCAGTGGGGCTTCATTGACCACACCCTTCAAATCCTTCCATCTCCTTCAACACACTCACTGCATCTACCACCACCTAGCATGCTGGGCATGGGTGATCTTCTCTGGCCATGCCCTTCAAATCCTTCCATCTCCTTCACACACTTACTGCATCTACCACCATCTAGCATGCTGTGTATGTGGCTTGTTTCCTAGCTAGTCTACAAGAGCGCAATTTAGTCTGTTCACTTCTATGCCCACGATGCCTACAACAGCACTTCCACATGTGAAACAGATATTCAATAAAGAATGCCGGATTAGGGCTGGAGAGATGGCTTAGCGGTTAAGCGCTTGCCTGTGAAGCCTAAGGACCCCGGTTCGAGGCTCGACTCCCCAGGACCCACGCTAGCCAGATGCACAAGGGGGCGCATGCATCTGGAGTTCGTTTGCAGTGGCTGGAGGCCCTGGCGCGCCCATTCTCTCTCCCTCTATCTGCCTCTTTCTCTCTCTGTCACTCTCAAATAAATAAAAATAAATAAAAATAACAACAACAGAGAATAACAACAGAGAATGGTAATACTTAATTTAAAAAAAAGAATTCTGGATTAAAAAGAAAGAATGCTAGATGGATGAATGCATTGTTCTAAGAACTGACATGAAACCAGTTAGTCAAAGGAGGGTGGGAGGAAGTATTCTGAAGCAGAAAGCACACAGCCTGCTCAGGGGTCCTGAGGAAGGACAGTTCAGGGAAGGGCAGAGTGGTTAAAGTGATGCTGGGGTCCCTGTCATTTGTGTTACATGGTAGGTAAGGTCATCATCAAACAGCAACAGGAAGCCATTAAGTAAGAAGTGAAATGATCAAGCTGCCTTTCTGCAAACTTCTGGTGTCTATTGCGGGAGAGGTGGCATAAAGAACGTAAGGGCCAAAGGAAAGATAGGACTCCTTACAATGCACTCTTCCAAACACAAAATGGCCTGGCTATCCATGACCTCACAGTGCCTGGCACTACCTACACAAGACCAATACAATAGGAGGAAAAGATGATGACATAAAAATAAAAGAGAAACTGATTAATAGGGGGAGGGGATATAATGGAGAGTGGAGTTGTGAAGGGGAAAGGGGAAGGGAATTATGGTTTATTGTATATAATTATGGAAGTTGTCAATAATTTTAAAAATTTAAAAAAAAATTTAAGTGATTGTTTGCAAAGCCTAAAGGCCCAGGATTCAATTCCCCAGCACCAATGTAAAGGCAGATGCAAAAAGTGACACATGGGTTGGAGAAATGGCTTAGCAGTTAAGCGCTTGCCTGTGAAGCCTAAGGACCCCTGTGCGAGGCTCGATTCCCCAGGACCCACGTTAGCCAGATGCACAGGGGGGCGCACACGTCTGTAGTTCGTTTGCAGTGGCTGGAGGCCCTGGCGCGCCCATTCTCTCTCTCGCTCTCTGCCTCTTTCTCTCTCTGTCACTTTCAAATAAATAAATAAAAATAAACAAAAAAAAATTTTTAAGTGACACATGCATCTGGAGTGTGTTTGCAATGGCAAGAGGCCTTTGTATGCCCATTCTCTGTCTCTGTCTGCTTGCAAATGAGTAAATATTTTATATGTATATATTTGTGTGTGTGTGTGTGTGTGTGTGTGTGTGTGTGTGTTTTCCAGGTAGAGTCTCACTCTAGCGCACACTGACCTGGTACTCTATAGCTCCAGACTGGCCTCAAACTCACAGCAATCCTCCTACCTCAGCCTCCTTGGTGCTAGAATTAAAGGCGTGTGCCACCATATCTGGCTAAAAAAAAAAAAAGAAAGAAAGAAAGAAAGAAAAAAAAAGTAAGCCCGGTGTGGTGGCACACACCGTTAATAACAGCACTCTGACTCCGGAGGAAGAGCTAGGAGGGTCACAGTAAGTTTAAGGCCACCCTGAGACTACCTAGTAAATTCCAGGTCAGCCTGGACTACAGTGAAACCCTACCTTGAAAAATTAAACAAATAAAAAAACAAATATATATATCCCGAGGCAGGGTCTTGCTCTAGCCCAGACTGACCTAGAATTCACTAGGTAGTCTCACGTGGCCTCGAACTCAAAGCAATCCTCCTACTTCTGCTTCTTGAGTGCTAGGATTAATAGTATGCGCCACCATGTCCAGCTAAAAATATATTTCTTTTTATTTTATTTATTTTTTTAATGAGAGAGAAAGAGAATTGGCATGCTATGGCCTCCAGCCACTGAATCAAACTCCAGACGTGTATGCCACCTCATGCACATGTACAACCTTGTGCTTGCATCACCTTGTGTGTCTGGCTTACGTGGGATCTGCAGAGTCAAACATGGGTCCTTAGGCTTTGCAGTAAAGAGCCTTAACTGCTAAGCCATCTCTCCAGCCCTAAAAAAATATATTTTTTAGAAAAAGAGCCAGATGTGGTGGCACATGCCTTTAATCCCAGCACTCGAGAGGCAGAGAGGTAGGAGAACTGCCATGAGTTTGAGGCCACCCTGAGACAACACAGTGAATTCCAGGTCAGTCTGGGCTAGAGTGAGACCCTACCTTGAAAAACCAAAAAATAAAAATAAAAAAAAAAGAAAAGAAAAAAACAAAGAGAAGAAAAGACAGTTTGCTGGCTAGAGAGATGGCTCAGAGGTTAATGTGTTTATCTGCAAAGCCTAATGACCCAGGTTTGATTCCCTAGTACCCACTAAGGCCAGATGCATAGGGTGGTACATGCATCTGGAGTACATCTGAAGAAGCTGGAGGCCCTGGTGTGTCATTTTCTTTCTCTCTCTCTCTCTCCCTCCTTGCAAATAAATTTAAATTTTTTATTTTTTAAAGTTTGCCCAAAAAATAGCAAAAATATTAAATTATCCTGACCCCAGTAGCTACCCAAAGGAATTACATCTACTGTTTTTTTAAAGATTTATTTTTATTTATTTATTAGAGACAGAGAGAGGGGTGGGGAAGAGAAAGAGAATAGGCATGCCAGGGCCTCTAACCACTGCAAACGAACTCTATATGCATGTGCCACCATGTGCACCTGGCTTATGAGGGACCTGGAGAATCAAACTTGGGTCCTCAGGCTTCACAGGCATGCACCTTAACTACTAGGCCATATCTCCAGTCCATATCTACTGTTTTTTTAAGACATGGTCATACTATGTAGCCCAGGCTGGCCTCAAACCCATTGTTACAGTTACCATCTTATTGCTGGCACAAAGCGCCCACCTAACCAAACACAGCTGGTGAGAGGAAAGTTGTTCATTTTGGCTTACAGTCTCAAGGGAACGCTCCATGATAGCAGGAAAAGGTGTGGAATGAGCAGAGGCTGGACATTACCTCTGCCACAGCAGGTGGAAGCAGCAGCAGGAGAGTGAGGCCAACTAACACTGGCAAGCTAAGGGCTAATAAACCATCAAGATCCTCCCCCAGCTACAACAAGGCTCCACCTCCCAAATTGCCATCAGCTGGGATCAAGCATTCAGAACACAAGAGTTTATGGGAGACACCTAATTCAAAGCAGCACACCCATGATCTTCTTGCGAGCTAGGATTACAAGGATGCAACACCATGCCCAAATGAGAAACAATACTTCTGATTTGACAGGGCTATAGACGTAATCAATAGTAACCCGGAGCTCCAGAAGAAATAAGATCCAGCACAATCCCTTTACATTTGCAAATCTCACCAGGGGCTACCTCCAAGCCACCAATCACACCACCACACTGCTCTAGGGCTCTACTAATATTAAATATTACTGAATAGCCAGGCATGGTGACACATGCCTTTAATCCTAGCACTTGGGAGGCAAAGGTAGGAGAATCGCCATGAGTTCAAGGCCATCCTGAGACTACATAGTGAATTCCAGGTCAGCCTGGGATACTGCGAGACCCTACCTTGAAAAAGAAATATAACTGGACTGGAGGCCCGCTCTATGGGAGGGAATACATGCCTCTTACTAAAAACCTAATCAAAGCCTAGCTCGGGGGAGGTCATGAGCCTCAGGAGTGTTAATACCTGATCTTGCCTGGCTAAATGCATATATTATGTTCACCAAACTGCTCTGTAAGCACTTCACTTAATGTTCATACCCATACATTAACACTACTCTCACTTTTGGTTTCAGAAGCTTCTCTTTTCAAATGGTGGTGACCATCAAGATAACCCACAAGGAAACAGTAATACTGAGAAGTGATGGAGTTTTCGGCACTGAAACATCTCTATCAGACCCTCCAAGACTCAGGGTGCATTGCGGAGGAGGTGGCAGAAAGAATGTAAGACCCAAAGGAAGGGTATGACTCCTTACAATGCAATTGTCCAGACAGAAACTGGCCTCAAAATAAATAAGTAAAATCTTTTTTTAAAAAAAAGGGGGGAGGTGCTGGAGAGATGCTTAGCAGTTAAGGCACATGCCTGAGAAGCCTAAGGACCCAGGTTCAATTCTCCAGGTCCCACATGAGCCAGACGCACATACTGGCACATGCGTCCGGAGTTCATTTGCAGTGGCCAGACGCACATACTGGCACACCCATTCTCACTCTCTCCCTCTGACTGTAATAAACAAACAAACAAACAAATAAATAAAATCTTTAAAAAAGAAACTGGCCTCAATATTCACGACCTCACAGTGCCTAGCAATAACTTCACAAGACCCTCCTAATAGGAGAAAAAGACGATGACATCAAAAGAAAACAGAGAAGCCAGGCGTGGTGGTGCATGCCTTTAATCCCAGCACTTGGGAAGCAGAGGTAGGACGATCACTATGAGTTCAAGGCCACCCTGAGACTCCATGGTGAATTCCAGGTCAGCCTGGGCTAGAGACCCTACCTTGAAAAAAGAAAAAGCAATAAAAATAAAAATAAATAAACAAAAGAGAGACTAATGGAGAAAGGGAGGACATATGATGGAGAGTGGAGTGGTGAAGGGGAAAGTGTGTGTGTGGGGGGGGTTAATGATCATGGTTTATTGTATGTAAGTATAGAAGCTGTCAATAAAAAAATTAAGGGCTGGAGAGATGGGTTAGCGGTTAAGCGCTTGCCTATGAAGCCTAAGGACCCCTGTTCAAGGCTCAATTCCCCAGGACCCACGTTAGCCAGATGCACAAGGGGGCGCACACATCTGGAGTTCGTTTGCAGTGGCTGGAAGCCCTGGCGCGACCATTCTCTCTCTCTCTCTACCTCTTTCTCTCTCTGTTGCTCTCAAATAAATAAATAAAAATAAACAAAATTATTATTAAAAAAAAGAAAAACTAATATGTGTGTGTGTGTGTGTGTGTGTATTTTGCATTGCTGAATAGGGCCTTGAGAGATGGCTCAGTGGTTAAAGGTGCTTGCTTGAAAGCCTGATAGCCACAAGAGCCAAATGCACAAAGTGATGCGTGCATCTGGAGTTTGTTTGCCCTGGCACACTCATATTCATTCTCTTTCTCTCTCTCTCCTTGAAAATAAATAAAAAATAAAATAAGATAAATTACTGAATCTTAAAGCCACCTTGAAAATGGACATTGTTATCACACTCACTTTTGAGATAAGAAAACCAAGACACAGAACAGACTAGAACTCACCCAAGTTCACACAACTAGTAAGCAGCAGTCTGGCTCCACAGTGATACCCTGAATCTCTATGTTCAGTCCCCAAGACCCTACAAAGGTGCAAGACTTCACTCAAGATTTTGGTATTCCCCCAAACTACAATCCCTTTGTGGCCCTAGTCTGCTCTTCCCATCTCCAAAGCATTTTCTCAGTTAGTGTAACAGTCCCTTGCTCTGTCTGAACACCATCCTACATCCCTTATTTAAAGCCTTCTCAGCTTAAATATCACTGGAGGGACTGCTTAGTGGTTAAGGCTCTTGGCCTACAAAACCTAAGGACCCAGATTCAATTCCCCAGGACCCATGTAAACCAGATGCACAAGGTGGTGCATGCATCTGGAGTTTATTTGCAGTGGCTATACGTCCTGGTCTGCCCATTTTCTCTCTCTCATAAATAAATAAATTTAAATTATAAATTCTAATGGCATCTGCTCTTCTCTTAGAGCCTAACACAAAATTATAATTATTTCACAAGCAAGCATTTGTTTCCTGGGTGTCTTTCTCAACTAGGCAACTGGTATGTTCACAGCATATCTGTTTTGGTCGTCAGGTATTCCCAATCACTGACCCCTCACCAACTAGTCTCCGCACACTTTGTTGAATGCATAAATGAATGAGAAACCTTGTTGTTTTCTTTCTTAGGAACACCTTCACTGACAATGCCCAGCCCTCCCTTGCTACTACACCACAAATATTGGAGCCTTAATGTGCCCGTATTGACTCTAAACAGACAGGTGGCTACAGGACAGATCATCGTCTTTCATGGAGCTAAGTTTCTGGGGCACAATGGCATCATGACCAATCCCAATAAAATGTAACCTATAAAGGAGGGAAAATTTGCATTTCCCGTAACCCATCAAAGCTGTAGTTACTACTTGCAACACGCCGGTCTTTCCAGAATGGCAGCGTCGCGTCTGCCCAGCTGAGCACTGTACCCCCAGGGATGGTGCTCCAGGACCACACGTCGTGACAGGAACCCCTCCCGGCTCAGGGTACGTCCCACGGGTGGAGCGAATCGCTACAGGTAGGTGCGGTAGGCCTTTCAGGCGACCAGGCCTAGGCCTTGGACAGTGGCTCGCCTCGCACCCAGGCCCGGGACCCCCGGACCCGCAGGCACCTCTTGCACAGGGAAGCATCCTCGCAGGTGCCGCGAACGCCCTCGTCGTCCACGTCGCGGCTCGACGAGGACTCCCTCAGACTAGCGGCCATGGGCGTTCAGGGTCCGGGGTGCTGCGACCACCAGGGACATGGAAGCAGGGCGACAGAAGCAGCAAGCTACGCAACAAGACCTCGGCGCCGAACCCCACCCCCGAGCTGGCGAGGTCCAGCGACAGCGCCGGCCCGCAGCCCAAGCAGCCTTCCGGCGGACGGGAGCCTGCGCCGTAACGTCACGGCGTCGTCTTCGCGCCGCAGCTTCTCATTGGAAGATTCTGTTGGCGCCACCGCCCATACATCGCGGAAGTTGGGGGAGAGACCGGAAGCTGAAAGTACCGCAGTGCTTTTGGGGAAATGTGGTCTTAAGTGCTCTGGGGCTCTGCCTGTTTCCTTACTGCCAGTCACAAAATTTTAAGAGCTGAAGAGCTGGTGAGATCTTTAGCACTAGGACGAAAGGCAGAGAATACAGTTAGAAGAAACAAATGTAAGGTGTTACTTTCAGTCGGGGCTCAGTTGTTAGGCAACAAACTTAACAAATTTTCAGTATTTTTATTTTTGTTTTCTTATTTATTTATTTATTTGCAAGCAGAGAGAGAATTAGGAGAAGGAATGTGCATGCCAGGGCCTCTTGACACCGCAAACGAACTCGGGATTCATGTGCCACTTTCCTTATCTGACTAAGTGGGTACCGGGGACTTGAAGCCAGACGGTCAGGCTTTGCAAGCAAGTGCCTTTAACCGCTGAGCCATCTCCCCAACCATGATTTAACAGATTTTAAGGGGTGCGTACAGGGTCCCATGTCTGTGCTAAGAGGTTTGTATACATAATCGTCTTTAAGATGTTGTGAAGGAATGAGGTTGTAACTCAGAAGTGATGCTCTTGCCTAACAATCTAATGTCTTGGGTTCAGTTCTAGACAACGTGGATAAAAACGATGGGGAAAGCTGTGAGTGGTAGTCCACACCTTTAATCCCAGCACTGAGGGAGGCAGAGGTAGGAGGGTCACTGTGAGTTTGAGGCTACCCTGAGACTACATGGTGAATTCTAGATCAGCCTGGGCTAATGTGAGACACTACTTCAAAAAAAAAAAAAAAAACACTGAGGAGGTAATTGTGAAAATCAGAAGGCAAAATTGTGGAACCATGAAAGTGAACCAAAGGTACCAGGTGCCTGTATTCCTTAATGGCTGAGTTTCAGAAATGATGATTATCCTATGAGAGATATTTTTAATATATTTTTATTGCTAACTTCCATAATTGTAAACATTATCCCATGATAATTCCCTCCCCCCACACTTTTTTTGAGAGATATTTTATATGCTTATAAAGTTCAAAGTTCAAACCAAACCAAATTAATATTGTTTAGAAAAACACCAGTGTAGGGCTGGAGAGATGGCTTAGCGGGTTAAGCGCTTGCCTGTGAAGCCTAAGGACCCTGGTTCGAGGCTCGATTCTCCAGGACCCACGGTAGCCAGATGCACAAGGGGGCGCACGCATCTGGAGTTCGTTTGCAGTGGCTGGATGCCCTGGCGTGCCCATTCTCTCTCTCCCTCTCTAACTGCCTCTTTCTCTCTCTGTCTGTCACTCCTAAATAAATAAACAAAAAAATTAAATAAAAAAAAAGAAAAACCCCAGTGTAGACCTTGACAGATGAATCAGCAGCTAAAAGCATTTGCTTACAAACATTATGGCCTGGATGGGGCATGGTGGTGCACATCTTTAATCCCAGCACTTGAGAGGCAGAAGTAGTAGGATCACTGTGTTTGAGGCCAGCCTTAGAGTGAGTGAGTTCCAAGTCAGCCTGGGCTGTAGTGAGACTACATATATATATGGCACACAGAAGTCATAGATTGTTACTAGAAAAATTTCAGTGCCAGGAATGGGATACCTTCCAGTGTGTTGTTGGCCACGGAGGTTCCTGATGCCCCCAAAACATTATAGTCCATTTCCAAGGCTATTTCTTTCTCACCAGAAATAGACGATAAGACCCTACTGCTGAAGACTCCACATACTTGGGCTGCAAGGTCACTGAGAAATCACGCTGGAGCTGAGCTGAAAACCTCCTCCATGTAGACCAGCTGACAGAAAGCTGGAAAAACCTATGCTACATGCAGCCCTATGAGAGAGAGAGAGAGAGAGAGAGAGAGAAGACATCAACAGTGATAAACAACAATGCATATTTCAAGCCTTAAGTTTAGCCAGGCAGGCCAAATGAGCCAAAGGGAATAGTAGTGCCATGTCTGTTATGGGAGAAACCAATCACTCTAACTGGACTGGAGGCCCACTCCATGGAAGGGAATACATGCCTGATACTGAAAACTTCCTGAGGCTTAGGGGTTAATGCCTGACGGTATCTAGCTAAATGCATATACTTTGCTCACCAAACTGCCCAGTAAGCACTTTTCTTAATGTTCATAACCATATATTAATGCAACTCTCACTTTTGGTAAAAGAAGCTTCTCTTTTAAGATGGCAGTGGCCACTGGAATGACTCAAAAGGCTCCATAATGCTGAGAAGAAGTTAACAGAGGAGTGTTCAGCACTGAGATATCTCTATCACACTTTCCAAGGCTCAGGGTCCATTGTGGAAGAGGTAGAAAGAATGTTAAGAGCCAAGGGAAAGGTAGTAATGCTTGCAGTGAGATTTTCCAGACACAAAATGGCCTGGATATTCATAACGTCACAGTGCCTGGTACTACCTACAAAAGACCCTCCTAATAGGAGAAAAAGATGATGACATCAAAATAAAAGACTAATTTAGAGAGGGAGAGGATATGATGGTGATTTTGTGAAGGGGAACGTAGGAGTGGGGAAGGAATTATCATAGGTTATTGACTATAATTATGGAAGTTGTCAATAAAGAAAGTTAAATCTAAGCCGGGCATGGTGGCACATGCCTTTAATCCCAGCACTCAGGAGGCAGAGATAGGAGGATTGCCATGAGTTCGAGGCCACTCTGAGACTCCACAGTGAATTTCAGGTTAGCCTGAGCTAGAGTGAGACCCTACCTCGAAAACAAAAAAAAAGTTAAATCTATAGCCAGTCATTATGTGTCTATCTCATCATATATCTATATCTATAATATATGTGTCAAGAGCAGGGAAGGGATATGTGCAAACTTCAGGAAATTTGAATCATACTCATAAAATACATAATAATTCTAGGGAGGTAAGGTAGTGATAGAACACTTCTTACCAGTACTTTGTAAGGCCTTGGGTCTGAGCCTAGCATGCAAGACAAGAAGAGGGAAGAAAAAGAGAGGTGGAAGGGAAGGAAGAAGAGACAGAATAGTAGACTATACCCATAGTTCCTTGAGAAGCTGAGTTAGGAAGACTCTTTGAGCACAGAGGTTCAAGGTCAGCCTAGACAATATAGCAATACCCCTTCCAAATAATTTTTTTGAGGCAAGCCCAATAGACTGGCCTTCTTTTTATGAGACAGCAAGAGTGAGAGCAAGAGAGAATTGGTACGCCAGGACCTTCAGCCACTGTCATTGAACTCCAGATGCATGTGTCATCTTGTGAGCATGTGCAACCTTGTGCATATGTGACACCTTGTGCATCTGGTTTAGGTGGGATCTGGGGAGTCCAACATAGGTCTTTAGAGTTAGCAGGCAAGCACCTTAACTGCTAAACCACCTCTCCAGTCCTCAAAATAATTTTTTGAGATGAAGTCTCATGTAGCCAATTCTGGCCTCTAATTCATTACATAATCAAGGTGATGTTGATTGTCTGATTTTCCTGCCTCTACCTCTTCAGTGCTGGGCTTACAGGTATGATCCTCCATACTCAATTTATGTGGTGCTATAGATGGAACCCAGAGCCCTTGTGAGTGCTAGGCAAGCTATGTTTCTAGCATTCAAATTTAAAAAGAAAAAAAAAAAAAAGCAGAGGCCAGGTGTGGTGAGAAGGACCTCTACCCACCTCCTGATATACCTACCCCCGCACTGGAATCCATACCACAAATGGTCGCTGCCAATCCAGGCCCAGGGGAGGACAGAAGGAATATGATCAGTCCTCCCCATACATGGGCCCGGACCTTGAGACATGCAGACTCCAGCACAATTGAGCTGCTTTTATGAGCAACCAGCCTCCCTGATCAGGAGGGTCGACAGTATATGGCCCATATCCCTTTTGCCACTAGTGACCTATATAACTGGAAAATGCAAAAGCCCAGGTTCTCAGAGAAACCCTCCACCCTGCTAGACCTATTAGACTCTATAACGATTACCCACCAACCAATGCCAGACAACTGCCAACAGCTTTTGCAGGCACTCTTCACGACTGAGGAAAGAGAATGCATGCTAGCTGCAGCCCAAAAAGTGGTTCCAGGGCCAAATGGCCAGCTCATAGCAGTCCCGGCCAACATTGATGCAGCTTTTCCCCTTGATTTGCCTGAACTGGGACCCTAACGACCCTACAGGTAAGGAGAGGCTGAAGGTCTACCACCAGATTCTAATGGGTGGTCTCTTGGAGGCTGCCAGAAGGCCTACAAATTTGTCTAAAGTAGGCCAGGTCATACAAGGTAAGGAGGAAAGCCCAGGGGCCTTCCTAGAGCAACTGTTGGAGGCCTACCAGACTTACATACCCCTCAACCCTGAAGCTAAGGAAAATCTGTCCTCTGTGAACATGGCTTTTGTCAACCAGGCAGCGCCAGACATCCACAGAAAGCTTCAATGACTGGATGGATTTGTGGGTAAGCAAATGACAGAGCTCGTAGTCATAGCAGAAAAGGTCTACAACAATAGGTAGGCTCCAGAAGATAGACAAACAAAAGGACTCGCCAGAGCACTACTGGCAGCTACAGGGAAAGATATGATTCCCAAGAATTAAGACATATAGCCTATGGAAGGGGGAATGACAAACAAACCCCTCAACAAAAGGAGGGATGACCCAGTCTCCAAAAAGACGAATGCAATTACTGCAAGTAAATAGGACACTGGAAGAATGACTGTCCCAAGAAGCAGAGGGGAAAAGGACCAAAAGTTTTGGAGATAGAAGAACTGAATGACTGAGGGCGTCAGGTCTCACATCCCCTCCATGAGCCCTGAGTAACCCTAAAGGTGGAGGGAAAATGGGTAGAGTTCCTAGACGACATAGGGGTGCAACACTCATCCTAAAACAACCTATTGGGCTCCTGTCTAACAAGAAAACAAGGGTACAAGGGGCCACCAGAACTAACCAACATCCATGGACTGCCTGAAGGAAGGTGGACTTGGGAATGGCATGGGTAACCCATTCACTTATGGTCATCCCCAGGTGCCCATACTCGCTCCTGGGATGAGACCTCCTGACCAAGATGGGGGCACAAATCCATTTTAGCCCCGAGGGAGTACAGGTCTTTAATGAAAATGGCCCCATACATGTTCTGACTATGTCTCTAGAGGAAGAATGCAAACTCTATGCCCCACCCCCTCTGATTGCCAACAAGGAACCATAGTTGGAAAAATTATGGGAGGAAATTCCAGGAGTATGGGCAGAAAGGTATCAGATGGAGCTAACTAAATATCGGGTCCCAATTTTGGTACAACTAAAAGCTGACGCTAGTCCAGCCCAAGTCCGCCAGTACTCCAAGTCTCGGGAAGCAAAAGTGGGGATAATACCTCACATAAACCAACTCTGGGAACAAAGAATATTAGTTCCTTGCCAGTCTGCTTGGAACAAGCCCCTTCTGCCAGTAAGAAAACCCCACTCCAATGACTACCGACCTGTGCAGGACTTAAGGGAAGTTAATAAAAAAGTAGAAGACATTCACCCCACAGTGCCCAATCCATACACCCTGCCACCCTGCCGAGCACCACCTGAGCAGGATGTCTATACAGTATTGGATCTTTTTGTTTTTGTTTTTGTTTTTTTGTTTGTTTGTTTGTTTGTTTTTCAAGGTAGGGTCTTATTCTAGCTCAGGCTGACCTGGGATTCACTATGTAGTCTCAGGGTGGCCTCAAACTCACGGTGATCCTCCTACCTCTGCCTCCCGAGTGCTGGGATTATAGGCGTGTGCCACCATGCCCAGCTCAGTATTGGATTTTAAAGACACATTCTTCAGCTTGCCACTGGCTCCAGCTAGCCAACCCTCATTTGCCTTTGAATGGAGCAACCCAGAGGGTGGTTTCAATGGACAGCTGACCTGGACTAGGCTACCACAAGGGTTTAGGAACTTGCCCACCATCTTTAACGAGGCACTCCATGACGACCTGGGTGAGTACTAATAGGTACATCCCCAAATAACCCTCCTACAGTATGTTGATGACCTCCTTATAGCTGCCCCAGATGAAGAAACCTGTCGCGACTGACACCTTGCTCAGAAAATTGGACAGGATGGGATATTGACTGCCTGCGAAAAAGGCACAGCTTTGCCAATGGGAGGTAATGTACTAGGGCACATACTCAAGGAGGGCCAATGCCTGCTATCTCAGGCCCAGAAAGAGACCATCCTCAGTATCCCCACTCCCAAAACTTGACGACAAATTCATGAGTTCTTGGACTCGGCAGGATTCTGTAGACTCTGGGTGCCAGGATTCACAGAAATTGCTAAACCTCTCTATGAGGCCACAAGGGGGCAGGGGAATGCCTTGGACTGGATTCCAGAGATGGACAGAGCCTTCCACTGGCTCAAGAAGGCACTCCTCAAGGCCCCAACACTGGCCCTACCAGACATCTATAAGCCTTTCCACCTGTATGTGGATGAAAACAAAGGCATAGCTAAGCGGGTGCTGACTCAAACTCTAGGCCCTTGGAAAAGACCAGTAGCCTATCTATCCAAAAAGCTGGGCCCAGTAGCACAAGGATGGCCAGCCTTCCTGTACATCATGGTGGCCACTGTGTTGCTGGTTAAGGACACAGATAAGATTACTATGGGACAGGAATTGATCATAATTACCCCACATGCCATCAAAGGAATTCTCAAGCATCCCCAAGATCAGTGGATCTCTAATAACTGACTGGTGCATTACCAGTCTCTGCTTCTGAAAACCCCCTGCATCCAATACCACCCTACCACAGCCTTCAATCCGGCCACTTTACTGCAGGACCCAGACCAGGACATTACACATGACTGCTCAATAATGTTGAACCAAGTCCAAAACGTGAGGCCGGACCTGGCCAAATACAGAGGTGGACTACTTCACAGACAGGAGCAGTTACATGAAAGATAGAGTCAGGTATGCGGGCGTTCCAGTAGTAAATCTTGACTCTGTAGTATGGGCCTTTGCCCTACCACCTGGGACTTCAGCCCAGAGGGCCGAACTAATTACCCTGACTCAGGCCCTTAAAATGGCCAAAGACAAAATTGCAAACATCTTCACGGACAGCTGATACGCCTTTGCCATGGCTCATGTCCATGGGCTCATCTGTAAGGAAAGGGGGCTGCTCACGGTGGAAGGAAAAACCATCAAAAATAAAGATGAGATCCTAGCCCTGTTAGAGGCTGCCCCTCAAGATAGCCATCATCCATTGCCTGGGCCATCAAAAGGGGGAAGATAAAAGAGCAAAAGGAAACAGACTGGCTGATAAGGCCACAAAAGAGGCTACACTAGACTCCACAGCCATAGCCTTGTTGGTTATGTTTCCACCAGAGCTCCCTCCAACCCCCCATTACAGCTCAAAAGATAAGGAGGACCTAACCAAATGCCAAGGACTCTTTTGAAAAGGAAGATGGCTCCATACAGCTGAGAGCCGAGTAATTCTCCCTTCAGAATTTGCTAAACAGCTCATTCATAAGATTCATCAAAATATCCATCTGGGTCTTAGAAAACTTAAGAAGCTGCTGAGAAATGCTAACCACAAAATTTTTCACCTAGGGCCCTTAGTGAATGAGATCATTTCCCACTGCCC
This sequence comes from Dipus sagitta, assembly GCA_036346955.1. Lineage (NCBI taxonomy): Eukaryota > Metazoa > Chordata > Mammalia > Rodentia > Dipodidae > Dipus > Dipus sagitta. The sequence continues at coordinate 52,403,741 of CM070783.1, forward strand.
TACCTGTAAGGCAGTAAATCCCTTGACTGTAGGACAAAAGGCCCCGGGAAACTGGCTACACGGACAGACCAGGTGCAAACTGGGAAATAGATTACACTGAAGTCAAACCATGTTTATATGGATACAAGTACCTTTTAGTTCTTTTTTTTTTTTTTTTTTTTTTTTTTTTTTTTTTGGTTTTTCAAGGTAGGGTCTCACTCTAGCTCAGGCTGACCTGGAATTCACTATGGAGTCTCAGGGTGGCCTCGAACTCACGGCAATCCTCCTACCTCTGCCTCCTGAGTGCTGGGATTAAAGGCGTGCGCCACCACGCCCGGCCCTTTTAGTTCTTATAGACACCTTTTCAGCCTGGGTGGAGGCATTCCCCACCAAGAAAGATACTGCCACCATAGTGGCTAAGAAGCTGCTAGAAGAAATTATCCCTAGGTATAGACTGCCTTCATTGTTGGGATCTGATAATGGGCCTGCCTTCATATTTCAGATTGTGGGGACAGTTTGGAAACTTCATTGTGCCTGCCATCCCCAGAGTTCAGGCCAGATAGAAAGAATGAATCGGACCTTAAAGGAGACCTTAACTAAATTAACCCTAGAAACTGATGGTGACTGGGTAACCCTCCTTCCTTATGCCCTGTATAAGGCTAGAAACACCCCCTATGCCCTAAGCCTAACTCCCTTTGAGATACTATATGGGAGGCCCCTCCCTTCTGCCTAACCTTCAACCTGAGATCCTTGCAGAATTTGACCATCAGAAGTTTCTGGAATCCCTACAAGCTTTCCATAAGGTCCAAAAACAGATTGGCTGGATATATGCCAAATTTATGAGTCAGCTCTCCCTCCTAACCCCCATTGCTTTGAACCAGGTGGTAAAGTCTGGATTCAGAGACTCAATCACAAGACTCTCCAGCCACACTGGAAAGGCCCTCATGGGTAATCTTGACCACACCCACAGCTGTGAAGGTTGACGGAGTCAGAACCTGGATACATCACCCCACATCAAACCTGCGGGATGACCACTCAACAGCTGCAACACTGACGGGAGAGGCCTCCTGACGACTTGACTCCAGAAGGATAGAAGATTCAGCCCCACCCACTGGATCCACTAAAGCTAAGACTTTATAATTCCTGATCTTGATCTCTGCTATGGGTTTGGCCCTCCTCACTGGACCTAACCCTCATGAGCCATATAACCTCACATGGGTGATTACTAAACATGGCTACAGGGATGATTGTTAGTTCCATGTCCCACTCAGCCCCTATCGGAACTTGGTTCCCTGACATAACATTTGACTTGTGCACATTGACTGAAGGGATTGGGATACCAATGCTGAACTCCAAAATTTCTACCACCCAAGTGGGCACAACATGATGTGACACACCCCTTCTATGTCTGCCTGGGGGGCAGGAGATCCAAGTCTCCTGGGGCTGTGAGTCAACAGGAACAATCTCTTGGGAACCCCTCCCCCCCAGTTAAGGATGACCTCATTATAGTTAAACAGAGCCCAGGGTCAGACTCACCAGGATGGGGATACGGACTGCAGCCCAAACTCTACTCAAACAGTCTCAGTGGACCTTGTGCTTTTAGTACCTGTAATCCAATCACTATTAAATTTACCCCAAAAGGTAAAAAAAAAGCCACCAACTGGGGAGCAGGAAACACATGGGGACTACAGCTCTATAAACCAAATAGTGATTTTGGGATATTATTCACTATTCAGCTCCAAACTCAAAAGATAAAATTCGGGCCTGAAATACCACTAGGCCCCAACCTGGTCCTGCCACCCATTAAAGTGTCACCACAGGAGCAGGAGGCCATGCCTAGTGAAAGGCCCAACCTGACAAGCCTAGGGTGACTTATATCCCATCCAGCAGTCCTGCCCCAAGTCAGGAGCCCCAACCCTGATCCAGACCTTGGGACTTACTCCAGGCTACCTATCAAGTGACCTGAACTCACTGATGACTGCTGGTTCTGCTTAGATGCAAGGCCTCCCTATTATAAGGGAATAGCCATCCATGGAAATTACACCACCTCTGAGGATAATGGGGCCTGCCGCTGGCATCACCTGGGCATCAGGAGGTTAACTTTGGAACTGGTTGAAGGGAATGGCCTCTGCATTACAGGGGGACATAAACATGTCCCCCATACTCATAGACACCTATGCCACACAAGCCCAAAAGCCCCAAATCAGGAGATGTATCTCATCCCTCCATATGATGCCTGTGGGCCTTCTCTACTTTAACTCTCAACCACACTGATGGATTCTGTGTGCTGGTCCAGCTAACTCCTAAGATCCTTTATTATTCAGGTGAAGACATGGAGACTCGACTCTCCCCTCTCCCGACAGGAAGATGAAAATGGGTGGCAGTCACTGCAGTCATAGTCCCCACCCTGCTAGGACTCAGTGTTGCAGGGCCACTAGAGTGGCACCTCGGCCCTAGTTTTCCTAGACAAAAATTATAAGGGCCTAAGCCTAGTGATAGATGCTGATCTATCCAAGCTAGAAAAGTTCGTCTCACATCTTGAGACTTTCTTATCTTCACTTGTCGAAGTTACCCTTCAGAACAGGCACTATGGACTAGACCTCCTATTCCTTCAACAAGGTGTACTGTGTCTAGCCCTAGAACAACAATGCTGTATGCAAACCATTCTGGAACATCAAGATAGATTATAAGATAGAGAAAAAGAGAGACAAAAATCCGAAAACTGGTATGAATCCTTTTTTAAATGGTCCCCTTGGCTCACTACCCTCCTTTCAGTGGTGGCAGGGCCCCTGATGCTGTTGCTACTCGTCCTCATCTGTGGACCCTATATCCTTAACACTCTCATAAGGTTTGTCAAAGAATGCATATCTACCATTCAGCTTATGGTATTAAAGTCCCAATATCAACCCCTAGACCCTTCTCAAGGATTTGAGATGGAACCTATCTCAAGGGGGCAATGAGAGGATCAAATTTGCTCCAGTTTACAGTTAGGCCTAAGTTTCAGTTTCCCAGAGAGGCAGGCAAGACTTCTGTGAAAAACCACAAACAAAGGGCTGTTAATCAACAATGACCCAACATGTGGCCAGGGAAGATAGCTGCCCAGAGGCCTGAGTCAGTTCCTGCAATACCCCTAGACTATGACCAGAAAAAGGACTTGCCCGAGATAGTGGGCTCCAGGGCTGAGTCAGTTCCTACAAAGTCTCTAAAACATGTCTAAACATGTCCAAGGATGGTAGAATCTGGGCCACAGCCAATCAAAGGTGTACAAATGTAACTGCTTCTTGCTTAGCCAGTCACATTAAAAGATGACCTAACCCTCCTAAAATTCCCCTAGCTATGCTTAGAAGGGGCCTGCGTGCTCCTTTCAGGGTCACCATTTTGTATGAATGGTTGACCCCTGCATACTGGCTGATTCTGCAGAATAAATGCTCTTTGCTTTTACATACTATTTGAGTCCAGGGTCTTTCTTCAGTGATTCTCAGACCCTTACAGTAGGAAGATTGCCATGAGTTGAGGCCACCCTGAGACTACATAGTGAATTCCAGGTCAGCCTGAGCTAGAGTGAGACCCTGCCTCAAAAAAAAAAAAAAAAAAAGAAAGAAAGAAAGAAAGGAAGAAAGAAAAAAAAAAAGAAAAAGAGGTTTGGGGTGGGGTGGATGTTGCTCTGTTTTTCTTTCCTGTACCTTTTATCCACTGGCTGGAATTGGGGATTTGATAGAAAAATTGGTTCTGATTTTGATATTAAAAAAAAAAAGTAGGCATTGGGCATGTTGGCACATGCCTTTAATCCCAGCACTAGGGAAGCAGAGGTAGGAGGATCACCATGAGTTCAAGTGTACTCTGAGACTACATAGTGAATTCCAAGTCAGCCTAGGCTAGAGTGACACCCTACATCAAGAGAAGAAAAAAAAATCAGGGCTGGGAAGATGTCTCAGTGGATAAGAGTTCTTGCCACTTAACTATGAGGGCCTGTTGTGAGCACCAGTTAGTAAGCTAGTTAGTATAGATAAACTGAGGCACTCACTAGCAATGATGACATCGCCATGGCCACAGCCAGCTGTGTACTGATATGCAAATGAGCTAACCCTAAGGTGGCTATTAGAACTAAGGATAATGACTAAAAAAGAAGAGCATAAAAACACACAAAAAGCTGAAGAAGCTGTCACTTAACCCAGAGAGGCAGACTCCATGTTGCTCTCCTTGTTGATACTCACCACAGGACCTGAGCAGCCCATGGGAGCCCCTGGTTGGCTGATGGACAGAGAAGGAATCCTGCTGGTCCAAACACCACCCACAGATCAAGTGTCGCAGGTGAGCTGCCTCTGGGCTAGGCTATAGTTGAGAGGATAAGAGAAGAGAGAACTTGACCTAATTAACTTGTATGTGGAGTGAATAAAGTGTGATAATTAACATATCCACCTCTCGACTATTTAATTACATGCTCATGACAGGGCCTAAGACAGCCTGAGGCTACCCATGTTCTACTCCCCAGAACCTACATAAAAATCTGGGTGTGGGAGCTGGAGAGATAGGTTCAGTGGTTAAGGTGCTTGCCTGCAAAGCCTAACAACCTGGGTTTGATTCCCCAGTAGCCATGTAAAGTCAGATACACAAAATGGTGCATGCCACTGAAGTTTACTTGCAGCAGCCGGAGACCCTGGCATGCCCATTTTCTCTCTATCCTTGAAAATAAATAAATAAGTTACAGGTCTGTAACTTCAGCTCACAGAGGATGGAGACCAAAGAATCACTGAAGCTCACTGACCAAAACGACAGCTCTGGGATGAAGAATAGACCCTATCTCAAGGAAGTACATGCACGAGCAATAAAGAAGTACAGCAAGCCAGACATGGTGCTGAACGCCTCTAATCCCAGCACTTGGGAGGCAGAGGTAGAAGGATCGCTGTGAGTTCGAGGCCACCCTGAGACTACATAGTGAATTCCAGGTCAGCCTGGGCTAGAGTGAGACCCTACCTTGAAAAACCAAATAAATAAATAAATAAGTGGCAGCACACATCTGCACACACATGTGCATACGCCACACACAACACACAAATAAAAAGCTCAAGGTGTGTTCAGATATCTTATGCTTACTTAGTATTCACTGGATATGCGAATGATCATTGATGCATATGAAGAAATACTTCAAGCAGTTGATGTTCCAAAGTTTTGCCAGAGGAGTAGTGAAGTGAGGAAATACACTTTTTTTTCAGGGTTTGGTCCTCTGCAAAGAGTGGAACACAAAGCTCTCATCAGGCTTAGTGTCCAGAATTAGCAGTGTACATGTCTAGATTTGGTTAACATGTTTTGCCTATGTCAATAGTCCTTAGGCCACAGTGGCCTTCATCTCTAAAGGGAAACAATGCAGCTTGACCTTGCTACCCCCAGGATATCTAAACAGCTCTGCCATTACACACGGTAGGACCCTAACCACCTCCACTTTTTTCCAGGAGCATGGGAATGAACCTTATGATATCTTCCTATGACATGCCTATTAAGGACATATAAATTACCATCTCTTAGACTTTTGGGGGGGGTCTAGAAGCAATATATCATTTGCTTTTTACTTAAATATATTTATGCAGTTATAAGCAAATTAGCTCATTTGGCTAGGGCCCTCTTGAGCAAATGGGTCTAGAATTTGTCCACAGTGAAAATCAACAGACTGTTATTGATATGAGAGACTCCTTAAATAAAGAGACTTTAGTGACATCCACTCATGCTTCCTTGAGTCTCTGGATGACCCAAGAGAGTTATAAATTGTCTTTGGGCTTTTAGTGCAAGAAATCATCCTATTACTACCATTAGAATAATTCTGGCTACCTTCTGGGCTCTTTTGGCAATGTAGGCTCTCACAGACTCTGGGCTTGCTATTCTCTTTTACCCAGATGCCCATTATCCCTTGGTTATGGAGGGAGCACTGAGCAGCAAGCTCAGCATGGACAAAACATCCTTACTACTTCATGGAGGCAAACCTGGGCTCTCTAGTGTATTCTGTCTAAAGGTAAGGGTGGCTTTCCCACCTTCACTCCCCTGCAAGGTGCTACTGGAGAGGTCGTCCCACTGTTAGGTAACTTAGCAGCATGGGGATCAACTGTATGGACATCAGTGAGAGTTTGTACGCTCTATGAACATCATGGTCACCATCACAGTGATGGAGCTCAGGGCAGTGTTGTTTCCCCTCCACCAGCAATAAAAATGAGACACAAAGATCAGCACAACTGGCCACACTCCACAGTTAGTACTGAATGCCTGTCTCAGTCCATTCTGTTCACAATTACACATTATCATAAACTTGGTATTTCACAAGCAACAATTTCTTTCTCACATTTCAGGAGGCTGGGAAATTCAAGAACATGGCACTTAGGTGTCTGATGAAGGACCACTATCTAGATCACATATGGTGCCTTCTTGTTATGCCCTTACTTAAAGGAAGGAGCAGGGGTTATCCCCAAACTCTCCTTTGCCAGGACCCTCATTCCACCCATGATGGCTCAGTGCAGATCACCTCCTCAAATCCCCATCTACTGAAGTCATTATCTCGGAACCTAATATCTCAGCATTTGACTTTGGGTGGGCACAAACATTCAAAACAACAGCATTGATCAGGACTAGTTTATCCCCATGAATCATGCCTCAGTTCCCTCTGAGGACTGTGAAACTACTCAATCAAGCCAAATCCATCCTTGTGAATCAGGGTGCCCTCTACCCCATGGATACTATGAGCCCTGCCTCCTGCAGCGCTTGCTTTTCATTCTGTGCAGAAGTACAACACTAGTGTGACCCTGCATGGGGTACTGTGTCCTCCTCCTCTAGTGTGTGAGCATATGTGACTAATAAACTGCTGTCAATCTCATCTGTGGCATTTTTTTCAGTGCTGAGGACCAAACCCAGGGCTTTGTGCTAGCCAATGAGCTAAATCTTCAATCCCCATTTACCCTGTGTTTGGCCACATCCACAGCTAAAGTCTAGGACCCCAAGTGAGATCCATCTATTACCAATGAAATTAACAAGAGAAAAATAAAACACTTCTGAATGTTTTGGAAGGCTTTTTTTAGGTGAGACTCACAAGCTTGAAACTGTTTGTATAAAAATCTGTTTAGAACCAGGTATGATGGTACATGCCCATAACTCCAGGACTCATAAGTTCAAGGCCAGCATGGGCTACATGGTGAATTCCAGGCTAATCTGAGTTGTATATTGAGACTGTGTCTCAAAACAATTTGAAAAAAAAAAACTGGGGTAGAGAGGTGGATTAGTGGGGTTTTTGTTTTGTTTTTGAGTTAGGGTCTCACTCTAGCCCAGGATGACCTGGAACTCTGTCTGTAGTCCCAGGATGGCCTTGAACTCATGGCAACCCTCCTACTTCTGCCTTCTGAGTGCTGGGATTAAAGGTGTACCACCACGCCCAACTTAGTTTTAATTTTTATCATGATTTATTATCAGTAAATGTTTGAATCACATACTACACTCACTTTATACCTATGTACCTTGTGGAAGAGGTCACATAAAAATTTCTCAGTCAGGGTTTGGGGAGATGGTTCAGTGAGTAAAAGTGCTTGCTGAGCAAACGTGACAACTTGAACCAGAAGCCAAATAAAGCTGGGTGCAAGCACCCAGAACCAATAATCCCAGCCTTCTCGTGGCAAGATAAGTGATACAGACGGGAGAATCCCTGGAAACTCAACAGCCAGCTAGCCTGGTATATGCAGAGGTGAATGAGAAGAGACTGTCTCAAACAAGGTAAAAGGAGAAGATGAGAAGATTGATGCCCAGGGTTGTCCTCTGACCTCCACACATGTGCTGTGATACAAGTTCACAGAGATCCTCTTAACTCTGTCTTCTGAGTGCTAAGATAAAAGCTGTGCAGCATTATTCCTGGCCCTCTTTTTACTTTTTTAAAGTAATTAATTTGGTGTTGGGGATGGAACCCCAGGCCTTGTACATGCTATGCAAGTAGTCTACCACTGAACTATATCCCTAGCCTGACATTCTCTTTTTAGATAGCCAATTTCTCCTAGGCTACTCACTGCAAACAACTAGTAGTTTTTAAGACAGGAAAGATTTATTTATTTATTTTCTTAAGGTAGAGTCTTACTCTAGTCCAGGATGACTTGGAATTCACTCTGTAGTCCCAGGTTGGCCTCACACTCACAGCAATCCTCCTACTTCTGCTTCCCATGTGCTGGGATTAAAGATGTGAATCACCATGCTCAACTAGTAAGATTCATTTTATCTACAATACAGTGTTCCAGATATAATTCGTTGTGGTGGGGAAAGAATGAAAGCATGAACACAAAGTAGCAGGTTGCATTCAATCCAATCAGGAAGCAAAGATAGATGAATACTGGTGCTCAGCTTGCTTTGGTGACACTTTCTATTAAGGAGGCTTTTTTGTTGTTGTTGTTGTCTTGGGTTTAAAGGTAGGGTCTCACTCTAGCCTAGGCTGACCTGAAACTCACTATGTAGTCTCAGGGTGGCTTGGAACTCATGGAAATCCTCCTACTTCTGCCTCCTAAGTACTGGGATTAAAGACGTGTGCCACCATGCCCAGTTTAAGGAGACTTTTATTCAGGAAGGGACCACAGTGATATAATTGTACCACCCACAGTTAGGCTTGATCTTTCCATATAAATTAGCATATTTTAGAAAATTACTTGCAGACATGCCCAGAGAACTATCCTAGGTGAGTCTAGATTTTGTCAAGTTGACAACTGAGATTCCCAATGGCAAACATTCATTCAATCAAGTATATCCAGTGTATAAATAGGATTAAGACAGTGACTTCCTGTTAAGATGGCGGCAGTGTAGGAACCATGCCAAAGCAGCCTAGGGGAGAAAAAGCCAAAAAAAAAAAAAAAAAAAAAAAAAAAAAAAAAAAAAACAGCAAAATACACTCTTCTATTAAAAAGTGAGGTGTATAAGAAATTATCAACTGCAGCAGAGAAGTGGGAGAGATTCAGAGCATCTAGAAACCACAGAAGCAGGCAGAAGTGGCTCCAGCAGTGGCGGAACCAGGTCCGTGTGGCCACAGCCACAAGGCTCAGCCTGAGCCACAGGAAAAGCCAGGTGAGGAGATTTTCCACTCATACCAGAGCTCCTCACAAACTCAAGAAACATGAAGAGAGAACAGCAGGGAAAAACAGGGCAGCTCATGAAAAAGAGGATCACCAGGGCCAGCAGGAGAACTTCAGCCACCATCCACAGCCTCCCTCCCCAACCGCCAGGGCATGTGCCCTCAAGCACCAGAGACCTGGGGAAAGGAGCTCATCTACACAGCACCTGGCACAGGTAATCAGAGCAGTGACCCACTGATCCAGCCAGCCTACCTGAGCCCACAGCACAGCAAAGAGGGATCCAAGTGGGTGCGCAGCATAATTGAGATCAAGCCATCCCAAAAGGTAACTAGGATTACACCAGGTCAGTACCCACCAAATAAGCCTGGCATATAGGCTTGAATTGGAAGTGCTAATTGCACCTTCCATGTCAGGGTAAATTATATGTTAAATCCAATGGTCGGATTTGCCAATCCTAAATAAGCTGTATTTTGGGCTTGTCATTTGTTGCTTTCTGATTTATAGTGCCTTTATTTCCTCTTCTGCCCTTTGCTGAGGAAGGGGCTCACATGTTCTCTCTCATATGTGGATCCTAGCTACAAATGATTGGACTTCTATGTGAGTAGGAATAAAACTCAGTAGCAGAGGCCAGTAAGCTAGAAAGGAGATATAAAGGGAAGGAGGGGGCACTTAATAGGATGGTATTGTATATATGTAAGTAGAAGAACAGATTAATGGGGTGAAAAGTCCTAAGTGAGGTCAGGGGAAGAGATTGAGTAAAGGAAAGGTGGAGGGAGGGCTAATCAAAATCTAAGAGGATATAAATAAGTCATATGGAAACCTACTTTTTTGGACAATGGAACCCTCAGAAGCCATAGATTGTTACTAGAAAACTTTCAGTGCCAGGGATGGGATACATTCCAGTGAGTTATTGACCAAGGAGGTCCTTAATGCCCCCCAAAACATTATAGGCCATTGCCGAGGCTCTTGGCTTCCAACCAGGAATAGATGGTAAGACCCTGTTGCTGAAGACTGCACGTATTGAGGTGCAAGGTCACTGAGAAATCCTGCTGGAGCTGAGCTGAAAACCTCCTCCATGTAGACCAGCTGACAGAAAGCTGGAAAAAGCCATGCGGCATGCAGTTCAATGGGAGAGAGAGAAATCATCAGTGAAGATACTCAACAGTGAACACTGCAAGCCTTAAATTTGGCCAACCAGGCCAAATGAGCCAATGGGTGCAATGGTGGCATGTCTGTTATGGGGGAAACCTACCACCCTCAAATTGGACTGGAGGCCTGCTCCATGGGAAGAAATACATCCCTGATACTGAAAACCTACAACAGGGGTAGTCATGAGCCCTAGGTGTGTAATGTTTGCTGCTGTCTGGCTAAATGTATATACTATGCTCACCAAACTTCATTGACTTGGTTAATAGCATCAACAAAAAAAACTTATCTAACATGTTACATAATAGTTAACTATGGAATATTTTCCATTTAAGTGTAACAAAATATCTATTCTTATTTAACATTGACCTGGAAGTTTTTGCCAAAAACTATGGCATATAAGAGAAGTAAAGAGCACTCATATGGAAAAGAAAAAACTGAAAACTGCCTTACTTTACAAGTGACACAATGTAGAAAATACAGCAAAGCCCAGATAAACACTATTTGAGCTAGTGTGTTTGGTAAGATTGCAAGATATAAGACCAACAAAAAACATTGCATGAATTTTGATATACCAGTAACAAATAATTAGACATTCACAGCATGTATAATAACACTACAAAATATGGAAGACTTAAGAGTAAACCTTAAAATGTATAAAACATGTACATGAGAAACTATAAAGTAATTGCTGAAATAAATATAGTATTTGTGGATTAGAAGATTAACAATATTTAAAATGTCACTTCAATCCACATTTACCTAAATACTTAAAATAATCCCATTCAACACTGCAAGCCTTATATTTGGCCAACCAGGCCAAATGAGCCAACGGGTGCAATAGTGGCATGTCTGTTGTGGGGGAAACCAGCTGCCTTCTAATTTGAGTGGAGGCCCACTCCATGGGAGGGAATACATCCCTGACACTGAAAACCTACAACAGGGGTAGTCATGAGCCCAAGGGGTGTAACGTCTGCTGGTGTCTGGCTAAATGTATATACTATGCTCACCAAACTGCCCAGTAAGCACTTCTCTTAAAGTTCATACCCATATATTAATACTACTCTCACTTTTTCATTGCAGAACTTTCTTTTTTTTTTTTTTGGTTTTTCAAGGTAGGGTCTCACTCTAGCCCAGGCTGACCTGGAATTCACTAGGGAGTCTCAGGGTGGCCTCGAACTCACGGCAATCCTTCTACCTCTGCCTCCCGAGTGCTGGGATTAAAGGCGTGCGCCACCACGCCCGGCTTCATTGCAGAACTTTCTCTTTTCAGATGGCAGTGACCTTGGGATGACTCAGAAGGCATCACAGTGCTGAGAAGAAGTGACAGAGGATTTTTGAGCACTGCAATATCTCTATCACACCTTCCAAGGCTCAGGGTCCATTGTGGAAGAGGTGATAGAAAGAATGTAAGAGACAAAGGAAGCGGAGGACTCCTTACAACGTGCTCCTCCAGACACAAAATGGCCTGAATATCCATGACCCCACAGTGCCTGACACTACCTACACAAGACCATCATAATAGGAGGAAAAGATGATGACATCAAAATAAAAGAGAGACTGATTGAGAGGGGGATATGATGGACAGTGGAGTTTCAAAGGGGAAAGCGGGGCAGGGCAGGAGAGGGAATTACCATGGGATATTGTTTACAATTATAGAAGTTGTCAATAAAAGAAATTAAAATTTAAAAAAGAAAGTTGCATCACACCAAGCATGGTGGCACACGCCTTTTCAATCCCAGCACTTAGTAAGCAGAGGTAGGAGGATTGCCATGAATCTGTGGCCACTCTGAGATTACATAGGGAATTCCAGGTCATCCTGGCTACAGCGAGACCCTACCTCAAAAAAAAAGCCAGGCATGGTGGTTCACGCCTTTAATCCCAGCACTTGGGAGGCAGAGGTAGGAGGATTGCCATGAGTTTGAGGCCGCTCTGAGACTACATAGTGAATTCCAGGACCACCTGAGCTAGAGTGAAACCCTACCTCCAAAAATAAAAAAAAAAAAGAAGAAAGAAAGAAAGAAAGAAAGTTGCATCTTGCCAGACGTGGTGGCACACATCTTTAATCCCAGCATTCGGAAGGGAGAGTGAATTCCTGGTCATCCTGGAACAGAGTAAGATACTACTTTGAGAAACCAATTAAAAAAAAATAAACCAGATGTGGTGGTGCATACTTTTAATCCCAGCACTAGGGAAGCAGAGGTATAAGGATTGCCATGAGTTCAAGGCCACCCTGAGACTGCATATTGAATTCCAGGACAGCCTGAGCTAGAGTTAAACCCTACCTTGAAAAACCAACAACAAAAAAACAACAACAAAAAAAACCCCACCATAAATAAATAAAAAATAAAAAGAGCTGGACAGTGGCTTAGCAATTAATGCACTTGCCTATAAAGCCAAAGGATCCAGGTTTGATTCCTCAGGACCCACATAAGCCAGATGCACAAGATGGCTCATGCATCTGGAGTTTGTTTGCAGCGGCTGGAGGCATTGGCACGCTTCTCTCTCTCTCTCCCTCTCTCTCTCTCCCCATGCTTCTTTCTCTCTCTCAAATAATTTTTTTTTTTTTTTTTTTTTTTTTGGTTTTTCTAGGTAGGGTTTCACTCTAGCCCAGGCTGACCTGGAATTCACTATGGAGTCTCAGGGTGGCCTCAAACTCACGGTGATCCTCCTACCTCTGCCTCCCGAGTGCTGGGATTAAAGGCGTGCGCCACCACACCCGGCTCTCAAATAATTTTTTAAAATTTATTTGGAACTCACTATATAGTCTCAGTATGGCCTCAAACTCATGGTGATCCTCCTACCTCTGCCTTCTGAGTGCTGGGATTAAAGTGTGCAGTACCACGCCTGGCAAATAAAAATTTTAAAAAGTAAAAAAGAAAGTTTTATGTTATGGGCAGGAGGAGATGGTTCAGTGGTTAAGGCACTTGCCTGAAAAGCTGAATGACCTGTGTTCAATTCCCCAGTACCTACATAAATCATGCATCTGGAGGCTAGAGGCCTTGAAGCACTAATTCTCTCAGCTTGCAAATAAATATTTTTTGTTTGTTTGTTTGTTTGTCAAGGCAGAATCTCCATCTCAAACCCTGGCTGACCTGTAATTCACTTATAATCTCAGGGTGTCCTCAAACTCATGGCTATCCACCTACCTCTGCCTCCCAAGTGCTGGGATTAAAAGCATGCACCTTCCTGCCTGACTGCAGATAAATATTAAAATAAAGTTGCATCTTATTCAAAAGGCAGATAGAGAGGGTATCAGCTCTAGGATCATTCAACAAATTCTGAATAAAACAAAAAGGACATCTGCCACTGAGTCATCTCTCCAGCCCCAAAGTCTGGAATTTTGAAAGGGATAACAGTGAACTTAAAATCAATGTGGGAGGTATTGCCATGTTTATACTGTTAGGTTTTCCAACTCATAAATAATGGTTGTTTTCCTAATTCTAAAAATTATTTAGCCAGGCATGGCGGCGCACACCTTTAATCCCAGCACTCGGAAGGCAGAGGTTGGTGGATCACTGTGAGATCTAGGCCACCCTGAGACTACATAGTGAATTACAGGTCAGCCTGGACTAGAGTGACATCCTACCTCAAAAAAACATAAAAAGGGCTGGAGAGATGGCTTAGCGGTTAAGGCACTTGCCTGCAAAGCCAAAGGAACCAGGTTCAACTCTCCAGGACCCACATAAGGCAGATGCACAAGGGGGCACATGCATCTGGAGATTTTTGCAGTGGCTGGAGGCCCCTGGCCCATTCTCTCTCTCTCTCTACCTGCCTATTTCTGCATATCTCTCTCTCAAATAAATAAATAAAAATAAAATATAAACAGAAATCATTTAAATTTCTTTTCATATTTCATACCTTTTATGCACCAATCTTGCAAGTCTTTTGCTAAATTTCCTTCTAAGTATTTCAAAATTAGTAATGCCATGCCAGGCATGGTGAAACGTGCCTTTAATCCCAGCACTCGGGAGGCAGATTTAGGAGGATCGCTATGAGTTGAAGGCCACCCTGAGACTATATAATGAATTCCAGGTCAGCCTTAGCTAGACTGAGACCCTATCTCAAAAAAGAAAAAAAAAAAACAACAAAAATTAGTAATGCTGTATTGTGTCATTCATTTCATTTGATACACATATTAACAATTTTATAGATTGTCTTTGGTATTACAATTAACATTGATTTATAGGAAAACAGATAAGAATAGTTTCAACTTTCTATATTTGATAAATTATCACTTTTATAGCTCATTCTGTTATTATTATTATTGTTTTGTTTTGTTTTCAGGGTAGGGTCTCACTCTAGCCCAGGCTGACCTGGAATTCACTATGTAGTCTCAGAGTGGCCTTGAACTCAAGATGATCCTCCTACCTCTGCCTCCTGAGTGCTGGGATTAAAGGCATGCACCACCATACCTGGGTATTTTTAAAAACTATTTATTGACAACTGCCATAAATATAGACAATATACCATGATCATAATCCTCTCTCCCAACCCCTTCTCCACTGACTCCCTTCTTCTTTCCAACTAGTTCCTCTTCTATTTATTTACTTGAGAGAGAGGGAGAGAAAGAGGCAGAGAGAGGGAGAGAGAGAGAGAGAGAATGGGCATACTAGGGCATCTAGATGCTGCAAATGAACTCCAGGCACATGTGCCACCTTGTGCATCTGGCTTATGTGGGTCCTGGCAAATCAAACCTGAATCCTTTGGCTTTGTAGGCAAGTGCCTAAACCTCTAAGCCATCTCTTCAGCTCTCTTTTCTATTTTTATTATGTAGATCTTGTGTAGGTAGCATCAGCCACTGTGAGGTCAGGAAAATCAAGGACACTTTGTGTCTGGATGACAGTATTGTCAGCCCTCCTCTCCTCCCTTTGGCTCTTACATTCTTTCTGCCCTCTCTTATGCAATGGTTCCTACCATGGAGGGTGTGATAGAGATGTCTAATTTAATGCTAAACATTCCACTGTCACTGTCTAATTTAATGCTAAACATTCCACTGTCACTTCTCAACACTGGTGAGTTTTGAATCACTCCAGTTGTCACTGCCATCTGAAAAGAAAAGTTTCTCTAACCAAAAGGGCGAGTAGCATTAATATATGAGTTTAAACATTAAGAAAAGTGCTTACAGGGCAGTTTGGTGAGCATAATATGTACATTTAGCTAGGCAACAGCAGGTGTTACTTCCCCAGGGCTCATGACTTCCCCAGCCATAGACTTAAAAAAAAATTATTAGTAGTATTATTATGAGAGAGAGGGAGAGAGAGAATTGGCATTCCAGGGCCTCCAGTGGCTGCAATTGAACTCCAGATGCGTGTGCCACCTTGTGTGCATGTGTGACCTTGTGTGCATGAATCACCTTGTGTGTCTGGGGAGTTGAACCTGAGTCCTTTGTGGGCAAGCGCCTTAACCACTAAGCAATTTTTCCAGCTCCTCAGCCATAGACGTTTTTAAAGGGAGTCGAGTAGTTTTGTTAGGCATTGATGGTGACCCCTGAAAGTAAAAAGGCAAAGGACAATCTGATGTATTTTCTCTTGCTTAGCTAGTTCCCTAAACCTGTTTTTCCATACCTGAGCCCCTCCCTGGTAGGGAGATCTTTTTCTAGAATTCAGAGCTAATCCTGACATTGTGGTTGGTCAAGCTTAGACCCCAAAACTTGTCATCATGGCTGGCCTCTTTCTGAGCCAGCTTCTAGTCCAGACTAATCAGCTGTCTCTCAGCCTTACCTGAGCCATAAATTGAAACTCATCACTATAACGTTATAAATACATTTTATCAGGGGAGGGCAATCTCTCTCTGGGCTGCCTGACCACTCCTGAACTTCCAGCTCTGAAAGAGCCCCCCACCCCTACTTCCCACATGGGCTCTTTATCCCCTTCTGCCCTCCACATGGCAGGAGCTCTTTCTATTTTCTTTTCTGTCCTCTCTATGGTTTTTCCTGGTCCACCACATGGGCTCTCAGGCCACATGGGTATAATCATTTTCCTTCCCTTGATTCTATACTTCCCTCAATAAATATAATCATTTGCTAGGTGTGGTGGCACATGCCTTTAATCCCAGCACTTGGAGGCAGAGGTAGGAGGATTGCTGTGAGTTCAAGGCCACCCTGAGACTACATAGTGAATTGCAGGGCAGCCTGGGCTAGAGTGAGACCCTACCTCAAAAAACCAAATATATATATATATATATAAAGTTAATAATTATCCTTCTCATTTTGGTTTGCCCAATTAAATGCAAACATGAACCCAGGTATTGGGGTACAAGGACTTTCCTGAACCCTAACACCCTGTTTCATTTTGACTAGGTTTTCAGTACCAGGCATGTATTCCCTTCTATGGAGCAGGCATCCAGTCCAATTAGAGAGCGGTTAGTTTCCCCCATAACAGACGTGCGACTATTGCACCAGTTGGCACATTTGGCTTTGCTGGTCAGTCTTAAGGCTTGCAGGGTCTACTGCTGTTTTTGTTGCTTTTTGAGGTAGAGTCTCACTCTAGCCCAGACTGTCCTAGAATTCACTATGTAGTCTCAGGGTGGCCTCGAAGTCATGGTGATCCATCCTCCTACCTCTGCCTCCCGAGTGCTGGGATTAAAGGCGTGCACCACCATGCCTGGCTTACTGCTGGTTTTAACCCCATTGATGTCTTCTCTCTCCCAAAGGGCTGCATCCAGAATAGCTCAACCAAAATTGAGAGTAACATTAGTATATGGGCATAAACATAAGTGTTTAGAGGACAGTTTGGTGGGTATAATATATCGATTTAGCCAGACAAAAGTAGTAGTTTCTCCCTAGAGTTTATGACATCCTCAGCCATAGGCTTTTGATTAGTCTTTCAGAACTAGGCATGAATTCTTACCTGTGGCGTGGGCTTCAAGTCCAATCATAGAACAGTTGGTTTCACCCTTAACAGACATGCCACCATTGCACCAGATGGTACATTCACTCTAACTGGCCAGCTGCAGAGCTTGCAAGGTCCACTGATGGTTAAGACCTTGAATTTTAACCTATTTAACCTAGTCAGTAGTGACTTGCTTTTTAAATATTTTATTTTTATTTATTTGCTTGAGAAAAAGAGACAGGGGGGATGGGTGCATCAGAGCCACCACAAATTCCAGACACATGCCCACTATGTGCATCTGGCTTAAGTGGGTCCTGGGGAATTGAACCTTGGTCCTTTGGCTTTGCAGGCAAGTGTCTTAACTGCTAAGCCATCTCTCTAGCCTGCTATTTCTTTTTTAAAAGGTAGGTTCTCACTGGAGCTCAGGTTAACCTGGAATTCACTCTGTAAACCCAGGCTGGCCTTGAACTCACAGTGATTCTCCTACCTCAGCCTCCTGAGTGCTGGGATTAAAGGCATGTGCCACCATGCCCAGCCCAAACAACATTTATTCTCTTTCCACAACACATGTCTGCAGTTGTTAAGGAAAGTGTGCCCTGTATAGGGTGTGATCAGAGGTGGGGGGGGGGGAACTAGTATGAAGACCTGGAATCTCTAAATCTTCCAGGAGGAGGTTAGTTAACCAGCTCATCAAACTTCAGCTGACTTGGTAAACCAAGCCCATCTGAACAACTCATCAGTTGTTTAAGGAAAGGCACATTCATTTCATTTGGAGGTTAGATCTCCAACTTGAACAATTGAATCCCTGTTCTTTTCTTCCTTGTACTAATCTTTGGTTTCAGTTTTAGGTAAATCCTGTTTTACACTTCCATTTTCTGCATCCAGATACTGAAATTTTTCTACTTGAAAAATATCAGAATCTGTTTAAAATCTCTTGTCCTTCTAGCAGCTATATTTTGTCCTGTTCTCCTTTTGGACATTCTTAAGTTTTTCCTCATTCACTGTGAAGAACTGATTATATGTGATCATTAGTTGCTTGCCCTGGTGTTTAAATTCATCTACTCCCTATTTTTTAAAAATATTTTATTTTTATTTATTTATTTATTTGAGAAAGAGAGAGAGAGAGAGAGAATCGGCGCACCAGGGCCTCCAGCCACTGCAGACGAACTTCACATGTGTGTGCCCCCTTGTGCATCTGGCTAACATGGGTCCTGGGGAATTGAACCTGGGTCCTTTAGCTTTGCACGCAAATGCCTTAACTGCTAAGCCATCCCTCCAGCCCTACTCCTTATTTTTTTTTCTCTTGTAAAGACAGAAGAGGTGCACCTGACCGTGCTTTTTGTTTCTTTCTATTTGGCTGTACTGTATTGTCAAGTCGGAATTAAGCAATATGCAAGTCCATGTTTCAGCTGCTGTTGACCTAACATTTTTTTTCAATTTTTTTTATTAACAACTTCTATGATTTTAAAAAATATCCCATGGTAATACCCTCCCTGCCCCCCACTTTCCCCTTTGAAATTCCATTCTCCATCGTATCCCCGCCCCATCTCAATCAGTATCTCTTTTATTTTGATGTCATGATCTTTTCCTCCTGTTATGATGGTCTTGTGTAGGTAGTGTCAGGCACTGTGAGGTCATGGTTATCCAGGCCATTTTGTGTTTGGGGGGAGCACATTGTAAGGAGTCTTGCACTTCCTTTGGCTCTTACATTCTTTCCACAACCTCTTCTGCAATAGACCCTGAGCCTTGGAAGTTGGGATAGAGATATTGCAATGCTGAGCACTCCCGTCACTTCTTTCCAGCACCATGATGCCTTCTGAGTCATCCCAAGCTGACCCTGCTTTTTATGTTTAATGATTTTTTGTTTTTCTTAAAGATTTATTTATATTTGTTTACTTATTTATTTATTATAGAAAGATAAAGGGGTTGGGGGGAGAGAGGGAGTGAGAATGGCACACCAGGGCCCCTAGCCACTGCAAACGAACTCCAGACACATGTGCCACCACGTGCATCTGGTTTTTGTGGAGAATTGAACCTGGATCCTTAGGCTTCGCAGGCATGTGTCATAACCACTAAGCCACCTCTCCAGCTTATTCTTTTTGTTGTTTGTTTTTTGAGGTAGGGTCTCTCATTAGCCCAGGCTGACTGGAAATTCACTATGTAGTCTCAGGGTAGCCTTGAAATCACTATGCTCCTCCTACCTCTGCCTCCCGAGCGCTGGGATAATGAATTTTTTTTTTCTTTTGGTTTTTTGAGGTAGGGTCTCACTCTAGCTCAGGCTGACCTGGAATTCATGATATAATCTCAGGGTGGCCTAGAACTCACGGTGATCCTCCTACCTCTGCCTCCCGAGTGCTGGGATTAAAGGTGTGTGCCACCATGCCTGGCAGATAATGAATTTTTATAGAAGCTTGATTTCTACCTTAGGATTGGACTGTCTTCAACTACATTTGATTGAGACACTTCAGGCTATCCCTCCAGCCCCCAGTTTGTGGCTCTGAGATAGTGTCTAGCATTTAGGATCAGCCATAGGCGCCACTCCACTCTGTTGTTCCGAGTCAGTCCACTTCTTTCAGGATTCTCTCATGGATGGAAGGAAGACCTCTGGGTTTTCTTGTTCATTTCTGTGCTTTGCTCTGACACTTCATTTTTCCTTGCATGTACTTATGGAAATCCTCTGGAAGCTCTGAGCTTCCCTTACATTATCTAGTTCTCTCCTCCTGTGTCCCAGTATCACTCTGCTTCATCAAATAAGGCTATGTTTTCAAAAATTCACTGGAAATTTATCTTTCTTCCACATAGATCAATTACTTTTTTTTTTTTTTTTTTGGTTTTTCAAGGTAGGGTCTCACTCTAGCCCAGGCTGACCTGGAATTCACTATGGAGTCTCAGGGTGGCCTCGAACTCACGGCGATCCTCCTACCTCTGCCTCCCGAGTGCTGGGATTAAAAGCGTGCGCCACCACGCCCGGCTATCAATTACTTTTTGTCTTTATTTTTTTGGCATATATATATGCCTGATATGCTGTGGAGGGGAGCTCTCACCTATGGTAGGTAGCCAGAGTTCCATTCCTCTTGCACCAGGTCTTTATTGACTCCAGAGTTTGTGGGGTTCCAAATATGGAGACAAAGAATCTTGAATATCTGCTGCCCTGCTAGCCTGGGGTTACAGGCATGCATGGACATGACCAGCTGTTTACATGGTATCTGTGGACTCAGACTCTGGAGGTCTTAGGCCTTCATATTTGCGTAGGAAGTCTCTTTAACCACTGAGCCATCTCTCTAGCCTTATGTTTATTTTTTAATGTCATGCTGGGGATTGAACTCTGGGCTTCATGCATGCTGAGCAAGCACTCTACCAATTGAGCCACATCCCCGGGGCCTCACATAGATCATTTTTGTTGCTGTGCCAAATCCTACCTGTTATTTTCTGCATAACATAACCATTTATTTAAATCCTTAACTCTGGCTTCAACTCTTTAATTATGGGGATAGACTCTCCTTTTTTGGGTTGTAGAACCTGACTGGTTTTTGGCATTGCTTAACTTTTTGAGATCCTGGGCCACTTTGCTGAAACATGTTTTTGTTTGTTGTTTCAATCCTTTCTTTTCACATTAAATTTTTTTAAAAATTCCTATTTATTTATTTTCAATCAGAGAGATAGAAGAGAGAAAGAGAGAGAATGGATGTACCAGGGCCTCCATCCACTGCAAATGGACTCCAGATACATGCACTACTTTGTGTATTTGGCTTTACGTGGGTACTGGGAAATCAAACTCGGATTGTTAAACTTTGCAGGCTAGTGCCTTAACTGCTGAGCCATCTCTCCAGCCCAATCCTTTCTTTATAGTTGCTTAGGTTTGTTTGATACAGATAGTTGACTTTTATCAAGTTCTATTTCTCTTATTCTGACATTTGAAGTTGATCAACAGTCTCCTAGCTTCTATGCTGTTCAGAGTCCTTTGATGGAAATTTGCAGTTGGTAGATTTCACTTTCTATCTATAAGTTTTTCTTTCTACATTGGAAGTCTGAGCCTCACACTCAAAGTTAATTTAAGCTTATCAACAATGTTGTGACCAATTCATCTCTAAAATCCAAGTCATCCACTTGGAAAGCTGATTCATGATTGATAACACAGCTGAGTGAAGATGACACAGTGCTCCTTGATATACTTACAGCATCTGTTCTGTTGTTACGCTTTTCATTGTTCTTTCCTTTTTTTTTTTTTTTCTTTCTTTTTCAAAGTAGGGTCTCGCTGTAGCCCAGGCTGACCTGGAATTCACTACGTAGTCTCAGGGTAGCCTGGAACCCACCTCCGCCTCCTGAGTACTGGCATTAAAGGCATGTGCCACCATGCCTAGCATTATTGTTCTTTTCTGTAGCCTGGGCTGGCTTGGAACTTGCAGTCCTCCTGCTTCAGCCTTCTGAGTGCCCAGAATTCAGCTTTCTGGGTGGCTCAGTTTCGGCTGATGTTCTTGAAGCTCCACTTGCTTCAGTTTAAGAAGTCATGCTGTTCATGGCAGTGCTCGCCCGTTATCCCAGTGATACAGGACTTTGGCACTCAGGAGGGGTCCCCCAGAATTTATGAACCCCAAATTTTGTGTTCTGTCCTACCTTTAACAAGAATTGATAAAGACCGACTCAAGAAGGATAAATTATGAATTATTAAGTTTATTTAAGGGAGAAATCACAAATTGTGGCATTTCTACATCTCATGTAGAAACACTGCATAATTTATAAGGTTTATTTAAGAGAAATTGAGGTTGGGGGCGGGGAAACAGGAGCAGAGTTGCAAGCATATGGACTTAAGAGAAACTGAATCTTTTAAAGAGAGATTGGGGGTCAGGCGTGGTGAGGCATGCCTTTAATCCCAGCACTTGGGAGGCAGAGGCAGGAGGATTACTGTGAGTTTGGGGCCACCCCGAGACTACATAGTAATTTCCAGGTCAGCCTGAGCTAGAGTGAGACCCTACCTCAGAAAAACTTTGTTTTTTGAGGTAGGGTCTCTCATTAGCCCAGGCTGACTGGAAATTCACTATGTAGTGTCAGGATGGCCTTGAACTCACAGCTATCATCCTACCTCTGCCTCCCCAGTGCTGGGATTAAAGGTGCACACCACCACATCCGGCCGATGAATTTTTTTTATTTTTTTATTTTTTTAGTTTTTCGAGGTAGGGTCTCACTGTAGCCCAGGCTGACCTGCAATTTACTATGTAGTCTCAGGGAAGCCTTGAAATCACTATGCTCCTCCTACCTCTGCCTCCCAAGCGCTGGGATAATGAATTTTTTTTTTTTCTTTTGGTTTTTTGAGGTAGGGTCTCACTCTAGCTCAGGCTGACCTGGAATTCATGATATAATCTCAGGGTGGCCTAGAACTCACGGTGATCCTCCTACCTCTGCCTCCCGAGTGCTGGGATTAAAGGTGTGTGCCACCATGCCTGGCAGATAATGAATTTTTATAGAAGCTTGATTTCTACCTTAGGATTGGACTGTCTTCAACTACATTTGATTGAGACACTTCAGGCTATCCCTCCAGCCCCCAGTTTGTGGCTCTGAGATAGTGTCTAGCATTTAGGATCAGCCATAGGCGCCACTCCACTCTGTTGTTCCGAGTCAGTCCACTTCTTTCAGGATTCTCTCATGGATGGAAGGAAGACCTCTGGGTTTTCTTGTTCATTTCTGTGCTTTGCTCTGACACTTCATTTTTCCTTGCATGTACTTATGGAAATCCTCTGGAAGCTCTGAGCTTCCCTTACATTATCTAGTTCTCTCCTCCTGTGTCCCAGTATCACTCTGCTTCATCAAATAAGGCTGTGTTTTCAAAAATTCACTGGAAATTTATCTTTCTTCCACATAGATCAATTACTTTTTTTTTTTTTTTTTTTTTTTTTTTTTTTTTTTTTTTGGTTTTTCAAGGTAGGGTCTCACTCTAGCCCAGGCTGACCTGGAATTCACTATGGAGTCTCAGGGTAGCCTCGAACTCATGGTGATCCTCCTACCTCTGCCTCCCGAGTGCTGGGATTAAAGGCATGCGCCACCATGCCCGGCTATCAATTACTTTTTGTCTTTATTTTTTTTTGGCATATATATATATGCCTGATATGCTGTGGAGGGGAGCTCTCACCTATGGTAGGTAGCCAGAGTTCTATTCCTCTTGCACCAGGTCTTTATTGACTCCAGAGTTTGAGGGGTTCCAAATATGGAGACAAAGAATCTTGAATATCTGCTCCCCTGCTAGCCTGGGGTTACAGGCATGCATGGACATGACCAGCTGTTTACATGGTATCTGTGGACTCAGACTCTGGAGGTCTTAGGCCTTCATATTTGCGTAGGAAGTCTCTTTAACCACTGAGCCATCTCTCTAGCCTTATGTTTATTTTTTAATGTCATGCTGGGGATTGAACTCTGGGCCTCATGAATGCTGAGCAAGCACTCTACCAATTGAGCCACATCCCCAGGGCCTCACATAGATCATTTTTTGTTGCTGTGCCAAATCCTACCTGTTATTTTCTGCATAACATAACCATTTATTTAAATCTTTAACTCTGGCTTCAACTCTTTAATTATGGGGATAGACTCTCCTTTTTTGGGTTGTAGAACCTGACTGGTTTTTGGCATTGCTTAACTTTTTGAGATCCTGGGCCACTTTGCTGAAACATGTTTTTGTTTGTTGTTTCAATCCTTTCTTTTTACATTAAATTTTAAAAAAATATTCCTATTTATTTATTTTCAATCAGAGAGATAGAAGAGAGAAAGAGAGAGAATGGATGCACCAGGGCATCCAGCCACTGCAAATGGGCTCCAGATACATGCACCACTTTGTGTATTTGGCTTTACGTGGGTACTGGGAAATCAAACTCAGGTTGTTAAACTTTGTAGGCTAGTGCCTTAACTGCTGAGCCATCTCTCCAGCCCAATCCTTTCTTTATAGTTGCTTAGGTTTGTTTGATACAGATAGTTGACTTTTATCAAGTTCTATTTCTCTTATTCTGACATTTGAAGTTGATGATCAACAGTCTCCTAGCTTCTATGTTGTTCAGAGCCCTTTGATGGAAATTTGCAGTTGGTAGATTTCACTTTCTATCTATAAGTTTTTCTTTCTACATTGGAAGTCTGAGCCTCACACTCAGTTTTAAGCTTATCAACAATGTTGTGACCAATTCATCTCTAAAATCCAAGTCATCCACTTGGAAAGCTGATTCATGATTGATAACACAGCTGAGTGAAGATGACACAGTGCTCCTTGATATACTTACAGCATCTGTTCTGTTGTTACGCTTTTCATTGTTCTTTCCTTTTTTTTTTTTTTTTTCTTTCTTTTTCAAAGTAGGGTCTCGCTGTAGCCCAGGATGACCTGGAATTCACTACGTAGTCTCAGGGTGGCCTGGAACCCACCTCTGCCTCCTGAGTACTGGCATTAAAGGCATGTGCCACCATGCCTAGCATTATTGTTCTTTTCTGTAGCCTGGGCTGGCTTGGAACTTGCAGTCCTCCTGCTTCAGCCTTCTGAGTGCCCAGAATTCAGCTTCCTGGGTGGCTCAGTTTTGGCTGATGTTCTTGAAGCTCCACTTGCTTCAGTTTAAGAAGTCATGCTGTTCATGGCAGTGCTCGCCCGTTATCCCAGTAATACAGGACTTTGGCACTCAGGAGGGGTCCCCCAGAATTTATGAACCCCAAATTTTGTGTTCTGTCCTACCTTTAACAAGAATTGATAAAGACCGACTCAAGAAGGATAAATTATGAATTATTAAGTTTATTTAAGGGAGAAATCACAAATTGTGGCGTTTAGAAAAATGCTCTCATGTAGAAACACTGCATAATTTATAAGGTTTGTTTAAGAGAAATTGAGGTTGGGGGGGGGAAACAGGAGCAGAGTTGCAAGCATGTGGACTTAAGAGAAACTGAATCTTTTAAAGAGAGATTAGGGGTCAGGCGTGGTGAGGCATGCCTTTAATCCCAGCACTTGGGAGGCAGAGGCAGGAGGATTACTGTGAGTTTGAGGCCACCCCGAGACTACATAGTAATTTCCAGGTCAGCCTGAGCTAGAGTGAGACCCTACCTCAGAAAAACAAAAAAGCAAAAAAAAAAAAAGGAGAGAAATTAGGGTAGAGCTGCTGACCTGTGGAAAGCAGTAGTAGAAAATCTTGGGAGGAACCTGCATGACATCTGCCATGTGTATTTAGAGAAGTTAAGAAGGCAAATGATGAGGCTCAAGGAAAAAAAAAATGAGTGGGCAGATACCAAAGCAGAGACCAAGACATTCAGAGGAGAAATGAGTAATGAAGAGAATTACACTCATGATTACCCTGAGTTTAATGAAATTATACAGGTAGCAAGCCGATAGTTGGTGAGAGCATCCATGTGGTAGATCTGGAGTGTAAGAAAAATATGCACATGGTAGATTCAGAAACCAGGGGAAAATCATTCATGTAATCAAAGTGAGAAGTTACCCCAAACTAAGCAGAGGAAAGCAGAAAAGTACTTCCAGACTAAGAAACAGTATTATGCTCTTCCACCCCTCCACCACCCCCAGCTAGGCTGGGTAAGGGGGAAGCTGGACTTACTTGTAACCCTGAGGTCCAAACAAAAGAGAAGGTAGGCAAGCCTAACAGAGAAGTAGAGCTGAGCTAAACTGAGCAGATCAGGGTGGCATCTGTGACAGGAAGAAAACTGCAGCCTTTATTGGCAAGGGGAAGACCCAGTTGGTTTATGGAGGAGGAGGGATCCTAGAACCATTCCTTTTGGGCCTTCTATCCCAGTAGTGATGTGGACAGCAGGGGCAATGTAGATAGGTCTGGATCAGACAACTTCCATTTCTGTGGTAGCATTGGGGTGGCATCTCATGGTTCTCTTTGAGCCTCAATCCCTCACTGAAACTGCCTAAAAAAACTAGGTTTTTCCTATTCTTCACCAGTACTTGAGAGGTGGAGGCCAGAAGATCTCAACTTTAAGTCTCCAGGAAACACTATTTCAAAATGAAGAAAATAAACCAGTTGTAGTGGCACAGGCCTTTAATCCCAGCACTGGGGAGGCAGAGGTAGGAGGATTGCTGTGAGTTGGAGGCCACCCTGAGAATACAGAGTGAATTCCAGGTCAGCCTGGACCAGAGTGAGACCCTACCTCAAAAAAAAAAAAAAGAAAAGAAAGAAAGAAAGAAAGAAAAGAAAAGAAAATGATGTCTTATCCAGGTGTGGCGGCACATGCCTTTAATACCACTTGAGAGGCAAAGGTAAGGCCTGCCTGGGACTACAGAGTGAGTGTATTATTTGTATCACTTTCTGTTGTAATTGTTGATAAGGAGGTTTGTGGCCTGATCTGAGGCTTTGAGGTTTCAACTAGTGATTTTTACATTTCTTGTTCATTGGTCCCAAGATTGGCTTCCTGTACCATTCTCAAAGTTAGTAAGTTTTCCCTCTTTTCTGCGCCCTTCATTGGTGGATTCTTGGTCCAGTTGGAAACATAGCTCATGGGGTGGAGAGATGGCTCAGCTGTTAAGGTGCTTGCCTGCAAAGCCTGACGACCTGAGTTTGATTCCCCAGTGCCCATGTAGGGCCAAATGTGCAAAGCAGTGCTTGCATCTGGGTTTTGTTTGCAGCAGCTAGAGGCCCTGGTGCACACATTTGCTCTCTCCTCTCTCTCTGTTTGCAAATAAATAAAAATAAAATATTTTTTTAAAAAGAAACCTGGATCATGTAGGAAGCTACTGAGGCAGTTTAAGGTGACTGGTCCCCCGAAAGTAAAAGCAGAGAATATCCTTAAGCCTGTCCTTGCAGTCTCCACTTTGCTAGAGGTCAGAGAAGGATCTGGCTTCTCCTTATCTGTTGCCTAAAAGAGTTCCCTTAATCTGTTTTTCCATAAACAACCTAAGTCCCTCCCTAGGAAGTTGGTCCCCTTTCCTAGAATTATCTATTTTTCCATAAATAACCTGAATTCTTCCCTAAACTGGAGTCCCCTTTTCCTAGAATTAAGATTCCTAGAAGCAGCCTGTGTGGTGCATGACTTTAATCCCAACACTTGGGAGGAAGAGGTAGGAGGATCACTGTGAGTTCGAGGTCATCCTGAGACTACAGAGTGAATTCCAGGTCAGCCTGGACTAGAGGAGGAACCCTACCTTGGAAAACAAAAAGAAAACCAAAAAACAAAACAAATCAAAAGTTTCTTAGAAGGATTAAATCTGAACCTGGTGTGGTTGGTTAAGTTCAGACCCTGAAACTTGGCCTCATGGTTGGTTAGCAGCCTTCATTCCGAATCTTTTATAAAAGACCCAGCTGGGTGTGGTGGTGTGCACCTTTAATCACAGCACTTGGGAGATAGAGGTAGGAGGATTGCTGTGAGTTCGTGGCCATCTGAGACTACATATTACATGAGTGAATTCCAGGTCAGCCTGGGCTAGAGTGAAATCCTACCTTGAAAAACCAAATAAGTAAATAAAAATAAAAACCCAAATTTGGGTCTCTAGGTAGACTTTTACCCCGTCCTGCCTTCTCATTGGCTGGAGTTCTTCATTATATCTCCTTTCTTTTTTAAAAAATAATTTATTTGTATAAAAAAGAACTCTCCTAGGGGCTGGAGAGATGCCTCAGTGGTTAAAGGCACTTGCTTACAAACCCTGATGGCCTGGGGTTCAATTTCCCAGTACCCATGTAAAGCCAGATGCACAAAGGGGTGCATGTGCACATTATCTCTCTGTTCTTTCAAATAAATAAATGTAGCTGAGCATGGTGGCATATGCCTTCAATCCCAGCCCTTGAAAAGTCCCGGTGGGAGGATCACTGAGAGTTCGAGGTCAGTCTGGGACTACAGAGTGAAATTCAGGTCAGCCTGGGCTATAGTGAGACCCTACATTGAAACACCAAGAAAACAAACAAACAAACAAATAGATAAATAGCTGGGAAGCCGGGCGTGGTGGCGCATGCCTTTGATCCCAGCACTTGGGAGGCAGAAGTAGGAGGATTGCTGTGAGTTCAAGGCCACCCTGAGACTACTGCATGAATTCCAGTTCAGCTTGGGCTACCTCGCAAAATCAAAATAAATATATAAATAAATAAATAGCCTGGCATGGTGGCACATGTCTTTAATCCCAGCACTAGGGAAGCAGAGGTAGGAGGATCCCTGTGAATTCAAGGCCAGCCTGGGACTATACTACAAAATTAATTTCAGGCCAGCTTGGGCTAGAGAGAGAGACTCTACCTCAAAAAACCAAACATATATATATATATAATAAAATATATTTTTATATATGTATAATTTATTTATTTGAGAGAGACAGAGGGAAAGAATGGGCATGCTAGGGTCTTCAGCCACTGCAAATAAACTCCACATGTATGTACCACCTTGTGCATCTGGCTTACGTGGTATGGTGGTTTGATTCAGGGACCCCCTAAAACTTAGGTGTTCTCAATGCTAGGTACCCAGCTGATGGAGATTTGGGAATTACCACTTCCTGGAGGCAGTGTATTGTCAGGGGTGGCTTATTGGTATTATAGCCAGTTTCCCCTTGCCAGTGTTTGGCACACTCTCCTGTTGCTTTTGTCCACTTTATGTTGGCCACGTGTGATATCCACCCACTGCTCCTGCAATCGTTTTCCTCTGCCATCATGGAGCTTCCCTTCAAGTCTGTAAGCCAAAATAAACCTTCCCCCCCCCTCAAAAATAATTTATTTGTAAGCAGAAAGAAAGAGAGAATGGATGGACACACTGGGGCCCCCAGCCACTGCAGAGGAACTCCAGAGACATGCACCACTTTGCGCATCTGGCTTTACATGAGTACTGGGGAATCAAACCTGGGTTGTTAGACTTTACAGGCAAGTGCCTTAATGGCTGAACAATCTCTCCAGCCCATTCTTTGCTTAATTTAATAGTCTCTTTAGCTGGACCTGGTAGTGTATGCCTTTAATCCCAACATGGGGGGGGGCGGGGCAGAGGTAGGTGAATTGCCATGAGTTTGAGGCCACCCCGAGACTACATAGTGAATTCCAGGTCAGTTTGGGATAGAGTGTGACCCTACCTCAAACCCTCCAAAATAAATAAATATTTTAAATCAAGTCTCCATAATGTTTACCCTCTAGTTTGTGGATTTGTTCATTGAATTAATAAAACAAGAATTTGGGGCACCCCTAAATTACTGATTCATTGACATACATTGGTTCATTGGTGTGGAACCCCAAAATTGTAGTTTCACCATTACCCACTCTACCAAGGGAATGGTGTTTAAACTGGAGCCTATGTCACCAAATCAAGAGGACATTGCTGCAGGTCATAGGACTGACCCTGTCAGCTTGTAGACAATCCCACAAATGTACAAGTTTCCAATTCTACTGTGTGTGCAGGGTTAAGAGTCAAAACCCAGTAGGTGTTTCTAGCAGTGGGGACTCAGAAGCCCACTAGTGCATGGGTCTAGTGAAGGCTAGTCTTGTTTGGCACATCCCTTCAGTGTCCCTCTTAGTATTGGCTTTTTTTTTTTTCTCTCCCTTAGAACAACACAAATATCTTGTCAACCTGTCACAGGACAGCCATCTCTTCTAAAAACTTGCCATGCATGCAGTGAATCACATTGTAACGGGGTGCAAAGGGTCCGGAAAAGTCCTTGAACCCCAAACCCTAGATTTGTTTCTAATTTTATTTTATTTTGTTTTGTTTTATTTTATTTTATTTCGAGGTAGGGTCTCGCTCTAGCCCAGGCTGACCTATAATTCACTATGTAGTCTCAGGGTGGCCTCAAACTCATGGTGATCCTCCTACTTCTGCCTCCCGAGTGCTGGGATTAAAGGCGTGTAGATTCTAAACATTTCTATCCCTTGGGAAGTTCATTTAACCCCTGCCTGTAGCTCCAGCCTGTCTTGTTTCAGCATTGGTGCCCGCATAGGAGTTTTGGGTGTTTCTGAAAGTCCTATAAAGGCTGTCGCAAGCTCACACTCTGTATCTGGATTCTTTTCACGTGTGTTACGGACTTCGAACGGCGGTGAGTTTGGCATACTTCCTGAGTGATCTATGGATCCATGTGTTAGTCACAATAGTGGAAAGGTCCGAGTGGGGTGTGGAGTTCGTGGTCAGCAGGAGGGTTTTGCGCAGTGTCACTGGTTCACAGGGGTCCTGGGACTGTGCTCAAGAAAGAAGAGCCAGAGGTGCGGGCTCCGGGAGCGCAGAGCTCTTGTCAGGACTGGTTCTGCTCGGTCCGAGGCTGGGCTCAGCTCAGTCTGGCCCTGCTCTGCTTGCCCTGGATGGACTCGGGCCCTACTAGACAAGGCCGGGAGTTCTGTTCCGCTAGACTTGGCTTGGACCCTGCTCCCAGACTCAGATCCGCTTGGTTCGGTCCCGATTTGTCCAGCCCCCGCTGGGCTGGGCTGGGCTGGGCTCCACCCCCCTGGATTTGGCTCAGACTCGACTTGGGCTTTCTCACTCGCTCATCACCGCGGCCTGGCTCTACTCTGCTTCCCCCGCCCCGCTCCGATCGGCTCCGCTCCTATTGGTCAGTCCCGATCCGCCCGACCGGGCTCCTCTGGGTTCGGCCCAGATCGTTTTAGTCCGACTTCACTCGGCTCTCCCTCGCTTGGCTCGGCTCCACTCAGCTCCACCCCCTCCAGGTTCGGCCCTGCTCGGCTCCTCCTTGATTGGCCAGCCCCCAGTCCTCTCGGCTCCACCCTCTAGGTTCGGCCCTGCTCGGGTTGGCCCGACTCCACTCGGCTCGGGTCAGCTCGGCTTGGCTCCGCCCCTCCGCGTTCGGTCCTCCTCGGCTCGGCCCGACTCCTCTCGGTGCTGCCCCTCTTTACTTTCCCTGGCTCGGTGGGCCGGGCTCCGGGGGCGGGCCGGGCTCCAGGGGCGGACGGGCGGCGTTGCTGGAAGTGACGCGAAGAGGGTGGGGCGGGACGGAGGTAGCCGCCGCCGCCTGGGCCGGGAAAGCGATGTAGGAGCCGCGAGGCCGTTCCCCGCCCTGCCCGGCCCGAGTCCCGCGGTCCGCCGCTGCCGCAGCCATGAAGAAGCAGTTCAACCGCATGAAGCAGCTGGCCAACCAGACCGTGGGCAGGCGAGTGTGCGGGGCTGGCCCGCGGGGGTCGCGCCGGGGCGGGGGTGGGGTGGGGGTTGGGGAGGAGGCGGGGGGCGGGACGGCTCCTCTGGGGCTCTGGAGTTGGAGACCCGGCCGCGGCCCCGCCCGAGGCCAGCGGGCCCAGGGCGCCCAGCTCCGCGGGGATTCCACCGGGGTCCGTGGGGTCTTCTCCGCAGAGGTCCCCCTCCCGCTGACGTTGTGCCGTCCGGGGGAGCTTCGCCCTCGCAGGGGCCAGACCCCATCCCGAACTTCTTCAGCCCCGGCTTGCCGCCTGCTGCTGCAGCTCCGGTCAGTTCAGTGCCTCTGTGTAAGCTCGGCTTTGGGGGCGGCATCCCCAGCCTTTCCGGGGAACCCTCTCCTAGTGCTGGATGGCCTTAGCCGCCGGAGGGGACTTGGGCTAGTGGGCTCTGCTTAGTCAATTCAGCCGCCCTTTGCAGGCATCTAGAAGTGGTGCTTGGTGCTGCATCACCATCCAGGCTAATGGGAGTTGCTGCGGATTCTTGACATTTAGAAATCTGGAATAGGGAAAGGATGCGTCTTTCTCTTGGATGTGGAAACAGATGCTTCCCCGTGTATATTTGGTATTGCTTGAACGTTTGGCAAGAAACATCGATTTTTTTTTAAATGAAAGCATGCACAAGAGATTGTAGATGATCAGGCTGTGGAACAGGAGTGATTTGCAGCTTTTAGAGCTTCTAAAGGTAATTTGTCATGTGTTTTGTTATCTGTAGCAAATATTTCAAGGTCTTGCAGGGCAGCTAGCTGCTCTGGACCAATTTACTGTTTATTTTGTGTGGAGATGTGTGAATTTTTTTCTTTCTTTTTTTTTTTTTTTACAATTCTTGCTCTCCCTCGGCCTCCAACAATTAAGAGGAGTTTGCTTTGGTTGGAGCACACGAGACCCTTCTTTTTGTGGGTGTGTATATGAAAATACTTTTACTTCCTCTTAAGTGTTCTAAATTTACTTTTTACAGTGTTTCACTTCCTTCAACTTTTTGCTAAGTTTTTGTTGTTGAGATTTAAAAAATTCCTTATTGAGTTCTCTTGGTGTGCATGTGCCTCTAAAGTCCATGCATGCCTACTTTGCTGTTATTTGTAGAAAAATGAAAGAATAGTAATGGAAGCTGATGGCTCAAGGAAGAAACATAAGCAAATGATCATTTCTTGTGGTAGAATTAGTACTTAGTGAATGTCAAGATACATTTGTTAGATTATTATTTTGGTTTGGTTTTGCATTGTGTGGGGTAAGGGCCATTTGCTGTTCTTTATATAAAAGTTTTGCAAGTTTTCTTTTTCCTTTTTTTTTTTGTTTTTTTTTTTTTTTTTGTTTTTCGAGGTAGGGTCTCACTCTAGCTCAGGTTTTTTTTTTTTTTTTTTTTGGTTTGTTTGTTTGTTTGTTTTTGAGAGAGGGTCTCACTCTAGGTAGCCCAAGCTGACCTAGGACCTACTCTGTAGAACCAGACTGGCCTCCACAGAGCGATCCTCCTACCTCTTCCTCTCAAATGCTGAGATTTGGCTTTTGCAAGTTTGTTCTCTTTTGTTCTTTTTTTTTTTTTTCCTGAGGTAGGGTCTCACTCCAGCTCAGGCTGACCTGGAATTCACTTTGTAGTCTCAGGGTAGACTTGAATTCATGACGATCCTCCTACCTCTGCCTCCCAGGTGCTGGGATTACAGGTGTGCGCCACCATGCCCTGCCTTCTGCAAGTTTTCTTTTTCTTTTGTTTTAAAATTTTATTTATTTATTTGCGAACAAAGAGAGATAGAAGAGAGACAGAGAATGGGCACACAGGGCCTCTAGCCACTGCAAATGAACTCCAGACACATGTGACCCTTGTGCATCTGGCTTACGTGGGTCCTGAGAAATGGAACCTAGGTCCTTTGGCTTTACAGGCAAATGCCTTAACTGCTAAGCCATCTCTCCAGCCCCAAGTTTTCTATCTTGAAAGCCATTTAGGGTCTCTCTGGTTTCTGCTTCCCCTTCCTACTTTTACATTCCAGGCATACTTGCCCACTTTCAGTTTCCAGGAAAGGCCACGGTTTCTTAAGGATTGGCCTCACCCTGGAAATCTTCAGAAGCCTCTTTCACCACACCTAACTGATAATTGATAGACACCTCCTACTCATTTTCAGGTATCCCTGTGATGGTCTCTGTGCATAGAAAGTCCTTAATGTCCCAAATGAGCTTGTCATAATCCCATGTACTACCTGCTTTTCTACAATTAAATTGCTTTCTTACTTGCCTGTGTTCACTGTGAAACACCAAGTGCCTTTCCTATGTCTCTCTCTTTTTTTTTTTCCAAATTTTTTTTTATTAACAACTTTCATGATTATAAAAAACAAATCCCATAGTAAGCCGGGCGTGGTGGCGCATGCCTTTAATCCCAGCACTCGGGAGGCAGAGGTAGGAGGATCGCCGTGAGTTCAAGGCCACCCTGAGACTCCATAGTGAATTCAAGGTCAGCCTGGGCTAGAGTGAGACCCTACCTCGAAGAACCAAAAAAAAAAAAAAAAAAAAAAAAAGGGAATCCCATAGTAATACCCTCCCTCCCCCCACTTTCCCCTTTGAAAATCCATTCTCCCCATCTCAGTCTCTTTTATTTTGATGTCATGATCTTTTCCTCCTATTATGATGGTTTTGTTTAGGTAGTGTCAGGCACTGTGAGGTTATGGATATCCAGGCCATTTTGTGTCTGGGGGAGCACGTTGTACGGAGTCCTACCCTTCCTTTGGCTCTTACATTCTTTCCACCACCTCTTCTGCAATAGACCCTGAGCCTTGGAAGGTGTGATAGAGATATTGCAGTACTGAGCACTCCTCTGTCACTTCTTTCCAGCACTATGATGCCTTCTGAGTCATCCCAAGGTCACTGCCATCTGAAAAGAGAAGATTCTCTATCCTATGTCTCTCTTGATTCTCAAGATCTGCTGTGTCTTCTGTCCTGTGACAGATGACTAGGCAACAGGGTTTATTCTTACTACATTGTGTGATACTGTGGGCCCAAGTGTGGGAAAATGTGAACTGGACAGAGTCGATGGTGATTCATTCTGGAACTATAATTCTGGACCTGACCTTTGACTGTTTGAAAATCTTTATTGCTAGATGCCAGTGGAAGTGCAGCTATTACAGAGCTATTAAGGGTGTGGCAGTTATGAGCCCAAAGTCAGAACATCTGTTTTTACTGGGAACAAACCTGTTGCTTTCTTCGTGACTTCCTCGATCTTTCTGTATTTTTTTTCTACTTAAGTAATCTTAAAGTGCTAGAAAGGAAAAATAGAGGAAGAGAGAACTTCAAATTGTTACTGTGTAGAAGCAGATGTTTGGTGGGCACCAGAAACATTATGGGTGTATTTGGATCAAAATAAAAGCTACAAAGTACAGATTTCCCCTAGCTGTTTATTTATGTAGAGGAGGTTATGTATGTATGTATGTATGTATGTATGAATGAATGAATGAATGGCGTGCTTAGTGTGTTTCGATTGAACAGTTTCCTGTAGGATGGAAACCTTGTGAATAACCCCACAATGAGGTTCCGTGGGACCAACATGTGAAGGATTAGTAATGTCTGGGAAGAATGATTCTCATGATGCAATTTGTGTACAGTGGGTGGGTGAGTATGTCTGAGGACGTGGGCAAAGTTCTGTGAGGTGGTCGATCTCTTGATGTGGGTGTCCTAAGCAGAGAGTAGTAGGATGCTTTCATTTTTGGCCCAACTGCTTTTTGTTGAATCAGACATTCAGTAAACACTTGAGCCCAAACTGTGCACAGGTACTATGTATGGTGTTAAAATATTCAGGGTGAATATGACAAGGCTCCTGCCCTGAAGCTGTTCAATAGATGAGTGAGGAGATCTTGAAGCCAGAAATAATTATACACATGAGATAAGTGCCTTCAGAAGGCTAGCAAGTATACAGAGGAGCATCTGCTGGTACTGGTTGGAGGACGTCACCCAAGCTTCTCAGAGGAGAGCATGTGAGCAGAGCCCTCCATTTTTCTTCCATCTTCAAATGCTTCTTTAATTTCGCTTTTTCTTTTTTGATTTTTCGATGTACGATCTCACTCTAGCCCAGGAATTCATTATGCAGTCTCAGGCTGGCCTTGAACTCATAGTGATCCTCCAACCTCTGCCTCCCGAGTGCTGCGATTAAAAGCATGCGCCACCGTGTCTGGCTTCTTTAATATTTTTCTTGTAATGATTGTCTCTTTTGGTTGTAAGAAAACACAAGGTTCCTGAGTGAAGGAGGGAATTCACTGATTCAAGCAGGATCCAAAAAGTAGTGTGATTTTTATTGTTTTTTTGAGTCTCAGTATGGCTCAGACTGGCCTTGAACTCAGTCTTCCTGCTTTAGCTTCCTGAATGCTGAGATTTGGTGGAATTCAGGGGTTCTATTCCTTATACAGGCAGTGTTTGTAAGGAGACTCCCTGCTGTTCTGTTGTCCTCCTTAGGAGTCCTAGAAGGAAAGAATACTTTGTGACTGTGGTCGAAGTTCTAGGGTTGGCTCTGAGTGGTTCTGGCTCACATGTCTTTCCTCCAAAATGGGATGGAGTGGCAGTCCCACCAAAGCCATGTGGACTGAGAGGAAGAGCCCTACTTCCCCAAGGTAAACTAGGGAATTGTTACCAACAGAAGGAAAATGTCTGGGTGCTTGTCAGAGAAGCAAGAAATGCTCCATTAGGCTTTTCCAGTCATTCTGCAAAATCTGCAGTGGTGACTTGTCCCTGGATGTCTGAATGCTTTCCCAGAAAAAACAGTCTTCAGATTAGTCAAGGTTACCAACTCGTGTACCTAGAGGGTCAAGTTAGAAAACATGACTTACTCATGTCAGAGGAGGGCTGCAGAGGACCTAGAAGGTCACAGTCCACAAAGGGGGTGTGTGGGAATGTGGGCCCAGGGTGTCCCAACCTCGAATTTATTTTATTTTATTTATTTGAGAGAGAGAGAGAGAGAGAGAATGAATGAATGAATGAATGGGTGTGCCAGGGACTTTAGCCATTGCAAACGAACTCCAGATTCATGTGCCACCTTGTGCATCTGGCTTATGTGGGTCCTGGGGAATTGAACCTGGGTCCTTTGGCTTTGCAAGCAAGTGCCTTATCCACTAAGCCATCTGTCCAGCCCCCCGCCCCCTTTAAAAGTATTTATTTAATTGCAAGCAGAGAAAGAGATAGGAGACAGACAGAGAGAATGGGCTGGAGGGATTGCTTAGTGGTTAAGGCGTTTGCCTGCAAAGCCAAAGGATCCAGGTTTAATTCCCCAGGACTCACGTTAGCCAGAAGCACAAGAGGGCGCATGTGTCTGGAGTTTGTTTGCAGTGGCTGGAGGCCCTGGTGTGCCTATTCTCTCTCTCTCACCCTACCCTCTTTCTCTGTCAAAAAATAAATAAAAATAAAATATTAAAAAAAAAAAGAATGGGCATGCCAGGGCCTCTAGCCACTGCAAATGAATTCCAGATGCATGTGCCACTTTGAACATCTGATTTTGTGTGGATACTGGGGAATAGAACTTAGGTTGTTAGGCTTTGCAGGCAAGTGCCTTAACCACTGAGCAATCTTTCCAGCCCCCAATCTTGAGGTTTTGTGTTTTTTTTCCCCCCAAGGTAGGCTCTCACTCTAACTCAGGCTGACTTGGAATTCACTATGTAGTCTCAGGGTGGCCTCTAACTCTCAGCAATTCTACCTCTGCCTCCCCAGTGCTGGGATTAAAGGCATGTGCCACCATGTCCAGCTCCAACTTTGAGTTTTTTTTTAATTATTTATTTGAGAGAGAGGGACAAAGTCAGAGAGAAAGAGAGAATGGGCACCCCAGGGCCTCCAGACACTGCAAACAAACTGCAGATGCATGTGTCCCCTGTGTATGTGGCTTATGTGGGTCCTTAGGCTTCGCAGGCAAACACCTTAACTGCTAAGCCATTTCCCCAGCCCCAACCTTGAGTTTTTAAGAGGAACCCTAAAATGTGGATTTTAGTGAACATGAGATGGAATAAAGCAAGTATTGGCATTTTATCATGCTCCATAAAATTCTTTTTAAAAAAATATTTTATTTATTCATTCATTTGACAGAGAAAGAGGGAGAGAGGGAGAAAGAATGGGTGCGCCAGGGCCTCCAGCCACTGAAAACAAACTCCAGATGCATGTGCTCCCTTGTGCATCTGGCTAACATGGGTCCTGGGGAATCAAACCTGGGTCCTTTGGCTTTGCAGGCAGACGCCTTTACTGCTAAGCCATCCCACCATCCTTTTTTTTTTTTTTTTTTTTTTTTTTTAAGGTAGGGCTTTGCTCTAGCCCAGGCTGACCTGGAATTCACTATGCAGTCTCAGGTTAGCCTTGAACTCACAGTGATCGTCATATCTCTGTCTCCCAAGTGCTGGGATTAAAGGCATGCACCACCCCACCCTGCTCTCTATAAAATTTTTTGAGGCCAGATATTGTCTGTGCAGCACTCACTGGCTGTCAGCTGCTTATGTCAAATGACCTGGACATGAACAGTCCCTGTCATTTTATTTTTTTCCACCTTTTTTGTGATATCACTACTCAATTCTCAGTTCTGGCTTTGTTGGAAAGCTCATTTTTCATTTGCTATCTTCAAGAGGGTTGGTTGTAATCACTCAACATTTCTATAGTAGCATAGTTTACAAAGGGCTGTGTTTCACCACCTGGCCTAGTTCTCACCCATGGTTACCATCATTTCTATTTTATGAAGAGGGCAAAATGTCTTGCCAAGTTGGTGCAGCTACTAAGTAGCCAATACAGAACATGTGCAGGCCTTCTGTTTCTAGAGCCCATGTGCTACTCACCACAGTAACTGGCTGGCTTTTCACCAGGAGAGGCATTATGTTTATGAACAAACACCTTAAACATCTTGACTGCTTGCTGGGTACGTTGCATGAGACATCGCTTTGCATTCTTCTAGCAGATCTCAGAGATGATACTTCTATTCCTGATTTAACAATGAGGAAGCCAGAGATCAAAAGGTCATGGAGCTAGAAAATGACTGAGCTGTGGTTCCAAACCCAGGTTTCTGGTACTGAAGCAGCCATTCATGGTGCTGCATCATCTGCCCACTCTTAATGTGAGGAATCCTTGTTTGACTTTTAGTGAAACTTTTAAAAAAATATATTTTTATTTATTTTACTTGAGACACAAAGAGAGAAAGTGATGGCTTCATGTTACTCCCAGAGGAAAAACACGATTCAACACAATCCAAAGGTACCCCAGGTGCATTTCATCAGGCCCTCTAATGCTACTACATACAAGACAAGGGGCAACTGTAAAGTTTGGGGCAGTCCAAATAAATATGATGATCAGCAAGCCATTGGCATTTATCGTAGTCTGCTTCCTATATCGTGGTAAACAATATTTACTCTTCTAACCCTAGCTGGCTATTATTATCATTAATTAGCTTATTATTTTTTTTCGAGGTAAGGTCTCGCTCTAGCCCAGGCTGACCTGGAATACACTATGTAGTCTCAGGGTGGCCTTGAACTCACGGAGATCCTTCTACCTCTGCCTCCTGAGTGCTGGGATTAAAGGTGTGCGCCACCACACCCAGCTTGGCTCTTACTTAATTTCTGGAGAAGGTATTCAGCAACAAGAGGAACTTACACCAGAACTGGAAACACAGACATCTATGGGTAAAGTCTCTGACATTGCTTACAAAGAGGCATTGAGGGCCTGAAGAGATGGCTAAGCTGTTAAGGCACTTGCCTGCAAAGCCTAGTGACTTAGGTTTGATTCCCTAGTACCTATAGAAAAGCTAGATGCACAGAAGGGGTGTATGCATCTGGAGTTTATTTGTGTCTCTGTATTTGTAAATAAATAAATGATTTTTAAAAAGAATGTGAGTTTTAGATATTTGTGGAATGATATGGACTGCTTTTAAAAATCATAATTCTTGGGTTGAAGAGATGGCTTAGTGGTTAAGATGCTTGCCTGCAAAGCCTAATGACCAGAGTTCTATTTCCAAGTACCCATATAAAGTGAGATGCACAAAACGGTATGTGCATCTAGAGTTCGTTTGCAGTGGCTGGAGGCCCTGGCATACCTATTCTCTCGGTCTCTCTCTCTTCTTTCTATCTCTGTTTGCAAATAATTCTTTTTTTTTATAGTGACACTTTTATCAAATCCTAAGATGTTGCTGTAATTCAGTGGTACTCAGCTAGAGGTGTTTTCTCCAGGGGACACTGAGCAATGCCTAGAGACTTCTTAATTAGTGCATGTGGCTTTATGTGAGTACTTTGGAATTGAACTTGGGTCATTAGGCTTTGCAGGCAAATGCCTTAACCGCTGAGCCATCATTTCTCCAGCCCAAATGTTAGTAGTTTACACACACACACACACACACACACACACACACACACACAATCTGGATTTCTAGTTTCTTATAGGATTTTGGGAATTATATCTGTATTTGACAGTCCTGCCTCGCATAGATCCTGGCATCCTGGAACAAGCCAACTTTTCCACTGGGATGGGCATCAGTTCTCCAGTGTGCCCAGCCCCTAGCTGACTTGTTTTAACCCTTGCTGACATTCCTGAGATCAAAGGACCCTTTCCAGGAGAGGAGGGCTCACCATCTCTTAAGCAGCAGGAATTTTGTGCTAGTCCCAAGTGCTTGCCTATCTACCATTCTCAAGAGCAGTTTCCCGGTGCTGCATTATACAAGGTTTGTCTTCCATGAGAACTCTCTTCCTGTGCTTGCTTGTCACACACCAGGCCCTTAGTTCATTTGTAGTAACTCTCTACTCACCTATGGCACTGCTTCTTCTTCTTTTTTTTTTTTTTTTTTTTTTTTTTTTTTTTTTTTTTTGGTTTTTCGAGGTAGGGTCTCACTCTAGAGCCCAGGCTGACCTGGAATTCACTATGGAGTCTCAGGGTGGCCTCGAACTCACGGCGATCCTCCTACCTCTGCCTCCCGAGTGCTGGGATTAAAGGCGTGCGCCACCACGCCCTGCTAGTAGCACTGCTTCTTTTCCTCTCCCTGACTTTTTTCTGCATTTTTTTCCTTTCTCTTTTTTGGTTTTTCAAGGTAGGAACTCATTCTAGCCAAGGCTGACCTAGAATTCACTATGTAATGTCTCAGGGTGGCCTTGAACTAAGGGCAAACCTACCTCTGCCTCCAAGTGCTGGGATAAAAGGTGTGCGCCGCCACCCCCAGCCTATTCTGCATTTTCTAGGAGAGCTCTGAACCGGATGTTTTAGGAAGGCCAGGTAGCTGTACTTCAAAGTCGAATAGATTCCATTCAACCTCTTATAGAACTGGGGTGGAAAAGTAATGAATCTATACAGCTTCTGTCTGTATCTTTCATGGCTTTGATGTGTGATGTACATGTTGTGAAATCCTAGAATACCACACAGCTTTATTTTATTTTTATTTATTTGACAGAGAGAAAGAGGGAGAGGGAGAGAGAGAATGGGTGCACCAGGGCCTCCAGCCACTGCTAACGAACTCCAGATATAATGCGCCACCTTGTGCATCTGACTAACATTGCCCTGGGGAATCGAACCTGGGTCCTTTGACTTTGCAGGCAAATGCCTTAACTGCTAAGCCATCCCTCCAGCCCCCACACAGCTTTTTTTTATTATTATTATTAACAACTTCCATGATTATAAAAAATATCCCATGGTAATGCCCTCCCCCCACTTTCCCCTTTGAAACTCCATTCTTTATCATATCCCTTCCCCCTCTCAATCAGTCTCTTTTATTTTGATGTCATGATCTTTTCCTCCTATTATGATGGTCCTGTGTAGGTAGTGTCAGGCACTGTGGGGTCATGGATATCCAGGCCATTTTGTCCCACACAGCTTTTTTAAAAAATTAAAAAAATATTTTATTTATTTTTAAAATTTAATTTAATTAAAAATTTTTTTTTCGAGGTAGGGTTTCACTCTAGCTCAGGCTGACCTGGAATTATACTATGTAATCTTAGGGTGGCCTCGAACTCACAGTGATCCTCCTACCTCTGCCTCCCAAGTGCTGGGATTAAAGGCGTGTGCCACCACGCCTGGTTTAAAATATTTTATATATTTGAGAGAGAGAGAGAAAGAGGCAGATAGAATAGGTGTGCCAGGGCCTCCAGGCACTGCAAACGAACTCCAGATGTCTGTGCCACCATGTACATTTTGTTTATGTGGGTACTGGAGAATTGAACCTGGGTCTGTCATAGGCAGTTGCCTTAACCACCAAGCCATCTCTCCAGCCCCTTATTTATTCATTTACTTATTGGAAGGGGGGAGGGAGAAAAGGGCAGGTGTGCTAGAGCCTCTAGCCACTGCAAATGAACTCTCGATGCATGCACCGCCTTGTGCATCTGGCTTACATGGTTCCTAGTGAATCAAACCTGGGTCCTAAGGATTTTCAGGCAAGTGTCTTAATCCCTAATCCATCTCTCCAGCTCCCAACAGCTTTTTTACAGATGCATGATTTTTTTTTTTTTTTTTTTTTGTGGTAGGGTCTCACTCTACTAGCCCAGGCTGACCTGGAATTTACTGTGCAGTCTCAGAGTAGCCTTGAACTCACAGCAGTCCTTCTACCTCTGCCTCCTAAGTGCTGAAATTAAAGGCATGCACCACCATGCCCAGCTCCTTTTTTTTTTTAAAAGATATTTTATTTATTTATTTTAAAGAGAGAGAAGGACAGATGAGTAAATGGGTGCTCCAGGGCCTCTAGCCACTGCAAACATATTCCAGACACATGTGCCACCTTGTGCATCTGGCTTATGTGGGTACTAAGGAATTGAACCCAGGTCCTTAGGCTTCGCAGACAAGTGCCTTAACTGCTAATTCATTTCTCCAGCCCAATCTGCAGGTTTTAAAAGATGCTGATTTCTATATAAAGCAAAGGTTTTTTTTTAAAGACATATTTATTTATTTGCAACCAAAGAGAGAGAGAGAATGAATGAATGAATGAATGGGTGTGCCAAGGCCTCTAGCTGCTGCAAAGGAATTCTAGATGCATGCACCATCTTGTGCATATATCTGGCTTTACATGGATATTGGGGAAGTGAACCTGGGTCATTAGGCTTTGCAGGCAAGTTCATTAACTGCTAAGCCATCTCTCCAGTCCGTAAAACAAAGTTTTGTTTTTTTTTTGGTTTTTTGAGGTGGGGTCTCACTCTAGCCCAGGCTGACCTGGAATTCACTATGTAGTCTCAGGGTGGCCTTGAACTCACGGTGATACTTCTACCTCTGCCTCCCAAGTGCTGGGATTAAAGCTATGCACCACCATGCCCAGCTTACTTTTACTGGTTTTTTAAAAAAATATTTTTTTAAAATTTTATTTACTTATTTACTTGAGAGAGAGAAAGAGGCAGAGAGAAAGAGAGAGAGAGTGAGAGTGGGCGGGCGTGCCAGGGCCTTCAGCCACATGTATCCCCATGTGCCTCTGGCTTACGTGGGACCTGGAGAATTGAACCTGGGTCCTTAGGTTTCACAGGCATGCGCCTTAACCACTAAGCTATCTCTCCAGCCCCGCAAATAAACTTTAGGTACATGTTCCATTTCATGCATCTGGTTTTTTTTTTTTTTTTTTTTTTTGGTGGGTACTGGAGAATTAAACCCAGCC
This sequence comes from Dipus sagitta, assembly GCA_036346955.1. Lineage (NCBI taxonomy): Eukaryota > Metazoa > Chordata > Mammalia > Rodentia > Dipodidae > Dipus > Dipus sagitta. The sequence goes on from CM070783.1 coordinate 52,446,378, forward strand.
TGTTAGGCTTTGCAAGAAAGTGTCTTTAACTACTGAGCCATTTCTCCAGTCTAGGTTTTTTATATTTACATGTTAAGAACTAAAAAGAAAAATAATCCCCCTGTCTAGGCCAAGCCAAACATATCTGCAAGCTTGACTGCTTTGACCTCTATTTTAGGGACTAATGTTTGTGGCATGAAAACTGGCAGTGAGCTATTTCTTGAGATGTGGGTAGCTAGTTTGTTTTGTCCATATTATCTTTACACATATGCTATATTTTTGTATGTAAAATACTGTATAGCTGGGCATGGTGGTGCATGCTTTTAATTCCAGCACTTGGAAGGCAGAGGTTCACTGTGAGTTCAAGGCAAGCCTTAAATTATAGAGTGAGTTCCAGGTCAGCCTGGGTGGGCTACAGCAAGATTCTACTTAAAAAAAAAATTTTTTTTTTTCCCCTAAGGTATGGTCTTTCTCTAGCCCAGGCTGACCTGAAATTTGTTATGTAGTCTCAGGTTGACCTTGAACTCATGGAGGTCCTCTTACCTCTGCTATCCCAAGTGCTGGGATTAAAGGCGTGTGGCACCACATCCGGCAAAAAAAAATTTAATAAATCTTATGATTAAAAGAAAACATAAAAAGTTGATAGGTATTGGGCTGGAGAGATGGCTTAGTGGTTACGTGCTTGCCTGTAAAGCCTAAGGACCCTGGTTCGAGGCTTGATTCCCCAGGACCCACGTTAGCCAGATGCACAAGGGGTCACATGTGTCTGGAGTTCATTTGCAGTGGCCGGAGGCCCTGGTGCGCCCATTCTGTCTCTTTCTCCCTCTCTGCCTCTTTCTTGCTCTGTCTGTCGCTCTCAAATAAATAAATAAATAAACTAACATTTTTTTTTTAAAGAAAAAAAGTTGATAGGTACTACTTAGAACCACCGTTTCTTTCTTCTTTAGGAGGTAAGGGTCTCACTTTAGCCCAGGCTGAACTGGAACTCACTCTTTAGTCTCAGGCTGGCCTTGAACTCATAGCGATCCTTCTCCCTCAGCCTCCTGAGTGGAGTGCTAGAATTAAAGGTATACTTGTTTATTTTTTTTTTTTTTGTTTTTTTTTTTTTTTTTTTTGAGGTAGGTCTTGCTCTAACCCAGGCTGACCTGGAATTAGTTTCACTGGCCTAGAACTCACAGTGATCTTCCTCCCTCAGCTTTTTACCTTTTCATTTTAGCCTGAGTTGTGGTTGAATTTGCAGATGTGAATGCAGAGGAGGGCTACCTGTACTGATAATGGGAAATGGCTTGGTGTCCACTCCCCTCTGCTCTCCTCTCCTTCCCTCAGATCAGCCCCATAACTCACCTCATGGGTGATGACTTCCAAATTCATGCCTCTGGCCCTGACATCTCTCCATTCCTTGCTCTCTTAGTTGTGAACTTCTTAGTTAAGTCCTACTGAAATTAAACTTCATCAAATTTGCCTTATTTCCTTACCTTCGCTAGTCCATGAGTCACCAGACTTTTGCTGTAGGCTGAACCTAGTCTATCTCCCTATTTTGTCAAAAGTCCTTATTAGAGTGAAGCCACGGACAGCAGGGTTGAGTAGTGACAAAGGTGACCAGGTTGGTCCTCATTGGGCAGGGTATTGATTGTCAGGCTTTTTGCTGGGCTAGAAATAGATGTGGCTCTCTCATGGAGTATTTGCCTAGCTTTCATGAAGCCCTGGGTTTCATCCCTAGCAGCACATAAAAAAAATTGCTGACACTTCTCCAAGAGCACTGATGCCAGCACACTCCCTGCCAGTCCTGCTTCTCTTCCATATTCCCAGTATCTAGCTGGAACCATCACCTCTGCCAGACCTGCCCTGTTACTTATCCTTTTAGCTCTGCTCTTCCCCATTTGTGTGTTGTATGTGTACATGTGCACACTAGTAACATTTACATGTATACATATGCATGTGGAGACTAGAGGACAACTTTAGATGTCATCCTCAGGAGCACTGTTCACCTTTAAAAATTTTATTTATTTATTTGCAAACAGAGAGAAATAGGAGAGCAAGAGAATGGGCATATCTGGACCTCTAGCTATTACATGCATGCACTCCTTTGTGCATCTGCTTTAAGTGGGGACTGGGGAACTGAACCTGGGACATCTGACTTTGCAAGGCAAGTGCCTTTAACTGCTGAGTCATCTCTCCAGCCCTTAACAATTTTTTATTTATTCATTTATTTTGAGACAGAGAGAGAGAGAGAGAATAGGTGCACCAGGACATTTCAGCCGCTGTAAATGAACTTGACGTGTGCACCCCCTTGTGTGCATGTGCAACATTGCATGCTTGTGTCACTGTGTGTCTGGCTATGTGGGACCTGGAGATTCGAACGTGCATTCTTAGGCTTCACAGGCAAGCACCTTAACCCCTAAGTAGTCTCTCCAGCACTTTTGTTTTGTTTGTGAGATAGGGTCTCACTCTATCAGGCTGACCTGGAAGTCACTGTGTAGCCCAGGTTGTCCTCAAAGTCATGACAGTCCTCCTAGTGCTGGGATTATAGGCGTGAGCCCCATGCTCTGTTCAGCCTCTTAAATTTTCACCTGGACCAAGATTCTTTTCAGCTGGCTTTGCTGACTTGAACTGGATTTTATCTCTTCTGTGGGACAACTAACCTTGCCATCTTTTCTCTTTGAAATGGTCAGTCACCATTCTGTTGATTAAAGCTAGTCCCTCAAAATTTTTTAAAATTTTTGTTTATTTTATTTATTTACTTGAAAGAGACAGAGAAAGGGGGGGGGGAGAGAAAGGGAGGGAGGAAGGGAGGGAGGGAATGGGGCGTACCAGGGCTTCCAGCAACTGCAGACTCCAGACAAATGCACTGCCTTGTGTATCTGGCTTACGTGGGTACTGGGCAATCGAGTCTTGAACCAGGGTCCTTAGTCTTCACAGGCAAGCGTTTAACCACTAAGCCATCTCTCCAACCCCTTGGAGTTTTTTTTTTTCTGATAAATTTTCTTTTTTTAAAATAAATACTTTATTATTTATTTGAGGGGGAGAGAGAGAGAGAGAGAGAGCGCACACACGCATGCCAGAGCCTCCAGTCACTGAAAAATACTCCAGATGCATGTGCCCCCTTGTGCATCTGGCTTTCATGGGTTCTAGGATCAAACCTGGGTCCTTTGGCTTTGCCTTACCGTTAAGCCATTTCTCCAGCCTCTGATAAATTTTCTATAGTTTACAACCACTACATTTCTAGGAAATTAAAATTTCTATAGCTGGGTGTCTCCAGGTTGTCCTCTAAGGTTGGACAGTGCTGCCCTGCAACTTGCAGTGCAGAAAGTGACTCGCGTTGTCATGCATGTCACTCTGTGAACATTAGATACTTCTGGGCTGGGGATACAGTGCGGTGCTCAGAGGTAGAGTGCTTGCCTAGCATGTAGAAGGCCCTAGGTTCAACACACAGCACCACAAAACAAGTCACATATTTACACTATATCCACTAAGACCTCAATGATTGTGTCTGTATATTTGCAGAATTTTCTTCATGTGTAATTTATGTAATATGTCATTGCATTGATGTTTAGTTATCAGTTTCACTGTTAACTACTAATTCAATGTAACAAATAGTCACCTGCTGGTGGATGAGAACTTGGGTGGGGTGGCAGCCATACAAGGAGCTCTTGTAAATTACCTCTTGTACATATCCTAGCAGGTCTTAGGTGCTGCTGATGAAATATGTGGGTTCTTGATTGATTAAAGTATTTTAGTGTAAACAAGTTGACATTCTTTTTTTTTTTTTTTCTAATTTATCAAAGTGGGATCTCACTGTAGCCCAAGCTGACCTGGAATTCACTATGTAGTCTCAGGGTAGCTTTGAACTCAGGTCAATCTCCCTACCTCTACCTCCCAAGTGCTGGGATTAAAGGCATGTACCACCACACTTGGTGACATTCTTTTTTTTTATATTGGGGGAGGGACACCAGGGCCTGAAGCCACTGCACTTGAACTCCAGACGTATGCGCCACCATTTGCGTATGTATAACTTTGTGTGCTTGCATCACTTTGTGTATCTAGTGTACATAGGACCTGTAGAGTTGAACATGGGTCCTTAGGCTTTGCAGGCAAGCGCCTTGACCACTAAGCCATCTCTCCAGCCCGAAACTGACACTTATTCTCTGAGTATTGCTTAAGGCGTGCAGCAATGGAATCTTGAAAGAGCAGGTCGTTGAGCAGTGCACATGTAATACAAGCTTCACAAGATAATGCAGGTCTGTCAGATATCGATTTACATGAGAAACTGCCAAGTTACTGCAAGAAATGAGAAGCATGATTGTTAAAGCTGTTCTGTCTCTTTCAGTCATGGAGGCTATAAGGTCTGGTTGTCTTGTGTTTGATTGCAGCTTGGTGGTTATTTGCAGTCGCTGCTTGTTTTCCATTGTCCTGAGATCTTCCTCTCCTTTCCTAGGTTTTCTTTTTACCAGAGATGCCTTTTACCTACTCACCCACTTGATCTCTCCTTTAATGTTTCATTAGCATCTGTTCTATAGTTTCTCTGTCTTCTTTCACATGATTCAGCTAAATGTATGTTTCATAAATAGTTTAAATCATAGAATAAGTAAATAGCAGCTTAGGTGAGTACAGATATTTATATAAACAAATACTCAGAAGTGCATGGAAATTCTTCCAACTACCTGTCAGTTGAATATTTAGAAATCAACTGGTTTGAATTTCACATAGTTATTAGATACTTGCAGATGTACTGGCTGGAATGGCCACTTGAAACCAAGCCTAGCTGTACCTGAGAGAGTACGCCAAAGTACTTCTCTGTCATTAGATATCATAAGAGCTAGGATAGAGGGAGTTGGGCATAATAACACAGTGTGGTAGTTTTGGTCCAGGTGTCCCCCATAAACTTAGGTGTTCTGAATGCTGTGTTCCCAGTTGATGGAGATTTGGGAATTAACACCTCCTGGAGGGAGTGTATTGTTGGGGCGGACTTACAGGTGTTATAGCCAGTTTCCCCTTGCCAGTGTTTGGCACACTTTCCTGTTGCTATTGTCCACCTTATGTTGGCCAGGGGGTGATGTCTACCCTCTGCTTGTGCCATCGTTTCCCCCTGCTATTGTGGAGCTTCCCGTTGAGCCTGTAAGCCAAAATAAACCTCTTTCCCACAAGCTGCTCTTGGTCAGGTGATTTCTACCAGTAGTGTGAACCTGACTGCAACAGTAAAGCGGTACCAGGAGTGGGGTTGTTGTAAGACACCTGACTGTATGACTATGGCCTTTTGGAGCTGATTTTCAAGAGGAATGTGGAAGGATTTGAAACCATGGCCTAAGAGATGCCTTGCAGTGCAGCTTGATTACCTATTTTGGTCAGAGCTGCAAGACCTGAATGCAGTAAGAACTATAGACTGTGAGGTTTGGATTATGAGGGTGAGAAAGAGCTTTGCTTGGACTGGGCTAGCAGTTTGTGTGAGAAGCTTGCTCTTATACCCGTGTCCTGAGAAGTTGTGCAGGGTTGCTTTGTGTAGAAATGAACTGGAGTGAGCAGAGGGATATGGCACAGAAAGAAAAAATCTTTGGGTGAACTGCATCCCATTTAGCTGCAATTGAGAGATTACAACCTTTGAGATTGGGCCAGCTGACCTGAACTGGGGCAACAGGAAAAATGTAGGCTCTTTTGAAGGGGTCTGAATGCTCAAGGAGTCCTGTTCTTCAAAGTCTGTTTTATTCCCCCCCTGAATTAATAAATTGGCGCCCTACCTGGCACTGTGGAGTATAAGAAATGCAGTAAAGAGAGGGTCATTGAGTTTCCAACACGGCCTTGTTTTTTGGAAATGGCCATGGGCAGTGTGAAGCAGGTTTGCTGGATGCCTGCATGGAGATCTTATGGGGCAGTGAGGATGAACCATGGATTGCAGTGGAGACCCAGTGGAGATGCCCGGACCACGAGATGGCTGCTAAGGAGAGTTGCCAGCCCCTGATGAAGCTTTCCAGGACTGTGAGTAGCCTAGCTGGAGGGGTGGAATTGGAAGTCCAGAGACTTGTTGCTGGTTAGAGTTATCAGACTGGGAGATTTGTCACTAACTAGAGTTGTTGGACTTGGAGCTACAGTTTGGTATTTGCCCTGTTTATATCATGTATTGCTTGAGTATTTATTTGCTATGCCCAGTGTCATCTTTTGCAGTATGAATGTTTATTCTGTGCCATTATGGTTTTTTTTGGGGGGGGTTGTATTATGGCTCAGTTAAAAGTCCTTGGACTATGGGGATGTATGAACATCATTGGAATTGATGAAAACTATGGGGGCTTTTAAAGTTGGACTGAATGCATTGTTTTGTTTTTTTTTCCCCTTTAGTATTTCGAGGTAGGGTCTCACTTTAGCCCAGACTGACCTGGAATTCACTCTGTATTCTCAGGGTGGCTTCAAACTCATGGCAATCCTGCCTCTGCCTCCTGAGTGCTGGGATTACAGGTGTGCACCACCACGCCCGGCTGAATGCATTGTATTTTATATCATGTATGGATATCAGCTTATGGGGACCAGGTACGGAATGTGGTGGTTTGATTCAGGTGTCCCTCATAAATTTAGGTGTTCTGTATGCTAGATTTCCAGCTGATGGAGATTTGGGAATTAACACCTCCTGGAGGGAGTGTGTATTTGGGGTTGAGCTTATGGGTGTTGTAGCCAGTTTCCCCTTGCCTGTGTTGGGCACACTCTCCTGTTGCTATGGTCCACCTTATGTGGGCCAGGGGTGATGTCCACTCTCTGCTCATGCCATCGTTTTCCCTGCCATCATTCCCCCTTGAGCCTGTAAGCCAAATAAACCTCTTTTTCCCCACAAGCTGCTTTTGGTTGGGTTTTTTCTACCAGCAATACAAACCTGACTATAACATACAGGTTCTCTGACTTGTGCTGAGGGTTCAGTGAGAGCTTCTCTGGACATCCAACTCCTGAGCTATCATGATGACAGGCAGGTGGAGATAATAGGCAATAGAGAATTTCAACAGGGCAGAAATACTCTTTGGGAAGACCTAAAACATTGAACATTTTATCCTTCTTTTAAATTTTTATTATTTTGCTTACACAACTGAAAAAGGCGGGCATCCATTATCTGATTCTTAGCAGGGGAACAACTGTTTCTAGCACTTTTATTTTCAAAGTACATGGGTAGAAGGTGGCTGTTGGAAGGTCTGCTTATTCTTAAGTGACTTTGACTTTGACAATGACTTTGGTATTTAAGTTCACAGCCTCTGGATGTCTTCATGTGTAAAGGTATAAATTGGTTCTTGAAGGCTTTAAAATCTATACCCTTGTTAGCTACAGGAACATCTTCCTCCAAAGAGGCATTTTGTTGTACATTGAAATTCTATTGTATTTCTCAAACTAAATTTTTAAATTCCTTTAATTTTTCTTGTACAAATCCTCTAAGACCATTTTATGCCCTCACTGTGTTTGTATTTTTGGATGTGTCAGAATCAGTAGTGGATGTCTGCAAGCATCATTTGTTCCTTTTTTTTCTTTGGTCCACACATTTTAGTGTTTTATAGTTGAGCCTTTGTTCTGTGTCTTAGTCATAAGGTTGGCAGGTGGTTAATGTGTTTTTGCAGAAGAAAGCAAATATCAGATACATCCAGAGCTGTGGGCATTACCCAGCATGTGGGCAGGAGAGTACCATGCTGGATTTGGTGTTCTAGATATAACCGTTTTTATTTATTTATTTTTGGTTTTGCGAGGTAGGGTCTCACACTAGCTCAGGCTGACCTGGAATTCACTGTGTAGCTTCAGGGTGGCCTCGAACTCACAGCAGTCCTCCTACCTCTGCCTCCCAAGTGCTGGGATTAAAGGTGTGTGCCACCATGCCCAGCCCATTTTTATTTTTATTTATTTTATTTTTCTGTCCTGTTCTTTTCTTTTTTTTCCAAAGTAGTGTCTCACTCTACCCCAGGCTGACCTGGAATTCACTATGTAATCTCAGGGGGGCCTCGAACTCACGGTGATCCTTCTATCTCTGCCTCCTAATTGCTGGGATTAAAGGTGTGTGCCACCACTCCTGGCTGTTTTTCTTTTTTTTTTTTTTAAATGTTTTTATTTATTTATTTGAGAAAGAGAGAGAAAATAAAAGGACACGCCAGGGCCTCTCGCCCCTACAAATGAACTCCAGATGCATGCGCCCCCTTGTGCATCTGGCTTACATGGGTACTGGGGGATCAAACTTGGGTCCTTAGACTTCACAGGCAAGTTCCTTAACAAGTTATCTCTCTAGCCCTAGATATAGTCTTAAGAAGAAAGGCCCCTGGATAGATAGGCCTCTGAAATACTTCTTACGCTTGGTGGGATAGAGGAGGGACTGAAGAGAAAAGGTCGCCATCATCCAGTGTTGAGGTGGGTGGGAGTGAGGAATTTGTAAAATAGGAGAAGCAGCAGCCTTTTTTAAGGTGATAGGCGATGTCTCAGCTGGTTCTAGGGATTCTGGCCCATGGAGAGTGGAGACGGTGCTGTGACCTGCCTGAGGAGCCTGCAGTGTTTATGGTTTATGACTCACTTCTGTGCCATTCCTTTCTTCCTTCCTTCCTTCTGTTATAGATATATAAATAAATATATCTATTTATTTGAGAGAGAGAGAGAATGGGCATGCCAGGGCCTCCAGCCACTGCAAACGAACCCCCAGATGCACCTGGGAGAGGCAAATCGGGATTCTTTGGAGTTGCAGGCAAACGCTTTAACCGCTAAGCCATCTCTCCAGCTCCATCTTTTTGGTTTTTTGAGGTAGGGTCTCACTCTAGCCCAGACTGACTTGGAATTCACTATGTAGTCTCAGGGTGGCCTCGAACTCAATGGTGATCCTCCTGCCTCTATCTCCTCAGTGTTAGGATCAAAGGCATGCAACACCACACCTGGCTATGCCTTTTCTTGTTGAGCCATACTCTGCACCCCATATGTTCCTTTCTGGGCTGTCTCTGTCTCTGGGAACCATGCTGTGGTGACTACTTGGAAAATGAGTTTTTTTTTTTTTTTTTTTTTTCTCTCTTTCTTTTTGGTTTTTCGAGGTAGGGTCTCATTCTGGCCCAGGCTGACCTGGAATTAACTGTGTAGTCTCAAGGTGGCCTCAAAATCATGGCAGTCCTCCTACCTCTTCCTCCCGAGAGTTCTGGAATCACCATGCCTGGCTTTTTTTTCTCTTTTTCCTAGGCAGGGTCTCACTCTAGCCTAAGCTGACCTGGAACTCACTTTGTAGTTCCAGGCTGGCCTTGAAATCACAGTGATCTTCCTATCCTTGCCTCTGGGGTATGCCACCATGTTGGTGGGAAAATGAATTTTTTTCTTTCTTTTTTCTTTTCTTTTTTTTTTTTGAGGTTAGATCTCACTCTAGCCTAGGCTGACCTGGATATTCACTATGTAGTCTTAGGGTGGCCTCAAACTCAATGTCAATCCTCCTACCTCTTCCTCCCCAGTGCTGGGATTAAAGGTATGCACTACCACACTTGGCTGGAAAATGAGTATTTTAGAAAAATATTTTATTTTTATTTACTTATTTGAGAGAGGGAAAGAGGCAGAGTGAGAGAGAGAGAGAGAGAATGGGCATGCCAGGGTTTCCGGCCACTGCAAATGAACTCCATATGCATGCGCCACCTTGTGCATCTGGCTTACGTGGGTCCTGGGAAATCAAACCGAGGTTCCTTTGGCTTTGCAAGCAAGCGCCGTAACTGCTAAGCCATGGAAAATGAGTTTTTAATATGATAGGAAGAAGGGTGGCTTGTACTCTGCTTTCTTCTTTCTCTTAATTAACTTTTTGCTATTTTTATTTTAAATAATTTTTTTTGTATTTATTTATTTATTTGAGAGCGACAGAGAAAGAGGCAGAGAGAGAGAATGGGCGCGCCAGGGCCTCTAGCCACTGCCAGCGAACTCCAGATACATGTGCCACCTTGTGGATTTGGCTTTCGTGGGTCCTGGGGAGTCGAACCTCGAACCGGGGTCCTTAGGCTTCACAGGCAAACACTTAACTGCTAAGCCATTTCTCCAGCCCCTTTTTGTTAGTTTTTGAGACAAGATCTCACTCTAGCCCAGGCTGACTTGGAATTCACTCTGTAGCCCCAGGCTGGCCTTGGACTCACAGCAATCCTCCTACCTCAGCTTCTCAAGTGCTGGGACTACAGGCGTGGGCCCAGTACTTTATTTGAGTTCCTTCTGAGACTGTCTCAAGGACTTCTCTTCTGCACTGCTGCCTGGAGGGTGAGTACTGCACTGTGCTGAATTCTATTAGTCTGGCTCTTTGGAGGAAACAATTGCAATGCATTTTTATTTAGACTTAAAGAACCTGAGAGGAAATGTTGTGAAATGGTAAAAGGAATTTAAATGGATTATTGGTGGCAATATGTTCATGTCACTTTTAAGGAAGTGGTTAGCAGGTCAAAAGGCTTAATTGTAGCCTCAGGGCAGTTGTTAGGAGTAGAAAGTTTGAGGAGTAGAAAGTTTGCTGGTGAGTTTAGCTGAAGGTCCTAACAACCATCTGGTCAGAAAAAAGTATCCACATATGTGGAGGTCTATATTTAATTTAATGGGCCTAGGCATTCTCAAGGCTATGGGCAAGAAGTTCAGGGTGAAAGGAAACCCACCTACCTGGCTGGCAGCCCAACAAACTGAATAGTTATCAGAGACGCTCAATCAGAGCTCCTTTTCCTGGCTGCCCTCTGGGGAAATGCCATTTCCAGTATGCACTTTGCCGTGTGGGTGTGTCTTCTGCTAGTCACCAAAGCTCACATGTGCATGCTAATGTGAGCCTTCCCCCAAAGCAGAAATATCTTCTCTCTGGATGGACATTCATGGTCATCAACTTATTTCAGAATCAGCATTCTTTGCAAGTAGTTACTTCAGTTAGGTTTTTTTTTTTTTTTAAAGTTTTTCGAGATGGGGTCTTACTCTAGTCCAGGCTGACCTGGAACTCACTATGTAGTCTCAGGGTGGCCTCAAACTCACGGCGATCCTCCTACCTCTGCATCCCAAGTGCTGGGATTAAAGGCGTGCATCACCACACCTGACTCCCCCCCAGCCCCGTCTTGAAGGTAGGGTTTCACTCTAGCCCAGCATAACCTGGAATTAGCTATGTAGTCTCAGGCTGGCTTCAAACTAAGTGATCCTCCTACCTCAGCCTTCTGAGTGCTGGATTAAAGGCATGTGCCACCATGCCTGGGAGTTAGGATTTTAAAGTTCTGGTAGTATGGTGTAAGTGAGAGTGTTTTGAACTTGAGCCTGAAGAGTTGAGATCCTGTCTCCACTTATTGCTAGTCTTTCTCCCTGACCCAATCAGCCTCAATGCTGAGTTCTCATACTTGTAAACTAGAGCTCCTGACCCTGCATGTTTAAGAAGTTGGCATGTGATCAAGAGGCATTACAAGGCAGTGAGGAAATAGTATGAGACAACAGGTTAGATTTTACCTCCTTACCATATACCAAAGTAAATTTTAAATGGATCAAGAATTTCCTATAAGGCTCAGTGGTAGACCACTTACCTAGCATGCGTGAGACTCTGGGTTCCACTCCCAGGGCTGAAAAACATCACATTAAAAAAAAAAAAAGCCCAAGTCAATCTTGGTGTGATGGCTCATGCCATCATGTCAATCATGATGTGATGGATCCAGCACTTAGGAAGCTGAGGTAGGAGGATTGCCTTGAGTTGGAGCCCAGCCTGGGCTAGAGTGATATCCTGTCTCAACCAGCTCCACCCCCAACCAAACAAAACAAAAAGAAACCTATGAAAGAAATGGAAGAATATACGGCTAATCATGGAAAGTACTTTCATGATATGTTTGGCATTATGGTCTGCCATGAAACTACAGAGAAAGAATAGTTGAATATGTAGATTCGATTAATACAATTTGGGTTGGGGTGTAGCTGAGTGGCAGAGCACTTGCTTAGCATGTGCAAGGCTTTGATCCCCAGCACTGCAAAATAAGTTTAAAAAAAGAAACAAAAACAAGCAAAAAAATTTTTTTGTCTGGTGTATATTGTGCTATCACAATTAAAATTAACATTGAATAACTAATTAGAAAACACAGCAGCCACAGTAGGGTTAATATCCTACCACAGTATATGAGGCTCTCAATTTAAAAACCCTTCCATAATGAGCAAATATGATAAACAGGAAGCTCAGGATGAAATACAGATGACCAGGAAATAGATGAAACTAGTTTCAAAATCTGAAGTCCTCTAAGAAATGCAAGGCCACAAGATTCCATTTTCCCCTTACCAAATTGGCCAAGTTCAAGATAATGGTATGCTGCTGTCTTGGAAACAGAGAGGGAGCTTGTCTCACACTACTGGTGAGAATGTAAATTGACAGTGTTTTCAAGAAAGCCATTTGCCATTGCGTGGAAGGAGCCATTTCTAGACTTTTCACCTTGGCTTCTTGTCTGTGCTGACCACAGCCTTTCCAGACTCCCCTCCCAGGCAGTTCTTCCTTAGCTTGCTCTTTCTCCTCCTTGTCTGACCCAAGTTAGTTCCTCTTGGACTTCACCTTCAAACTTTGTACAGCTGGCCTCTTCTGTCACCCTGTCCATAGAATGTCCAACTCTGGCTTCTCTCCTCTACCTGGGATGTAGGGTGTGGTCCTGAAAGACTGTATAGTTGTGCAGGTTGGGACCAAAAACTGTGTGGCTTATAGGTCTTCTGAGTTTTCAATACTGCCTTCCAATCCTTGGCTTGGTTCCCCATCCCATTTTCCTGACAGCCTTTGCCAGACTCACTTTTCTCAAAGCTGCTCCACCCTACCCCAGGCACACCCACTCTCCTTGGATGACCTGCCTCCTAATTTCCAGAGAAAACTGGATGTGCCTCAGTTGGTCACATGGTTAAGTTGACCAGGGTTCTGTGCCCATCATTTTGGCTGGTGTGCCTGATCCTACAGCTTCTAAGGCTCTTGCTCACTACTGGGCCTCCACTTTCTGCCCTGCCTCCTCAGCTTCCCTCTCTCCCCCATCTCTGTCTGCCCAGCCAAAGCTTTCCCTTCCCTTCTGGCCTTGGCTTCTCCATTCAGTAGCCAATATCTTGGCCTCCAATCCCATTCAACTTATTTTTGTATCCATGGGGCCTAGCCTAGAGCAGGCATCTAGTAAATACTATTTAATTGATGAGTCCAGTTGAAATCTTAAGTTAGTTTTTCTGGAATGTAGAAAAGAAGTGACACCAGTATTTATTATTAAACAAAAATAGGAAAAAGCAACTGACAGTGGGTTTTGTAGGGACCCAGATGACTTCTCCCACCCATGTAATATCCCTGCCTCTCATCACCTCACCTATCCTACTATCAGTAGGTCACCCTACTTACTTGCTCTGTTCATGTCTCTGGCATCTTCCCTTCCCTCAGTAGGGACTCTGTTTCTTGCGTTTTTTCTCCTTTATGGCTGGTGTGTGTTGGTGGCTACAGCATACTCAGTTATAGTATGCTGTGCTCTCTGCTGCAGATGGCTATGCTTGGGAACCAGGTGGCCAAAACTACCCTGAGCATGTCCACTGGCTTGTTCAACAGATCTCTGGAACTTAGCATTTTACCATATTCTTAAATCCTCCAGATGTTGTCTCAAGGTCAAGAGTCTTGTATCGGACTTCTCAGTGGTTAAAGACATTTCCCATGCAAACATAAGGGCCTGAGGAAGCCTGAGAGACTACTGTAGATTTATCCCCAGGGCCTACACAAACAGCGAATGTGACCATAGACATCTGGAACTTCAACCGGACTCCAGTGCCCATGTAAAACCAGATGCACATAGTGCCACATGTGGGCCTGCAGGCTTTGTATGTAAGTGCCTCTAACCACCAGGCCATCTTTCTAGCCTCTGAATCTGGACTCGTAATTCTAAGTTTTTTTTTTTGAGGCAAGCCCAACAGACTGCCTTTGTGTGTGTGTGTGTGAGAGAGAGAGAGAATGAGAGAGAGAGAACGAGAGAGAATTGCCGTGCCAGTGCCTCCAGCCACTGCAGTTGAACTCCAGATGTGTGCACCCCCTCATGCACATGTGCAACCTTGCACTCTCGCATCACTGTGCATCTGGCTCACGTGGGACCTGGAGAGTTGAACCTGAGTCCATAGGCCTCACAGACAAGCGCCTTAACTGCTAAGCCATTTCTCTGGCCCAGGGCTCTTAATTCTTTTTTTTTTTTTAAGATTTTATTATTTTTATTTATTAGAGAGAGAGAGAGAGAATGAGAATGGGTACACCAGGGCCTCCAGCCACTGCAAATGAACTCCAGATGCATGCACCACCACGTGCATCTGGCTTACATGGGACCTGGAGAATCGAACTAGGGTCTTTGGGCTTCACAGGCATGCACCTTAACCACTACGCAATCTCTCCAGCCCAACTCTTAATTCCTGTATCACAGCAAGGTGTAGGTAAACAAAATCAAGAACAAATTTTTTTTTAAGTTTTAAAATTTTATTATTTACTTGAGAGTGAAAGGCAGAGAGAGAGAGATAGATAGAGATAGATAGAGAGAGAGAGAGAGAGAGAGATAGATAGATAGATAGATAGATAGATAGATAGATAGATAGATAATGGGCATGCCAGGGCTTTCAGCTGCTGCAAATGCACTCCAGACACATGAGCTACTTTGTGTATCTGGCTTTATGTGGGTACTAGGGAATAGAATGTGGGTCCTTGGGCTTAGCCAGCAAGCACCTTAATGGCTAAGCCATCTCTCCAGCCCCCCAATTTTTTATTTTTATTTTTTAGGGATTAGCACATTACCAATATATCTAATCTTTTCAGTTTTGTAAGTTAGATATTCCTTTTTTTTTTTTTTTCTATGTAGGATATTGCTTTAGCCCAGACTAACCTGACCTGGAATTAGTCTCTCAGGCTGACCTTGAACAGGTGATCCTCCTACCCGCCTCTCGAGTGCTGGGGTTAAAGGCATGTGCTGCCATGCTGGATATTCCTAATATCTTCATTTTCCAAGCAAGTAGAAGCACAGATATTAAGTATCTGCTCCTAGTTGCTTAGCTCAGAGGCAGTGGCCTGGGCTTTGCTCCAGGCTCTGGTAGACAGGGCTGACTGCTTTTCTGGGATTGGGGAGGAGTAACCTTCCAGGCACACTTTATGGATGATTTTTGGTTCTATCTTCAGGTCTGAGGGTGGCAGAGGATGTGTCTGTATCTACATCTATATCTGTCTGGCTGTCTATCTTTCTATCATCTACTTTCCTTAGTAAGAGTTCTGGGGTTGGGAGAGGGGCAGTGCAGTGGTGGAACTGCTGCTTATGCTTGAGGACCAGTCAACACCTTACCAAAAACAAACAAACCCCAAAATGTTCTTGTGATTGTAAGGGAAAACTAATACCCTGTTTGAACAGCATCCAGGTAGATTGTGCCAGAATGCTGGGTTCTCCTAGTAAAGCTAGAGGCCAAAATGCTCTATCTCCTCTGCCTTCCCCCTCTCATACCCATTATATTAATTGGCTTTAAAATTTGAAAATTTTTATCGTGTGAGTATGATTGTGTGTGTGTGTGGAGAGAGAGAGTAAGAGAGAGAGAACAGGGGCTGGAAAGATGGCTTAGCAGTTAAGCACTTGCCTGTGAAGCCTAAGGACCCCTGGTTTGAGGCTTGATTCCTCAGGACCCACGTTAGCCAGATGCACAAGGGGGCGCATGCGTCTGGGGTTCATTTGCAGTGGCTGGAAGCCCTGGCGGGCCCATTCTCTCTCTCTCTCTCTCTATTTCTCTGTCGCTCTCATTTAAATAAATAAATAAAAATAAACAAAAAAATTTTAAAAAAGAGAGAGAGAACAGGAGAATGTGTGTGTGCCATGGCACATGTCTGGAGGTCAGAGAACTGCTTCTGGAGGTAGGTCTTCACCTTTCCCTTCATCGGTGTCTCATTGCTCATAGCTCTGTTCACCAGGCTAGCTGGCCTATGATACAGCTTCCAGGAAATTCTCCTGTCTCTTCCTCTTCTAGGCTCACTGGGATTATGGAAGACCACCACAGCCTCCAGCTTTTCTGTAGGCTCTGGAGATCTGAATGTAGGCACTCATACTTGTGTGGCAAGCACTGTATCCACCGCGCCACGTCCTTTGCCCTGCAAATTGATTTTGAAAAAGTTCTAGGAGTACAACTATCATAATAACTTGTTATAGCATCTCAGATTGAAGCGTCACCAGTGATAGGTTCTGGAAACTGTTAGTAATAGGAAAGTTCCCTACTGAGGAGAGGATCTGGGGCACAGTTTAAAATGGCTGACTGAACACTTATTTTTTGCTTCCCCCATTACAATTCACTGAATGTTGTAAAAGACATCTTTTTAAGTCATACAAATTAAAAAAAATAAAAGTAGTGGAAGCCATTTAGAAAAAGCCCCAGATGTGCCTATTAAGTGGGTCAGTGAACAAGGAAAACAAATGCAGTTTTTAAAATATTTTCTTTATTTATTTGAGAGGGGGGAGGGGGAAGGGAAGAGGCAACTAGAAAATGGGTTTGCCAAATGCAAACAAACTTCAGACACATGTGCTACCTTGTGTATCTGGCTTATTTGAGAACTGGGAATCAAACCTAGGTCCTGAGACTTCACAGGCAAGTGCTAAGCTATTGTTTCAGCCCAACAAATACAGCTTTATGTGTTGCTCATTGTCCAGAATGAGATAGTAGGATGTAATACAAATTTCCAGAAAAGCCATTACATCCATTTCTTTTTTTAAAAAAAAATTATTTATTTATTAGAGAGAGAGAGAGAAGAGACACACAGAGAGAGAGAATGGGCATGCCAAGGCCTCCAGCCACTGCCAATGAACTCCAGATGCATGTGCTACCTTGTGCATCTGGGTTCTGGGGAATTGAACCTAGGTCTTTAGGCTTTGAAGGCAAGCGCTTTAACTGCTAAGTCATTTCTCCAGTGGTACATCCATTTCTTAAAGAGAAGCTGGTGACTGAGTGGAAATTAAAACTATCCCATTCTATCCACTCAGAATGAAGTCTCAGGGAACTAAAGAGAAACTTGTGTGGGGGAAGAAACGACAGCAAATACTTGCCTGCCTGCCTGCTTGCTTGCTTGCTTGCTTTTTCTTAAAATATTTATTTGCAGAGGTGGGGGGAGCGGGGAGAGAATGGCATGCCAGTGCCTCTAGCTGTTGCAAACAAACTCCAGATGTATGAGCCACTTTGTGCATTTGGCTTTGTGTGGGTACTGGAGAATCGAAGTTGGGTCATTAGGCTTTGCAGTTAAACACCTTAACCATGAGCCATCTCTCCAGCCCCAGTAAGTATTTTCATTTCCAGGATACAGGACTCCCTGATTTACATAATCAGAAACAGCCTAATGAAACAAAAAGTTATTTACCAGGTCACTGTAGTGTTAAAGGAGCCTCTCACCAAGTTAATTTTAGTAAGTCATGCTGAGCCGCACACAAATCTTCCTGGTATCAAGAGGCTCTTCCTTTCTGGCACCTGAAAAGATTCTTTCTTTTAGCCACACAGTTCTTAACTTGGGACAGTTTTGCTCTCCTTGCTCTCAGGAACATTTGGGAATGCCTGCCAACATGTTTGCTTGTTACAACTGTGGAGGAAGGAGAGAATAGAACACATTGTCACTTGCTTCTGTGTGGGTAGAGGCCAGGATGCTGTCAAATATTCCACAGTGCTCAGGTCAGCCCCCACAGGAAGGAATTACCTAGACCCAAGTATGAATGATGCCAAGTTGGATAGCAGCTAAAGAGCCCAGCAGCTTGAAGCCCATATCGCCTCATATCTCACACTGTGGAAGTTAGTTGTAGTAGTTGAATTGACTGTCTTTTCGGTCATACTTTCCTGAGGTGGATAAAATCTTCAAACTAGTTCATTATTCTTTTGCTTAAAAAATTCATTTTCTTTTTCTTTTCATAATTTTTTTTTTATTTGTAAGCAGAGACAGATAGATAGAAGAGAGATGGGGAGTGGTGGGAGTATGGTGCACCAGGCTCTCCAGCCACTGCAAACAGACTCCAGATGTGTGCACCACTGTGCATCTGGCTTTACATGGGTACTGGGGAATCAAACTTGGGTATTAGACTTTGCAGGCAAGTGCCTTAACCACTGAGCCATATCTCCAGCCATATATATATATATATATATGTATGTATGTATGTATATATATATATATATATATATATATATATATATATATATATAATTTTTTGTTTTTTTTTTTTTTGTTTTTCGACTCAGAGTTTAACTCTAGTCCAGGTTGACCTGCAATTCACTATGTAGTCTCAGGGTGGCCTCAAACTCACAGTGATTCTTTTACCTCTGCTTCCTGAGTGCTAGGATTAAAGGCGTGTGCCCGGCCATTCCTATATATGTGTGTGTGTGTGTGTGTATTTTTTTTTTTACTTTGTTTTTTTACAGGGTTGGAGAGATGGCTCAGCAGCTAAGGCGCTTGCCTGCAAAGCCTAAGGGCACAGGTTTGATTCTCCAGTCCCCACGTAAAGCCAGATGCACAAGGTGGCGCATACGTCAGGAGTTCATTTGCACTGGTTATATATGCAAAATGGCAAGATGTGCAGAAGTGTGAACAAAAGTATGTGAACTCACCCTCCCCCAAGAGGAGCAAAATACCCTAGATCCGACCCTAGAAGACAGCTCCCAGTCCTTCACACATTGTGTTTCGTGCCATGTTTTCTCCCCTTGATCCCTGCAATATTTGTATTTCATGTTCCTACTCTCTTAATGCCTGAGCAATTTGAAAACTCTCATATACAGGCAATTCCCTGGTCTCATTCCTGAAGCATTGTGCCTTCACTGTTAGAGGCACATGTGCTCTCCAAAGCAGAGTCCTCCTTGTCAATCCAATTCATGATAAGCCTTCCCCCAAGTGCACCCATTCCGTGGTCCCAGGCTGCTCTGTGCCTGGCTCGTATCCTTTGGGGAAGCATTTGTATTGCATTTTTTATTTTTCCATCTCAGAAAAGATACTGTAGTCACAAACCTGTCATCTGCCTGTTAACTTGTATGTAGAGTAAATCACTCCGAAGCACAGCACGACGACAAAACAACAAAAGAGCCATGCTTATTTCTTTCTAGACTTTTAACAAAATGTTTGATGTGGAGATTTCCAAACAATTCATGTGAAATTGGGGACTGTTGTTCATCGGGATTGAGTTACCATGTATAGAGAACTCAGCTGGAGGGCTGCTGTCAAGGGATGTTTCCGAGGATGAAATTGGACTGGAGAGTTGGGAGAATCCAGGAGCCCCTTTCCTTGAAAGGCAGGGCGTTTTCAAAAAGTAAAAAGTTCACAGGAGTCGTGAAGTTTAACAAACCCACAGGACACTGGGAAAGTTACTCCCCTTTCCCAAGGGGAACACTTGGTTTCATAGTCACACTTGCTCTATTACACAGATGCTTGGAGGCTGTGACATTGCCTAGAGCTTGTCATACCCTCCCATGTCACAGAGCAAGGGGTACACACTTGTGTGTGTGCATTCCCTTGTAGGACAGGAGAAAGAGAATGTTTAACAGGTATCATATTTTATGAAAGTCAGATCCAGACTTGGACAATCCCCAAACTCTCATAAACTTTACAAATACAAGATGTAATACTCAGGGAAAACAAACAAACAAACAAAACAACCCCTCATCCTTTTCTCTTAAAGCATTTCAGCCTTTCTGTATGGGCCCCAGAAGGTCAGCCAGGCTTCTGCTCTACAAGGGAGTACTAGAAGAAGCCAGGGGATTAAAGGAGCCTTGGTACCATATAAAAGAGTAAAAATGAAATAAGGAAAGGTGTGAAGTTAGATACTTGATTTATGTGTGGAAAATCAGCACCAAGAATATTGTTATAGGTCTGACTCCTAGACAGCTCTCTGTGTGTGTGTATAAAATTTTTATTTATTTGCAAGCAGAGAGAGAGAGAGTGAGTGAGAGAGAGAGAGAGAGGAGAGACATGTAGAGAGAGAATGGGCATGCTGGGGCCTCTAGCCACTGCAAACGAACTGCAGACGCATGTGTCCCTGTGCATCTGGCTTACATGAAGACCAATATTTTTACTTTATTTTATTTTTTATTTTTGGTTTTTCAAGGTAGGATCTTGCTCTAGTCCAGGCTGACCTGGAATTCACTATGTAGTCTCAGGGTGGCCTCAAACTCATGGTAGTCCTCCTACCTCTGCCTCCCAAGTGCTGGGATTAAAGGTGTACACCACTACGCCTGGCAATGTTTTTATTTATTTATTTATTTGAGAGGAAGAGAAAGAGGCAGGTAGAGAGAGAGAAAATGGGTGCACCAGGGCCTCCAGCCAGTGCAAATGAACTCCAGACACATGTACCACCTTGTGTAATCTGGTTTACCTGGGTCTGGTCAATCCATCCTGGGTCCTTTGGCTTTGCAGGCAAGCACCTTAATTGCTAAGCCATCTCTTCAGCCCATTTTTGTTTTGAGGTAAGGTCTTGCTGTAGCCCAGGCTGACCTGGAATTCACTATGTAGTTTCAGGCTGACCTCTAATTTAGGGTGATTCTCCTACCACTGCCTCCTGAATGCTGAGATTAAAGGCATGCACCGTTACTCCTTTTTCTTTTTTTTTTCTTTTCGAGGTAGGGTTTAACTCTAGCTCAGGCTGACCAGGAATTCACTATGGTCTCAGGGTGGCCTCAAACTCATGGCGATCTTCTTACCTCTGCCTCCCGAGTGCTGGGATTTAAGGCGTAAGCCACCATGCCACTATGCTGGCTCCATTATTCTTTTCTTTTCTTTTTTTTTTTTTAAATTTACTTGAGAGAGAGAGGGAGAGAATTGGGCATATTAGAGCTTTCAGCTGTTGCAAACGAACTCCAAATGCATGCACTACCTTGTGTGTCTGGCCTGTGTGGGTCCTAGGGAATCAAACTTGGGTCCTTTAGGTTTGCAGGCAAGCACCTTAACCGCTAAGCCATCCCTCCAGCCCCATTATTCCTTTTAAAAATATTTTAGTTTTATTTATTTGGCAGAGAAAAGAGAGAGAGAGAGAGAGAGAGAGAGAATGAATATGAATGGGTGTGCCAGGGCCTCCAGCCACTGCAAACGAACTCCAGACGCATGCACCCCCTTGTGCATCTGGCTAATGTGGGTCCTGGGGAATCTAACCTGGGTCCTTTAGCTTTGCAGGCAAACACCTTAACTGCTAAGCCTTCCTTCCAGCCATTATTCCTTCTTAAGAATATTTATTTATTTGAGAGATTGAGGAGAGAGAATGAATATGGGCACTCCAGGGGCCTGTTGCTACTACAGATGAATTCCAGATGCTTGAGCCATGTTGTGCATCTGGCTTTATAAATGGGTACTGGAGAATCAAACCTGGGCCGTCAGGCTTTGCAAGCAAGCTCCTTTAACCACTGATCCATTTCCCCAGCCCTAGCTCATTCATTATTCCTAATCTTCTCGTTTTTGTGAGGTTGAAAGTGTGATGTGAGAAATGACAGCCAAAATGCCCACTTAAATTTATTATTATTTTAATTAGAATGAGAAGGAGAGAGAGAGAGAGAGAGAGAGAGAGAGAGAGAGAGAGAGAGAGAATGGGTGTACCAGGGCCTCTAATCACTGCCAATGAATTCCAGATGCATGAGCCACCATGTGCATCTAAGTTATGTGAGTTCTGGGAAATCAAACATGGGTCCGTAGGCTTTGCAGGCAAGCGCCTTAACTGTTATCTCTCTAGTCCCCCCACTTTTTTTCTCGAGGTAGGGTTTCACTCTAGCCCAGGCTGACCTGGAATTCACTATGTAGTCTCAGGGTGACCTAGAACTCATGGTGATCCTCCTACCTCTGCCTCCTGAGTGCTGGGATTAAAGGTGTGCATCACCATGCCAGGCTCTCTCTAGCCCCCCCCCCCCTTTTTAAATGTATTTTTATTTATTTATTGGAGAGAGAGGGAGAGAGAGAAAATGGGCAAGCCAGGGCCTCCAGTCACTGCAAATGAACTCCAGATGCATGTGCCCCCTAGTGCATCTGGCTTATGTGGGTCCTGGAGAGTCAAATTGGGATCCTTTGGCTTTGCAGGCAAACGCCTTAACAGCTAAGCCATCTCTCCAGCCCTCTCTAGGTCTTTTTTTTTTTTTTAATTAAAGAGAAATTATTTATGAATACCCACTTTAGAATGAACATTCCATTCTCTTCTCACTCTTCCCTTGTCCTTCTCTGGTGCTTTTGCCATGGAATCTGGGCACAGCCTTTCCGTCTTCCTTTGAACAGACCTGTAGAAAGGTCTGGCTCATCAGAGTTCAAAAGCTCATGAGCTTTTGAACCCAGAGTGGTCAGTGTTTCCTGCCTGGTTTCTTCTTTTCATCTTCTATGTCACTTTCTTCCTGGAGAAGAGTTCTTTTGGCTTATGTTTCTCCAAAAATGTACCCTCCTCCAGTACTTTAAAGGTGTCATTCTAGCCAGGTGTGGTGGCTCATGCCTTTAATCCCAGCACTCAGGAGGTGGAAGGATTGCCATGAGTTCAAGGCCACCCTGAGACCACCTAGTGAATTTCAGGTCAACCAGGGCTAGAGTGAGACTCTACCTCAAAAAAAAAAGCCATTCTATTATCCTATGGCCTTAGTGTTACTGATGATTACAAGTCAGTCATCATTTTTGCTCCCTATCAGGCACCTTTTCCTCTGTCTGCCTTAAGACTTACCCCGCACCTTGTTTTTTCAAACAGTTTTATTTTCCTTCCTTCTTTCTTTTTCTTTCTTCTTTTTTTTTTTTTGCTCAACATAGGGTCTTGCTGTAGCCCGGGCTGACCTGGAATTCACTGTGTAGTCTCAGGGTGGCCTCGAACTCATGGCAATCCTCCTACCTTTGCTTCCCATGTGCTGGGATTGAAAGGCATATGCCACCACACCCGGCTGTGTTTTTCTTTATATTTACTTGACTTGGGGTTCTCTGAACATTTTGTTAGATCTGTGGGTTAATATCTTTCATTACTTTTAGGAAATTCTTTGTGGACTCTGCAATGTTTCTTTGTAAATTTTTATTTATTTATTTGAGAGAGGGAGATAGGCAGGGAGAGAGAGAGAGAGAGAGGATGGGCACTCCAGGCCTCCAGCCACTGCAAATGAACTCCAGATGCATGCATTCCCTGGTGCATCTGGCTTACATGGGTCCTGGGGAATCGAACCTGGGTCCTTTGGCTTTGCAGGCAAGTGCCTTAACTGCTAAGCCATCTCTCCAGCCCTACAGTATTTCTTTTACCTTTGTCTGTCACTTTCTCAGGACTTATTACCTGTGTGATAGATTTTTATTTTTTCCCCTGAGGTAGGGTCTCACTCAAGCCAAGGCGGACCTGGAACTCATTCTGTAGTCCCAGGCTGGCCTGGAACTCACAGCGATCCTCCTGCCTCTGCCTCCTGAGTGCTGGTATTAAAGGTATGTGCCATCATGTCCGGGTAAAAGATTTTCTTTCTTTTTCTTTCTTTTTTATATTTATTTGCTTATTTATTTGTAAGGAGAGAGAAAATATGAATGGATAGGTATGCCACTTAATGCATCTGGCTTTATTTGGGTTCTGGGAAATTGAACCTGGGCCTTTGGCTTTGCAAGCAATTGCCTCAGTTGCTGAGCCATCTCTGCAGTGGGTTGAGTTGAAGTCTGACAGTGCCACCTCCCCCAGGGATCTATTGCTCCTAGAGGACCGAAGGTTTCTTAGCTTGTTCTCAGACTTGGGCAGCCACACACCTGAGCTGCAGGGAGTTTCTCTCCAGGCCACACCACCTTGTGCTGCCTTCTTCCCCTCTTTTTCTGTTCAGCACCACATTTCCAATTCATCCATCAGATCTTAGAAGATAGCACCAATTTCAGAGTCTTTTTTTATATACTTGATCTTTTCAGAGCTTCTTGTCTTCTCTCTATCCTTCTGTTTTTATTTTTAATTTCTTGTGTGCTAGGAATCAAACCCAGGGTCTTTGACTATGCTAGGTAGGCTCTCTAGGACTGGACCACATTCCTAGTTCTATTCTAGAAGTTAAGGAACTTCTTTGTGCCTCCTTGTGTAATCTCTGCAATGGGTGTAAGAGTATGGTTTCACAGTTGTCTTGAGGATTTATGGGGTAGTAGGTGTAAAGCTGTGGCTGGTGGTTAAGAACAGTCTATGTAGTGACTGCCCAGTGTCAGAGACGACCTGTGGAGGCCTGGCAGTCACCTTTCTGTGCCTGAGTTCCCTCCCCTGCAGCACTCACAGAGCAGGGGCTGGCGATAATTAACTCCGTGGATGCTGGCTGGAATGGGGAAGGACCCAGGCACCTTGTGCTTCCCTGTTGGAGTCCTTATTGTGCTGGAGAACACTTCTTTATCTTCCTCGATAGCCCTTGTGCTCTGTCAGGGCAGGAGCCATAGCTCTAACTCACGATGGCTCATGGAAGGGAACCAACCAAATGTATGTTCAGTGACTAAATCATAAGAAGGTTGTGGTAAAGTGCATGAGCAGCCTGGCTGAATCAGTGCTGGGCTGCATAGCACCACTCTGTTCATCCTGAGTTATTCTGTGTGTCCTTTGGAGAAGAACCTTCATGTTTTGAAAATGAATAGTCTATTTTGAATCATCAACAGTGTTCTTTTATCAGCCAAGCACTGTTTGACCTTTAAAAATACCAAGTAAAGATTTATTGAGTTCCCCACCCAGAATCTACCCGTCATCCTTCAACAGCTGTCTCACCCTGATTTTCCAGGTGAATAGTTTTGCCTTTCATTTTGTGAAGCTTGTTAACCATGGAACTTTCTGGGCTACATCTGTTCATTGCAGAAACTTAGAGGATCTCTGATTATCCAAATTTTCAGTATCACATCTTTCTTTCTCAAATAAATTTTAAAAAATTTTAAATGAAATAATGTACACATGTTAATATTTTAAACCTTTTAAATAATTTATTTTTATTTATGAGAGAGAGAGAGAGAGAGAGAGAGAAAGAATGGGCACACCAGGACCTCTAGCCACTGCAAATGAACTCCAGATGCATGACCACCTTGTGCATCTAACTTACATGGGTTCTGGGGAATTGAACCTGGGTTCCTAGGCATTGGAGGCAAGTGACTTATCTGCTAAGCCATCTCTCCAGCCCCTTAAACCTGTTTTAATGATGCTGCTGGGGCTAGAACATAGGACCTTGATTTCAGCTACTGAGCTACACCCTCCACATTACAACTTTAAAAAAATATTTTTTTTTATTTATTTGAGAGAGATGCGAGGAGAGAGAGAGAGGACATGTGCATGCATGAGTGAATAAGAATGGGCACACCAGGGCTTGTAGCCACTACAAATGAACTTCACCCGCATACCGCACCTTGTACATCTGGCTGATGTAGGTACTGGAAATTGAGCCTGGGTCCTTATGCTTCACAGGCAAGCACCTTAACCACTAAATCATCTCGCCAGCCCTAAAACTATTTTAAATGTTGGAGAAAATGTGATGTTAAATTATAAATTTTCTCTCTTAAAAAATTAATTTATTTGTTTGAGAGAGAGAGAGAGAGAGAGAGAGGGAGAGAGAGAGAGAATGGGCATACCAGGGCCTTCAGCCAATGCAAACGAACTCTCGATGCATGTGCCACCTTGTGCATCTGGCCTACATGGGTCCTGGGGAATCAAACCTGGGTCCTTTGGCTTTGCAGGCAAGCGCCTTAACCACTAAGTCATCTTTCCAGCCCATTTTGCTTATTTTTTTTTTTTAATTTTTTTTTGTTATTTTTATTTATTTATTTGAGAGCGACAGACAGAGAGAGAAAGAGGCAGATAGAGAGAGGGAGAGAGAATGGGCGCGCCAGGGCCTCCAGCCACTGCAAACGAACTCCAGACACGTGCGCCCCCTTGTGCATCTGGCTAACGTGGGTCCTGGGGAGTCGAGCCTCGAACCGGGGTCCTTAGGCATCACAGGCAAGCGCTTAACCGCTAAGCCATCTCTCCAGCCCCCATTTTGCTTATTTTTAATAGTAAACTTTCTTTTTTAAAGTTTCATTTCATTTATTTATTTTTAAGTATTTTTTTATTAACAACTTCCACAGTTATAGACAATAAACCATGGTAATTCCCCCACCCTTTCCCCTTTGCACCTCCACTCTCCATCATATCCCCTTCTCTCCATCTCTCTTTTTCTTTTTTTTTTGTAGTTCTTTGTTTGTTTGTTTGTTTATTTTTATTAACTTCCATGATTATAAACAATATCCCATGGTAATGCCCTCCCTCCCCCCACTTTCCCTTTCAAAACTCCATTCTCCATCATATCCCCTCCCCATCTCAATCAGTCTCTTTTATTTGATCCTTTCCTCCTATTAGGATGGTCTTGTGTAGGTAGTATCAGGCAGTGTGAGGTCATGGATATCCAGGCCATTTTGTATCTGGGGGGAGCATGTTGTAAGGAGTCCTACCCTTCCTTTGGCTCTTACATTCTTTCAGCCACCTCTTCCGCAATGGACCCTGAGCCTTGGAAGGTGTGATAGAGATATTGCAGTACTGAGCACTCCTGTTACTTCTTCTCAGCACCATGATGCCTTCTGAGTCATCCCAAGGTCACTGCCATCTGAAAAGAGAAGTTTCTCTACCAAAAGTGAGAGTAACATTAATATATAGGCATGAACATTAAGAGAAGTGCTTACTGGGTAGCTTGATAAACATAGTATATACATTTAGCCAGACAGCAGCAGACGTTATACCCCTAGGGCTCATGAATACCCCTGTTTTAAGTTTTCAGTATCAGGGATGTATTCCTTCTGATGGAGCAGACCTCCTATCCAATTAGAGGGCAGTTGGTTTCCACCATGACAGATGTGGCACTATTGCACCTGTTGCCTCATTGGGCCTGGATAGCAAAATTTAAGACTTGCAGTATCCTCTGTTGTCTTCGCTGGTGATTTCTCCCTCTCCCATTGAACTGCATGCAGGATGGCTTCTTCCAGCTTTCTGTCAGCTGGTCTACATGGAGGTTATCAGCTCAGTTCCAACAGGATTTCTCAGTGGCCTTGCAGCCCAAGTATGTGGAGTCTTCAGCAATAGGGTCTTACCATCTATTCCTGGTGGGAAACCAAGGGCCTCGGCAATGGCCTATAATGTTTTGGGGGCATCAGGGACTTCCCTGGCCAGCAACTCCCTGGAAGGTATCCCATCCCTGACACTGAAAATTTTCTAGCAACAATCTACGGCTCCTGAGTGTTCCATTGTCCAAAAAAGTAGGTTTCCCTATGATTTATTTATATTCTCTTAGATTTTGATTAGCCCTCCCTCCACGTTTCCTTTACTCAATCTCTTCCTCTGACCTCACTTGGGCCTTTTCACCCCCATTAATCTGTTCTCTCTGGTAGCTATACAATACCATCCTATTAAGTACCCACCTCCATTCCTTTCTCTTCTGTTTATATCTTTTTTTTCTAGGTTACTGGCCTTTGCTACTGAGTTCTGTTCCTACTTACATAGAAGTCTAGTCATCTATAGCTGGGATCCACATATGAGAGAGAACATGTGATGTTTGGCTTTCTGGGCCTGGGTTACCTCACTTAGTATAATCTTTTCCAGCTCCATCTATTTTCCTGCAAATTTCATAACTTCAATTTTCTTTACCATTGAGTAGAACTCCATTGCATAAATGTGCCATATCTTTATTATCCACTCATCAGTTGAGGGACATCTAGGGTGGCTCCATTTCCCAGGTATTGTGAATTGAGCGGCAACAAACATGATTGAGCAAGTATTTCTTTTTTTTTTATATTTTTTGTTATTTTTATTAATTTATTTGAGAGCGACAGAGAGAAAGAGGCAGATAGAGACAGGGAGAGAGAATGGGCGCGCCAGGGCCTCCAACCACTGCAAACGAACTCCAGACGCGTGCGCCCCCTTGTGCATCTGGCTAACGTGGGTCCTGGGGAGTCGAGCC
Source organism: Dipus sagitta (assembly GCA_036346955.1). Lineage (NCBI taxonomy): Eukaryota > Metazoa > Chordata > Mammalia > Rodentia > Dipodidae > Dipus > Dipus sagitta. The sequence continues at coordinate 52,474,167 of CM070783.1, forward strand.
TCGAACTGGTGTCCTTAGGCTTCACAGCAAGCGCTTAACCGCTAAGCCATCTCTCCAGCCCTGAGCAAGTATTTCTTAAGGTAACGAGATGAGTCCTTAAGATATATGCCTAGGCACTGTTCATGATATAGGAGTGGGGAAACGCTTCCTAAACAAAACCCCAGTACCCCAGGAAATTAAACAATCACTCAACCAATGTGATCTCATGAAGCTAAAAAGCTTCTGCACAGACAAATACATCACAAGCAGTGCCAATAGATTACCCATTAAATGGGAGAAATCTTTGCCAGCTATATCATTGGTAGTAGCCTAATATCTAGAATCTACAAAAAAACTAAACAGTAAAAAAAAAAAAAAAAATCAAACAACCCACTTCGTAAGTGGGGCACAGAACTGAATAGGGAGTTCTCAGAGGAAGAATTACAAATGGCTAACACACACAAGAAAATGTTCAACATCTCTAATCATTAGGGAAATGCAAATGAAAACAACTATGAGATTCCACCTTACTTCAGTAAGGATGGCAATCATTAAAAAACCTAACAATGACAAATGTTGGTGAGGATGTGGGGAAAGAGGAACCCTCATCCACTGTTGGAGGGAAAGTAAACTTGTACAACCACTATGGAAATCAATTTGGAGATTCCTGAAAAGGATGAACATAGAGTTACCAACAGACCCACTTATTACCTTACTGGGCATTTAATCCTAAATGCTCCATGCATGAATACAGAGACATTTGCTCAACCATGTTTATAGCTGCTCCATTCATTATAGCTAAGAACGGTAATCAACCCAGAGTGCCCATCATTGGATGAATGGATAATGAAGTTGTGGTACATTTACACAATGGAATTCTACTCAGCAGTAAGAAAAAAATGATACAATAAAATTTGTAGAAAAAGGACAAAAAAAAAAAAAGATATATGCCTAGGAGGGCTATAGCTGGGTAGATCTATTTTTAGCTGCCTTAGGAACCTCTACATTGATTTCCACAATGGCTGGACCAGATTGCATTCCCACCTAGAGTATAGAAGGGTTCCTCTCTTTCCACATCCTCACCAGCATATATGGTCATTTGTTTTCATGATGGTAGCCAATCTGACAGGAGTGAGATGGATCTCAACATAGTTGTAATCTGCATTTCTCTGATGACTAGGGTTGTAGAACATTTTTTTAGATGCTTATATGCCATCTGTATTTCTTCTTTTGAGAACTCTCTATTTAGTTCCATAGCTCATTTTTTAATGGTCTTGTTTGATATCTTATTACTTATTTTTTGAGTTTTTTGTATATCCTAGATATTAATCCTCTATCAGATGTATAGCTGGCAAAGATTTTTTTCTATTCTGCAGGTTACCTCTTTGCTTTATTCACAGTGTCCTTTGCCATACAAAATCTTTGTAATTTCATGAGATCCCAGCAGTTAATCTGTGGTTTTATTGTCTGAGAAATTGGTGTTATATTCAGAAAGTCTTTTGCCAAGACCAATGTGTTGAAGGGTTTCCTCTAGCAGTTTCAGAGTTTCGATTCTGATGTTAAGGCCTTTAATGTTAAGGCATTTGGACTTAATTCTTGTGCATGGAGAGAGAGAAGAATCTAATTTCATCCTTCTGCAGATACATATCCAGTTTTCTCAGCACCATTTGCTGAAGAGGCTGCCTTTTCTCCAATGAGTAATTTTGGCATTTTTGTCGAATATCAGGTGGCTATTTAGAGCTACCCATACTTACATCTGGGTCTTCTATTCTGTTCCATTGATGTATATGTCTGCTTTTGTGCCAGTACCATGCTGTTTTTGTTACTGTGGCTCTGTAATATATATATAGGTGAAAATTAGGTAGGATGATACCACCAGCCTTGTTTTGTTGCTCAATATTGTTTTAGATATTTGAGATTTTTTTGTGATGCCAAATGATTTTTTGGATTGGTCTATTTCCATGAAGAATGCCATTGGAATTTTAATGGGGATTGCATTAAATGTGTAGATTGCTTTTGGGAAGATTACCAATTTTCACAATATTGATTCTTCCAATCCAGAACAAGGGATGTTTTTCCATTTCCTAGTGTCTTCTGCAATTTCTCGCTTGATTGTTTTAAAGTTTTTGTTGTAGAGATCCTTCACTTCCTTGGTTAGGCTTATTCAAGGTACTTTTTTTTTTTTTTTTTTTTTGATGCAGTAGTGAATGGGAGTGATTCTCTGATTTCATCCTCTGTGTGCTTGTTGTTAGCCTATAGGAAGGCTACTGATTTCTGTGTATTTATTTTGTATCCTGCTACATGGCTATAGGTGTTTATCAGCTCTAACAGTTTGCTGGTAGAGTCTTTAGGGTCCTTTATGTATAGAATCATGTCATCTGCAAATAATGATAACTTGATCTCTTCCTTTCCAATTTGTATCCCTTTTATGAGTGTCTCTTGCCTTATTGCTATGGCTAAGGCTTCCAGTACTATATTAAATAAAAGTGGGGAGAGTGGACACCCTTGTCTTGTTCCTGATTTTAGTGGAAAAGCTTCCAGTTTTCCCCCATTTAGTAATATGTTGACTGTAGGCTTGTCATAAATAGCCTTTATTATATTGAGATATGTTCCTTCTATTCCCAGTCTCTGTAGGGTATTTTTTGTTTTTCAAGGTAGGGTCTCACTCTAGCCCTGGCTGATCTGGAATTTACTAGGTAATCTCAGGGTGGCCTCGAACTCATGGTGATCCTCCTACCTCTGCCTGCCGAGTGCTGGGATTAAAGATGTGTGCCACCATGCCCGGCTCTGTAGGATTTTTATCATTAAGGGATATTGGATTTTGTCAAGTGCTTTCTCTGCATGTAATGAGATGAACATGTGATTTTTGTCCTTCAGTCCATTTATATAATGTATTACATATTGATTTGCGTATGTTGAATCATCCCTCCATCTCTGGGATAAAGCCTACTTGGTTGGGGTGAATGATATTTCTGATATATTCTTTTTTGTTGTTGTTGTTTATTTTTATTTGTTTATTTGAGAGTGACAAACAGAGACATAAGCAGAGAGAGAGAGAGAGAGAGAGGAGAGTGGGCGCGCCAGGGCTTCCACCCACTGCAAACAAACTCCAGACACATGCGCCCCCTTGTGCAGAGTCAAATGTGGGTCCTGGGGAATCGAGCCTCGAACCGGGGTCCTTAGGCTTCACAGGCAAGCGCTTAACCGCTAAGCCATCTTTCTAGCCCTCTGATATATTCTTGTATTCTGTTTGCCAATACTTTGTTGAGAATTTTTCCATCTATGTTCATGAAGGAGATTGGTCTGTAATTTCCTTTTTTCTATCTTTGCCTGGATTTGGTATCAGGGTGATGCTGGCTTCGTAGAAGGAGCTTGGTAGGATTCTTTCTTTTTCTGTTTTATGGAAAAGCTTAAGAAACAATGGTGTTAGTTCTTTTTTGATGGTCTGGTAAAATTCACCAGTGAATCCATCTGGGTCTGGACTTATTTTAGTTGGGAGATTTTTGATAACTGCTTGGATCTCCATACTTGTTATAGATCTATTTAAGTGATTAATCTCATCTTGATTTAATTTAGGTAGGTCATATAAATCAAGGAAATCATCCATTTCTTTCAGATTTTCATTCTTAGTGGAGTATATGTTTTCATAGTATGTCCCTATGATTTTTTAAATTTCTCTGGAATCTGTTGTGATGCTGCCTTTTTCATCTCTAATTTTATTAATTTTTCTCTCTTTTTCTTTTGGTCAGATTTGCTAAGGGTTTATCATTCTTGTTTATTGTTTAAGAAAATGAACTCTTTGTTTCATTGATTCTTTAGATTGTTTTTTGGTTTCTATTTCATTAATTTCTGCCCTAATCTATATTGTTTCTTCCTGTCTACTGATTTTTGGTTTGCCTTGTTCTTCTTTTTCCAAGGCTTTAAGGTGAAACATTAGGTTGTTTTCTTGAGACCTTTCTAATTTCTTAATATAGGCACTTAAAGCTATAAATTTCCCTCTAAGGACTGCCTTCATTGTGTCCCAAAGGTTATGGTATATTGTGTTCTCATTATCATTTGACTCTATGAATTTTTTGATTTCTTCATTGACCCATTCATCATTTAGTAGTCTATTGTTAATTTCCATGATTTTGTTTATGCTCTATAGCTTTTCTTGCTATTGATTTGTCGTTTGATTCCATTGTGGTCAGATACAATGCAAGGAATTATTTAATTTTCCTATATTTGTTAAGATTTGCTTTGTTTCCTAATATATGGTCTATTTTAGAGAATGTTCCTTGTGCTGCAAATGAATGTGTATTCTGCAGCATTTGGATGAAATGTCATGTATATATCTGTTAGGTCCATGTGTTCTATGACTTCATTTAATCCAGATGCCCCTCTGTTTACTATTTGCCAGGATGACCTGTCAATTGATGAGAGTGGGGTGTTGAAGTCACCCACTACTACTGTGTTTGGTGTTATCTGTGACCTTAGTTCGAATAGCATTTGCTTGATGAAGTTGGGAGCCCCCATGTTGGGTGCATATATGTTTAGGATTGTAAAGTCCTCCTTTTGAAGTGTACCTTCAATGAATATAAAGTGACCTTCCTTATCTTTCTTAACTAATGTTGGACTGAAGCCTACCCTCTCAGATATTAGGATAACAGCCCCTTCTTGTTTTCTATGCTCATTTGATTGAAACACCGTTTTCCAACCTTTTACCCTAAGATAGTGTCCATCCTTTGTAGAAAGGTGAGTTTCTTGGAGGCAACAAATTGAAGGATCTTGCTGTTTAACCAACTCTACAAACCTATGTCTTTTGGTTGGGACATTGAGGGTGTTGATATTAAGAGATATTATTGAAAGGTGTGTATTCATTTTTGCCATTTTTTTTGTAGTTCTTTCAGTTTTACCTTTGCTCCCTTGTATTAACTAGTATTTGAGTATGGTTTGTTTTTTTCCTGGCTCCTTATATGTATGCTTTTCTTTCTCTTCAGCATGGAGGATTCTTCCAGGTATTTTCTCTAGAGCTGGTTTTGTCTTCAAATATTCCTTTAGCCTGCTTTTGTTTTGGAATGTCCTTATTTCTCCATCTATTTGAATGGATAGCTTGCAGGATAAAGTAACCTTCGTTGACATTTGTTATCTTTCAGAAGTTGGAATACATCACTCCCTTCTGGCTTTTAAAGTTTGTGTTGAGTAATCTGTGATCTTGATGGGCTTGCCTTTGTATGTAACTTGATTTTCTCTCTAACTGCTTTCAATATATTTTCTTTGCTTTGTATGTTTGGTAATTTAATTATAATATGGTGAGGAGAGGTTCTTTCCAGGTTTTGTCTGTTTGATGTTCTAAAGGATTCCTGGATCTGCACTGGCACCTCTTTCCCAGTTTCGGGGAAAGTTTCTTGTATGATTATGTTGAAAACACCTACTATGCCTTTGGAGTGAAATTCTTCTCCTTCTACTATACCCTGAATTCTTATGTTTGATCTTTTCATAGTGTCTCAAGTATCTTGAAATTCCCATTCGTACTTACCTATTAGTTTGTCTTTCTCTTTGTTGGACTGTATTAGATCTGCCACCTGGTCTTCTAGTTTAGATACTCTGTCCTCTCCTTCATCCATTCTACTGGTGAGATTTTCTGTAAAGTTTTTAATTTCATCGACTATGTTCTTCATTGCTAGTAATTCTGACTGGTTTTTCTTTTTTAATTATATTTCCTTATTTAATCTTGTATTGACCTCTTTATTTCATTAAATTGGTTTCCCTTGTCTTCTTTGATTCCTTTGATTTCCTCTTTGACTTGTTTGAGCATATTTATAATCATTCTTTTGAAATCATTTTTTGAAACCAACCTCTTGAAATCTTTCTCAGGCCTTTCCTCTAACTCATTCTCAGTGGAGGTCATTTCGGATGCATTCATACTTTTTTGGTGGATTTAAATTGTCCTGATTTTTGGTGTTTCTTGTTTTATAATGTATATATTTTTGCATCGTGGATTAATTTAATGCTTGGATTTTCTCGTTAGCTGCAGAATTATTACATGTATCAAACAATCTGATGTTACATATCTTCAGGGTAGGAGCTTAAGGTACTAGGTGTGGCTCTTAAGACTCTCAGAGTATCTACAAAAGTGACGGTTGATGTTGGGTTTGCCTGCTATGAGAGTATTCAAGTAGGCTAAGTGGAACAAAATACAGGCAGACTTTAAAATTTAACTAAACAATGTACACATTCAGTGAAAAACAGCACAGAGTATTTATGTAAGAGTAGGTATTACGACAACCAGATCCTCTAACAAAGTCACTGCCCCTTAGGGTGTGTGTTGCCCCACACCACACTTAATCCTGTCAAGTAGGAGGTTAAGATTTCTGTTCTGTTGAGTGTTCAAGTCAGCTTGTGACCTAGTGATATCTTTCCCTTTCGGGATTCTTTTGATTTCAGTTATGCTCCGCTCCTGCTTGGGTTCGTCTTTGGTGCACTATGGCTTCAAGCAGGGTGGCTGGATCGCTGGTCTGATCAACGGTGGTAGGTCCTGTGATCTCCCTTCTCCAGGTCTCTGGTGCTTGCTAGTGCTTGTGCTGGCAGTGTGGGAGGAGAGGCTGTGGATGGTGACTCTAGTTCTCCTGCTGGTCCACGTGATTCTCTACCTCATGATCTGCTCCTCTGTTGTTTGCTGCAGTAGTATCTTCACGTTTCTTGAGTTTGCGAGGAGCTCTGCTGTGAATGGAAAGTCCCCTAGCTTTTCCTGTGGCTCAAGCCGAGCCTTGCAGCTGTGGCCTCGTGGACCTGCTGCCGCTGTGGACCTGGTGCTGCTGCTGGAGCCGCTCTGCCTGCCTATGCGGGCTCTAGATGCTATGGATCTCTCCTACTTGTCTGCTGCCATTGGCAATTTCTAATATACCTCACTTTTTAGTAGAAGAGTGTATTTTTTTTTTTTTTTCTTTTTCTCCCCTAGGCTGCTTTGGCATGGTTCCTACACTGCCATCTTAACTGGAAGTCCTTCACTTGTTAGTTTTTTTTTTTTGGTTTTTCGAGGTAGGGTCTCACTCTGGCCCAGGCTACCTGGAATTCACTATGTAGTCTCAGGGTGGCCTTGAACTCACTCCAATCCTCCTACCTCTGCCTCCCGAGTGCTGGGATTAAAGGCATGTGCCACCACGCCCAGCAACTTGTTAGTTTTAAACAGGTGTATTCAGTCATAAGGACAGGGACACATTCTGAGAAATGCATTGTGAGGTGATTTCATCTTTGTGCAAACATCATGGAATGTACTTACATAAACATAGGTGGTGTGACATACTGTTCTCTTAGGCTACATGGGTATGTGTATGGGATAACCTTTTTCTCCTTCACCCCCCATCACATCACAACAGAGATTAAATTAATCTGAAGAAAAAATGATTGGCAAGGGTCAGTAGACTTGGGATGTGGAGGCTGCTCCCAGCACCACACAGTGAAGGAAGACACACACTCTGGAGTGACAGTGAGGATGTGTTGCACATAAAGCAGTCACAGCCCCTTGTTACATTCTGCACTGAGAAATCAAGCTGGAGATGAGCTGGAAGCCTCCTCCCTATTGATTGTTAGGATGCTGGAAAAACCTGTGCAGCCTGTCAGGGGAGAAAAGTCAACAGTCTTAAGCAGCAGTGGATCTTGCAAGCATTACAGTTGGCCAGCCAGGCCAAATGTACCAAGTGGTACAATGGTGCCATGTATGTTATGGAGGAAACCAACTGCTCTTTAATTGGACTTGAGGCTGGCTTCCTAAGAGGAAATTTTCTGCCTGGTTTTGAAAACCTAATGAAAAGCCTATGGCTGGGGAGCTTATAAGCTCTAATGGGGAACTACTACTGTTTTCTGGCTAAGTGGCTATATTAGATCACCGAATTGCCCTTAACTACTTACATTTCTGCACATATTTAAAAAATGTTTTATTGATGGCTTCTATAAGTATAGACAATAAAACCATGATAATTCCCTCCCTCCATTTCTATTTTCCCCTCTCAAATCCACCCTCCATCAAATCTCTTCCCCCTTCCAATTAGTATCTCTTATTTTGATGTCATCATCTTTTCCTCCTATTATGAAGTCACTGCAAAGTCATGACTATAGAGGCCATTTTGTATCTGAAAGCTTGCATTTTAAGCACCTCTACCTCAATGGACCCTGCGCCTTGAAGGATGTGATAGAGATGTCTCAGTGCTGAACATTCCACTGTCAGCCTCTCAGCACTACGGTGAGTTTTGAATCACTCCAGTGGTCACCGGCATCTGAAAAGAGAAGCTTCTCTAACCAAAAGTGAGAGTAGCATTAATATATGAGTATAAACATTAAGAAAAGTGCTTATAAGGCAGTTTGGTGGGCATATGTGCATCCAGCCAGACAACAGTAGGCATTACTCCCGTAGGGCTCATGACCTCTCCAGCCATAGACTTTTTTTTTTGTTTGTTTATTTTTATTTATTTGAAAGCGACGGACACAGAGAGAGAGAGAGAGAGAGAGAGAGAGAGAGAAGCAGATATATATATAGAGAGAATGGGTGCGCCAGGGCCTCCGGCTACTGCAAATGAACTCCAGATGCGTGCGCCCCCTTGTGCATCTGGCTAACGTGGGTCCTGGAGAATCAAGCCTTGAACCGGGGTGCTTAGGCTTCACAGGCAAGCGCTTAACTGCTAAGCCATCTCTCCAGCCCCTGCCATAGACTTTTGACTAGGTTTTCAGTACCAGGCATGTATTTCCTTCCATGAAGCAGGTCTCCAGTACAATTACAGTGCGGTTGGGTTTCTTCATAATAGATATGCCACTGTCACACCAGTTGGCACATTTGGCCTGACTGGCCAATCTTAGTGTTTGCAGGGTCCACTGCTGTGTAACACTGTTGATGACCTCTCTCCCAAAAGGCTGTATTCAGGTTCGCCCTTTGCAGCTGACAGCTAGTCAACAGGGTGGAGGTTTCCAGCTCAGCTCCAGCTTTATATCTCAGTGATCTGCAGCCCAAGCATGTGGAGTCTTCAGCAATAGGGTCTTACCATCTAATTCTAGTGTTTGCCTATAAATGCTACTCTCACTTTTGCTTATAAGCTTCTCTTTTCAGATGGTGGTGCCTACTGGGGTAACTCAAAACTCACCAAAGTGCTGAAAAGTGACAGTGGAGTGTTCAGCAGTAAATGAAACATCTCTATCATACCCTCCATGGCTCAGGGATCATTGCAGAAGAGGTGGAGGAATGAATGTAAGAGGATGAGTGCTTACAACACTGTCTTCCAGACACAAAGTGGCCTAGATATTCATAACTTCACTGTTGCTGATGCTAACTATACACGACCTGCATAATAAGAGGAAAAAATGATATCAAGATAGAGGAGAAACTAGTTGGAAAGAAGAGATTTAATGGACAGGGTATTTTGGAGGGGGAAAACAGGGTGGTGGGAGGGGATTATGATCATGGTATATTTATATTTACGGAAGTTGTCAATAAAAAGTTAAGAAAAGAGTTACATATTGGGCAAAATTGTACATGCTCTGCTTTTATATGATGGTTAATGAAGAGGGTACATTTATAGCAGTATTTCCATTAACATGTGAGACATGTGCTGTGCTACCCTTGTGACGCATGAGACATATGTTATGCTGCCCCTGTGATGTGTGAGACTTGTACTGTGTTTCCCTTGTAGCACGTGAGACATGTGCTGTGCTGCCACTGTAACACGTAAGACATGCACTGTACTGCCTCTGTGACATGTGAGACTTGTGCTGTGCTCTCCTGTAACATGTGAAGCATGCACTATGCTGCCTCATGACATGTGAGAAATGTGCTGTGCTGCCCCTGTGACACATGACACATGAGCTCTGCTGCCCTGTGATGCATGGGACATGTACTATGCTACCCGTGATTCGTGAGACATGCACTGCTTCTGTGACATGTGACGCATGAGACATGCTGTGTTGCCCCTGTGACATGTGAGACATGCACTGTGTTGCCCCTATGATGTGTGAGACATGTGCTCTGCTGCCCCTGTGATGCATGAGACATGCACTGTGCTGCAAGTTAACTGCAGACACATACACCACTTTGTGCATCTGACATTATGTGGGTATGGAGGTATCTAACCAGGACCAGCGGGCTTTGCAAGCCCATCTGTCTAGCCTTACTGCTGTTGGACTTTGATGTGGCGTTTCTGTACTTCCAAGCTTCTTATGTTGTCTGTCTTAGCAATAACGGCATGCCATAGGTCCTGGCAGTATATGCTTGTTTACGTTGCAGTATACTGCAAAACACTTCTTATCTTTTTAAATTTTTAAAAAAATTTTTTTGTTCCTTTATTTGAGGCAGATAGATAGATAGAGAGAGAGAGAGAGAGAGAGAGAGAGAGAATGAGCGTGCCAGGACCTCCAGGCAGTGCAAACGAACTCCAGACACGTGCGCCCCCTTGTGCATTTGGCTAATGTGGGTCCTGGGGAATTGAGCCTCAAACCGGAGTCCTTAAGGCTTCACAAGCAAGCGCTTAACCACTAAGCCATCTCTCCCGCCCTCTTCTTCTTACTTTTTTTTTTTAAATATTTATTTATTTATTTGAGAGAGAGAGAGAGAGGGAGAGGGAGAGAGAGACAGAGAGAATGGGCACGCCAGGGCCTCCAGCCACTGCAAAGGAACTCCAAATACATGTGCCACCTTGTACATCTGGCTTACATGGGTCCTGGGGAGTTGAACCTGGGTCTTTTGGCTTTATAGGCAGGTGCCTTAACCACTAAGCCATCCCTTCAGCCCATATTACCTTTTTCAAAAAATATTTTTATTTTTATTTTTTTATTTATTTGAGAGAGAGATATACAGAAATAGGCAGGTAGAGAGAGAGAATGAATGGGTGCACCAGGGCCTCCAACCATTGCCAACTAACTCCAGGTGAATATGCCCCCTTTTGTATCTGGCTTACGTGGGTCCTGGGGAGTCAAACCTAGGTCCTTTGGCTTTGCAGGCCTTAAGTGCTAAGCCATCTCTCTAGCCCCCATCTTACCTTTTTTTTTTTTTTTTCCCCCTGAGATAGGATCTCTTTCTAGCCCAGGCTGACATGGAATTCACTATGAAGTCTCAGAGTGGCTTAAACTCACGATGATCCTCCTACCTCTGCCTCCCAAGTGCTGGGATTAAAGGCATGCGCCACCGTGCCTGGCTCCGTCTTAACTACTTTTTAATTGTCGAAGGAAAGTTTGAATATTGAACTCTGCTGTCCCCAGGTCCAGGCAGGTACCATAAACCACTTAGGTGGGCTAGGAAATGAAACATTTGGGAGTCCTCTGAGAGACCATTGAGGGAAGCTGTGGTGTGGTCAGTGGCAAGAATGGTTCTGGTTCCTTCTACTTTGCCTAGGCAGGGATTGTTGGTGATGCTTTGACACTTGGGCCACATGGTTGGTTAGAGCAGGGCCAGCACACAGATACCACCTCATGTGCCAGAGGGGAAGAGGCCAATATGTAGGAAAGTGATAAACCCCATCCAGTTTCTTTTAAAATGTAACTGTTCACCTGAGTCATTAATTGGACTTCAAATAAAAGTCTGAAGATTAAGTTAAGATTGATAAGGATTCTGTACTGCCTTTTAAGGTGAAAAGTAAATATTGTAACTCTATATAGAAACGGGAAAACCTCCTTTATTTGAGGAAATAATTCAGAATATAGAACTGTTCGATTTATTTTGCCTGTGCCATTGCTGATGTATTTTCTTATTTCATTAACTGTGTTCTTCATTGCTAGTAATTCTGACTGTTTTTTATTATTATTTCTATTTTCTTATTGATGTCTTGTATTGACCTCTTTATTTCATTAAATTGGTTTCCTGTGTCTTCTTTGGTTCCTTTGATTTCCTCTTTCATTCCTTTTATTTCCTATTTTACTTCTTTGAGCATATTTATAATCATTGTTTTTGAAATCTTTCTCAGGCATTTCCTCTAACTCATTCTCACTGGAGGTCACTTCTGATGCATTAATACTTTTTGGTGGATTTATATTGTCTTGATTTTTGGTGTTTCTTGTGCTATAATGTATATATTTTTGCATCTTAGATTAATGCTTGGATTTTCTAGTTAGCTACAGTATTGTTAGATGGATCAGTTAATCTGATGTTATGTATCTTCAGGGTAGGAGCTTAAGGTGCTAGGTGTGGCTCTCAAGACTCTCAGAGTATCTACCAAAGTGACCCTAGATGTTGGGTTTGCCTGCTATGAGAGTATTCAAGTAGGCTGAGTGGAACAAAGTACAGGCAGATGAAAAACAGCACAGGGTATTTATGCAAGAGTAGGTGTTATGACAACCAGATCCTCTAACAAAGTCATTGACCCTTAGGGTGTGTGGTACCTCACACCCTTAATCCTGTCAAGTAGGAGGTTAAGATTTCTGGTCTGTTGAGGGTTCCAAGTCGGCTTGTGACCAAGTGAGACCCTTCCCTAATGTACAACAGAAGAGGAAACAAAGCCACTATAAATCAAGAAGCAACAAATAACAAGCCCAAAATATAGCTTATTTAAGAGTGGTAAATCCGACCATCCATCAGATTTAACATATAATTTATCCTCATATGGAAGGTGCAATTAGCACTTCTGGTTCAGGCCTATATACCAGACTTATTTGGTGGGTACTAACCTGGTGTAATCTCAGTTACCTTTTGGGATGCTTTTGGTCTCAGTTATGCTGCACTCCTGCTTGGGTCCCTCTTTGTTGCACTGTGGGTTCAACTAGGCTGGCTGCTCTGTTCGCCAGTGCTAGGTGCTGTGATCTCCCTTCCCCTGGTCTCTGGTGCTTGCTGGCGCTTGCACTTGGCAATGGGAGAGGGGAGGCTATGGATGGTGGTTCTAGTTCTCCCACTGGTCCACGTGATCCACTCCTCCGTTATTCGCTGTGGTTCTCCACGTTTCTTGAGTTTGCAAAGAGCTCTGGTGTGAGTGGAAAATCCCCTCACCTGGCTTTTCCTGCGGCTCAAGCCGAGCCTTGCAGCTTTGGCCTTGTGGACCTGGTACCGCCACTGCTGGAGCCGCTTCTGCCTGCCTCTGGATGCTCTGGATCTCTCCTACTTCTCTGCTGCTGTTGGTAATTTCTTATACACCTCACATTTTAGTAGAAGAATGTATTTTGCTGGTTTTTTTTTTTTTTTCCTGCCTTTTTCTCCCCTGGGCTGCTTTGGCATGGTTCCTACGCTGCCATCTTAACTGGAAGTCTGCGAATGTATTTTCTGTTTTATGATTTTTCCCAAGAAATTTCCTTTTACATGTTATGCATGGAACAATTCTTTTTCTTAATAAGATACCTTTAGAGTTCTGTAACTTCTTTAATAAAGCTTTCCAAACTTCTTAGTAGAATGTGTAACAAACTGTTTTATGTATAAAGTATCAAACTGGCCTTTATTTTTTAAATCCATTTAAGTAGATTTTAGATTCCTTCCCAGAAATTTAAGAACATAGAGGATGAATGAGCGAAAACAGTAAAAATTCACTGTGTAGTCCTCTAGCTCACTAGGAAAGGAAAGGAAAGGAAAGGAAAGGAAAGGAAAGGAAAGGAAGTGAAAAGACAAAGTGGATTTGTACTGCAGTACATTTCTTAGCTATGGGTCTGGCCACTGACTTCAGTGTGAAGACAGTCACATTGTGTGCAGTAAAGCTGATTCACTGTGGATAGTCACGCTGTGTGTAGTAATGCTTGATTCCCTGTGGACAATCACACTGTGTGCAGTAATGCTGATTCACTGGAAAGTCACTCTGTGTGTAATAATGCTGATTCATTGAGGATAGTCACACTGTGTGCAGTAATGCTGACTTGTGCACAGTATCAAGATTTCAGTACCAGTTGAGTTTTTCTTGTTCCTCACAGATACGTTTAGATATTTCCAGGTAACTAGAATTAAAGTCAGATAATTAAAAATTTATTAGCATTCCATTTATATGACATATCAAACTAAGAAAACCAAGACTGTGATTTTTATGTGTGAATGTGTTCACCAGTGGGTAGCTCTGTGATCACAAGGACAAGGTGCTATGGATGGTTGGTGCCAGTGTTGGTGCCTTTGCTACTTTCCTGATAGCACACTGGATTAGAAAGATTGAGCTCCTATTCTGAGGCCTCAGATAGCCCAAGGGATTGCAAAGAAGCAATTTTGTGAAGGCTGGGAAAGCTAGCACTCTTAGCCTTCACAGTGCCAGTGGGGAAAGTACAGAAACCCTCTTGTAAGTAAGATGAATTTAGGTTTTGGCAGTGGTTGAGGAGGATTGAAGTTTCTGGAGAACATATACTAAACTTATACATAGACCAGGGGTCAACAAACTGGTCTGTGGGCCAAATCTATTTGCCATAGGTTTAGGTGTTTGCACCTTTTAAATGGTAGGGAAAAATAACAAAATGATAGTATCTCAAGGTACAAAAAGCCTTGGATGAAATTCACATTTCCTTGTCCTTGAAGTTGGAAGAGCACAGTCATGTTCATTCATGGATATGTTACCTGTGGCTGGCCTGCGCACCACTGCAGAGGCAGTATGTTCTGCAAGCCTGGAACAGTTCCTTCTTGGTCTTTCCAGAAAAAAGGAGGGGAAAAAAAAAAAAAAAGAGAGATGACTGAACCCTTACTGTGTTTATTTAGATTGTGTCCTGGAATTTGTTTATAAGTAGAGACCAGAGAGAAAACAGCCAGTATAAATCATATCCCCATGTTCCAGATCAGGGCTGAACAGTAGAGGTGGAAGAAAGGCATACTTTCTGATTTTTTTTTTTTTGAATTTATGAGAGAGGGAAGGAAAGAGAATTGGTGCGAAAGGGCCTTAGCCACTGCAGACAAACTCCAGATGCGTGTGCCACCTTGTGGCACCCACCTGTGCACATGCATCTCTTTGTGCGTCTGGTTTACGTGGGTTTTGGGGAGTGGAAACTGCAGGCAAGCACCTTAACCACCAAGCCATTTCTGTAGCCCTACTTTCTGATTTCTTTCTGGCTCCAGTCCTGAGCTGTATTTTCACTTTAGGATAATACCATCAGGAATCAGCTACCCCCATTACTTTCTTACCCTCCTTCTACTCCTGCCAGCCCCGTTCTTCCCAACTGGCTTCCCTCCTACATTCATACCTTTTTTTTTTTTTCTTTTTTTCCAATTCACTGAATTTAACTAGGGTTGCTTATATGAGCGTGTGTGTGGCATGGGCAACTTACCTGCGACTATACCACTGAGAAAATGACATCTTGTCCCCTGCAACTACCAACTGCCAGTTGCTCTTCAAGAAGAGCTGGGACGTCATGGAATATTTACAGACCTAGTCTTGTGCAGGTAACCAAAGCTGCTGTGAGTTATGAGTGCAACAGCTATGTTGTGTCCAGAAGACAACATTTCACAGGACTCTTTCTCACCCTGCAGCTCCTACATTCTTTCTGCTCCCTCTGCCACAGTGATACAGTCCTGGTTAGAGCTAGGTGTCAGTGGTCATTTATTCTTAGCACTTTGACCTGTAGCAGCTGCTTCTTGAATATGACGAACATCAATGAGGAAGAGAAAAATACATCCCAGACCAGCCTCACATAGCAGTCTCACAGTGAAACTAAAAAGCCAGCTTGTGATGCATCTTGGCATCCCTTCTGAATCATTGGTTTAGATTCCTGATTGACAAACATATTTTATGAGTGACCTTATAGTTCTAGCAGCCCTGAAGATCATAGGCCACTGACATTAATCAGGTCTGCCCCTACAACCAGAAAGTCGCTGATAAAAATCATTACAAATGAGCCCATAATTGTTCCAGTAAAACTTTTGTGGGTCTGGAGAGATGGCTCAGAAGTTAAAGGCACTTGCTTGCAAAGCCTGACAGCCTTGGTTTGATTCCCCAGTAGTCATGTAAAGCCAGAGCCACAAAGTGGTGCATGCATCTGGTTGTTTGCAGTGGCAAGAAGAGCTGGTAAACACTCTTTCTGCTTACAAATAAATAAGTAATATAAATAAATATTTAAAATTAAAAAAAACTTTATTTGTACATACTGACAGGCATTTTAAGGAATTATTTTTTCTTAATTTTTAAATATTTTATATCTGTTTATTTATTTGACAGAGAAAGAAGGAGAGAGAGAGAGAGAGAGAGAGAGAGAAAATGGGTGTGCCAGGGCTTCCAGCTACTGTAAACGAACTCCAGACGCTTGCGCCCCCTTGTGCATATGGCTAACGTGGGTCCTGGGGAATCAAACCTGGGTCCTTTGGCTTTGCAGGCAAATGCCTTAACCGCTAAGCCATCCCTGCAGCCCATTTTAAGGAATTCTTAATGTACTACAAAACATCCCTGTTTTGATGTTTTTCAACTGTGTAATAGTAAAACTCTTCTGATCCCCTAACCATACAGAGTAGCTTTGACATGCTGGCATATTTTGCTGTAGTTCGGATAGGTAAATAAACTACTTGTACTGGGCTTGAGATTGAGGCACTCTGGATTTGAATCCTAGACTCCTCTCTCTGATGTGTAGCCCTAGGCAGGTTATTTCTCAGAGTCTTGGCCCTCATCTCTAAAATGGAGATAATCATATCTCCAACCTTGTAAGATTGGTATAAGAAAGTAAGAGCTTAGAGGCAGGTGCCAGCCCAGTGCTGGAGCATAGGAAGCACTCTGCAAGTATAGTTGTGAACCTAGGTGCACCAAGGTCCTTAGTGGAAATATTTGTGATGTGAAGCTTGGCACTCTGGACTTGTCTTCAGCCCACCAGAGACGTAACAGGAGGTTGGAGAGCTTGGGAGGAGCTGCCTTGACTCCATGCCATGAAAATTAAACAGGTGAAGCTCCAGCAACATTTTGTACTGGGCAACCATGAGAGAGAGGTAGGGCTGGTGTCTGTTCTGATCTACACAGATGCTCCACATGGTGTGTGGTATTTGGATCTTGTGGGTCAGTGTGATAGTGTGTGTATGTGAATCCATGTATGTAAATGTGTCCTTATGAATTATGGATCAGTGTGTGTAAATATGTCCTTGATGTCTTGTTTCTCAGCTTCAGCACTGTCCACACTGATGTAGAACAGGCAAAAGATGCCCATGTTCTCATCTTGCGTGTGAGGTTATATGGTAGAGGGGAATTAAGGTAGGAGATAGAATTAAGTCAACAAAACGGGCATTCTTGGTTTTCTGGGTGGAACTGTTATCCTCACAAGGGTTGGTCAAAGTGGAAGAGGGGCCAGTGCTGACAAAGTCCCTCATACAAAGCTGTGACTGGGAAGAAAGGCACTGTGGGCATATTGCCCATGGCTGGCTTTGAAGGTGCAAGAAGGAGCCAAGGAATGTGGGTGGCATCCAGGAACTGGAAAAGGAAGGACGTGGATTCTCCTTGAATGTCCAGAAAGGAGCTCAGCCAGTGAAGCCTGGGTTGAACTTGTGACCTCCAGAATTCCAAGATGATATAGTCGTATGATTTAAGTCACTAAATTTGTGATAAATTGTTAGAGTAGCATTGGAAAACCAGTATAAGGCCGAGTAGCAACTTATTTCTAGTTCTTTCTGTTAATTAGGGGAGAGCAATGCAGTCGGGATACTCAGAAGCATGCTGTTGTCCAATCACTGATAATAATAGCAGTCATGACCTCCTGTCATTACAGCCACAGGCCAGATGTTGGGTGTTACCCCCAGCTGGCATCCTAGTTTAAATTTAGGGAAACACTGGGGAGGACACTTGAATTGGTAATAGGTTTTCTTTTAATATAGAAAGAAATAGATAATATACATATATTATAATAATATAAAAATAGATATTCTATTTCTGGGATGTGGGATTGGAGGCGTGGAGGGATGGCTTGCCCTCCTCTTTTTCAAAATTAAAAAAGATTATTTGTACTTGTCCTCCTCTTTTAATATAAAATTTAAAAATCTGGCACTAGAGATAGAGCTCAGCAGTAGAGTGTTTGCCTAGCATGCATGAGACTCTTAAGTTCAATCCCCAATGCCAGAAAAATAAAACTACAACAACAAATTTAAAAGCTGTAGTATGGCTGGAGAGATGGCTTAGCAGTTAAGGCATTTGTCTGTGAAGCCTAAGGATCCAGGTTCAATTCCTCAGGACCCATGTCAGCCAGATGCACAAGGGTATGCATGCGTCTGGTGTTTGTTTACAGTGGCTCAAGGCCCTGGTACACCCATTATCTCTTCTTCTCTGTCTGCCTGTCTCTCTCTCTCTCTCAAATAAATAAATAAATAAAATATTTTTAAAAAGCTTTTTAAAAAAGAAGTTCTAGTAGGGCTAGACAGATGGCTTAGCAGTTAAGGTGCTTGCCTGCAAAGCCTAAGGACCCATGTTCCACTCTCCAGGTCCCACATAAGCAAGACACACAGGTGACACAAGTGCCCATGGTTGCACATGCACACAAGGTGGTGCATGTGTCTGGAGTTTGAATACAATGGTGTGCCAGTTCTCTCTCGCTTTTCTCTCTCTCGTTCTGTCCTAAAGCTGTGTGCTACCATGCCCTGCAATAAAATAAAATAAAAAGCTGTAGTAATTTTAGTTTCCCATTTCCCTGCTTTTATTATTTATTTATTTATGTATTTATTTTGGATTTTTGAATAGGGTCTCACTCTAGCTCAGGCTGACCTGGAATTCACTATGTAGTATCTGAGTGGCCTTGAACCCATGGCGATCCTCCTACTTCTGCCTCTCGAGTGCTGGGATTAAGGTGTACTTTACCACGCCTGGCCCCATTATTTTCTTAAAATTTATTTGTGTGTGTGTGTGGGTGAGAATGGGTGCTCTAGGGCCTTCAGCTGCTGCAAATGAGCTCCACATGCATATGCCCCATTGTGCGCATGTGTGGCATTGTTTGCTTGTGTCACTGTGCATCTGGTTTACGTGGGACCTAGAGATTTGAACATTAGTTCTTAGGCTGTGCAGGGAAGCACCTTGACTGCTAAGCTATCTGTCCAGCCCCACTTCTATTTTTTTGTTTTGTTTTGTTTTTTTATTTTGTTTTTTGAGGTAGGGTTTCACTCTAGCCCAGGCTGACCTGGAATTCACTATGTAGTCTCAGGCTGGCCTTGAACTCATAGCGATCCTCCTACCTCTGCCTCCCGAGTGCTGGGATTGAAGGCGTGCGCCACCACGCCCGGCCCCCACTTCTATTTTTTTGAGACAGTTTCCTATAGCCCAGGCTGGATGCAAACTGGCATCTAGCTGAAGATGACCTTGAATTTTTCATCCTCCTGTCTACCTCCCAAGTGCTGGGATTACAACCTATATTGCCTATTTATTGTTGTTTTGTTTTTCCGTAAATTTATTTATTTATTTTTGGTTTTTCTAGGTAGGGTCTTGCTCTAGCCCAGGTTGACCTGGAGTTCACTATGCAGTCTCAGGCTGCCCTCAAACTTACAGTGATCCTCCTACCTCTGCCTCCTGAGTGCTGGGATTAAAGGCATGTACCACCATGACTGGCAAAGAGAGAAAAAGAAAATATGAGTGGGCGTGCCAGGGCCTCTAGCTTCTGCAAACAAACTCCAGATACATGTATCACACTTTGTGCTTCTGGCTTTATGTAGTTACTAGGGAATTGAACTCAGGTCGTTAGGCTTTGCAGGCAAGTGCCTTAACCGCTGAACCATCTCTCCAGCCCTTCCTCTAATTTTCAAACAGACTAACTCTGAAAAGCAATGTTCTATTTCAGTCATAGTCATTGTGGGTTTTATTGTGAATGGTAGTTCTGTATGCCCATGACTATTCTACCAAATGTAAAGAGTTTTGAGCTCTCTTCCTCCCTTTCTCATACCATCCAGTTCCCTGAGCATCCACATACCTCCATAAGGCCCTCCCTTACTGGGCAGTTACCTCTTCCCCAAGGGCATAGACATAAAACTTCCCAGATACCATTCTCTTGCTTTCCTGCCCCTTCCTGAAAATAAGCGGCATGTTCTACATCTGCCTGCCTCTGCCTCTCCCTGACTCAGCCTCCCATCTGTCTCCCAACATGCACCTTCCCTTCTATCCCTCTCTTGCTATTCTAACCCTTTTTTCCTATTTTCTGGCTCCCCCTCTCTTGGTTTCAGAGCTTCCTCCTACCTGTCCCCCTCAGCGCCATCCCCTATGGTGTCACTGCTTTTGGCCTGGAATCTACCACCAGTTCTTCTGGTTCCTCTTGCCCCTCCTCCACTGAACCACCTCTCTGAGCCACTGATGAAATATTTTCTTATATACTGAGAAAAGGTATGGTCCCAGAATCTGTATATTAAACTTCTAACACCTAGTTCCATTGAATTTATTTTTATTTTTTTATGTTTTTATGTGTGTACGAGAGAGAGAGAGAGGCCACTGCACTCAAATGCCAGATGTATGTGCCTTCTTGTGCACATATGCAACACTGCACGCTCGTGTCGCTGTATCTGGCTTACGTGGGACCTGGAGAGTTGAACAGGAGTTCTCAGGATTCAAAGGCAAGCGTCTTAACTGCAAAGCCATCTCTCCAGCTTCCATTGAAATTTTTTTTTTTTTTTTTCGAGGTAGGGTCTCACTGTAGCTCAGGTTGACCTGGAATTCACTATGTAGTCTCAGGCCTCAAACTCATGGTGATCCTCCTACCTTTGTCTTCCCAGTGCTGGGATTAAAGGCATGCACCAGCCCGGCTCCTATTGAATTTTTATTTCCTCCTTTGTCATAAGCTTCTTTTTGAAACCTTTTTCCAGGTGACTCTGCACTTATCTGTGCATCCCCTCAATGTGTATTTATTCAGCCCCTACTGTGTGGCGGGCAGGTGGTAAGGGAGGTGCTGGAATAGGAGTGATATACAGCTGTGCTGATCTGGCCTCATGGAGACCTACAGTCTGGTCAGCAGTGCTCAGTGGTTAGGAGT
The DNA here is from genome assembly GCA_036346955.1 of Dipus sagitta. Classification (NCBI taxonomy): domain Eukaryota; kingdom Metazoa; phylum Chordata; class Mammalia; order Rodentia; family Dipodidae; genus Dipus; species Dipus sagitta. The sequence continues at coordinate 52,494,954 of CM070783.1, forward strand.
TCACAGCCAGTACTGATGGAGTAGACTTGTGAGTCTCTATCCATGGCCTGGAATTCCATGGCTCCTATTACATGTTCCATGGAGGTGTATGAGTAGTAGTCAGCATCCTGGAAGACAACATGCAATTCATGTGTGTCATGCTGCCAGCTGTTTTGCCCATCAGCCCCCTCCCTTCCTCTCCCCTCCCCTCCTTTTTTTTTTTTTTTTTGAGGTGGGGTCTTTAGCTCAAGCTGACCTGGAATTTCTCAGGGTGGCCTAGAACTCACTGCAACCCTCTTACCTCTGCCTCTGAGTGCTGGGATTAAAGGTGTGCGCCACCATGCCTGGATTCCTTTTCTTTTCTGATTTTTTTTTTTTTTTTTTGAGGTAGGGTCTCACTCTAGCCAAGATTTATCAGGAACTCACTGTAGTCCCAGGCTGGCCTTGAACTCACATCATTCCACCTACCTCTGCCTCTTGAGTACTGGGATTGAAGGCATGCACCACCACGCCTGGCTTTGTTTCTGTTTTTATTTTTTCTGTTGGCACTGAAGAGTGGATGAGCTGGGCTGCATAGACAGCACCGTTGCTCTTTGACAGTTACAAGGAGAATCTTGTGTTGTAGCAAAAGAGCATCAACAATCCTGCTTGGTGTGAGCCTTGTTTGAATGACTGGTGAAACTGCAGAGTGGCTTACATAGGAAAAACTAAGCCCCAGAGTAACATGGTGAGTGGGAAGTTCCTTCCTGATTTCCATTGTTTTTCCAGTTACAGACAGGAAACCTGCTCATGTGTTTTTAAGCAAGGAACACTGGGCACAAAGAGGCTCTGACACAACACAGACTGAGGTTTATGAGCAGAATACAGCTCAGGACAGTCTGGTTTAGCAAGCATTTGTACTCCTGGAACACATTATCCAATTTTTGCTTTTTTCCTACCTTTAAGTGCCTTTTTTAAAAAAAGATTTTTTAATTTTTATTTATTTATTTATTTATTTATTATTTGAGAGAGGGGGAGAGAGAGACAGAGAGAGAGAGAGAGAGAGAGAGAGAATGGGTGCGCCAGGGCCTCTAGCCACTGCAAATGAACTCCAGACACATGTGCCACCATGTGCATTTGGCTTACATGGGACCTGGAAAATTGAACCAGGGTCCTTAGGCTTCACAGGCCTGTGCCCTAACTGCTAAGCATTCCCTCTAAACCCCCCCCCCCCACCTTTTTTTGAGGTAGGGTCTTGTTCTAGCCTAGACTGGCCTGGAATTCATTATGTAGTCTCAGGGTGGCCTCAAACTTATGGCAGTCCTCCTACCTCTGCCTCCTGAGTGCTAGGATTAAAGGTGTGTGCCACCATACTTGGCTACATGTCTTGACTAGTTCATCTATTATCCCCAACCCTTGCACTGATAAATTTAGGAAGCAACAGCCAATTGCAGTTAACATATTTCATACTTACCTGGCAGGGAAAACACTATCAATAAACAGAATACACCTTGGGACAACCCAGCAAATTTTATACCTCATTTAATTGCCTATTGAATGAGCATCTTGGCCAGAACTCTGAACAATTACCTGGCTTTGCTCAGGTAAGAATTCCACATTCATGGCAAGGAGGAATACTCTAGAAATAGTTGCTAAAAAAGGGAAGACTTGTTAGGGAACAGGAAGGGGACCAGGCATAACAATGAGGGGAGATTAAGTGAGTAATAGGAGGTAACAAGTTCAGTATTTTACTTGTAAATTTAATACACACTAATAAAAATAACTTAGCATAGAAAGTCTTTGACCAGCCTCAGTGAAGTGGGGAGAACAGATCATTTGGATCACATTTAGGTATGGTGAGAGCAGTAATTGGTTCCTATTGTCACATTAGAGGTAGCCTAGGCCAGCAGACACATGCATCTTTGAAAAAACACCCCTACTTGCTTATTATGTCCCACAGTATGATCTGTCAGTTAAAGGTAGTCTTGCCTGTTTCTAAGTCTTTTTTAATTTGGGTTTTACTTTTTACAACAAGGTCTCATCATGTAGCCCAGACTGGCCTTGAATTTGCTATGTAGCTGAGGATGATCCTGAACTTCTGGTCCTCATGACTTTACCTCCTGAGTGCTTGGCACTCAGGTGAGCCCTAATGCTTGGTTAAGAATACACATTAATGTAGCTGATTGTGGTGGTGCACACCTTTAATCTCAGCACTTGGGAGGCAGAGGCAGGAGGAATGCTGTAAGTTCAAGGCCACCCTGAGACTACATCGTGAATTCCAGATCAGCCTCAGCTAGAGTGAAACCCTACCTAAAAAAAAAAAAAAAAGAATACACGTTAACTTGTTTCTAGAATTAATTTTGTAGAGGTAGCAGAGTATCCACAAAGGCAAAAATAGAGGGCAAGCAACATATTACTACATTTCTATAATATGCTCAGTGTATTTTTCAGCCTCCTGTACTTTTGTGGGTAAAAAGTTCCTCTAAATTCAAAGCAAAAGATGCAGTTAATTTCAAAAAGTGACACTATGCAGATTTTCTTCATATTTGAGATACTCCATAGTATGTGTTTTGTTGTGCTTATTGACAGTTGTACCCATTGTCTTAAGCCTTCTAATCATATCAATCACTCTGCAAAAAATGTAAGTAGCATGCTATTTTTTATTTTTATTTTTATTTTTTATTTATTTATTATTTTTTTGGTTTTTCGAGGTAGGGTCTCACTCAAGCTCAGGCTGACCTGGAATTCACTATGGAGTCTCAGGGTGGCCTCGAACTCACGGCGATCCTCCTACCTCTGCCTCCCGAGTGCTGGGATTAAAGGCGTGCGCCACCACGCCCGGCGCATGCTATTTTTTAAAACGTTGGGTTGGGGCTGTAGCTCAGTAATAAAGTGCTTGCCTAGCATGCAGAACCCCAGGTTGGATCCCCAGCATAGCCCAAAACACTTTGAATTATGATCACATATACTTGAAAAAGTAACAGGTTTATATCACCAAATACAGTAGGTTTTTTCATACTCTTCCAGAAATTGTCCAACTTCCAAAGCAACTAGCATGGAACTTTAGGTGATTATTCTGACATTTACTCATGCCAGTATTTATAAACAACAATATGTGTAAAGTGCTGTCCTTTGGTTGTCAGGTTCAGTTGTTCATGGCCTTTCTGTTGTGTAGCCTTCTCTGTTTCTGCCCTAACATCTTCCAACATAGTTATGCTAGAATCTTTGGTTACATTATGATTTGATATAAGTTATGAGGTCCAGTAAATTTCTTTACCTGAGCATAGTAGCAAACTGTGACTATCTTCCTGATGAGCTTTTTTTTTGGTGTGTGTATGATGTGTGTATTTATACCTGAGTGTGTGCATGGCACAACATGCATGTGAATGTCAACTTAGAGCCTCATTGTTTTAGGCAGTGTCTCACTCACCACTGTGTTCACCAGACTAGCTGGCCTGCATGCTTCTGGGGAATTCTCCTGTGACAGACAGATTACATATGTTCAGGCTGCAGCATCCACCTTTATGTGGGTTCTGGGGATCTGAACTCAGGCCCTAAGCTTGTATTGCAAGTTCTTCATCCATGGATCCATCTCCCAGCCCTCCTTTTCCTTCAAGCTAGTAACTTACCTTGTGTTTACATTTGCTTTGTTTTCTCTGTGACCATTGTAGCACTGTGCTTATAAATTCATAATAGTTTAAAACCTAGCTCTCCTAAATTAAAACAACAACAACATGGTGGCACATGCCTAAATGCCAAGCACTCAGGAGGTAAAGTCATGAGGACCAGAAGTTCAGGATCATCCTCAGCTACATAGCAAATTCAAGGCCAGTCTGGGCTACATGAGACCTTGTTGTAAAAAGTAAAACCCAAAACAAATAAAAAGCTTCAAGCAACTAAAATTTTAGGGTTTTGTGTGTGTGTGTGTGTTGGCATTATTTTTACCATTGTCATTCTCTCTCTTTTCTTTTTGCTTTATTTGATATCGAACCCAGGCCCTTGCATATGCAAGGCAAGCACTGTACCATGAAACTATATTTTTACCCCTTACATTTTTTTGAGGGGCTTGTTTTTTTGAGGTAGGATCTCGCTCTAGCCCAGGCTGACCTGGAATTCACTATGTAGTCTCGGGTGGCCTTAAACTTATGGTGATCAAGTGATCATCCTACCTCTGCCTCCCAAGTGGTGGGATTAAAGGCATGTGCCACCACACCTAGCTTGTTTTTTTCTTTTTTGGTTTGTTTGTTGTTTTTCAGGGAAGAGTCCACTCTAGCCCAGACTGACCTGGAATTCACTATGTAGTTTCAAGCTAGCCTTGAACTCATAGTGATCCTCCTTACTCTGCCTTCCAAGTGCTGGGATTAAAGAAATGCACCAACACACCCGCTATATTTGATTTTTTAAATTAATTTATTTTTTATTAACAACTTCTATGATTGTAAGCAATATCCCATGGTAATGACCTCCCTCCCCCCACTTTCCCCTTTTAAGCTCCACTCTCCATCATATCCCCTCCCCGTCTCAGTCAGTCTCTCTTTAATTTTGATGTCATGATCTTTCCCTCCTATTATGATGGTCTTGTGTAGGTAGTGTCAGACACTGTGAGGTCATGGATATCCAGGCCATTTTGTGTCTGGAGGAACATGTTGTAAGGAGTCCTACCCTTCCTTTGGCTCTTACATTCTTTCTGCCACCTCTTCCTCAATGGACCCTGAGCCTTGGAAGGTGTGATAGAGATATTGCAGTACTGAGCACTCCTCTGTCACTTCTTCCCAACACCATGATGCCTTCGGAGTCATCCCAAGGTCACTGCCATCTAAAGAGAGAAGGTTCTCTACCAAAAGTGAGAGTAGCATTAACATATGGGTATGAGCCGGGCGTGGTGGCACACGCTTTTAATCCCAGCACTCTGGAGGCAGAGATAGGAGGATTGCAATGAGTTCGATGCCACCCTGAGATTACATAGTGAATTCCAGGTCAGCTTGAGCTAGAGCGAGCCCTACCTCGAAAAACCAAAAAATATATATATACATACATATATATATATATATATATATATATATATATATATATATAAATATGTATGTATGTACTTTAAGAGAAGTGTTTACTAGGAAGTTTGATGAGCATAGTATATACATTTAGCCAGGCAGCAGCAGACGTTACACCCCTTGGGCTCATGACTACCCCTGTTGTAGGTTTTCAGTATCAGGGATGTATTCCTTCCCATGGAGCAGGGCTCCAGTCCAGGGCAGTTGGTTTCTACCATGACAGATGTGCCACTATTGCATGCAGTGTGGCTTTTTTCCAACTTTCTGTCAGCTGGTCTACATGGAGGAGGTTTTCAGTTTAGCTCCAGCAGGATTTCTCAGTGGCCTTGCAGCCCAAGTATGTGGAGTCTTCAGCAGTAGGTCTTACCATCTATTCCTGGTGGGAAACCAAGGGCCTTGGCGATGACCTATAATGTTTTGGGGCATCAGGGACCTACCTCCCTGGCCAACAACTCACTGGAAGGTATCCCATCCCTGACACTGAAAAATTTCTAATAACAATTTGTGGCTCCTGAGTGTTCCATTGTCCAAAAAAGTAGGTTTCCATATGACTTATTTATATCCTCTTAGATTTTGATTAGTCCTCCCTCCATCTTTCCTTTACTCAGTCTCTTCCCTGACCTCACTTTGGGCCTCTGCACCCCCATTAATCTATTCTTCTACTTACATATATACATTACCATCCTATTAAGTACCCCTTCCCTTTATATCTCTTTTCTAGCCTACTGGCTTTTGCTACTGTGTTTTCCCAGCTATTGTGAATTGAGCAGCAATAAACATGGTTGAGCAAGTATCTCTAAGGTAATGAGATGAGTTCTTAGGATATATGCCTAGGAGTGCTATAGCTGGGTAGATCTATTTTTAGCTGCCTTAGGAACTTCCACACTGGCTGGACCAGATTGCATTCCCACCAGCAGTGTAGAAGGGTTCCTCTTTTTCTACATCCTGGCCAGCATTTATGGTCATTTGTTTTCATGATGGTAGCCAATCTGACAGGAGTGAGATGGAATCTCAACGTAGTTTTAGTCTGCATTTCCCTGATGACTAGGGTTGTAGAACATTTTTTTTTTAGATGCTTATATGCCATCTGTATTTCTTCTTTTGAGAACTCTTTATTTAGTTCCATAGCCCATTTTTAAATTTTTTTTTGTTGATTTTTATTTATTTATTTGAGAGAGGCAGAGAGAGAGAGGGAGAGGGAGAGAATGGGCATGCCAGGGCTTCTAGCCACTGCTAACGAACTCCAGATGCTTGTGCCCCTTTGTGCATCTGGCTAATGTGGGTCCTAGGGAATTGAGCCTCGAACTGGGGCCCTTAGGCTTTATAAGGCTTAACTGCTAAGCCATCTCTCCAGCCCCCACACCCCATTTTTTTAATTGGCTTGTTTGATTTCTTATTACTGTTTTTTGAGTTTTTTGTATATCCTAGATATTAATCCTCGATCAGATGTAGAGCTGGCAAAGGTTTTTTCCCATTCTGTAGGTTGCCTTTTTGCTTTATTCACACTGTCCTTTGCCATACAAAATCTTTGTGATTTCATGAGGTCCCTGCAGTTAATCTGTGGTTTTATTGCCTGAGCAATTGGTGTTATATATTCAGGAAGTCTTTGCCAAGACCAATCTGTTGAAGGGTTTCCCCTACTTTATCCTCTAGCAGTTTCAGAGTTTCAGGTCTGATGTTAAGGTCTTTAATCCATTTGGACTTAATTCTTGGCATGGAGAGAGAGAAGAATTTATTTTCATCCTTCTACAGATATATATCCAGTTTTCCCAGCACCATTTGCTGAAGAGGCTGCCTTTTCTGCAATGAGTATTTTTGGCATTTTTGTCGAATATAAGTTGGCTATAGCTACCCATACTTATATATGGGTCCTGTATTCTGTTCCATTGATCTACATGTGTGCTTTTGTGCCAGTACCATGCTGTTTTAGTTACTATGGCTCTGTAGTATAGATGAAATCAGGTGGGGTGATACCACTAGCCTTATTTTTGTTGCTCAGTATTGTTTTAGATATTTGAGAATTTTTTGTGATTCCAAATGGATTTTTGGATTGTTTTTTCTATTTCCGTGAAGAATGCCATTGGCATTTTGATGGGGATTGCATTAGATGTGTAGATTGCTTTTGGGAAGATTGCCATTTTCACAATATTGATTCTTCTGATCCAGGAACAAGGGATGTTTTTCCATTTCCTAGTGTCTTCTGCAATTTCTCGCTTGAGTGTTTTAAAGTTTTTATTATAGAGATCCTTCACTTCCTTGGTTAGGCTTATTCAAGGTACTTTTTTTTTTTTTTTGATGCAGTAGTGAATGGGAGTGATTCTCTGATTTCATCCTCTGTGTGCTTGTTGTTAGCCTATAGGAAGGCTACTGATTTCTGTGTATTTATTTTGTATCCTGCTACATGGCTATAGGTGTTTATCAGCTCTAACAGTTTGCTGGTAGAGTCTTTAGGGTCCTTTATGTATAGAATCATGTCATCTGCAAATAATGATAACTTGATCTCTTCCTTTCCAATTTGTATCCCTTTTATGAGTGTCTCTTGCCTTATTGCTATGGCTAAGGCTTCCAGTACTATATTAAATAAAAGTGGGGAGAGTGGACACCCTTGTCTTGTTCCTGATTTTAGTGGAAAAGCTTCCAGTTTTCCCCCATTTAGTAATATGTTGACTGTAGGCTTGTCATAAATAGCCTTTATTATATTGAGATATGTTCCTTCTATTCCCAGTCTCTGTAGGGTATTTTTTGTTTTTCAAGGTAGGGTCTCACTCTAGCCCTGGCTGATCTGGAATTTACTAGGTAATCTCAGGGTGGCCTCGAACTCATGGTGATCCTCCTACCTCTGCCTGCCGAGTGCTGGGATTAAAGATGTGTGCCACCATGCCCGGCTCTGTAGGATTTTTATCATTAAGGGATATTGGATTTTGTCAAGTGCTTTCTCTGCATGTAATGAGATGAACATGTGATTTTTGTCCTTCAGTCCATTTATATAATGTATTACATATTGATTTGCGTATGTTGAATCATCCCTCCATCTCTGGGATAAAGCCTACTTGGTTGGGGTGAATGATATTTCTGATATATTCTTTTTTGTTGTTGTTGTTTATTTTTATTTGTTTATTTGAGAGTGACAAACAGAGACATAAGCAGAGAGAGAGAGAGAGAGAGAGAGGAGAGTGGGCGCGCCAGGGCTTCCACCCACTGCAAACAAACTCCAGACACATGCGCCCCCTTGTGCAGAGTCAAATGTGGGTCCTGGGGAATCGAGCCTCGAACCGGGGTCCTTAGGCTTCACAGGCAAGCGCTTAACCGCTAAGCCATCTTTCTAGCCCTCTGATATATTCTTGTATTCTGTTTGCCAATACTTTGTTGAGAATTTTTCCATCTATGTTCATGAAGGAGATTGGTCTGTAATTTCCTTTTTTCTATCTTTGCCTGGATTTGGTATCAGGGTGATGCTGGCTTCGTAGAAGGAGCTTGGTAGGATTCTTTCTTTTTCTGTTTTATGGAAAAGCTTAAGAAACAATGGTGTTAGTTCTTTTTTGATGGTCTGGTAAAATTCACCAGTGAATCCATCTGGGTCTGGACTTATTTTAGTTGGGAGATTTTTGATAACTGCTTGGATCTCCATACTTGTTATAGATCTATTTAAGTGATTAATCTCATCTTGATTTAATTTAGGTAGGTCATATAAATCAAGGAAATCATCCATTTCTTTCAGATTTTCATTCTTAGTGGAGTATATGTTTTCATAGTATGTCCCTATGATTTTTTGAATTTCTTTGGAATCTGTTCTGATTCTGCCTTTATCACCTCTGATTTTACTAATTTGTCTCTTTTCTCTCTTTCTTTTGGTCAGATTTGCTAAGGGTTTATCAATCTTGTTTATTGTTTCAGAGAACCAACTCTTTGTTTCATTGATTCTTTGGATTGTTTTTTGGTTTATATTTCATTAATTTCTGCCCTAATCTTTATTATTTCTTCCTGTCTTCTGATTTTCTGTTTGTCTTGTTCTTTTTCCAAGGCTCTAAGATGAAACATTAGGTTGTTTTCTTGAGACCTTTCTAATTTCTTAATATAGGCACATAAAGCTATGAATTTCCCTCTAAGGACTGCCTTCATTGTGTCCCAAATGTTTTCGTAGGTTGTGTTCTCATTATCATTTGACTCTATGAATTTTTTGATTTCCTTCTTGACTTTTTCATTGACCCATTCATCATTTAGTAGTGTAATGTTTAGTTTTCATGATTTTGTGTATGCTCTATAGCTTTTCTTGCTATTGATTTGTAGTTTGATTCCATTGTGATCAGAGAGAATGCAAGGAATTATTTCAATTTTCCTGTATTTGTTAAGATATGCTTTATGTCCTAATATATGGTCTATCTTAGAGAATATTCCTTGTGCTGCTGAAAAGAATGTATATTGTGCAGATTAGATGAAATGTCCTTTATGTATCTGTTAGGTCCATGTGTTCTATGACTTCATTTAATCCAGATGCCCCTCTGTTTACTATTTGCCAGGATGACCTGTCAATTGATGAGAGTGGGGTGTTGAAGTCACCTACTACAACTGTGTTTGGTGTTATCTGTGACCTTAGTTCTAATAGCATTTCCTTGATGAAGTTGGAAGCCCCCATGTTGGGTGCATATATGTTTAGGATCGTAAAGTCCTCCTTTTGAAGTGTACCTTCAATGAATATAAAGTGACCTTCCTTATCTTTCTTAACTAATGTTGGACTGAAGCCTACCCTCTCAGATATTAGGATAACAGCCCCTTCTTGTTTTCTATGCTCATTTGATTGAAACACCGTTTTCCAACCTTTTACCCTAAGATAGTGTCCATCCTTTGTAGAAAGGTGAGTTTCTTGGAAGCAACAAACGGAAGGATCCTGCTTTTTAACCCAGTCTGCTAACCTGTGTCTTTTGGTTGGGGCATTGAGGCTATTGATATTAAGAGGTATTATTGAAAGGTGTGTGTGTATTTTTGCCATTTTTTTGTAGTTCTTCCGATTTTACCTTTGCTCTCTTGTGTTAAGTAGTATTTGAGTATGGTTTGTTTTTTCCCAGTTCCTTATATGTGTGCTTTTCTTTCTTTTCAGCATGGAGGATTCTTTCAGATATTTTCTCTAGAGCTGGTTTTGTCTTCAAATATTCCTTTAGCCTGCTTTTTTTGTGGAATGTTCTTATTTGAAATGGAATGTCTATTTGAATGGATAGCTTGCAGGATAAAGTAACCTTGGTTGACATTTGTTATTTCAGAACTTGGAATACATCACTCCAAGCCCTTCTGGCTTTTAAAGTTTGTGTTGAGTAATCTCCTATGATCCTGATGGGCTTGCCTTTGTATGTAACTTGATTTTCTCTATAACTGCTTTCAATATATTTTCTTTGGTTTGTATGGTTGGTAGTTTAATTATAATATGGCGAGGAGAGGTTCTTTCCAGGTTTTGTCTGTTTGATGTTCTAAAGGATTTCTGGATCTGCATTGGTACCTCTTTCCCAGTTTGGGGGAAGGTTTCTTGTATGATTATGTTGAAAACACCTACTATACCTTTGGAGTGAAATTCTTCTCCTTCTACTATACCCTGAATTCTTATGTTTGATCTTTCATAGTGTCCCAAATATCTTGAAATTCCCATTTGTACTTACCTATTAGTTTGTCTTTCTCTTTGTTGGACTGTATTAGATCTGCCACTTGCTCTTCTAGTTTAGATACTCTGTCCTCTCCTTCGTCCATTCTACTGGTGAGATTTTCTATAGAGTTTTTAATTTCATCGACTGTGTTCTTCATTGCTAGTAATTCTGACTGGTTTTTCTTTATTATTATGTATTTCCCTATTTAATCTTGTATTGACCTCTTTATTTCATTAAATTGGTTTCCTGTGTCTTCTTTGATTTCTTTGCTTTTCTCTTTCATTTCCTCTTTGACTTCTTTGAACATATTTATAATCATTCTTTTGAAATCTTTCTCAGGCATTTCCTCTAAACCATTGTCACTGGAGGTCATTTCTGATGCATTAATACTTTTTGGTGGATTTATATTATTTTGATTTTTGATGTTTCTTGTGTTATAATATGCATATTTTTGCATCTTGCATTAATTTAATGTTTGGATTTTTCTAATTAGCTGCGGTATTATTAGATGTATCAATCAATCTGATGTTATATATCTTCAGGGTAAGAGCATAAGGTGGTAAATATGGCTCTTAAGACTCCTAGACTATCTACAAAAGTGACCCTAGATGTTGGGTTTGCCTGCTTTGAGAGTATTCAAATAGGCTGAGTGGAACAAAATACAGGCAGATTCTAAAATTCACCTAAACAATGTACACATACAATGAAAAACAGCACAGAGTGTTAATGCAAGAGTAGGTATTATGACAACCAGATCTTCTAACAAACTCACAGTCCCTTAGGATGTGTGTTGCCCCACACCCTTAAACCTGCCATCTAGGAGGCTAAGATTTCTGGTCTGTTGAGGGTTTCAAGTCAGCTTGTGACCAAGTGAGACCGTTCACTAACAAACAGAAGAGGAAACAAAGGCAGTATAAATCAGGAAGCAGCAAAAGACAAGCCCAAAATATAGCTTATTTTAGAATGTCAAATCCGACCATCCATCAGATTTAATATATAACTTATCCGGACATGGAAGTTGCAATTAGCACTTCTGATTCAAGCCTATGTACCAGTTTCCTTTTGCGATGGTTTTGGTCTCAGTTATGTTGTGCTCCTGTTTGGGTCTCTCTTTGTTGTGCTGTGGGTTCAGGTAGTCTGGCTGGGTTGCTGGATGGCTGCTTTCACCGGTGCTGGGTGCTGTGTGCTGTGTGGAGGCTGTGGATGGTGGTTCTAGTTCTCCCGCTGGTCCACGTGGTCCTCTTCCTTACAAGCTGCTCCTCTGTTGGTCGCTGTGGTCCTGCCTTCAAGCTTCTTGAGTTTGTGCAGAGGCCACTGTGAGTAGAGAGTCTACTCACCTGGCTTTTCCTGCGGCTCAGGCCAAGCCTGACAGCTTTGGCCCCGAGGTCCTGGTGCCGCCCACTGCTGAAGCCGCTTCTGCGGGCTCTAGACACTCTGGATCTCTCCTACTTCTCTGCTGCCATTGGTAATTTCTTTCACACCTCATCTTTTAGTAGAAGAGTGTTTTTTTTTTTTTTTTGCTTTTTTCTCCCCTAGGCTGCTGTGGCGTGGTTCCTGCACCATCATCTTAACCAGAAGTCCTATATTTGACTTTTAAATCAAGTTACCACTCTGAGGCCACTCAACAAGTAGCTCTGCTAGTGCAGCACACCTCCAAGCTGTTTCTCCCTCTTGCATACCTGCTAATAACCCACAGTGGGATTGCTGAGCAAGGTTTCCTCTGATTATTACTTTTTGATGACTTGTTTTGTAAGAGCACAGTTTCGCTTTGATTCTCAGGTTGACTCGTTCCTTTGTAATGTGTGACTGTGATAACAGGCCTTTGGACTCTAAAAGAGATTTCAGAGTTGAAGTGCACCTGACAGGATTACTGGAACCTGTGTAGGTTGGGGCCTTTTGCTCGTGGAGAGATGACACCGTTAGAATTATGGCGGAATCTGAAGTGAGATGATAATAATGGTGAAGTGTGCTTCTGTGAAGCTGAAGGCCCGGATTCTTTGAAGTGCTTGCTAGGGGCCCTGGTCCCAACTCTGGAGCTGCTGTGACTGTTATGTCTGGTGCTTTAGTAATGTCCGGGATCACATCTCCCCAGCCTAAGTGAGGATGGCCTACTTGGACTGCTACTGGCATGTCTTAGTCATGGAGTTACGTTATGACCACATCTGGTATCTGGGACCTTGACTTTCCAGGCTGTTATCATTTGGCCTTGGGAGGAGAATCTGGTGAGGGAGCAACTCTCTGGGTGTCTCCATGGTAGCAGGGATACATAATCCTGTGATATCTGATAGTGGAATCCTCTGTGGCAGGGCCCAGTTTGATCCTAGGCATAGGTTGGAGGAGGTACTGAGAGACTACTTTCCCTTGTCCCCAGCTGGAGCTGCTCTGAGCTTTGAGGTCATTCTAAGGAGCACATTCACTTTTTGGCCAGTTTTTCCTTTTCATATTGTTCCATGGTCAAGGTCATGCAGTCCTGTACTCAGCCTTTCTAAAAAGGAAAAAATTTCTAGTTCATTTTGGTCTTGCTTCAACTGTCCTAACTGTTCAGACTTCTTTTTCTTTCTCCTTAATTCCCTATTGTTCATTTTTATATGAATTTGGTAAATACATTTAAAAACTTAAATCACTAATTTATGCAGAAGTCCAAATGACACCTTAGATGGAGAAATTTTGTGTTTCTATGTGACATTGATGTAGCCTTCTGAATCACAGAGTCTTTATACTCTTCAGCTTTATGCAGTTAGGATAAAGTACGTGAGAAAAAGCAAGGTACAAGGTCTAAAAGTTTATTTTGGCTCCAGGTTCTAGAAGTTTCAGTCCATAGTTGCTTGGTCCTATGGCTTTGAGACTAATGGCTCATTAGTACGTAATGATGGGAGCACATGCAAGGCGTGTTCACCTTGTGTTGGCTAAAAAGCAAAGAGGGGCAGGGGCTCCCAAATCCCTTTAAAGTGTGTGCCCCAGTGACCAAATTTTCTCTAACTAGGCCCTAACCACTAAAAGTTCCATCACCTTCTAATAGTGCTGCACATTGGCAATCAAGCTGTTAGCACAAGGGAGTCCATATTCTAGCAGTTTTCTTCAGTTCCAGAACCCAGCACTGTAGATATCCCTCCTTTAAAAAAAAGTTATTTATTTATTAAAGAGAAAGAGAAGAGAATAGGTGCATCAGGGCTTCCAGCTATTGCATATAAACTCCAGATCCAAGTGCCACCTGTGCATCTGGCGTATGTGGGCCCTGGGGAATCAAACCTGGGTCCCTTGGCTTTGCAGGCAAGCCCATAACCACTAAGCCATCTCTCCAGGCCTAGAATCTCCTCTTGATGGTGGGCCGCAGTCTTGTTTGCTATCCAGGTTGAAGTTGGTGGTAGTTGTAGATAGACAACTGCAGAGAGACAGGTGAAAGTACTGTTTTTTTCCATTCCTAAAGAATGAAGGGCGCTGGGCGTGGTGGTGCATGCCTTTAATCCCAGCACTTGGGAGGCTGAGGTAGGAGGTTCACCGTGAGTTTGAGGCCACCTTGAGACTACATAGTGAATTCCAGGTCAGCTTGAGCTAGAGTGAGACCCTACCTCAAAAAAAGGGGGGGAGGAATTACTATTGTGTGTGATAGTCTAGGCTTTTACGTTTGTATGTAATACTTGGAAATTTTAACAATTTAACAGGGCTATAAAACAGGTACAACTCAAGTTCGGCTTTAAAAAAAAAAGATTTATTTTTATTTGAGATAGACAGACAGGAGAGAGAGAGAGAGAGAGAGAGATACAAGAGAATGAGTGAGAATAGGCATGCCAGGGCCTCTAGCCACTGCAAACGAACTCCAGACTCATACACCCCCTTGTGCATCTGGCTAATGTGGGACATGGAGAATTGAACTTGAGTCCACTGGCTGCGCAGGCATGCACCTTAACTGCTAAGCCATCTCTCCAGCCCTCAAGTTTGGCTTTAAGCAAGCACCTTTAACCACTAAGCCATCTGTCTCTTTAGCCCCAAAGCTAAGTTTTCAGACAGGACTCTTTTCTCAGAGTATGGTCTGTATAGACCTTCTGTAAGGGAATTTTGAGCAGAAGGGCTTGCTAAAAATGCAAGATTCCAGGCTGGAGAGATGGCTTGGCATTTAAGGCATTTGTCTGCAAAGCTAAAGGACCCCAGTTTGATTCCCCCAGGACCCCCGTAAGCCAGATGCACAAGGGGTTGCATGCATCTGGAGTTTGTTTGCAGTGGTGCACCCACTCTCTCCCCCCCCCTCCCCGTCTCTGCTTTTCTTTCTTTCTCTCAAATAAATAAAAAAAAATATATATATATATATATATACACGCACACACACACACACATATATATATATGTGTATATATATATATGTTTGTTTGTTTGTTTGTTTTGTTTTTGAGGTAGGGTCTTTAGCTCAAGCTGACCTGGAATTCACTGTGTACTCTCAGGGTGGCCTTGAGCTCACGGCGATCCTCTTACCTCTGCCTCCTGAGTGCTGGGATTAAAGGTGTGCGCTACCATGCCTGGCTTAAAAAATAAAATATTTTTAAAAATGCAAGATCCCAGCACTCAGGAGGCAGAAGTAGGAGGATCGCCGTGAGTTCAAGGCCACCCTGAAACTGCATAGTGAACACCAGGTCAGCCTGGGCTAGAGTGAGACCCTACCTCGAAAATTTAAAAAAGCAAGATCTCACTCTGGACATACCTGGAATTAGAATTGAAAGCTCTATGGCCAGACATGCAAGGCTGCCCCATTCTCCCCACAACACAGTCAAACCTTGTGGCATATTTGGATTGCTGTTTTTAAGATTTTTGTTTGGTTTTCTTTATTTTGTGTCCATGCCCTTTGATGTAAGCATTGGTGAAAGTTTCTTCTTAATTCATTTCTTCCTGTTTTGTTTTAAACCATAGGCTAATAATTTCTAAAGATTCACAAGTTATTTGTCATGGCGGATCTCTAATTTTGGACTTAATTTTTTTCCTACAGAGCTGAAAAAACAGAAGTCCTCAATGAAGATCTCCTACAGGTACCAAAATCAAATCATCTTTTTTCCCTCCTACTTAGTACTGAGGATTGAACCCAGGGCTTCACACTTGGTAGGCAAGTGCTTATCCACTGAGCTGTGTCCCTAGTCCTCTTTTTACTTTGTATTTGTGATAGTTTCTCACTAAATTTGCCAGACTGGTCTTGAACTTTCTGTGTTGCCCAGTTAGTCCTTGAGTTCCCATTCTTCCTATATCAGCCTCAAGTGCTGGAGTCACAGGCATGTGTCAGCAGATCTGGCAAGATGAAACAGATAACCCAGTGCTGACAGTTTAGCTCAGTGGTAAGACACCTGCCCATCATGCACCAGACCCCAGGGTCTATTCCCAGGAAGGTAGGAGGGAGATACTGGGAGTAAAGGGGGACATGAGGGTGGGGGATTATTGATGACACAAACTATAATTGGATTTAGAGCTTGTGGGGTGTTTTTCTTCCTCCTCCTTTTCTTTTCTCTTCTTTTTTTTCCTGAGGTAGGGTCTCATTCCAGGTCAGGCTGAAAAAGAGCAATAGTTAGAACTCTGGTACCCAGCTCCCTGAGTGAGTCCCATGTCTGTCTCTGACTGGCTTTGTGTCCTCTGGGATTGGCTTGGCCTCCTGGTACCTCAGTTTCCACAGTTCATCAATGAGGATGTTAGCAGCATCTCATCTATACCATAGTTTGCTTGAGGAGTTAACGAGTGATCCATGGGGAGTCCTGCCAGTAGAGCCCAAGGGCAGGGTGTTTTTGTTCTTTCTGCCACTATGAGCCACTGTAGTGTGTGTTGCTGGCCTGATTCTGAGGTAGCACTGCTCTCCCCACACTCCTCTGCCTGACAGAGATGCTTTCATTTTGTGTTGTGGAGTTGTCCCACGAGGCTGTGAATCCTAGCAAGCAGAAAAGAGAATTGATTCACTGTTGATTTTGTTACTCCTTGTACAGGGGTATACTAGGTACTTGCCTGGTGTGTTCACAGATAGTTAATGAATGAATACTTTTTTTGTTTATTTGTTTTTAGTTTTTCGAGGTAGTATCTTGCTCTAGTCCAGGCTGACCTGGAATTCACTAGGTCTTCTCAGGGTGGCCTAGAACTCCTGGTGATCCTCCTACCTCTGCCTCCTGAGTGCTGGGATTAAAGGTGGGTGCCACCACACCCGGCTTGAATGAATACTTTTTGATCATGTTGCACTTTCTGATCCAGGCACTTGGGAAAGACTTGAGCAGAACAGACATGGCTCCTTCCTTGTAGAGTTGATATACCAATGGAAAATGATACAAAAATTGAGATTCTGTTTCCTCTCCTCTCCTCTCCTCTCCTCTCCTCTCCTCTCCTCTCCTCTCCTCTCCTCTCCTCCTCCTCTCCCTCTCTCTCTCTCTCTCTCTCTCTCTCTCTCTCTCTCTCTCGCTAGTGTGGCAAGTGGAACCCATGTATTCATTTTCAAATCTCAAATCTACCACCACTGATGGAGGGAGGTGCTGCGGCATGTCCTCCTAGATATGAATGTCCTATGGATCACAGTCCTGATGCTGGAAGCTTGGATCTGAAGAGAAGCTGCTGGTGTCTGGGGACCTTTGATGAACAGGCACTAAGCAACTTGTGGGTGAAATGTCTGGGGGTCAAAATATATATTCTACTGTGAACTTGTTGATTTTTTTTGTTGTTGTTGTTAAAATATCAAGCGTCCCTGAGGGCTTGCTCTCATGTTTCATGAGTCATTAGAATGCACATTGTTAGGATTCTTTCCTGTAACAAGCAGCTCTGTTTGCCATAAACAGCCATATCTCAGCAGTAGTATTTTGGGAAGACACTCAGGATACATGGTTTCCAAAGCCAGTACTTTTTAGTGCTGGATATCCATTCTGCTTTGGAGGTTTCATTAAAACAAAACCTCACTCTAGACCTAATAAGGAACATGATTTTGACCTTGATCATGTGCTCCAGTGGCCCCACTGGTTTTGAATATTCGGTCTGCTGTGTGCTGCATGTGGTAGGTTCCATTGTTTGTGCTTCTTGGGCTATCCCCGTTGACTTCTCACATAGCTCTAGGCCTGGGCCTGGATAATGCCTTTGCGTTTCTGCTTGGTTGGACCCAGGTCTTTGCTGGTGCTGTAGTGTAGACTGATTGCCACCACTAGTGAGGCAGTCATGACTGTCCCTTAGCCTACATATAGCCAGCTTTGGAGGGATCTAAAATCTTTAACATAGGGGAGGCCAGTGATTCCTAGTCAGGGGTGATCTTGCTCTCCTGGAGATATTTATGATGTCTGAGAGTTGCTTTGGTTTGACAAATATTGCAGAGTGAGGTGCTACTGGAATCTTATGGGTAGAGGCCAGAGGTGACAAACATTTCATAGTGTACAGGACCACCCCATGCAGCCCAGAATTATCCAGCCTGATGTTAGGACTGAGAATCCTTGATGTAAGCAAACAGGACCCATTGCATTTAGCACCCAAGAGCTGTGAAGTCGTCTTGCAGGATGCTCTTCCCACCACCATGCAGACCTCACATGCAGAAGAAGCTGCTCTGCAAATGACTCTCTTGTCTCTGCCTTGACAGATCGAGAGACGACTGGACATGGTGAGGTCAATGTGCCACCAGTCTCATAAGCGTTTGATGGCATGCTTCCAGGGCCAGCATGGCACTGATGCTGAGAGGAGACATGTGAGTATCAGATGCGTCCCAGAGCCACCATTCCTGTGTCTACCTAAGACATTCCACCTACTGACTGTACCACCACACTCAATTTATGTGGTATTAGGGATTTAGTCTAGAATTTTGTGCATGGGAGGCAAGCACTTTACCAACTGTGCTATATCCCCGGCCCGCTTTTGCTTCCTCGTGTATATGCAGCAGAAGATGGTTCCTTTTCCAGTAGGTTTTTTTCTTCTTTTGTGGTAGAGTCTCACTCTAGCCCAGGCTCATCTGGATCTCACTCTGTAGTTCCAGGCTGTCCTCGAACTCACAGTGATACTCCTACCTCTGCCTCCCAAGTGCTGGGACTTGAGTTTGAGGGGTATGACCTTGGGGAATCCTAACAGTGGAACCCAAGGGCAGGGTGTTTTTGTTCTTTCTGCCACTATAAGCCACTGTAGTGTGTGTTGCTGGCCTGATTCTGAGGTGGCACTGCTCTCCCCACACTCCTGTCTGTTTGAACTGTCCAGAGATTCTTTTAATTAGTGTTGTGGAGTTGTCCCAGGAGGCTATGAATCCTAGCAAGCATCAAACATAATTTATTCACTGTTGATTTTCTTACTCCTTGCACAGGGGTGTACTAGGTACTTGCCTGCCTGATGTGTTCACAAATAGTTAATGAATGAATACTTTTTTTTTTTTTTTTGATTTAGTAGTGTCTTGCTCTAGTCCAGGCTGACTTGGAATTCACTAGGTAGTTTCAGGGTGGTCTAGAACTCACGGTGATCCTCCTATCTCTGCCTCTGTTGAGTGCTGGATTAAAGGTGTATGCTACCACACCCAGCTCTTCCAGTGCTTTTTTTTTTTTTTTTAACTTTTTCCCTTTTAGTCTGAATAACTTATTTTTATTTATTTTAACTTTTTTGTTGTTATTTTGTTTTTTCAGGGTAGGGTCTCACTCTAGCTCAGGCTGACCTGGAATTCACTATGTAGTCTGAGGGTGGCATTGAACTTGTGGCAATCCTCCTACCTCTGCCTCCTAAGTGCTAGGATTAAAGGCATGTGCCACCACGTCTGGCTATTTTAATTTTTTATTGACAACTTCCATACTTGTAGACAATATACCATGGTCATAATCCCCTCCCAGTGCTCCTTTTCCCTCTTCTCACATCTCCCTATCACTGAATTCCTTCTTTCCAATTAGTCTCTCTTCAATTTTGATGCCATCATTTTTTTCCCTGCTATTATTCAGGTCTTACAGTGTCAGCCACTTTGGATATCAAAGCCACTTTGTGTCTGAGTGACAGCGTTGTAAATATTGTAAATAGTCCTCTCTGTCTTTTGCTCTTACATTTTTTCCTCCACCTCGTTTGCAATGGCCCCTGAGCCTTGGAAGGCTCACACCTTGGAAGGTGTGATAGAGATGTCTTACTTAGTGCTGACCACTCCTCCAGTGGTTGTCTCTGTAAGCCTTTGGCAATGGAAATTCCTTCCCATCTCATTGATTTGTATCAAGTCACAGTCTTCGTTTAAGAACATTCCATCTACTCTGGTCACCATGGGCTGCAGGTGAGGCTGGATGGGAAGATGGGATGCATTGATTGTCCTGGCTTGAGAGCCTGGCCTGTGACCTGCTTTGGGCTGACAGGCTTCATTGAGGCTGAGGTAGATCCCTAAGAGAAAGCGGGATTCTGTTGCAGAGAGGAAGGATGTACTCAGGGAGGACTGTCCGATGTCCACCTCAGCATGCAGTTCAGAGCGTTCAAGTCTTCAGGTGCCACTAGTAGAACACAGCTTTGCCCACTCAGCAGTCTGTTCTTGCTTTTACAAGCTCCTTCCTTCCTTGCATGCATGCACTCACATTTAGATCCTATGCCACATTAAAAGTGCCAATTCAGTGGCACACTGGGAAGACAGGGCTCACTGTTTCATGTGTTACCCACACATCTCAAAAGGAAGACCTTGTATGCAAATATCTATGTCACTTCTTGTGAATTTCTCACAGACATTTATAGGGTACCTTGACCACAAGGTTTTCCCCCACCTTGCACAATAGTTAGGATTCTGCAGGTGTGTAATCAAGAGTGAGTATTTCATGTGCCTACACATACAGGAATGCTTGTGCTGGTCCACCCCTCAGAACCAGACCCAGCCACTGGTTATGCCCCCACCGTTCTACTTATTCTGTCCTTGGCATCTGCTCTGCTTACCCCTTACTCTTGTCTCTAGACGTCCTGTGCTTCTCCTAAAGTCATACTCTCTGGAGCAACTGCTCTGTTTTCATGGCTCCTAGATGTGCTTATGCCAGTTGACTTCAAAACCATTTCCACCAGGCATAAAGCTCTGACCCCAGCAGTCCATCTTAGCACAGCCAGCCTTCTTCCTTTTGTTTTGACACTTGAATCTGTTTATCCTTTTACACAGGAAACAGTGGGTTATCTCACAGTTCCTTTCATTCCCCCCCTCCCCGCCCCCCGCATCTGCTTAATAAGGCTAGTAAGCAAGCCCTGGGATTCTTTCTGTGAGTGTCCTGTAAATTCTTCACCTCTGACTCATCACCATCTTCTCCTTAAGACAACACCTGATTACCTTGCACACCTGGACTGTCTAGTCTGTCCTGATGGTCACCTTCCAAACTGCATTTCCTTATGTACTATCCCTCCTCTCTAGTCTCATCAGTTTGATCACCAAAGTCAGTTGCTGATTGTGGGAAGATGAATGCTGAGTGTTCTGTGGTGCCTGGTGAAATCACTGGACACAAAGAAGTCCTTGAAATGCTAGGGGGATCTCTCTTGAGGAGCACTGCTAGTTGCCATTGCCTGGGATACAGTCCAAGCCCTTTAGCATGACTTAAACCCTTTGCACTGTATTCCATTTTGTCTTACCAGCTTTGTTTCCCTGCTTCCTCTCATTCCACAACAGTCCAGCCACATAATACCCAACAGTCCCTAAATATGTCACTTCATTCATACAGCTATGTCCTTTCCTGTTATCTCCTTTGAGATGCTGTCCATCTGTCATAGTAGTTCATTAAAAGCAAATGATATTCATCAAACACCTATTGTGTATGAGTGCTAGAGATGTAAAATGGATATATCATCATTGCTCCTGACCTGGTGGGGTGGTGCATGCTGATGGGTAATTAGAAAACAGTTGCTAAAAAAAATGAGCTTTTAGGTTTTATAGGAGGATTAGAATTGAACAAACAAAGAGGTGCTTTGACTGTAGAGATGGGACGTATGTATTGTGGTCTCTTTCTGACTTGTTCAGTTTGCATCAGGTCACTAGTAGGGATCTGCAGCTGACCATTGAGAATGGATGTCAAAAAGCAACAAGCTTTAAAAATCTACGTTGTCTTTGTCTTCCAGAAGAAACTTCCTGTGACGGCTCTCGCTCAGAATCTGCAGGAAGCGTCTGCCCAGCTGGAAGACTGTCTGCTGGGGTAAGAGCCCATGCACAGAGAGAGCCGGAGCATGAAGGTGGGGCTTATCCACCAGGGGAGGCTTAGAACCTTGGGAGAAAACACCCAAGGTGCTAGGCCACTGGGAGGACTTTCTTTAGTGGGAGCCTGGCTAGAATTGGGTGGAGAAGGAGCCACATTGGTGACTAGGTCAGTATGTTCTTCTCCAAGCTAGTACATGAACTTGACACAGGGTTACAACCCTGATCAGTCTCTTGTCACTTCTCTTAAGTGTGACCAACAAAGTGTCATGGTGACTGACTCAACAGAATGTATTTTCTGAGGTATTTGAATTTTTTTTTTTTGAGGTAGGATCTCACTTTAGCCCAGGCTGACCTGGAATTCACTATGTTGTCTCAGGTTCAAACTCACAGCGATCCTCTACTTCTGCCTCCTGAGTGTGAGAAAGAGAAAGAGGGTGTGCCAAAGCCTCTAGCCACTACAAACAAACTCCAGACACATGTGCTAGCTTGTGCATCTGGCATTACGTGGGCACTGGGGAATCGAATTTGGGTTGTTAGGCTTTGCAGGCAAGTGTTTTAATGGCTGAGCAATCTCTGCAGCTACAATTATTTGTACCTTTACAGTTGGTCTTAAAAATTTTTTTTAAATAATTTAATTTTTCACTGTATGTACTTATTGTACATTACTGTGTTACATAAGGACATTTTCACACAAGTATGTATTATACCCATACAGTTTCACACAAGAATGAATATATATGTGTGTGTGTATGTATATATATATGGTGCCTGCCCATTCTTTTTGGTTTTTTTTTTTTTTTTTTTTAGTTTTTCAAGGTAAGGTCTCACTCTAGTCCATGCTGACCTGGAATTCACTATGTAGTCTCAGGGTGGCCTTGAACTCATGGCGATCCTCTTACCTCTGCCTCCCAAGTGCTGGGATTAAAGGCATGTGCCACCACACCCGGCTGGTATGGTTTTTTTTTTAATATTGTGAAAAGTTTATTTTCATTTTTTCCACCATCATAAGACATACTGATTTGTTCTTTGTGATCAGAGAAAAGACATTTTGGGATGGACAGTCTGATTCTACTATAATACTCACTAAAGAAACAGGTGTTTAAAACAAAATCCCAAGTATAAAACTTTTCAGTGGTCTTCTATCTCCAGTGAACCCTAGCAAAATATTCACAGCTATAAAGAAATTCATAAATCCCAAGCTGTACTTTGCTGTGTTTTTTCGTATGTTGTCTACAGTGTATTCCTGAAAGTACCTTTTATTCCTACAAAGTCAGGGAGTCTCGCTAAAGCAATAGTGGTCACTGTCTTTCACAGCCTCAACCCTCATTCATGACTGATGATAGAACTCAGTCACCTGACCCTCAACCACAGCCTAAACACAAGGGACCAATAAATATTCAACTAAGCTGGCTCTGGGCTTCCCAATTCTCATTTCAGAACCATTCTTTTAAAAATATTTTTATTATTTATTTATTTATTTATTTGACACAGAGAGTGGGTGTGCCAGTGCCTCCAGCCACTGCAAACAAACCACGCGCATGCGTCCCTTTATGCCTTAACCACTAAGCCATCCCTCCAGCCTTTGCCCATTCTTTTAAGAGAATGGTTTTCTTCCCTTCCTTACCCACTTCCTCTGTGGCATGTGCCACACTGGGTGCCCTTATCGTGTCCAGCCTGCACAGGTTTCTGTGTTTTCACTTGTGTGTATTGTTACCATTATCCTCACACCAGTGACGGTGACACTGTGCCAGTCACAGGCTGAGGCCTGTCCATGTATTGGCTCATTAGCTCATGGCAGCCCAGGAGGCAGGTAGTGCTCGTGCTTCCATTTTATAGATGACAAGAGATGGTAAAATGACATGACAAGAGAGGATAAGGAACTTGCCCGAGAGCACACGTGTTGCAAAACAGAAAACCTGTCTTCAAATTCAGGCAGCTTCACTGTGCTTCCATGACTACCTCACAACATGTCACACAGCTAGCTGGAGGGACAGGGTGCCTAGGAAAAGAGAGAAGTAGGACATAGACAGGGGGTTTACACATTTACATGCATACTGTGTGTGTGTGACTTCAGTTGTGTGTTCACAGGAAAACAAAGGAAGTATGATTTTCATATAGACAGTGTTCACAGCCCTCACCTTTGCACACTTCAAAAGATTTTCAGGGTATTTTGAGAATACTTGGTTTCATCTGGGCTTGGTGACACATGCCTTTAATTCCAGCACTCAGGAGGCAGAGATTGGAGGATCACTATGAGTTCCAGGTCAGCCTGGGCTAGAGTGAGACTCTGCTTACCTAAAAACAAAAAAGAATACTTGGTTTCACCTGGCTTGAGAACCTATTCTTCCGTAAGTTGTGACTTCAGTGTTCACAACTCATCCCTACCCATATAAAGTCTGCGCCAGAAACGGTCATTTTCTCCCCTTGTCCCTCCCTCTCTGTCAAGAGCTGCGTGTATTCTAGGTAAACAGTCTATCACTCAGCTACCTCTCCATCACTGTGATTTTTATTTTAGGCAAGTCTTTTTTTTTTTTTTTTATGAGAGAGAGGGAGGATGGATTAGCATGGCAGCCACTGTAATTGAACACTAGATGCAAGCGCCCCCTTGTGTTCATGTGGTACCTTGCGCACATGTGTCACCTTATGTGTCTGGCTTATGTGGGACCTGGAGAGTAGAACATAAGTCCTTAGGCTTTGCAGGCAAGCGTCTTAACCACTAAGCCATCTCTCCAGACCTTATTTTTATTACAAAGCACTGTGTCTTAGGCAACATCCTACATGCATAGCATTTTAAAAGTTTTATTAAGTAGTGCTCTACTGTATTCCTGTCAGAAAGTAGGCAGAGATGCAGCCACATGACGGCTTCGTGCCTGAGTTAACCATCACGTGGCTTGTTGGTGTCTTGTTCCTAAAGGAAGATGCTGGAGACATGCGGGGATGCTGAGAATCAGCTGGCTCTGGAGCTGTCTCAGCACGAAGTCTTTGTTGAGAAGGAGATTGTGGATCCTCTCTACGGCATAGCAGAGGTGGGTACTCATGCTGCCCAGCATGGAAGCAGGCTGGATGGTTAATGGTTCACAAGTCTAAAATTTTAACAATAACTAGCAACTTTAATATAGTCTTCTCTTGGGAAATAAGGGGAATAAATTGAAAATACAGAAGTTTTTGCCAGAGCGAAAAACTTTTGCAGATGGATGTTGTTCCTCGAAGTATTAAACTAAAATTCTCTTGTGCTTCCATTGGGCATGCTTCTTTTTCCAGGTGGAGATTCCTAACATCCAAAAACAGAGGAAACAACTCGCCAAGTTGGTGTTGGACTGGGATTCTGTCCGAGCTAGGTAAGTAAATTAAAGAAAAGTAGCAATTTGTAGTGGGATGATTATATCACATCCTGAGTATGCATAACCACCCTCACTATGGACAGGATTGCTGAGAAAACAGAATGAAAGTCACGCACTTGAACTACTGACTAGGTTACAGCCTTTGACCTCTCTCTTCCAAAAGTGGAAGTAGGTATGTTGTTAAGATATCCTGTCTTGAGTAAGCCACCAGAGAAAGGAAACATAAAGACACAAGAAAAACTAAGTAAATGTGTTTAATGGGAGAGGGGCTGGGCACTGACAGTTCTGAGAGAACAGCTCTGCTGTCCTAATAGCTTCTGAGCGTCTCACCAGGTCTCAACCCTGACACCCATAATTACTTTCCACCAACAAGAAATGCCGTGTTCACAAGGAAGGTGACTCTTGTAAACAACCTTTAATGACTAGGTCTACAGAGCTGCTCAGCTGTTGGTTGACCTGTGCAGTGGAGCCTGCAGTGGCCTGGGGCAAAACTGTCACCTCAGCTCTGTCCTTAGTACAGGGTTTCCCTGTGATTTGCTTTGTTCTTGAGCTCTGAGAACTGGAAATAGGGAAGCATCACCTACTGACCAGGCCTGTCTCAAACTGCATCACTGTGGCTTACAAACTTCTGTAAAGGACCACATAGGAAATATTTTCAGCTTTACAAGCCAGATTTGTCTGTTGTCACCCCCTTCACTCTGTCACGGGACAAAAGCAGCCTTGGAGCTGAGGGAGTGGCTCAAAGATAAGTGCTTGCCTATCACAAATAACCCTACATTCCATTCTCAGTATTGCAAAAATAAGATCAAAAGAAGCATGGATCATGCATAGGTGAATATTCATGGCTGTGTGCCAATAAAACTTTATTTACAAAAGAGTGTCTTTGCTGCCCCTTCTTCCCAGTGCTTCCAGTCCTCACTGGTTCTATGAAGAAGACAGATGGATCTCTATTTAGCAAGCCCGCTGTGGTGCGGCTGCCCTTTCAGAGTTCCGTAAGATGTTTTGAACACGGGTATAAAACACGGCTGTGCCAGTACTGCATCTCCGTTTCTCAGATGCCACTGAGTATTTGCATTGCTGACTTAATACTCGCTTACTTCAGTGGAAATAAGCTCCATCTCATTAGATACACATGCCAGTGGTTGTGATGTGTCCCGGTTTAAGAAATGTTGGGGTGATAAGAGGTCCATTGAGGCATACAGACATGAGAAAAAATAATAGTGTGATTATCCAGTCAGAGTATCACTTATTGGACGTTTAGTACATGCCAGGTTTTAATCTCCATAAATTACATGTTAGCTCATTTGACTCTCCACTGGCCCTGCCTGTTTTTTCTTCTATTTTCCATGGATATTGTTTGCCTTACACTTTTGCTAGACACTGAACTCACAGGCCCCTCACTGCCAGTTGGAGGGAGCCAGGATTAGGGCTGCTTCTGAGAAAAGGCTTGTTTAACAGTCCAGGGAGGGACCTGCATATGTTCTCTTTATACCTTGCTGCATGCTTTAGAGATAACAAAGAGCTAGGATTCTGATGTCAACATCTATCTTGTCCTTATGTATATGTATGTGACAGACAAGTCTGACAGGGACTGTCAGACTGTGCCCAGTGCATTTTTGCTCAGGAGAAGTAAGAATTATTTTTACTTATTTAATATATATGTATTATTTATTTTTATTGACAACTTCCATAATTATAAACAATATTCCATAGCAATTCCCTCCCTCCCCCCACTTTCTCCTGTGAAACTCCACTCTTCATCATATCCTCTCTCCCTCTCAATTAATCTCTTTTATTTTAATGTCATGATCATTTCCTCCTAGTATGTCTTATGTAGGTAGTGTCAGGCACTGTGAGGTCATGGATATCCAGGCCATTTTGTGTCAGGAGGAGTATGTTATAAGGAGTCCTACCCTTCCTTTGGCTCTTACATTCTTTTTCAGCCACCTCTTCCACAATGGACCCTGAGCCTTGGAAGGTGTGATAGAGATATTGCAGTGCTGAGCACTCCTCTGTCACTTCTTAGCACCATGATGCCTTCTGAGTCATCCCAAGGTCACTGCCATCTGAAAAGAGAAGTTTCTCTAACCAAAAGTGAGAGTAGCATTAATATATTGGTATGAGCATGAAGAGAAGTGCTTACTGGGCATTTTGGTAAGCATAGTATATACATTTAGCCAGACACTAGCAGATGTTACACCCCTAGGACTCATGAGTACCCCTGTTGTAGGTTTTCAGTATCAGGGATGTATTCCATCCCATGGAGTAGGCCTCCAGTCAAATCAGAGAGTGGTTGGTTTCCCCCATAACAGATGTGCCACTATTGTACCTGTTGGTTCGTTTGGCCTGGCTGGCCAGTATATTTTTTTATTTTTTGAGGTAGTGTCTTGCTCTAGACTAGGCTGACCTGGAATTCACTGCATAGTCTTGGACTGGCCTCATACTCACAATGATCCTCCTGCCTCTGCCTCCCAAGTGCTAGGATTAAAGATATGCACTCAGTGGGAGAATGTTTTATTGGTTAATCAGGCAAGGTTGTACATGCCTCTTACTAGGCATAGCTGAGCAATATTCTAGATTTCTACTCACCAGGACTCATGTATGTGGGTCCCATACATCCTAGGCTAGCTTTGAATTCACCCTGTAGTTGAGGATGACCTTGAGTTTGATCCTCCTGTCTCTGCTTCCTAAAAGCTGGGATTACTGGCATAAGCCATTATATCCAGTTTATGCGATGCTAGGGTTCAAACCTAGGAATTGGTGC
The DNA here is from genome assembly GCA_036346955.1 of Dipus sagitta. Taxonomy (NCBI): domain Eukaryota; kingdom Metazoa; phylum Chordata; class Mammalia; order Rodentia; family Dipodidae; genus Dipus; species Dipus sagitta. The sequence goes on from CM070783.1 coordinate 52,522,784, forward strand.
ATGCTAGGTAAGTATTCATCCTGATTCCTTCAACACTGTTCTTTAAAAAGCTTTTTTGTGGCCTGGAGAGATGGCTTAGTGGTTAAGGCTAAGCCTAAGGACTCATGTTCTATTTTCCAGATCCCACATTAGGCACACACACAAAGGTGTGGTAGGCGCAAAGTTGAACATGCCTATTACGTGATGCAAATGTCTGGGGTTCAGTTGCAGTTGATGAGGCCATGGTGCACTAATTCTTTCTCTCTGGTTTTCTCTCTAAAAGAAAAAAAGGGGGGGGGAAAGCTATTTTGTTTATGTGTATGAGTGTGTGTGCACGCACTCATGCCAGGGTCTATGGCTGCTGCAAACGAATGCCCATCTGGCTCTTTGTGGGTGGCTAGGGAATTGAAACTGGGTCAGTAGGCTTTGCAGGCAAGTGCCTTTAATTGCTGAGCCACATCTCCATCCAATACTGACTCTCTTTTTGTTGTTGTTTGTTTGTTTATGTGGTTTTTAAAAATATTTTATTTTTCTTTATTTATTTGAGAGAGAAAAATAGGCAGGGAAAGAGAGAGAGAATGGATGCTCCAGAGGGCCTCCAGCCACTGGAAACTAACTACAGATGCATGTACCCCCTTGTACATCTGGTTTACATGAATCCTGGGGAATCAAACCTGGGTCATTTGGCTTTGTAGGCAAGCACCTTTAAACATTAAGCCATTTCTCCAGTCTGTGTATTGTGTTTTTGCTTTTTTGAGGTAGGGTCTCACTTTAGCCGGGGCTCACTTGGAACTCATGCTGTAGTTCCAGGCTGTCCTTAAACCCACAATGACCCGCCTACTTCTGCCGCCTGAGTGATGGGATTACAGGGGTGTGCCACCATGCCTGACCTAACACTGTGTTCTTGGTCTTACTCACTTGGTTAACTAAAGTAGGTCCTGGAGAAGCAGAAGCAGTTGAACATTTCTTTACCTTTACTTACTCCTATAGCTTTTCTGTGAAGGAAAACAGTTAGTAGTGTTAGGTAGGAATCTATGATATGGATACATGCATACATGTGTACTTGTGCTCTCTGTTATACCTTATTTCAGTTCTACAAAGCAGACAATATTCATCATTTTTATTTATACATAAGGCAGGTGAGACCCAGAGATAGTAGGTCAGTAACTAACAGGGTCACACAGTTGGAGCTATTCTTCTAACTTGAACATGTCGTTTTCTAAGATCTGTGCTCTTCTCAAATACAGCACTGACAGTTCTGCTTTTGTGAACTTGCTGAAGCCTTTCTGTGCATCATATTGGTAATGTCTGTATTTAAATTGGAAGTATAACAAACTTCCATGGAACCAAACATATTTATACTCAAACAGATGGTCAAAGCATACTTGGAAACCACAAAAATTGTTGAGGGTCATTATTCCCTAGCTTTCCCTGTACTATCACTAAATATATTTGGAATGCTACATTATTGAAATTTTGGCATTTACCTACTATAAGCAATTACAGGTCACAAAATAGAACAGGAAGATGCAACACAAGGAGTCCTCAAGTCATTGTTGTGAGGGGGCCAGGGAACATTCTTGATCAAAGCAGGAGGGCAAAGGGATGCTTCATGGCAAGGATTTAGTGACTAGACACTGCAGAAGTGTCTCCACTGGCAGCTTCAAGTGGTATTTCTGTAACACAAGGGATGCTTGCTTGTGCTCAGAGCAGTCAGCTGCCCCAGCACTGAGTCTTGTTGGGGAGATCTTGCTTGTTCAGTTCTACATGAGCTTACTAGAGAGAAGCAGGCATCCCGGCTATTGACACTCATTCCCAGAAGAATCAATTTTGGGGATGGTTCTGCCTCCAGAGGTCCTGACTCATTTCCACTCTGTTTTGTAGGTGGAACCAAGCACACAAGTCTTCAGGAGCCAACTTTCAGGGACTTCCATCCAAAATAGATACTCTAAAGGAAGAGATGGATGAAGCTGGAAATAAAGTAGAACAGTGCAAGGTATGAGGAGTCACTTTCAGTGTGGACCATAATTGCAGTTTATTGTTTCTTGCAAATGATAGATAAAAGGTCTGATGATGTAAAGTGTTTATTTAATATGTTGTATAATTCTTGTCAGAATGCTTTGGTTATAAAAATGGTTTTTATTTCCTTCTTTCTAATCCAGCACTATACATTATTTTGTAATCAAAATATTATTTTAAAAAATTCAAGTGTAGAGATGGCTTAGCGGTTAAGCGCTTGCCTGTGAAGCCTAAGGACCCTGGTTCGAGGCTCAACTCCCCAGGACCCACGTTAGCCAGATGCACAAGGGGGCGCATGTGTCTGGAGTTCGTTTGCAGCGGCTGGAGGCCCTGGCACGCCCATTCTCTCTCTCTGTCTGCCTCTTTCTCTCTCTGTCTGTTTCTCTCAAATAAATAAATAAACAAAAAAAATTTAAAAAGAAATAAAAAAAAATTCAAGTGTGATATTTAAGAAAAATCTAACTAGGTTTATCTAAAATACAGAAAAGATTAATGAAAGAAAGGATGGGGCTGAAGAGATGGCTCAGTGGGTAAGACTGCTTGCTCTGCAAGCAGGAGGACCTAAGTTTGATTCCTAATACCCACATAAAAAGCTGGGCATGAGCTGGGCGTGGTGGCGCACGCCTTTAATCCCAGCACTCGGGAGGCAGAGGTAGGAGAATTGCCGTGAGTTCGAGGCTACCCTGAGACTACATAGTGAATTCCAGGTCAGCCTGAGCTAGAGTGAGACCCTACCTTGAGAGAGAGGGAGAGAGGGAAAAAAAAAAAAAAGCTGGGCATGGCTGCTCATGTCTGAAACCCCAGTTTTGGCAGGGGGCAGGAGTAGAGCAGTGGAGCACAAGAAGATTGCTGGGGCTCTTTGGTCAGCCAGACTAACTGAAAAGTGGGAAGTACCAGGTCCAATGAGAAACTGTCTCAGGCAAACGAGTGATAGATGAAGACACCCCATGTCTTCCTCTAGCCTCTGCATATGCTCACACTGGGGTGCACATTTGCACACATACATGTGCACACTACACACATGAGATGGAAGGGGGAAGATCGCAGTAAGACTTTTACAAAAATTAGAATTAAAATGGCAGACAGTAGGTATAAAAACAGATCTGTATAATGTTTTCTAAGACAAATATTATAGTATTTAATCTAGAGTAAATTGGTCATATGCAAATCGGGAAGGGGCCAGGCGTGGTGGTGCACACATTTAATCCCAGCACTTGGGAGGCAGAGGTAGGAGGATCACTGAGTTTGAGGCCACCCTGAGACTACACTACAGAATGAATTTCTGGTCAGCCTGGTAGAGTGAGACCCTATTAAAAAAAAAAATAAAAAAAAAGCAAATTGGGAAGGGAAGAATCACGTTAATTTTTTTTTTAATTTTTATTTATTTGAGAGCAACAGACAGAGAGAGAGAGAAAGAAGCAGATAGATAGAGAATGGGCTCTCCAGGGCCTCCAGCTGCTGTAAACAAACTCCAGACGCTTAAGTCACCTTGTGCATCTGGCTTATGTGGGTCCTGGGGAATCAAGCCTGGAACCAGGGTCCTTAGGTTTCACAGGCAAGCCCTTAACCACTAAGCCATCTCTCCAGCCTCAGAAGAATCACTTAAAAAAATATTTATTTATTTGAGAGAGAGAGATAAAGAGGCAGAAAGAGAGAGAGAGAATTGGCATGCCAGGGCCTCCAGCCACTGCAGACGAACTCCAGATGCATGCACCACCTTGTGCATCTGGCTTACATGGGTCCTGGGGAATTGAGCCTCAAACTGGGGTCCTTAGGCTTCACAGGCAGGCACTTAACCACTAAGCCATCTCTCCAGCTTAGGAATCACTTTTAAAATGCTGCTTGAATAGTTATTTTGTAACTTGGGAAAAATGTAAGTTTTTGTCTTATAAATGCTAGATTCAGATTGAATAGATGATAAATGGTATTGTTCTCTGTGCATCAAACTATATGAATAGGTGTTTGTCCCAAATATTACTGAAAGTGGTAAAGAAATGGTACTTTGGTGAGTCTCAGAGTCTTCACCTTAGGCAGTTCTCTTCTCATTCATCTTTTCCACAAATGGCCTGTTTGTTCTGCTAGATGGTTATGAGAACTATTATGTTTTAGTTTATTCATGCCATGCTGTAATTCCTCCTTTAAGATAGCAAATATTGCTGGGTATGACAGCACATATCTTTAATCAGAACCCTTGGACCTCAAATTCACAGGCTAGCCTGAGACTACATAATGAATTCCAGGTTAGCCTGGGCTAGAGTGAGATTCTACTTTGAAACCTCACTCCCCCCCCCCAATAAAAGCAACATTGATCCAATTAACTCTGGTTAACTATTTAAGATAGTCTAGTAGGTAGAAATTAAAATCAAACTCACAATGTCACACCATAGCTTTTGTGCTTAAAAAGGTCATATTCTGGTCTGGGGAGATGGTTTAGCTTTTCTCTCCTCTCTTCTCCTCCCCTTCCCTCCCCTCCCCTTCTCTCATTTCCCAAGGGAGGGTATTACTCTAGCTCAGGCTGACTTGGAATTCACTATGTAGTCTCAGTGTGGTCTTGAACTCATGGCAATCCTCCTACCTCTGCCTCCTGAGTGCAAGTGCCAGGATTAAAGGCGTGCCTGTGTCATCACGCCCGGCTTGGTTCAGCATTTTGAGGCACTTACTAGCAAATCCTGTTGGCCTGGGTTCAGTTTTCTGAACCACATAAAGCCAGATGCACAAAGTGTTGCATGTATATGGAGTTTGTTTGCAGTGACAGGAGGCCCAGGTGTTCCCATTAGTCCTCCGACTTCTCACATAAGTAAGTAAAAAAAAAAAAAAATTACACACACACACACACGGCTAAATAAAAATATTTTTAAAAAGATAATGTTCTGAGCCGGGCATGGTGGTGCATGCCTTTAATTTCAGCACTCGGGAGGCAGAGGTGGGAAGATCCCCGTGAGTTCGAGACCACCTGAGACTACATAGCGAATTCCAGGTCAACCTGAGCTAGAGTGAGACCCTATGATGTTCTGGGATGGAGAGATGGCTTAGCGGTTAGGTGCTTGCCTCCAAAGCGTAAGGACCCAGGTTCTATTTCCCAGTACCTATGTAAGCCAGATGCATGAGATGGCTAATGCATCCGGAGTTCATTTGCAGTGGCTAAAGTCCCTGGTGTGCCTGTTCTGTCTCCCCCCTCAAATAAATAAAATATGTACAAAAATTAAAGAGAAAAAATGATGTTCTAATAAAACATTGTCTTGTTGGCTGTTCGTGTTCATGTGCTCAATAGCTTTGCCAGAATCATTTACCTAGAGTCTTTACACCTGGTGTAATTGTGTCTTCTCTATTAGATACTCTGCACATAAATCTGGCTGAGTGTGAGGAGTCTGGTCCACCACGTGGTGATATCTCTCCCTACCACGGCTTCTCAATATTTTAAATGGTGGAAGTGTAAGATTATGCTTTCTGTTTTTCTTTCTCTCTCTCTCTCTCTCTCTTTCTCTCTCTCTTTCTTTATCTTTTAAACATTTTGTTTACTAGAGAGAATGGGCATACCAGGACCTCTAGCCACTGCAGACAAACTCCAGATGCATGTACCACCTTTAATCCCAGCACTTTAGGTTTTGCAGGCAAGCACCTTACCTGCTGAGTCATCTCTCCTCCCTCTTAAATAAATAATAAATAAATAAAAATATTTAACTTTTTTCATCTTGATTTAACTTTGATAGGTCATTTCTTTTAGTTTGGTAGATTACAGGTTTTAGAAGTATGTCTTTGTGATTCTGTCAACTTCATTGTTATCTGTTGTAATGTCTCCTTTTTCATCTCTAATCTTATTGTTCAGGGCCTTCTCTCTCCTTTGATTAATTTTGCTAATGGTTTATCCATCTTATCTTTTCAAGGAACCACCTCTTTGTTTCATTGATTCTTTAATTTAATTCTAATTTTAATTTTATGTATTAGAGAAAGAAAGAGAGATAGAAAGAATGGGCACTCCAACAGGGCCTCCAGCTAGTGCAAACAAACTCCAGACACGTGTGACCTTGTGCACCTGGCTTACATGGGTCCTGGGGAATCGAACCTGGGTGCTTTGGCCTTGTCATCCCTCCAGCCCTCATCGATTCTTTTAGTTTTTTTAAATATCTGTTTCATTGATTTATTATTTACTTTTTTTTGTGGTAAGGCCTCACTCTAGCCCAGGCTGACCTGGAATTCACTTTGTGTTCTCAGTGTGGCCTCATACTCATAGTGATCCTCCTATCTCAGCCTCCTGAGTGCTGGTGGGATCAAAGGTGTGTGCCACCATGCCCGACTTCACTGATTTATTTATTTGAGAAAGGGAGGGAGGAAAGGCGAGGTGGGGAGGTAGAGAGAGGGAAAAAATTGTGCATCTGTCTTACATGGGTCCTGGGGAATCGAACCTGGGTTCTTTGGCTTTGCAGACAAGCGCCTTAACTAGCAAGCCATCTCTCCAGCCTGGCTTCATTGATTTTTTTGTTTGTTTTTTTGAGGTAGGGTCAAACTCATGGCATCCCTCCTATCTCTACTTCCCGAGTGCTGGGATTAAAGATGTGTGCCACCATGGCCGGCTTTTCATTGATTTTTGACCTAATCTTTTTTTAAATAATTTAAACAATTTATTTTTTTATTGATAACTACCAAAATTGTAGACAATAACCCATGGCTAACCTTTTTTTTGTTTTGTTTTGTTTTGCTTTTTGAGGTAAGGTCTTACTCTAGCTCAGGCTGACTTGGAATTCACTATGTAGTCAGGGTGGCCTCGAACTCATGGTGATCCTGCCTCTGCCTTCTGAGTGTTGGGATTAAAGGCATGAGCTACCATGCCCAGCTTCATGGCTAATCTTAATGATTTCTTTTTTGATACTTTAGGGTTTCATTTGTCTTGTTTTTCCAAGGCCTTCAAATGCATCATTAGTTTGTTGAGATCTTTTTTTTTTTTAATAATGTAGGTACTTTGAGCTGTAAACTCCTCTCTTAGAATTGCCTTCATTGTATCCTATAGACTTTGTTCTGTTTTCAGGTTTTTCAGTTACAGGAATTTTTATTTTTCGAGGTAGGGCCTCATTCTAGCTCAGGGTGGCCTTGAACTCACAGTGATCCTCCTACCTCTGCCTCCCCAGTGCTGGGATTAAAGGTGTGCGCCACCACGCCTGACAGTTATAGAAAATTTTTTATTTCCTTCTTGATTTCTTCAGTGATCCCATTGTTATTCAGTTGTATGTTATTTAATCTCCACGGGTTTGTGTATTTTCTGCCATTTTCCTTGTTAATTTCCAGCTTTATTGCAATGTGGTCAGATAAAATATAATGAGTTGTCTTAGTTTTCCTATATTTGTTGAGACTTGCTTTTCCTCCTATGATGTGATCTATTTTAGAGAACGTTTCATGGGCTCCTGAGATGAATGTGTATTCCGTACTATTTGAGTGGAATGTTCTACAAATGTCTATTAGGTCCATTTGCTCTAAGGTATTTAACGCCAAAGTTCCTCTGTTTATTTTTTGTTTAGATGACCTGTCGATTGGTGCGTGTGAGTTAGTGTTGTTGCAGTCACTCACTGTTACTGTGTTGGGATTTGTCTCTTAACTTAACTTCTAGGAGAATTTGTTTTATAAAGTTAAATGTATTTGTGTTGGTATTTATATACTTAGAACTGTTATTGTACTCTTGGTAGATTGTTCCTTTAATCTGTGTGAAGTGACCTTTATTGTTTCTGATTAATTTTGTCTTGACTTTTATTTTGTCAGTTATTAGAATAGCAGCTCCTGCTTGTTTCCTGCTTCCATTTGCTTGGGATACCTTTTTCTACCCTTTCACCCCTTAGGTGGTCTGTCTTTGCTGTTGAGGTGGTTTCTTGAAGATAGAAAAAGGATGGATTCTGTTTTCTGATCCAGTCTGATAGTCTTTTGGGGGGGCTGGGGGACAGTAGGGTCTCACTCTAGCCCAGGCTGACCTGTATATCAATCTGTAGCTCCAGACTGGCCTTGAACTCACAGCTATCCTACCTCTGCCTGGGACTAAAGGCATGTGCCTCTAGACCCGGCTGTCTGTGTCTTTTCTTTGGGGAATTGAGACTATTAATACTCAGTTGTTACTGAAAACTGGGAGTTAATCCCTGTCATGTTGATGCTTTTGTAGGTATTTAACTTCTCATTGGTTTTTGTCTTCAGGGTCTGGCATTCCTCCACTTGATCTGTTCTGTTGATGATGTTCACCGTGGAGCTTTTTGTTTAGCTGGCTGTACTTTCATTTCCAGCTTCATTTCAGTGTGATTTTACTTTGGGAGTTCTAGCTCTTTGTGAAATTCCATTTTCATATCCAGGCCTTGGATCATGGATGTGAGCTTCTACACCTGGCCCTTCCATACTTTGAAAGATGTATGTATGTATATATGTATGCATGCATGTATGTACGTACGTGCTCATGTACATAAAGGCCTCTTGCCACTGCAAATGCACTCCAGATACATGTGATTTTTGCATCTGGCTTTACATCAGTACTGGAGGATCAAACCTTAGCCAGCAGGCTTTATAAGACAGCACCTTTAATTGCTGGGCCATTTCCTAGGACCCTTCATCACTTCTCTAAGCACTCATGGAGGTTATTCCCATTTTCTTCCACTGCTTTTTAGTAACTTATCTTCTCTTCCATTAACCCAGGATCAACTTGCAGCAGACATGTACAGCTTCATGGCCAAAGAAGGAGAGTACGGAAGATTCTTTGTAACGGTAAGCACCTTTCCTTGACAATATCAATGCATTATAAAAATTGAGTCATTTTGGCTTTTTTTTTTTCAAAAGAGTTCATTTTCAGTTTTGCTCAGCCATTGTGTGTGTGTCCATCCAATGCTAACATTACTTTTGTTTTTGAATGTGGGTCTGTTCTCAGTTATTAGAAGCCCAAGCAGATTACCATAGAAAAGCATTAGCAGTCTTAGAAAAGGCCCTTCCCGAAATGCGAGCCCATCAAGGTAATGTAACCTGCGTGTTGGCTGATGCCTCCTTGCTCTGCTCCTTCGCCTGTCTTTGCCCTGACTCCTTTGCATGCATTTCCTTTGGATAAAGTCTCTCTGCTTAGGAGGGTACCATTTCTCAGCATAATTTCATCTTTCTTGCTGCATCTTCTAATTTCTTCCAAACCCAAATTAACACACTAATGGAACATTTGTCCTTTTGAAATCTTCAGTTGAAAACTGTCCCCTTGGAGGCGTGAATTTTTTTCTGTTTTCTGTCTCTTATGGACTTGAAAAGTTCTGTCATCTAATTATCCTTTTCCAAAACAGTAATTTGTTCCACAGGGTTTAGTTCTGGCCCTGTGTCTCCAGGAGCACCCATCCATTCTAGAAAAGGCAGTTCATACTCCCCAGGAGAGAAGTTTGCAAACCAGCCCTTAATGCCATGCCATCAATCACTTTCTAAATGTGATCAGGTCACAAGGCCATGCCACCTCTTGTAGAGCCTTCTCTGTCTTATGTGGGGCTCTTGGTCTTGTCAGCACTGACTGCTGGCCTTTCATACTGAAGCACACGGCAGAAGCACCTTCCTCTGAGTTGAATTAAGTTGGATATTTAAAGCTCCCCTTCTCACCTTTATCCCAGCTCTTGATTGTGCCTCCCCATCAGAGTGTTGATCAGCAGACATGCAGAAGGTGTTGAGGCAGAAATTCTTCTGTTATCTTTGGTTTATCCTGCATTTGTTTCTCAGAGTCCATAGTGGATTGGCTCCAAGACCAAAATCCCAGTCATAGTGATTGCATATAATCTCCCCACATCCTCCCATATACTTCAGTTTTAAATTGTCTCCAGATTACTTACATCTAATATGATTTAGGTGCTGCATAAAAATCATGGTTTTGCTGCTTTGTTTTGGGGGTAAAGACAAGAAAATAAAACCTGTACATATTCAGTATGGAATAATTTTTTTCTTTTTCTTTTATGTTTTGGTTCTGGGATGGATCTCAGGGTCTTTCACTTGTAAGTCAGCTTCTCCACATCCACAATCTTTCCAAAGATTTTTGTTCCTCAGTTGTCAAAACTGCAGGTGTGGAAACCAGATACTGAGGGTTGACTATCCTGTGTTTGTCACATAGACCCACAGACACAGTGGGCTGGCTGCCCTGTATTTATCACCTAGACCCACAGTTTTGGAGGGCTGGCTATACTGTGTTTGTCATATAGACCAGACATTGGGAGCTTACATCCCCTGCAGTCATTAGTATTGAACTGAAAATGTACCCTAGCAAGGTGCCAAGTGTGGTGACCATGTGACTGTGCAAGATGCCAGTATGTGCTGCTCATGAATGTCTGTTCATTCTGTCCCCCTCAAATTTGCTATCTTTTTCCTCACAATTTTAGGAGGCCTTTATGGGTTCTTTTTTGTGCCTAAAGTTTTTGGATTAGGAATTGGTCAGTCTCTGTCTTGCTGACTGCATGGAGCTCTTGAGCATTCTCAGATGTGGCAGTAAGTTTCTGTACCCAATCATTCTTGTAGGACAGGCTGCCCCAGGTTGTTAGTGATCTGGTTTTCTAGTTCATGGGTGATTGATTGAGTAAAATAGCAATTGTTCACTGTTCAAGTGAAAATGCTGGCTGGTAAATTCAGAGCACTGCGAACATGTTTTGTGAGATGCCTGTGTATATTGGGCCATGTATGGGGCAAAATGTAGACATCATCATTTTATTTAGCCTTTGAATAGCAAAAGTCCAGTCAGGAAGAGAATGCCAGGGCCTCCAGCCACTACAAACTAACTCAGGACACATGTGCCACTATGCACATCTGGCTAATGTGGGTACTGGGGAAACGAACCTGGGTCCTTAGGCTTTGCAGGAAGCACCTTAATCGCTGTGCCACCTCTCCAGCCCCAGCTCGATATTTTATCCCTGGAGAAGTAAGTCAGAAAGTCATGAGGAAGAGCAAAGAGTTTAGGATGAAACATGGGAAGCTGGAGTGGGAGAGGCGTGGTTGTGAAGGAAGTGTGCTTGCTTTTTTAGACTGCCCCCTTCACTGGCTGGAACACAACCCCTCCCTGCTACACCAGTTCTTGTGTGACCGCCCCTGTTGACTCACAGAAAGACTCAGCATATCTTTACAAAAATCAAGTCATTTGATGCTGCTTTTTCCATCCCTCTGGAGACTCTAATATCCACCTTCAGTTGGCTAGTGGGTATTCAGCCCCTGTCTTGAACCCAGTGCCTTAATTTTTGGTCTTCATCATTTTTAAAAATATTTTATTTTTTATTTATTTATTTATTTATTTATTTGACAGAGAAAGAGGGGGAGAGAGTGAGAGAATGGGCACGCCAGGTCCTCCAACCACTGCAAACGACCTCCAGACACATGTGCCCCCTTGTGCATCTGGCTAACGTGGGTCTTGGGGAATTGAACCTCTGTCCTTTGGCTTTGCAGGCAAATGCCTTAACTGCTAAGCCATCCCTCCAGCCCAGTCTTCATCATTTTTGGTAGGCTCTTTGAAAGACTCCTGTCCCTCTCCACCTTTCTAGCCCCTAGCCCTTTACAGTGAACCTACTCTCACACTACTATTAAAAAAAAAATTATTATCCTTCAACAAGCAGCAACCTCTTACCAGACCCTGGTAACTGACACAGCCTAGGTCATCTCTGTGTTGTTGAAACATTCTTGCTTCAGTTAAACAACTTCTTTAGGATTCTACATTTCTCTAATTCTATCCCACCCCAGCAATCAGCCTCTTCTGAGACCTTTTCTCACTCCTCTGTCCTCATTTACTCTATCCCTCATCTACATTTTCCTAGAAATCCCTTTATTTTGACAATTTCACCTCCCCTTGCATCTTAAGTCTCTTAAACATCACCTTCTACTACATGGACCTCAGGCAGCATACCAGGTCTTCCCCTACTGCAGCTGTCCTTCCCTCCTCCCTCCCTAGTACTGCCCTTTTCTAAACTATCCAGCTTTGAAACCTGGGCTCCATTAAACCTTGCCTCTTGCATCCCTGTGGCTTCAGGTATTCTGCCTTTCTCCCTGTCCCCATTAGCCCCCTGTGCTCTCATCTTGTAAAGGAGCATCCAGACTCAATGCCTGCACTGTCCCCAGCTCAGTGTCCCCTTCCTGTGCTCTTGTCTGCTTCTTGAGCACCTGAGTCCCCTCTTTTCTTACTTCCTTTGAGAAGCTTTCTCTGACCATTGCAGCCAACAGGGAGCTCTTTGTCTCCAACTTCCAACTTGCTTTCACATTGATGGTCTATACCACAAGTTGTGAACAGCCATAGCTTATTACAATTTATTCCATCATTTAAGAACCAGATGCTTTTAAAAATCCTGACTTCAGGCTTCTCTTGAGAGTTTCAAAGACCTGGTGACATCATGTGGAAACATTGATCCAGCTCTGAGTGTGGCTGCAGCCAAGGGCTCCCTAGCTTGGCTCATGCACCCATGTCACCTCATTGGTTCCCTGTAAACAATGTTTGCGGCCCTTGTCTATGCCATTGATCACCATGTCTTAGCACATACGGCTTGCGTTGTGAGTGGCTGTTACGTGTTTATGTGTGTGTGTCTTACATGTTCTTTACCGTCCAAAGGTGGGGAGTCCTTGTGAAGTTTATGTGCCTGGCACATTGCAGGACTGCTCTTTGACAGCTCAGTACTTGAAGTGGAGTTTTCCTTTGGAATTGTGTCTAGGTCAGAGGGTCAGAGAGTCAGAGGTTCTTCTTCTCCTTTTTTTTTTTTTTTTTTTTTTTTTGGTTTTTCGAGGTAGGGTCTCCCTCTAGCCCAGGCTGACCTGGAATTCACTATGTAGTCTCAGAGTGGCTTTGAACTCACAGTGATCCTCCTACCTTTGTCTCCAGAGTGCTGGGATGAAAGGTGTGCGCCACCACACCTGGCTCAGAGGTTCTTACTTGTAACCTCTGCCATTATTATGGTGGGACACACTCTGCATAATGTTTACTAGACAAAATTTTGTTTGTTTGTTTGTTTTCTATTCAAGGCAGGGTCTCACTCTAGCTTATGCTGACCTGTAACTTACTTTTTAGCCCAGGATTATCTCAAACAAACTAACAGTGTTCCTTCTACCTCATCCTACTGAGTGCTGGATCAAAGGTGTGCCCTACCATGCCTGAATGTTTACTAGAAAGTTTCTTTTAAAAAATTTTAAACTTTTTATTGATAACCTCCATACACAGAGGCAATATGCCATGATTATGATCCCCTCCCCACCACCTTCTCTTTTCCCTTCTGAATACCCCCTCCACTGAATTCCTTCTCTGTTCCAACTAATCCCTCTGCTATTTTGATGTCATCATTTTATTTCCTCCTACTATGCAGGTCTTCTGTAGGTATCCTCAGCCTCTGTGAGGTCATGAATACCTCAGCTACTTTGTGTCTAGAAGATAAAGTATTGTAAAGCACATCTCCCCTTCTTTTGGCTCTTATATTCTTTCCACCACCTCTTCTTCAATAGTCCCTAATCCTTGGAAGGTGTGATAGAGACATCTCAGTGTTGAACACTCCACTGTCACTTCTCAGCAATTTGATGAGTTTTGAGTATCCCCAGTGATCACTGCTATCTGAAAAGAGAAACCTCTCTCAAAACCAATTGGTCAGTATCTTACTATTCTTTTAAATATTTTATTTTATTTTATTTATTTGACAGAGAAAGAGGAGAGAGAGAGAATGGGTGCGCCAGGGCCTCCAGCCAGTGCAAACGAACTCCAGACGCATGTGCCCCCTTGTGCATCAGGCTAATGTGGGTCCTGGGGAATCGAACCTGGGTCCTTTCGCTTTGCAGACAAACGCCTTAACCGCTAATCCATCCCTCTAGCCCTTTACTATGTTTCTTTTATTTGACATTTTATTTTTTTATGTTTTATTGAAAACTTTCATAATTACAGACAATACACAATAATTCCCTCCCCTCCTCCACTTTCCCCTTCACAGATCAACTATCCATCATATCCCCTCCCTCTCTCAATTAGTCTCTTGTTTTGATGCCATCATCTTTTCCTCCTACTGTAGGGTCTTGCGAAGGTAGTGCTAGGCACTGTGAGGTCATGGATATTGAGGCCAATTTGTGTCTGAACAGATGCCTTGTAAGCAGTCCCACCCTTCTTTTGGCTCTTGCATTCTTTCCACTACTTCTGCAATGGACGCTGAGCCTTGGAAGGTATGATAGAGATGTCTCAGTGTTGAACACTCCTCTGTCACTTCTTCTCAGCACTGTAGTGCCTTTTGGGTCATTCCAGCGGTCACCACCATCTGAAAAGTGAAACTTCTCTAATGAAAAATGAGAGGAGGGCCTGGAGAGATGGCTTAGCGGTAAGGCGTTTGCCTGCTAAGCCAAAGGATCCTGGTTTGGTTCTCCAGGTCCCATGTAAGCTAGATGCACACATGGGTACATACATCTGGAATTCGTTTGCAGTGGCTGGAAGCCCTGGCATGCCCATTCTCACTTTCCCAAATAAATAAATACAATATATGTTTTTAAAAAGTGAGAGGAACATTAATATATTGGTATGAATGTTAAGAAATATGCTTACAGGGCAGGTTGCTGAGGGTAATATGTGCATTTAGCTAGAGAAGAACAGGTGTTACCCTCCTAAAGCTCATGACTTCTCCCACCATAGGCTTTTGATTAGGTTTTCAGTACCAAATCTGCAATAAATGATGTCATAGAACAAATGGACCTAACAGATATCTACAGAAGATTCCATCCAAATGCTGCAGAATCCACATATTTTTCAGCAGCACATGGAAACATTCTACAAAATAGACCATATATTTGTACACAAAGCAAATTTTAACAAATACAGGAAAATTGAAATAACTCCTTGTACTCTTATCTGATCACAATAGGATTGAAGTACAAATTAACAACAAGAAAAACTATAGAGCATACACAAAATCGTGTACACTGAAATAGTACACTACTGAATGATGAATGGGTCATTGAAGAAATCAAAAAGGAGGGCTGGAGAGATGGCTTAACAGTTAAGGCGCTTGCCTGTGAAGCCTAAGGACCCAGGTTCAATTCTCCAGGTCCTGCATAAGCCAGATGCACAGTGGTGGCACATG
Organism: Dipus sagitta; assembly: GCA_036346955.1. Lineage (NCBI taxonomy): Eukaryota > Metazoa > Chordata > Mammalia > Rodentia > Dipodidae > Dipus > Dipus sagitta. The sequence goes on from CM070783.1 coordinate 52,537,828, forward strand.
CATCTGGAGTTTGTTCGCAGTCACTAGAGGCCCTGGTGTGTCCATTCTCTCTCTCCCTATCTCTGTCTCTAATAAATAAATACATAAATAAAAATAAAATCTTTAAAAAAAAGAAATCGTATGATGGAGAGTGGAGTTTCAAAGGGGTAAGTGGGGGGAGGGAGGGTATTACCATGGGGTATTTTTTATAATCATGCAAGTTGTTAATTAAAAAATTAAAAAAAAGAAATCAAAAAGGGAAATAAAAGACTAAAACTTCATGTAAACAAATGATAATGATAACACAACATACCAAAACCTTTAGGACACAATGAAGGTAGTTCTAAGAGGGAAATTTATAGCTTTAAGTGCCTATATTAAGAAATTAGAAAGGTCACAAGTAAACAATTTAATGCTTCACCTTAAGGCCTTGGAAAAAGAAAAAACAAAGCAAACCAAATATCAGTAGATGGAAAGAAATAATAAAGATTAGGGCATAAATTAACAAAATAGAAACCCCAAAACAATCCAAAGAATCAATGAAACGAGGAGTTGGTTCTTTCAAAGGATAATCAAGATTGATAAACTTTAGCAAATCTGACCAAAAGAAAAATGAGAAGAGAGACAAATTAATAAAATTAGAGATGAAAAAGGCACCATTGCAACACATACCAAAGAAATGCAGAAAATCATAAGGATATACTTTAAGAACATACACTGCACTAAGTTTGAAAATCTGAAAGAAATGGATGATTTCCCAGATTTATATGACATACCAAAATTAAATCAAGATGAGATAAATGAGCCGGGCATGGTGGCACATGCCTTTAATCCCAGCACAGGAGGCAGAGGTGGGAGGATCACTGTGAGTTCGAGACCACTCTGAGACTACATAGTGAATTCCAGGTCAGCCAGGGCTAGAGCGAGACTCTACCTCGAGAAACAAAATAAATGAATAAATAAAGATGAGATAATCCATTTACATAGACCTATAGCAAGTAAGAGATCCAAGTGTGTGTGTGTGTGTGTGTGTGTGTGTGTGTGTGTGTGTATGTATGTATGTATATCTCCAACTAAAAAGTCCAGGCCCAGATGGATTCACTGGTGAATTTTACCAGTCCTTCATGGAAGAACTAACAACAATGCTTCTCAAACTTTTCCATAAAATAGAAGGAGGAACCCTACCAAACTCCTTCTACAAAGCCAGCATCACCCTCATACCAAAACCAGACAAAGACAGTACAGAAAAAGAAAATTATAAACCAATCTCCCTCATGAACATAGATGCAAAAATTCTTAACAAGGGCTGGAGAGATGGCTTAGCTGTTAAGGCATTTGCCTACAAAGCCAAAGGACCCTGTTTTGATTTCCCAGGTCCCACATAAGCCAGATATGCATCTGGGATTTGTTTGCAGTGGCTGGAGGCCCTGGTGTGTCCATTCTCTCCCTCCTTTCCTCCTTCCCTCCCTCCCACTCGCTCTCTTTTCCCTCTCTCTGTCTCTCAAATAAATTAATTAAATATTTTTTTAAATTCTCAACAAAATAATGGCAAACAGAATACAAGAACACATCAAAGGATCATTCACCCCAACCAAGTAGGCTTTATCCCAGAGTTGTAGGGATGGTTCAACATATGCAAATTGATAAATATAATACACTATATAAAAGAACTGAAGGATAAAAATCACGTGGTCATGTCAATAGATACAGAAAAGGCATTTGACAAAATCCATCATCCCTTCATGGTCAAAGTCTTAAAGAAACTGGGAATAGAAGGAACCTGTTTCAACATGATAAAGGCTACTTACGACAAACCTACTTCAAAGTTTCTGTTCTTTATTTGAGAGTGACAGAGAGAGAAAGAGGCAGAGAGAGAGAGAGAGAATGGGCACACCAAGGCCTCCATCCACTGCAAATGAGCTCCAGATGCATGTGCCACCTTGTGCGTCTGGCTTACGTGGATCCTGGGGAATTGAGCCTCAAACCCAGGTCCTTAGGCTTTACAGGCAGCACTTTAACTACTAAGCCATCTCTCCAGCCCTCTACTACAAAGTTTTAAAGAAGATTGGAGTGTGACCACCTCTCTGTGTTGTTGGAGCCTTTTGATTCTCCTTGAAAGTTTAGTCTAGAGGGCCGAGAGATGGCTTAGCAATTAAGGCACTTGCCTACAAAGCCTATAGACCCAGGTTCAATTCCCCAGTACCCACATAAATCAGATGCACAAGGAGGTGCATGTATCTGGAGATCATATGTAGTGGCTAGAGGGCCTGGCATGCCATATTCTTTCTCCGCCTCTCTCTCTCTCTCTGCTTGTTTATCTCTCTGTGTGAGTCAAATGAATAAATAAATAAAATATTTTTTTAATGTTTAGTCTAGAGACACAAAAAGTTTAAGACAGGGCTGGAGAGATGATTTAGTGGTTAAGGCACTAGCCTGCAAAGCCAAAAGACCCAGGTTCAGCTCCCAGGACTCACGTAACCCAGATGCATAAGGGGGTGCACACATCTGGAGTTTGTTTGCAGTGGCTGGAGGTCCTGGCATGCCCGTTCTCCCTTTCTCTCTCTCTCTCTCTCTCTCTTTCTGCCTGCCTATTTCTGTATCTCTGTCTTAAATAAATAAATAAATAAATATTTAAGACAGAGTTTATTTAGCAAAGCAAGGACTCCAAGAGAGATTGGGGTGTGCTGTTCTGAAATGGGGGAAACAACATAGTGGGTTTTGAGCTCTGGATTTTTAAGTTTTCATGTGTATTTATGTCATGGGTGGCATATTCATGTGGTAAGGAGACCCTAATTCACCTCCCAAATTATGGTGGACCAGATCTCCCTTATAGAATGTGTCTTCCCATGGTCATCTAGAAAGGCTCACAAGGAGGAAGAGGATGCAGACCTCTGTCAGTGCACATGTATGGGAAAATGTCTTGCCCTTTAGTTTAGAAACCCATCTGAAGCCTCAAGGATGTTTCACCACAATGGGGGTACTCTAATCATTAGGAGACACAGCTACCAAAAATGCAACTGAAGTTTCTTAAGACACTCTTATCTAACTCTTGTCTGTCTTTTTAAAATTTAAATTTAAATGTTTTTCTTTTTTGAGGTAGGGAATTCACTCTGTATTTTCATGCTTGCCTCGAACTCACAGTGATTCTGCTACCTCTGCCTCCCGACTGCTGGGATTAAAAGTGCACTACCATGACTGGTATGTTTGTTTTTGAGGCAGGGTCTCACTCTCTCCAGGACCAACCTAGAACTTACTCTGTAGCCCAGCTGGCCTCAAACTCAGGGATATTCTTCTGCCTCAGCTTCCCTAGTGCTGGGATCAGAACATCTGGTTTCAAACCCCTTTTTTCTTTTAATTTTTTTTTTTTTTTTTTTGGTTTTTTGAGGTAGGGTCTCACTCTAGCCCAGGCTGACCTGGAATTCACTATGGAGTCTCAGGGTGGCCTCGAACTCAGGGCGATCCTCCTACCTCTGCCTCCCGAGTGCTGGGATTAAAGGCGTGTGCCACCACGCCCGGCTTCTTTTAAAATTTTTTATTTATTTTAGATATAATGGGCATGCTAGGGCCTTTAGCCACTGTCAACAAACTCCAGATGCATGTGCCACCACGCCCGGCTTCTTTTAAAATTTTTTATTTATTTTAGATATAATGGGCATGCTAGGGCCTTTAGCCACTGTCAACAAACTCCAGATGCATGTGCCACCTTGTTCATCTAGCTTATGTGGGTCATGGGGAATTGAACCTGGGTCCTTTGTAATTGCAGACAAGTACCTTAACTGCTAAGCCATCTCTCCAACCCTAACTCCTTTAAAAAAAAAAAAAAAACTTTTTGGAGATAACGAGAGACACAGAATCGGTGCACCAGGGCCCCAGCCACTGCAATCAAATTCCATATGCTTGTGCCACCTAGTGGGCATGTGCAACCTTGTGCTTGCCTCACCTTTGTGTGTCTGGCTTACATGGGATGTGGGGAGTCGAATGTGGGTCCTGAGGCTTCGCAGGCCAGCACCTTAACCACTAAGCCATCTCTCCAGCCCCCGAACTCCTTTTTAAGGTTCCTCCACATTCATGATTAAACTCATGACTATGGGTGTGGGAGTCTTTTCTCCAAGCGGCACCGCTCATGTCTGTCTTCTGTCTACCACCAGCATCTTAGTGTCAGGCATGCAGTGGACTCAGTGGTAGGTATCCTCTGAATGGTTTAAATGTATCTTCTGAGGGAAGGGTTATGTGACCATTTTCAGCATGGTTTGACCATCGTTTGTTTAGATAAAAGATTGAGAGCAGAGGCAGGTGTTTTGGCTCACACCTATAATCCCAGCACTCAGGAGGCTGAAGTAAGAAGTTTGCCAGGGGTTTATGAATGCCAGGTAAGCATGAGCTATAATGAAACCCTGCCTCAAGATAGACAGACAGGGCTGGAGAGATGGCTTAGCGGTTAAGGCTTTTGCTTACAAAGCCAAAGTACCCAGGTTCAGTTCCCCAGGATCCATGTAAGCCAGATGCACAAAGTGGCACATGCATCTGGAGTTTCGCTTACAGTGGCTAGAGGCCCTGGTGTGACCATTCTCTCTCTGCCCCTCTCTCTGCCTCTCTTTTTCTCAAGTAAATAAATAATTTTTTTAATTAAAAAGAAGGAATGAATGAATGTGTATGTGGCTCAATGGGTAAAGCGCTTGTCATGCAAGCATGAGGACCTGAGTTCACATCCTCAGTACCCACATAAAATGCTGGCTTTGGCAGCCTGCCTGTAATTTGAGTGCTAGGAAGATAGAGACAGTAGAGTCACTAGGGCTTGCTAGCTAGCTTGCCTAGTCCAATCACTGAGCTCTAGATTTAGTGAGAGACTCTGTCTCAAAAAAATAAGGTGGTGAGTAAGACACCCAGTGTTGACCTCTGGCCTCCACACCTATGCACACACAGGTGTATGTGCATCCAAAAGCATATATGCACCCACACATACACACATGTGTAACACATGTGCATACACACACACACACACACACACACACACCACAGAGTATTGAGGGTAAAGTCTGGTCTTTGCGAGGTTTGTTAGAGAGTTCTGACTTCTGGGAAGAGCCAGGACCTCTAGATATTTTTTTCTGCTAGATATCCTACTGAGTCAGACTGGGGCTGGCCAGGGGCAAGCAGGCTCTCAGCATTTCTGACTGGTAGGTGGCATGTTCTTTGTTTCTGTCCTCTGCTTCTTCTGTCCTTACTCTTCTATAAACTTTTAGACCTGTGGATTTGTGGGATTTTGCTTTTCTCCCTTTCCCTGTGTATATGTTGTGAGGGATCCTGTCCTGCTGCAGGAAGGTAAGGAAGAGTGTCAGAGAGATCCTTGAGTCAGTCCTGTTCAAATCCACTCTGCCAAGGGACATGCGCCCATCAAAGGTGCTGGGAAAGATGCGTTCTTCTGTAGATGGGAAAAATCACATGTTTTCCCCCAAGCACATTCTACCAGCTGATGTCTTTCCTTGGCTTCTGTGTGCATCCCAGTCAGTACTAGCTCTCTGCAGCAGCCATGAGCAGGCCAAACCAGCCAAATGCTTGTTCTTCTAATTCAGCGTATATATACTCTGACTGCTTCTTCCTCTTGACTGCTTCATTGTATGCCTTTCTGCCGAGCTGCCTCAGATCTGTGTCAGATGCAGCAAGGTGTATGACCTGAAATTCTTACAAAATGCTGCTTTGCTGCCATCTTCACAGCCTTAGGCCTGAGCTGCTTGGGAGACACAGAAACTGCATCTTTTCTACTCAAGAGTCTGTACGCACATCTGTTGCAGATGTGGTGTTGGCAGCACTGGGTGTCAAGATGTGGTCCCTGTGTTGTGTTCACTTAGACTGTCTCTAGTCTTGTATGACAAAAGCTTAACTTGTGTTTGAAATGCTAAGTGATTATTTCCACTTTGGCATCAAAGGAATTTCTTTCTTGTCTTCTCCCTAGGAAGCCAGTGCTACTTTGCTTGGCTGGAATAAATTCCTGCTCAGGGAGGCTTGTGTGCACAGATGTAGCCTGCATATTAATTAATACAAGGCCACCGACTTGACACATGTTGGTGGCATGTGATGCAGGTCCAAGCCACTATCAGCACCTCTACCAAGCAGTTTGATGGGGTGTTGTGTGGTGAACTCAGTGACTCCCGCATCCCGGCACATAGTACTCCTGTAAATGGCAAAAGCACATTGTCTAATGTGCTTTCCCTGAGTTTTAGGCACCAGTCTGCCAGAAAACTTCCTTTGATCTAGAGAAAAACTGCTGTGGGGATCCACGAGGTTGTTGAGGGTCTTACCAACTACTTACTACTTTAGATAAGTGGGCAGAGAAGCCAGCCTTTGGGACACCTCTGGAAGAACACCTGAAGAGGAGTGGGCGTGAGATTGCACTCCCCATTGAGGCCTGTGTCATGCTGCTCTTGGAGACAGGCATGAAGGAGGAGGTAAGTGGTGCTCTGCCCAATTACTGGGCCCTTTCCTCTGCCCAAAGTGCCATCCCTTCCGCCCCCAACATACATACCTTTAGCACAGCCACCTCATGATTGTGTAGACCCATGGCTTTTCATACTTGTTCTCATGACCCACATTTTACATTGAGACCCTGGGGATGTTTCTGTCAACTAATTAAGCCAGTTTCACAGAAAAATATATGTTTGTCCTACTTGCAGTCCACTCAGACCTTTTTCTGTCCTGGCTGCTTCATTTTAAGCAAGCCCTGTTTATGATTTATGATAATGCTCACTGGTGCTCAGAATTTCCATCAGCTCTGGTAATAGCAAGCAAGCATTTTGCACTTGTGGAGGGTCACATGGTCTGTTTTTGCAATGGTGTAGCATTTGTATACTTTACTTGATGGAATCCTTACCAAAAACACTCCTGTGAGCCAAGCTGGGCGGTTCTTATATAGATGCGGAAGTCAACATGCAGAGTTCACATGCAGCAGGGCTACATTCAAAATGCAAAACTTCTTTTTTCTTTAAAAAACTTAAAAAAATGTATTTATTTGTAGAAAGAGAACATGCACAAAAGGTCATGCCAGGGCTTCTTGACAATGCAAATGAACTCCAGATGCATGCACCACTTTGTGCAGCTGGCTCTATGTGAGCACTGGGGAATTGAAACCAGGCTGGTAGGCTTTGCAAGCAAGTGTCTTTAACCATTGAGCCATCTTCCCAGCCCTAAAAACCTGTTTTATTGAAGTATCACATGAATACAGAGAAATGTAGGCATCATGCATGAACAGCTTAGTAAATTTTCAGACATAACTCGGCTATCTAATCAGCCCCAAATCCGTGAACACTCCGGAAGCCTTCATGTTCGCTCCCATCAGTGCTTCACAACCATGGCCACTTGTATTACCTGGAAAACATTTGGCAAGGTGTGGTGGTGGCATTTTTAATTCTCATTGCTGGGGAGAAGAGAGTTTGTCTTTGGCATTTAGTAGGTACACATTAGGGATACTGTTAAACATCCTATGATGCACTATCCACCCGTGAAGAATTATATGGCTCATAGAGTGTCAGGAAGGTCAAGAAGCTGGCTCAGGCTTCTTTTGCTTAAACATGGTCTCCTAATTTCTGGTCCACTATCCTTGTTACACTTATCTCTCTTGGTTTTCCTCAAAAAAAAAAAAAAAAGTGACTAACAGCTTGATTTAAATTTTTTGAGATGTTATCTTTCTATTTTTTAATCTATTTGCAAGAAGAGAGAGAAAGAATAGGTAGGCCAGGGCTTCCAGCTGCTGCAAATAAACCCCAGATGTACACGCCACTTTGTGCATCTGGCTTTATATGGGTACTGGGGAATCAGGTTGTTAGACTAGGCTTTATGGGATAACGCCTTAACTGCTAAGCCATCTCTCCAGCCCTGTTGTGTTTTTGAAGTAGGATCTCTCCTGGCTCAGGCTGACCTGAAACTCCTACCTCTGCCTCCCAAGTGCTGGGATTAAAGGTGTGTGCTACCACACCGGGCTGAGTTGTCAACTTTCAAAAGACTTTCCTAAGTATAGAAAATCTATAGCCTTCACTGGTGTGAAGTGAAAAAGCTTTTCCACAGAGATCTGATTAGCACAGTTGTAGTAAAGGAGTCAGGACAAGAGCTAGTGTTAACTAAGTGTGAACCCTGCTATGCATTCTGCCTCTTGTGGTGCCCTGGGAACACACTCAGCCTCTTTATTCCTCAAAACAGTGCCACCTGGTAGTCAGTATGGCTGTTCTCATAGATAGAGGCATGGTAAAGTTCCGTAATGCCATGTGGCCACAGGGTGAGGCTCACAATTCAAACTTGATGCTAGTGACTTTTCATTGATTATAGGGCCTTTTCAGAATTGGGGCCGGAGCCTCCAAGTTAAAGAAGTTGAAAGCTGCTTTGGACTGCTCTACTTCTCACCTTGATGAGTTCTATTCAGACCCCCATGCTGTAGCAGGTGAGTTCCATTGAGTGTCTACAAATTGAGCTGTTGAGAGTGTGAATGAGTCCTGTCTCAGACAGATCATCAGCTGAAAGTCCAGCTCTTATCTGAGGCTTAAATGATAAAATGAAATAAATGCTTTTCTAATAAAAATCCCTTCATATATAATGTAGTGCACATGTGTGCACGTGCATGCACACACACACACACACACACACACACACTCTATCTCAATTTCTGTAACTTTTTAATTTTGTTCCTTTCCCTTCCTAGTAAGTAAAAATGTAAATAGCTTAGAATACAAATATTTGGAAGATGTACTACTTGTATTTCTTCCCTCTTTATCCTCATGACCCAGGTCAGCCTGGAGAAATGATGTATGCTAACAGGATAACCTTAAAAGTAATTATATTTTTAAATTTCTCTTTATTTATTTGGGTGTATGTGTGTGGGAGCATGCCAGGGCCTCTTGCAGCTGCGAACGAATGCCAGATGCTTGGCATTTTTTGTGTCCAGCTTACATGTATGGTGTGGGAATTGAACCCAGACCAGCAGGTTTGACAAGCAAGCACTTCGAGTTGTAGAGCCATCTTCCCATCCCAGCTAATTTTATTTTTATTGCTCTTAATGTATGTTTGCAAGAATCTTGAGTGTTTTTTGTGAGCATTTCATTTCCTAACCACTCTTGCCAGATTATTTGTTCTGATCAATTGAAGATTGTAGTTGAGATACATTCACTTTACAAAACAATGTGCCCTGAGATTTCCAGCCCTATCTCATTGTGTAATCAGAGTGTGTTAATGGTTTCAGGTGCTTTGAAGTCCTATTTGAGGGAATTGCCTGAACCCTTGATGACTTTTAACCTGTATGAAGAATGGACACAAATTGCAAGGTTAGTTTAAAGTACCCAATTTTATTTTTATTTATTTTTTTAATTTATTTAATTTTGGTTTTTCGAGGTAGGTCCTCACTCTAGTCCAGGCTGACCTGTAATTTACTATGTAGTCTCAGGGTGGCCTTCAACTCACAGCGCTCCTCCTACCTGTGCCTCACGAGTGCTGGGATTAAAGGCATGCGCCACCACACCCAGCTCCTAATTTTATTTTTAAGAAAATTTTTTCATGCATGTGCATGTATACACATGTTAGTTCACATGTGTATCAGTGTGGGCATGTAGATGCCACACCATGTGTGTGGAGGTAAGAGGACAACTTTTAGGTAAGTCCTTGCTTTTCTACCTCATTTGAGGCAGGGTTTCTCTATCTGGATCTTGAAAGCAACCAGTTTAAAAATATTACTCCATTTCTAAGTCATCTTATTCTCAAAGATCATAATGCAACATGAAAAGACCATCTATATAAAAGAATATATCCCAGTTCTATTTACATTTAGAGTAAAAGTATAATTTATTTATTACTTTTTTGAGGTAGGGTCTCTCTCTAGCCTAAGAGAACCTGGGATTCACTGTGTAGTCTTAGGGTGACCTCAAACTCATAGGGATCCTCTTACCTCTGCCTCCCAAGTACTGGGACTAGAGATGTGTGCCACCATACTCAGCTAAAATTATTATTCTCAATATAGGAAGATACTGAATTACTCATTTCTTGTGACTTATATGCTTGAAGATACATAATCCACATTAATCCACAATTCTTACTTATATTGAAAAAAGTCCTATAACTGGGGACAAGTTTGGTACTATGTCTGCCAAGCTGCTTGCACACTCAGCTGTGCAGTGATAGAATGGGGATAGTAGAAGCAATAAGAGTCAACATATTTTAGTATTTACTGTGTGCTAAGTACTGTGCTGGGCATCCACTATCTCCTATGATCCTTAAGAAACATCCAGAAAATCAGATGTTCTTGTCTGAATTTCACAGATAAGAGAACTGGGACCGGGAGAGAAGGGTGCCAAGGAATCAGCAGAGCTAGCTAGCATCCAGACCCAGATCTGTCTGCCCCAAAAACTGTCCATTCTTTGTCCCTTGTCTCCATTATCAGCCCTGCCTGCCCAGGAACACTTAGGCAGCCTTATTTCAAGAGCTGTAATAGCTTCTCCTTGGCTGGCTGGCCTGCCTTTCTGTTGCCTTTCACTTGTGGTTCTGACCTGCTTACCCTCCTGGGTTCCCACTTCTTCATGCCCTAAGAGCAGCAAAATCAGTCTCACCTCTACTCTTGACATTTCCACCTTCAATTCACCCTGTCTGTATTCTTATCGCACAGGCTGATGAGCCTCAAAGCACATATGGTGATAATTTTGTAGTAATTGTGAAGGAAGAGGGCTGTGTCCTTTGTAAATGGTGAAATTATTAAGTCATGGACAAGTTCCTAGTCTATCCTGAGATTGAGGTGATGAACCTACAGTCAGTGTCAGATGGTAAGAACTATAGGATTTATTGTATTGGGTAGCCTCCACCTCCCCACATCTTTCTCAGTTCTAAGACCCTAAAACTCTTTCCTTGGAGGAAGTAGCCTTAGAAGGGGGTGTCTGTCTGCTGGCATTTAGATTCTATAGTTGAGAAATGTCAACATGGCCTCTACCCTGGTGACTCAATAGCTAGCCTGTAAAGTATAATTAGATTTAAGCTCTGTCCTGTAACTTGCCAGCAAGCAGTTACCTGGCAGCACTATCTTTTCTACAGGACAGAGTTGACTGCCCTACAGGTTATATTTTGTTTCTTATTTTTGTCTCTGAAAGTTTGGATGTGGACACTGCAGTATGAGCGTATGTAACTACTCCACAGGAGAAATGGGCTTCTAGCCTGGAGCCTTGGAACAGGATTGAGCAACAAAGACCCCAAGGTCTGGGTGCCTGGGAGTTTGGCAGATAATCTGTGGCCAGGCTGCCTTTGGGATCAGGAAATCCAAGCTCCATAATGCCATCTATTAATATTCATATTTCTGCGTAAGACTTTTCATGGTGTCTTGTCCTCAGGGCTTGGTGGTTTTGCACAGTTCTGCTCTGAGCCTCAGGATCATCTGGCAGAATCAACACTAACCTGCTTTTCAGAGTAAGAGACTGAGTCTTGGTGAGGTTAGCTGTCTGCTCCTAATTAAATAGTGAGTTCGTTGGCATTTCACTCCAAACCTGTTTATTTTCCAAGTTGGTGCTGCCTTCCAAATAGGCAACCAAGAAGGGTATCACTGTTAATAAAGTCAGCTTTCTGTGTATGAAAAAGTACCTGAAGTCATCATGTATCAGGTTTTTCTGTGGCTCAATTCAGAGGTTTCAGCCCATGGTCCCTGTGGCTGGGAAGCAATCATGCCCCAATGGCCCACTCAAACAAGACCCCCTCATAAGGATTTTAGCACCTCCTTGTAGTACCCCAGACTAGAGACTAAGCCTTTAACACACAGGCCTTTGTGAGAAATGGTATCAAAAATGTGTTTCAAAAATTCTTATGCATCATTTTTCCTCAGTGTGCAGGATCAAGACAAAAAACTTCAAGATTTATGGAGAACATGTCAGAAGTTGCCACCACACAATTTTGTTAACTTTAGGTATGTACGATTGGCATTCTGTAAGTTAAGTTCCATGCTGTAGGTATCTCCCAAGCAGCTGACTCTTTTTTTTCTTTTCTTTTTTTCTTTATTAGTTAGTTTTGTATTCAGCAAATACAGTCAGTTTGGTACCATAATTAGGCTCATCCATGACCCACCCCCTCCCCTTGGCCCCTCCCTGTTGAGGTATATGGGTCATGCATTGTGGAGTTAGCCCACAGTTATGGGTAAGCTAAATGTCTCTGCATATCATGACCCAACATGTGGCTCTGACATTCTTTCCGCCCCCTCTTCTGCAAAATTTCCCTGAGCCATGTTGGGTTCATTTTTGGTCTGCTTCAGTGATGAGGTGTTGGGAGCCTCTGAGGCTCTGGCTCTCTGATTTGGTAGGAGTTGATTTTTCTCTGTGTTGATCTCCTTTCCCCTTGTGTTGGTATCCGGCTCATCAGGAAAACAGCACCCTTGCTTGTTTCGCCAATTTTTCTTAGTTTCAGCTGGGGCCCTTTTGAGGTATGATGGGGTGGCTCTCTCCTTAGGATCTACATCTATCTGAAAAAGAGAAGCAGATTCTCCAACGGAGAGTAAGTTACACCAGGACAAATGAGATAACCCTTACTTTTTTTTATAGAAAATTTAATAGGTGTAGGCCCTCTTGTAGCCCATGTTTGATGGTAGCTTGATGTTGGAGAGTAGGCTTATGTTTGGATATGGTTCTGACTTGTTTCCCAGCTCCAGCTATGGATCCCGTACCACTGAGGAGATCAGTTAGCCAAATTAAGAGCAGTTGGTTCCCCACCATGGCTGTGTGCCACTATTGCACTTGTGTGGGCATCACAACAAGTTATTTGCTCCAAGCAGCTGACTCTTAACTCAGGCCTGTGTGGCACATTTAGAAAGCTCTGGAGCATTACATGGAGTGACTAGGAACAGGGCTGGGCATCATTGTGCATTCCTGTATTGGTGGTCTGATCATTTCCCCACTATAGCTTAGCAGCAGAAACATTCTTATGAAAAGTATGGGTGCTTGTAGGTTATGTTTGAGTTTCAGTTGCCCAGTATATAAAATGGCAACTAAATCCATAGTTGTAGTTTTCATAATATCTAATATAAAATAGGGCATAAGTCATCTTATTATGGAAATTATGTGTTCTTGTTTCATACTAAATAGTTTCTAAGAAAATTTTCCACCAGACAAATTTTTGGAATTTAACTTCTCTTTTGCCTTTCACACACATAACTTTGAAGAGGTATGGAGAAAGGAGGCAGGGGAATAGACCTAGGGAATGCAGACATTTACAGTCAAAGAAAAATTTTCTTTTTATAGATGGTATGTGTAGGGTGTTAGTTCACCTTAAGTTCATTCTTGGTCCCTACATCTAAAAATTCCTTCATCATACCTGACATGCCAGCCTTGCCTTCTGAATGGGTTGGTATTTCCAATATCCCTAATTGATAAAATTTAACATAGCTATCTTAGAATTACAGATAATCTAATGCGTTTAGTGTATTATGGTGGGAAATCACACGGTTCTTTGTATGTTAGGGTTTGACAAACTAAGTTTTAGAGAGTTTTTTTTCTTACTATGATTTTTACTACTGATTTCAGTATGATGTGCATGCTCAGGTTCAAAACTCGAAAGTGTATGTTGAGGGCTGGAGGGCTGGCTTAGTGGTTAAGGCGTTTGCCTGCAAAGCCAAAGGACCCAGGTTCAATTCCCCAGGACCCACATTAGCCAGATGCACAAGGGGCGCACACGTCTGGAGTTAGTTTGCAGTGGCTGGAGGCCCTGGCGCGCCCATTCTCTCTCTCACTCACTCTCTTTCTCCCTCTCTCCCTCTTTCTCTGTCAAATAAGTAAATAAATAAAAATAGTTTTTAAAAAGTATATGTTGAAAATCTCTTTCCTGGTTCTCCTTAGGTAGTGTTTTCATTTTTTTAGCTATCTGTCCTCTCAGCAAAAGTCAATGCATATATAAGCAAATGCACTCATATACATCAATATCTGTATCAAATAATATCTAAATCAATAATATGCACCACAGGCACACATACACACACATCCATGCTTTTTCCTGTCATCACCCACTTTTTATTTTAGACTAAATGGCAGTGTGCTTTGCACACCTTGTTCTCCCCTTTGCCTTCTTTGCTTAACATCTTTGCTTAATACACCCTGGAGATTTTTCCATGTCAGCAATCAGTAAATACCTTTTATGGTTATGTAGTACTCTACTGTGTGGATAAGCATATACTGTAATTTAGGCTTGCCTGGAACTCAGTGGCCCTCCTGCTTCCCGAGTGCTGGGATTAAAGGCCTGTGCTACCGTGCCCAGCAAGAGTTGTTCTTAACGTTGTATTTTTATGCTAATTACAAACAACAGCATATATCCATATAGTAAATTAAATAATTAAATACTCTCATAATTATAATTATAATATGAAGTGTTTTAAACAATATACCTAGGCTGGTTTTTTTTTTTGTTTTGTTTTTTTTTTTTGGTTTTTCGAGGTAGGGTCTCACTCTGGTCCAGGCTGACCTGGAATTAACTGTGTAGTCTCAGGGTGGCCTCGAACTCATGGTGATCCTTCTACCTCTGCCTCCCGAGTGCTGGGATTAAAGGCGTGTGCCACCACGCCAGGCTCTAGGCTGTTTTTTTTAAAAGCTATATATTAAAAATATTTTCAGGGCTGGAGAGATGGCTTAGCAGTTAAGCACTTGCCTGTGAAGCCTAAGGACCCCAATTCGAGGCTCAATTTCCCCAGTACCCACGTAAGCCAGGTGCACCAAGGTGGCATGTGCATCTGGAGTTCGTTTGCAGTGGCTGGAGGCCCTAATGTACCCATTCTCACCCTCGCTCTCTCTGACTCTTTCTCTCTCTATCGCTCTCAAATAAATAAAATAAAAAAGCAAGAAATTAAAATATTTTGAGGGTCTGGGGAGATGACTCAGTTGTTAAAAGCACTTGCTTGCAAAGCCTATTGACCTCACTTGAATTCTCTGTCATCCACATAAAGCCAGATACAAGGCATTCATAGGTAGTGGCAAAAGCCCTAGCATGCCCATTCCACAAATAAATTAAAAATGATAATAAATGTGGGCTGGAGAGATGGTGTAGAGGTTAAGACGCTTGCCTACAAAGCCTAACGACCCATGTTCAACTCTAGAACCCTTGTTAGCCTGACGCACAAAGGTGGGGCAAGCACAAGGTTGCACATGCCCACTAGGTGGTGCAAGCGTCTGGAGTTTGATTGCAGTGGTTGAGGCCCTGGCATGACAATTCTCTCTCTCTCTTGCTTGCTCTTTCTAAAATAAAATAAATAAAATAAAAATTTAAAAAATAATAAATGTATTGAGTCCTTCATAACTACAGTGTAGTTCTTAAATTTTTTGCTGTTGTTGCTGTTTTTGAGGTAGGGTTTCACTCTGGCCCAGGTTGACCTGGAATTCACTATGTAGTCTCAGGGTGGACTCAAACTCACAGCGATCCTCCTGCCTCTGCCTCCTGAGTGCTCAGATTAAAGGTGCATGCCACCACACCCAGCATAAGATATACTTTTAAGATTATTTATTTAGTTATCTATTTGCAAGCAGGATGTTAGGGTGGGGAGAAAGAGAATGGGTACACCAGGGCCTCTAGCTATTGCAGATGAACTCCATATGCACATGGCACTTTGTGCATCTGGCCTTACATGGGTCCTGGGGTGTTGAACATGGATCATCAGGCTTTTTTGCGGCAAGCACCTTAACCACTGAGCAATCTCTCCAGCCCCTACAGTGTAGGTTTTAAGGAGTGAAATAGTATTTACAAAGGAGAAATAACAGAAATATATAGAAAATAAAGTTAAATATCTGAGATTACATTAGAATATTTTCTCCTTTCAAGCCGTCATTACTCTGTTTTGAACAACAAGCATGAGCAATCTGTTTTTGTTTGTTTTTTGAGGTAGGGTCTCACTCTAGCTCAGGCTGACCTGGAATTCACTATGTAGTCTCAGGCTGGCCTCTAACTCACGGTTACCCTCCTACCTCTGTCTCCTGAGTGCTGGGACTAAAGTCGTGTGCCACCATGCCCAGCTGCATGAACAACCTGAACAGTGCTTTACCTGAACCTGAGTCACATTCTGCAGTTAACGTGGATTGATCTGAGATGAGCCTAAGCAAGAGAACCTCCTTGCAGATGTCTCATGCACTTGCCCTTCTGTTTTGTTTCACAGGTATTTAATCAAGTTCCTTGCAAAGCTTGCCCAGACCAGTGACGTGAATAAAATGACTCCCAGCAACATAGCAATTGTGTTGGGTCCTAACTTGTTATGGGCCAAACATGAAGGGTAAGTCATCTTCCCCACATGATACTGTTTCAGCTTCTTCTCACCTGATGAATATCTTCTTGCTAGGTACATTTCAGGGTGTTCTGAAATTGATTTTTCCATTCAGCTAACATTCTAAGGACATGAGTATGAGCTGGTCACTGTCCCTGGTGCAGGCGTCACAAAGACATAAAAGACATTATCCTTGTCCTTGTAGCCCCTACCTTTGGAAAGAAAGATATCCCAATGGTCTCTGAATGAGGACCATAGACACATATCTATCTGTTTGTATGTATGACAAGGGCACCAAAATTTTGCCTGCACTACATAGTGTCTGTGGCTGGGGCTTAAGAATTAAAGTAACATTAAACAGAATAATAGGAGAAAATCCCAAAGGATTTTGCATGTACGCATAAGCCCCCATAGGAAAATGAAGACCCAGAGAAGCAGTTACAGTGCTACCAAGATAGTAAGTTGTGAAAATGTGACAAGATGGGACTTGAGCTATGGCTCTAGTTAATTGTTAATGTGTTGACATGCTAGGAAGATAAGGATTAGATTGACACAGTTCTCTTTGGCCCTGACCCTATCACAGGAGATAAAAACTGCCTTTCCTCCTGGTGTGAGGTGGGTAACATGGGAGATTATTTCCTTCTCTCAAGAAGAAAAAGGAAAAGCAGAGAGTCCCTCTTGCACCTGCTGCTTTTCTGCTTCCTTTGCCTCAAAATAATCCACATCAAGGATCTATTTGGAAAGTCCTATAGTGTACTCCCATGGTCCTGCTATTATGAAGCATGAGGGCAGCATAAGTGAGGGAAGGTGCCGTGGCCCAAGGAAGTGGGGAATCTCGGCCCAGGAGCATTACTTGGCTTTACCTGGTGAGTGGATAGTTTCCAGCTGGAAGACTATGTCATATAGTCCTGGATAATTCAAAGCTGGGGCATGATATTTATTATGCCTTGATAGAAAGCAGCAGGCTATGAAGGGCATTGTGTATCCTGCTGACATGTTTGGAACTTGTTTTCCCAGGTCTTATGGGAGCCATCAAGATTCTTTTATTTTATTTTATTTTTCATTTTTCTTTTTTTGAGGTAGGATCTCACTGTAGTCTAGGCTTACCTGAAATTCACTGTGTAGTCTCAGGATGGCCTTGAACTCATGGTGATCCTCCTACCTCTGCCTCCTAAGTGCTGGAATTAAAGGCGTGCACCACCACTGACAGGCTCATGTTTGCACACTTGTCCCTCAGCTGGTGGCACTGTCTTTGGGGCTGTGGGACCTTTAAGAAGCAGGCCCTCTCTTGTAGAAATAAGTTGCTAGGAGTGAGCCTTTGAAAGTGATAACTGGCCTGTGGTTCCTATTCTGCTGTCTGCTTCCTATGTACAACCTCCACCATCCACTCCTGCTTCCAGGACTGAGCTTGTCCACTGCATCTTTCTTCCTTAGGTAGAAATCATGAATCTGAATAAATCTTCTTCTTGTGCGCTTGTGTCGCTGTGTGTCTAGCTTACATGGGATCTGGAGAGTTGAACATGAGTCCTTAGGCTTCGCAGGCAAGCACCTTAGCTGCTAAGCCATCTCTCCAGCATCAATGTGACTTTTTGAATCAAATCTTTTCATCTACTCAAATATGCACAGACTTTTGTGTATAAGGTTACTGTTGGGTTTGAATATGAACTGTCCCCCATAAGCTCATTTGAGCACTTTGCCCCCTGGTGGTGGCACTGTTTGAGAAGGTAGTGTAACCTTTAGGAAATAGAACCTCACTGGAGAACGCGGTGCATCAGTGTGGGCTACCTGGAGGTTTTCTATATGGGCCACAATTCCTGTTTTGTCTTTCTGCTTCCTAACTGTGGATGCAACTTGACCAGCAAGTGTCCTGTTCCTGCTACTATGCCTTACTCATAATTAATGGAATGTATCGCCTCAGCTGTAAGCCAGAATAGACCCTTTCCTCTCTCTCTCATTTTATTTTATTTTATTTTATTTTATTTTATTTTATTTATTTTTTTTTTTTAGCTAGTCAGTGAGACTTCAGAACCTTATCTCATTTTATTTTTTAAAATATTTTAGTTAGTTGAGAGAGAGGAAGAGGTAGAGAAAAGAGAGAGAAGAGGGAGAGAATGGGCGTGCCAGGGCTTCTAGCCACTGCAAATGAACTCCAGACACATGTGCCACCTTGTGCATCTGGCTTATGTGGATACTGGGGCATTGAACATGGGTGCTTAGGCTTCATAGGCAAATGCCTTAACTGCTAAGCCATCTCTTCAGCCCTATTTTATTTTTTTTTAATATGGAAGGCTGAGAGATGGCTTAGCGGGTAAGTGCTTGCCTGTGAAGCCTAAGAACCCCAGTTTGAGGCTCGATCCCTCAGTACCCAAGTTCATTTGGAGTGATGCATCCATTCTCTCTCTCTCTCTGCCTCTTTTTCCCTCTGCCTGTCGTTCTCAAATAAATAAATAAATAAATAATAAAAAACTAATAATCTTGACTTTGTATAACTCCTAGAAACTTGTCAGCAAGTACCACAAAAGACAAGAGTCTGCCCCAAATCTCCAGAATATGTGAAAAATGGTCTTGAATAAATAGACAGTATCTAGAGTGAACACTCCCCGCTGCCTGCCCCAGTCCATTATGGTGCTCGTATATGAAGGCTGATCAGAATTCATAAGGGAAGAAGGATAATTTTCAGATAATTTGTATTTATAATGGAATATTTTATTTATTATTTTTTTCAAGGTAGGGTCTCATTTTAGCCTAGGCTGACCTGGAACTCACTCCACAGTGCCAAGCTGGCCTTGAACTCAGTGATCCTCCTATCTTTGCCTCCTGAATGCTGGGATTAAAGGCATGTGCCACTATGCCTGGCCTTTTTTTTTGTTTGTTTTTGTTTTTTGAGGTAGGGTCTCGTCTAGAACAGGCTGACCTGAAATTCACTTCATAGTTCGAGGCTAGCTTTGAATTCAGCAGTCCTCCTACATCTTCTCTCAAGTGCTGGGATTAAAGGCTTTGTACCACCACTCCTGGCTTCCAACCTTTTTTTGAGGCAAGCCTTTTGTTGTTGTTGTTGTTTTGTTTTGAATTTTTTTATTGACAACTTCCATAATTATAAGCAATATCCCATGGCAATTTCCTCCCCCCCCCCACTTTCGTCCCTTTGAAACTCTATTCTCCATCATATCCTCTCTCCCTCCCAATCAATCTCTCTTTTATTTTGATGTCATGATCACTTTCTCCTATTATGATGGACTTGTGTAGGTAGTGTCAGGCACTGTGAGGTCATGGATATCCAGTCCATTTTGTGTCTGGAGGAACTTGTTGTGAGGAGTCCTACCCTTTGTTTGACTCTTACATTCTTTCTGCCACCTCTGCATGCAGAATGGCTTCTTCCAGCTTTCTGTCAGCTGGTCTAACATGGAGGAGGTTTTCAGCTCAGCTCAGCTCAGCTCCAGCAGGATTTCTCAGTGACCCTGCAGCCCAAGTATGTGGAGTCTTCAGCAATAGGGTCTTACCACCTATTCCTGGTGGGAATCCAAGGGCCTCAGCAGTGGCCTGTAATGTTTTGGGGCCATCAGGGACCTCCCTGGCCAACAACTCACTGAACGGTATCCCATCCCTGGCACTGAAAATTTTCTAGTAACAAGCTATGGCTTCTGAAAGCTTTTTTTGTTTTTAATGTGTGTGTGTGAGAGAAGGGCCTCCAGCCATTGCAACAGAACTCCAGGCACACAAGCCTCCTTGTGTACATGTGCAACCCTGTATGCTTTCTTCACTATACATCTGGCTTACATGGGACCTGGAGATTTGAATGTGAGTTATTAGGCTTCACATGCAAGCACCTTAACTGCTAAGCCATCTCTCCAGTCCTCTGGCCTATTTTTTAAAAAATTATTTATATTTACGTATTTGTAAGGAAAGGGGGGTAGAGTGGTTGGGAAGGAGGATGAATATGAGAATGGGCTCCTTAGGGCCTTTTACCACTGCAAACAAACTCCATATGTATCTGCCACTTTGTGCATCTAGCTTTATGTGAATACTAGACAATCAAACCAGACCATCAGCCTTGCAATCGAGTACCTCCCCAGTCCTAAACTGGGATTTAAATGGAGCTATAGACCTTTGCTTGGCTGGAAAATGGGGTGATACAGTCCAATAGGAACAGAAGTCAGAATGATAGTAGAAAAGAAGTAGGTTTGAGGTAGTCAAACCTGAGAATTAAGCTTCCTAGGAATCTGGTGTCATCCATAAAGTCACCCTCTGTTAGCCAGATTCTTAATTATGTGACAAATATCAGAGAGATCAACTGAGAAGTAGGAAAGATGGATTTAGTTTTGGGGGTTTAAGTTCATGGCTGGCTGGCTCCTTGGCTCTGGGCCTGTGGTGAGGCATGAAGTTACGGAGATGGTGGCAGGATATTGTAGTGGAGCAGTGTTGCCCGCTTTATGGTGTCCAGGAACCAGAGAGCCAGAGTGAAGGGGGCTAGCAACAAAATACCCTTTAAAGGCATAACCCCAGTGATCTACCTCCTTCAGGTCCCATTACACAATAATGCCATCAAATTATGAACCCATGTTAGTTCATTACTGATCACTGATTAGGTCAATGCCCTCTTGTATTAATTCTTTATAACATGATCCTTTGCAGGGGGGACTTCATATTCAGGTTTCAACAGCTTCATAACAGGTTGTTGTAAAAGTCAAACTCATTGAAAGCCTAAATCTTGGTAGATGCTCAGTAGCCATCAGGCCATTTACTCTGGTGGTGGAGGAAGAGCTTGATGGCGGAGCCCTTGCATCAGACACATTCAACTTTGGAACCCTCCTCTTGAGACCAGTGCATATATATAGCAACCTATACTGTGAAAGCAGGGGCTCATGTTTCTCAAAGATACTCTTAGTTCATACACTTGGTGACATTTTAGGCAACAGTGTTTGTCTGCTGTAGCTACCAGGTGTAGTGTGGTGCGGTGCTGTTCCAGTAGGAAGATGTAACCCTTATTCGAGACCACCTTACAGCCAGCTTTGACACTCCCTCATCTTCTGGTGTCACTATCCCTGGTTGCCTATGGACACAGTGATTGCCACCACTCCTCAGAGGAAGGAATGATACTCAATGTGTTAATTTTCTTCCTAGGCCATTACTGATACATTCATAGGTAGGAGTTTAATTTTGACATCTGTATTGAAGTATTTTATCCTTTAACAGTAGTTGAACTGCCCTGACAACAGCTTGCAGAAATTAGAGGCTGTCCAGGGGAAACATTTTAATATTTTGAACTGGCTTGCATTGCAGAACACTGGCTGAAATGGCAGCAGCCACATCTGTTCATGTGGTCGCGGTGATTGAGCCCATCATCCAGCATGCCGACTGGTTCTTCCCTGAAGGTAATCATTGTTTCTCAACTGTCATGATCGTGTAATAAGTCTTTTTAAAGAAGAAAACACCTCAGTAACTATGTAATTAGTTTTACTTTTTCATTCTTCATTTCAGACTTCTTTCATTTGTATTTATATTTTGGCATAATGATAATCTTATTATTTAGTTTAGTTTCACTAAAACATATGTAGCCAATATATATTGAATAGCTGCTATTTTACTGGTAAGACATACTTTGACCACTAGAAGGACCTAAGTCCCAGAGAATGCAGCCCCATAAACAGAGAAACTATAACACATGACAATTAGAAAGTGTGTTAGGAGCTGGAGAGATGGCTGCTCTGTTGAGGCACTTGCCTGCAAAGCCCAAGGATCCGGTTTTGATTCCCCAGTACCCACATTAAGGCAGATGCACAAAGTGGTGCATGCATCTGGAGTTTGTAGTAACTAGAGGCTCTAGCACACCCCATTCTCTCTCTCTCTCTCTCTCCCCCTCCCTGCAAATACATAAAATTAAATAGAAAGTGAGGTGGATAGAGAAAGATTTGACTACCACATGTGGTAGGAAAGGGAGCTTGAGTTTGCTGTTCAGAAGTGACATTGATTATGCAAGTGTTCTTCCACTTGGAAGGGAGTCTTTTGACTCTCACTACATAGTTGTAGGGTTAATTGGGGTCAGTTTATAAAGATCTTAATTGGCTGTCAGAGAATTGGGATACCATTCTGTAACTGATAAATTTCCAAGTTTCACTTGTTGCAATCCTGAGATCCACAGTTTTCCTTGGCCTCCATTGGGGTACTATTGTGTGTGTGTTGAATCCATACTTCCCACCCTACTTCTCCCAGTGCAACTCAGGTATCCCATTCACTGCAGTGTAAGCTCCTGATACCAGAGTGGGTACGTTTTAATTTTGTGGGTGGAACATGTATATGGAGGTCAGAGGACCACTTTCTAGTCTGTCCTTGCCTTTTCCCCCATTGGAGGCAGGGTTTTTCTCTCTAGATCTCACTTTGCTTTTGTTTTTTGCTGTGCTGGTTGTCTCTGCTTCCCATTTGACCCTCAGCATGATGGGATTACAAAAGCCTTTCTTCTAGCTTTTTACATTTAGTTTGGGGATTGAACTCAGATACTCAGGCCTAAATGGCCAACACTTATCCACTGAGCTATCCCCCCTCTCCCACAGCCTCTGTTGCTTTTTTTTTTTTTCCAAGGTAGGGTCTTGCTCTAGCCAAGCTGACCTGGAATTCACTATGTAGTCTCAGGCCTTGAACTCAGAGTGATCCTCCTACCTTTGCCTCCCAAGTGCTGGGATTAAAGGAGTGAGCCACCACGCCCGGCTTTCTGTTGCTTAATGCAAATATATAATTAATCCACGCTCATTGTCCTCTTGCTGTGTATGGTTTTTCTTTTCACAAAAGAGCAGATGAGCTGTGTGGCTTACATTCTGAATGTCCCTCTTCTGGCCTGTCTCTAGTTCTCTTTGCCTCCCACTGGTTCAAGACCCATTCTTTAGAAGATAGGGCCTGAACTGCTGCCTTTGGGGAAAAGAGAAGCCATGGATCCCATTCCATTGGGGTGTTTGTAGAGCTCCTTCCACCCTTATGCACTAAGTCTCACACACTTGTTACTATTTCTCCTTACAGAGGTGGAATTCAATGTATCTGAAGCATTTGTACCTCTCGCCACCCCAAATTCCAATCATTCCTCCCACACTGGAAACGACTCTGACTCGGGGACCCTGGAGAGGAAGCGGCCTGCCAGCATGGCAGTGATGGAAGGGGACTTGGTGAAGAAGGAGAGGTGTGTTTAGAGCTGTTCACTTCCACAGCAGCAGGAAGACGAGAAACCAGCGCCAGACAGCATGACTTTCATGTCCTTCCACATAATGACCCCTTGCCCAACCCCAACTGAGTACAGACAATTCAGGAACCATGCTTGGGTCTGTAGCTTGTCCCTTAATATCTGTGCCATATGCCTCAGGCTTTACTCCATGGTCTGTGTAC
The DNA here is from genome assembly GCA_036346955.1 of Dipus sagitta. Classification (NCBI taxonomy): domain Eukaryota; kingdom Metazoa; phylum Chordata; class Mammalia; order Rodentia; family Dipodidae; genus Dipus; species Dipus sagitta. The sequence goes on from CM070783.1 coordinate 52,561,406, forward strand.
ACCCACAGTAGCATGGATCATACACACTAGAAATTCTAAATGTATCTGAGTAGTGAGAAAGAAGAAAAAAGAAAAAAATAATCAGCTAGTGTGGACTTTGGTCTAGGATGGTGTGTAGAACAGCCCACACCTCCCAGTGTGCTGTGTGACCCGCTGGCTAAACACACATATATTGGGCTTTACTTGTCCTCACTGTAGAGGCCAAAGTGCTGAAGAAGGCACAGGATCTCATAGTTCCTCAGGGGAATGGTTGTGTTGAACTGATTGAGAGGCATTGTATGTCTATCTTGTTCTCTCTGGGCAATCTGTGAGATTTTCAAGAGTAATTAAAATACGTTTATTTTGTTTATTTGTTTAAGAGAGAGAGAGAGAAAATGGGTGTGCCAGAGCATCCAGCCACACTGCAAGTGAACTACAGATGCATTTGCCACCTTGTGCATCTGGGTTACATGGGTCTTAGGGAATCAAACCTAGGTCCTTTAGCTTTGCAAGCAAGTGCTTTAACTGCTGTGCCATCTCCAGCCCTTTAAGAATAATTAAGACTACTTACACTTTTGCCTTCAGATGCCAACCTGTTCATAGTACATGATGACATGCCACTGTATTCATCATTAATGCTAAGAATTAAGAAACCTGTTTGAAGTAATGTGCACATATCAGAAATCATATCTACATAAAAATATTACTAGAAATACTTCACCTTAAAACTAAACAGCATGACATGCTTCCCCTCACCACAAGGTAGGGTCTTGCTCTAGCCCAGGTCACCCTGGAATTCATTATCTAGTTTCAAGGTGGACTTTTAACTCAAAATGATCATCCTACCTCTGCCTCCCAAGTGCTGGGATTAAAGGCATGTGCCACCATGTCTAGTTTATGACATGCTTGTTGTGTTTTTTTGTTTTGTTTTGTTTTTTTCAAGGTAAGGTCCTAACTCTGGCCCAGGCTGACCTGGAATTCACTATGTAGTTTCAGGGAGGCCTCGAACTCATGGCAATCCTCCTACCTCTGCCTCCCAAGTGCTGGGATTAAAGGCGTGCGCCACCATGCCTGGCTTTGGTTTTTTTTTTTTTTAAAGAGACAGAGAAAATTGGCACACCAGGGCCTCAGCCACTGCAGTTGAATTCCAGACGCTTGTGCCACCTATTGGTCACGTGCAATATTACACTTGCCTTACCTTTGTGTGTCTGGCTTACATGGGATCTGGAGAATCAAACATAGGGTCCTTAGGCCTTGCAGGCAAGCACCTTAACTTATAAGCCATCTCTCCAACCCATAACATTCTTTTTAATATTTATGTTATTTATTTTAGAGAGAGAGAAAGAGGCAGACAGGCAGAATGAACACACCAGGGCCTCTAGCCACTGCAGACAAACTTGAGACACATGTGCCACCTTGTGCATCTGGCTTTATGTGGGTACCGGGGAATGGAACCTGGGTCTTTTGGCTTTGCCAGCAAGTACCTTAACTGCTAAGCCATCTCTCCAGCCCAACAACATGCTTTTTAATTGACCCGTCTTACAGGGAATTATTTAGCTTTCTTTGTTTGAAGTTGAGTTGTTTCTTACATGACAAAGGAAAGTGCTTTTAATTTCTTGTTTTCTCATCCTGACACTCAAATTTATTCTACTTCTTGTTAATATCTGATCCCTCATTCACATATTCACTCTATAACAATTAGTTTCCTACATGTTAAGCTATAAAATCCAATGTCACAAGTCTGGTTGGCGTATGACACACAATTTTCAATTACCTGCTTGGTGAATTTTCCCTGCCAGCTACCCCATTAAATACCAGCTAATGGCCTCAACTATCTTTTATTTATTTATTTATTTATTATTATTATTATTATTATTATTTTGGTTTTTCAAGGTAGGGGCTGGCTCTAGCCCAGGCTGACCTGGAATTCACTATGTAGTTTCATGGTGGCCTTGAACTCACGGCAATCCTCCTATCTCTGTTTCCCGAGTGCTGGGATTAAAGGTGTGCGCCACCACGCCTGGCTTCTTTTATTTTTTTGAAATGAAAAAAGAAAGTTTTCAAGTTCATTCACCAATGGGCTTTAATGAAAATTGTTTATTTTCTATCCTCCCCACCCCCCAAGCCAACACCTTCTCAAATGCAGCTATTATTTTCTAGATGTCATGTCTTTCAAGTGTAGCTTCTTACCTGTACACACAAATGTTTCCATAGCCCATCCATGTAGGGTAATGTGACCATATGTGGCCACTTGTAGACTTCTGGGGTTAGCTTCTGCATCCTTTCCCAACCAGGTTTAAGTTGGGGATTACTCAGTAAGGAAATCAAAACTAACATGGTGTCACTCAAGATGAGACCTGCCTGTCTACTTTCGGCTACGCACACAAAACTGATCAAGGCCATTGATCAGTATGGAGTCATTGGCTTTTCTCAAGTTCAAGTGCTTGCTCTGATAACGGGGATGACCACTAATATGGCCCTTGCCATTTCACTGCATGCTGGGCAACATGGGTGCTATCCCTATGTGTGGTGTTGATCTGTGAGGACCAATGGGCTTTTGTCTTGTAGTCGGCTTATGTGGTGTGCTGTTTGTTCTCTCTTAGCTTTGGTGTGAAGCTTATGGACTTCCAGGCCCACCGGCGGGGTGGCACTCTAAATAGAAAGCACATGTCCCCTGCTTTCCAGCCACCACTCCCACCCACAGATGGCAGCACCTTGGCTTCAGCAGGCCCAGAGCCCCCTCCCCAGAGTGCTAGGGCTGACAGCAGCTCAGGGGTTGGGCCAGTTGCCTCCTCTGCAGGCATATTGGAACAGGGGCCAAGCCCAGGCGACAGCAGGTAAGGAGCTCACTTCTGCTTGCAGTGAATGCTGAATGCCCCAGTCTTCTTTCAGGTGGTGGCTTTTGGGCATGGTGTCTTTGTCCATAGCATCATGTTGGTGGAGAGAGAAGCAGATTAGCTTTCATTCCTCTGGGTAACAAAGGACAGAAAAGATTGCAAATTGCTTGCTTCCTTTTGTTTTCAAAAGCAAGCAACACCTGTTTGCATTCTTTGTGTACTGTCTTGGCGCTGGAACCTGGGCTGATGGGCGTCTAACAGAACCATCAGTGTCTCTTCACCTGTTTGATGTGTAACCAGCAGTGTTCATGTCCTGTTTGCTTGTTATTCAGTGTGCTAACGAAGAAGCATTTCAATGTAGCAAATTAGTTAAGTTACAGTATTCCTGGCATTTGTCAGTCATGTGCTCATGTTCATTCACTAATTTCATTCAGTCACACAGATTCACTAAGGAGCTGACATGTGTCAATCACTGTATCAGGCACACAAAAACAGTTCATAAGTAAGATGGTGTTCTTTCAAAAAGTCTCCTTTGGATACTTACAGTTTTGCAAAGCCACTGGGAATGGGCAGCACAGTATAGCAAAGGTGCCACAGAGCTTGAGATTTCTTTTTTTCAATTTTTATTAATATTTTCCATGATTATAAAAATATCCCATGGTATTACCCTCCCCCCCTTTCCCCTTTGAAATTCCATTCTCCATCATATCCCCTCCCCATCTCAAAGAGCTTGAGATTTCTATTTGTTTTGTGTTAATTCGGTTCTCTACACCAGCCAGGTCTGCAGAGGCCACTGCAAGTGGCATCTCTGTGGTTCAGAACTGGCAGCTTTCTAAAACTCAAGCCAGGTGTGTGCTGAAATTTTTAACTATGTTTTTCCCTCTATGTCTTCAGCATACACAAAGTGCTATATGGTCGTATATGAAGTGAAACAAAGCCTGTGCACCCATGCATAGTCCCCCATGCACATACCTGAATTTACCTTGGGAGAACTCTCACTTCATGTTTGGGTTGTTGAGGAGGAAGAAGCTTACAGTGTGTGAAGTTGTTGATAAAGTAAGGATCTAGCTGGGCCTGCTAGTGTAGGCCCATAATCTTAGCTAATCAGGATGAATTGAATGTAATTGAAGTCCAGCTTGAGCTACAGAGCAAGGTCAAGGCTAGACTGTGCAACATAATGAGATCTGTCTCAAAATGAAAACAAAATGGACTGGAGATACAGCTCACTGCTAGAGCATAGCCCTTGTCCAGCATGTGCTGCACCTTGTATTCAGTCCCTAGTAGTACCACACAAAAAAGACAGGAATCTTGTTCCATCATCCTAGCTGAATGTGTATCTTGAATCCTTTTTCAGTCACATTATTTGGGAAACTCATTTTTCAGTTAAAAAAAAAATTGACGCTTCAGACTTCCTAGGGCTTCATAGAGATGCTCTAGTCTCCATGTTGGCTTGTGTCAATAACTGCTTCCCCTTGCATATATGCATTTTTTTTTTTTTTTGAGACAGGGTCTCATTCTAGCCCAGGCTGACTTGGAACTCACTCTGTAGTCCCAGGCTGGCCTTGAAGTCATGGCGATCCTCCTACCTCTGTGTCCTGAGTGCTGAGATTAGAGGTGTGCACCACTAGCCTGGCTGGTATAATTATTTCTGTGCTTCAGAAAAAGTATATGCAAATTTACATGTTTTCCTTATGACATTTGGTTTGTTTAATCAAAACTAAGAAAGCTATTAGTCTTTACCGCAGAAGGACAAATAGAATGTCAACCATCAGGCCACTCCTTGCTTTTTATGCTCTAGGTATTTTTGTGTACATTTTACTGGGGCTGTCTGTTTTTTGTGGACCTTGATAAAATTTCTTTGAAGTATTTGGTATAGAAAGTTCTGGGCTAAGCCAAGCGCCACATGTTCTCCCTCATATGTGGATCCTAGCTACAGATGATTGGGCTTCTGTGCGAGAAGGAAAAAACTCAGTAGCAGAGGCCAGTAAGTTAAAAAGGAGATATAAAGGGAAGAGAAAGGAAGGGAGGAGGGCATTTATTAGGTTGGTATTGTATATATGTAAGTAGAAAGATTGAGGTGGGGAGGGGATATGATGGAGAATGGAATTTCAAAGGGGAAAGTGGGGGGAGGGTACTACCATGGGATATTTTTTATAATTATGGAAAATGTTAATAAAAATTGAGAAAAAAAAAACATTAAAAAACATACAAAAAAAAGAAAGTTCTGGGCTAGGAAGTAGAAAGCCTGAGTTCCAGTCACTGAGCTCTGGACTGGGTTATCAGTTAGCTTGTCAAAGTTTCTCTTTCCTCAATCCAGATAATTGATGATAACCAAGCACTTTTTAATGTAGAGTATTTCTTTGCTATTATTTTTTGCAATATCCTTGTAAAAAATCCAAAAATAAAGTCAGGCATGGTGGCGCATGCCTTTAATCCCAGCACTCGGGAGGCAATGGTAGGAGGATCACTGTGAGTTTGAGGCCGCCCTGAGACTACAGAGTGAATTCCAGGTCAGTCTGAGCTAGAGTGAGACCCTACCTCAGGAAAAAAAAAAAAAAATCCAAAAACATCTTCATTTTCTCAAGCTTAAGTAAGTAGAACTTGAGGTTTACTTTGGGTGCTTTGCAATGACCTCTATTTTCATATTTGAGTGGCAGAATACTAGGTCAGGCCAATCCGGTGTGCAGAATCTCAAAAATATGTCGCCTTTAAGTGCATATTAGCTGATTGGCCTAATGTGAAGTGTTTAAAATTTCAGGTTATCTTCTTAGTTGATGAGGTAAAAACTTTACATGGAGTCTTACTCAGCTCTCCATATCGCTGACTCCTTTATCCACAGGTTTAACTAACTGTGATTCATAACTATTCTTTTTTTTTTTCCTTTGAGGTAGGGTCTCACTGTAGCTCAGGCTGACCTGGAATTCACTATGGAGTCTCAGGGTGTCCTCGAACTCACGGAAATCCTCCTACCTCTGCCTCCTGAGTGCTGGGATTAAAGGCGTGTGCCACCACTCCCGGCATAACTATTCTTAAAAAGTGCACATACTAAATTTTCTCTTGTCATTATTCCCTAAACAGTGCAGTGTAACTGCTACTTCCATAGCATCTCCCTCAGATTAAGTATTATAAGAGATGATTTAAAGTGCACAGGAGAGCTGGAAAGATGGCTCAGCACTTAAGTGCACTTCTTGTGCAAGCATTGAAGGGGCATGAGACAGCTAGAGTGCACATCCCATGTAAACAGCTACATGTGGCCATGCACACCCACATGGAAGGTCCCTAGAATCATTGGAACCCCTGTAAGTTCTGGAATTAGTACAGAGACTCCAGTTCAAAACAAAAACCAGGTGGAAGAGCAAAGGAGTGGACCATGATGGTCTGCTTTATCTACCATTGGCAAGCACCCCTCTTCATAGGTAAGCATATGGGGTACCTCACACATTACACACATGTAGACATGCAAAAAATATATAGTACAAAGAAAGTTGTAGCTAGGTTATGTTCTAATACCGTGACATTTTATATAGGGGGTTTGGGTGTTTGCATGGGGTTCTGGAACTACACCCCCTGGGATACCAAGGGACGACTGTGTTTTATAGTGTGTTTAAGGCTTTTCTAACAGAGAATGCCTGGTGTTTAACTTCACTTTTACATCTTTTAGCCCTCCAAAACCCAAGGACACTACATCTGCAGCTGCCCCTGCACCAGGGAAAAGTAGCAATCAGACGAGCACTGGCCAAAACCAGGCCCAGGCAGGTGGTGGCTCCCATCAGCTCTTGGTGGGCCCAGCTCACAATGCTGCTGGCCCCAGCCCTCACACTCTACGCCGTGGTAAGTAACCTGCACTTCATGCCCTTGGGGAATATGTGTAAGCTCCTTGGAGTTAGTGCAAGGAGTCAGGCTGTGAGGCCCTGGGACAGGTCTTTTCCATCGTTGTGTCAAGAAGGAAACCCAGTCATTCAAGAGGGGGAAAAATCATTAAAGAAAACTGAAAATAATTGAGACAAGAAATGTAGGTACTTAAGCATGTTTTCTCTTAGAAAATACAAAACTTAAACAAAATGTTGTGTGGCAGTGCTACTAGTTTCCCAGGAATTTGGCAATTTAATCCTGTAAGGAAAGTATAAGAGAAAAGCAAAAGAGAACACTGGACTTGATCTCTACAGACAGATTGTTTATTGAGAGAAACAGCGAGGGGCAGCAGTGTTTCCGTGGAACGAAGGCTGAAGCACTGAGCCAGGCTAGGGTTCAAACTTACAAGGAGGATCCTAAGAAAAATATACTGGACCAGGTACAGGTCCAAGGGAAGTAGATAAGGAACTTGTAGCTATTTATGTCTTTGCTCAGAATAAGCTTTTTTCTGCAAAATTGTCTAGGAGGATACCCCAGATGGTTTCTGTTCCTTCAAGGCTCTCTGAGTTAAGGGAAGCTTGTCAGTCAGGGGAGTTGTCAGGCTTGTCAGGGCTGAACACCTCTGCTGCTTCTTTATGGCCCTCTAGTCTTAGGAATAGTTTCTAACTCTTTAGTTCCGTCTAGTTTTCAGGGAAAGCTATTAACCCTTCAAAGCCTTTGTTCTGTTTAGAAACCACTATAGTAACACCCTGTGTTATTCACGCTTTGTGGGTCTGGGAGCTATGTAGCCTGCAAATGGAGTCAGGACCTTCTAGGTTTCGACTAACATATTCTGAACTGTTCCCACCCGTCTCCCCTGCTAGCTCTTACTCAGCAGCCAGGACATTACTTTTAAAAACAAAGAAGTAATGTCATCTCTGTTGAAACTCCCCGGTGACTTCCATGCACACCTGCCTCCAGGCCCTAGGTAAAGTGGCTAGGCTTGCCTGTAGCCTGTGGTCCCCACTGTCTCACTCCCCTCTCACTTCACCCTGCTCTTGGTGCCTTGGATGCACTGAGCTCACTCCCTCCACACAGCTTCTGCACCTGTTGTTTTCTCTTCCAGAACATTCCATCTCATGTCTTAACAGTGAATTTGTTATAGCAGGGGCATGATGCATCTAGTGAAGAAAGTATCTCTTTCTTAAAAAATAATATTTATAGGGGCTGAAGGGATTGCTCAGTGGGTAAGGCACTTGCCTGCAATGGCTACAACCCAAGTTAGATTACCCAGTACCCTCATAAAGCCAGATGCACAAAGTAGTGCACGTAACTGGAGTTCATTTGCAGCGGCTAGCGGCCCTAGAACAACCATTCTCTCTGTCTCTCTCTGTCTCTGTCTCTGTCTCTCTCTCCTTTCAAATAAATAAAAACAATCATTATTTTGTACATTAAATAATGCATTTTGATCACATTTGCCCCACTGTTATCTCCCTCCCAGTCCTACTGAACCTGTTCTCAAAGTCTGGGAAATATTCATATTTTTCCTGAGTGTTTATAGCTTTCACAGTTTGAGGAGCCCCCTTCATTCACTTTGCCAGTTGCTGTTCTGATGAGTAGACTGGGGTGAATTGTCATCTGTCCTAGCATGAGGTCTGAGGTCCTAGAAGCTTATTCCGGGCAGTTTAGCTCTGGTCACCAGGCAGAGGTCATTTGCCTTCACCCAGCTACTCTAAAAGTGTCCCCGTCCCCCACCCCTTTCGTGCAGCTGTGAAGAAACCTGCTCCGGCACCGCCCAAGCCCGGAAACCCACCCCCTGGCCACCCTGGGGTCCAGAGTTCTCCAGGAATGACCCAGGTTCCCCCCAGCCTGTCTCCCAAGCCGCAGATTCGAAGTCCATCTCCACCCCCACTGCAGGCCTGCCCTGGCCCCGTTGCAAATGCGCAGCCCCCAGCCCCACGGCGTTCCTCTAGCAGCCTGCCTCCCATCCAAGCGCCCAGCCACCCGCCGCCACAGCCGCCCATGGCCATGCAGGCCACACCACCCGCCAAGGCTCTGGGAGAGCATGGACCAGAGCCACCCGCCCCTACCCCACCCCAGACCCCCACACCACCCAGCACCCCGCCCCTGGCCAAGCAGAACCCGGCTGTGAGCAGCGACACTGGGCAGCCGCAGCTGCACTCCGGAGCCTTCCCTAGACCCCGGCCGGTCCCCAAGCCTCGCAACCGGCCCAGCGTGCCGCCGCCTCCACATCCTCCTGGCGCTCATGCAGCCGGGGACAGTGGCCTCGCCCCTACAGCACCCACTGCCTCCAAAATCGTTACTGGTAAGTAGCAAGTGGTGCCCATCTCTCATCCATCCTGCTGACATCTGCAAAGGCCATAGGCCAGATTTGGCAGTTCAGGTTTTATTGGCACACAGACTATGTCAGTTTATTCATATTTTCTCCAGTCACCTTGGTGGTAAGACAGCAGAGCTCAATAGCTGTGGCCTACAAAGCCAGAAGTATCTTTACTGGCCTTTCTGAAACTTTGAACCCCAGATTTGTAGTTTCCTTCTAGTTTTGAGACCCGTCTTCATTTATAGTGCAGGTGTAAGGTATTGTATATGAACATGAAATTCATTATTTAGTAAATTCCTTAATAAATTCTTACTGTCTACTGGGCATGATAGTCCATGCTTTAATCCCAGCATTTGATAGATGGAGTAAGGAAGAGCAGGCATTCAAGGCCAACCTTTGATACATAGCCAGTTTCAGGCTAACTTGGGTTATATGAAACTGTTTACAAAAAAAAAAAAAAGTACTGCTATATTATTGTAAAAATAAAATGTTCATAGCAAGTGAAAAATTTCAAAATTTCAGGCATTGCTTTTAGAAACATGATTAATGCTAACTTGGATGTTTTAGGAAGGCAGATTGCTAGACCTGGTAATATCAGAGGGCTAGCTTGTGAGGGAAGAGTTGAGATTTGCCTGAAATTCCAGAAAACTCCTATTTGGTGGGTGGGGTGACTACAGATTGTATTTGCAACCTTGTGAGTTACCTTTTTATAGACAACCCGATAGAACATAACTTTCATTTAATTGTGTCAAAAGATATTTCCAGCCCAGATACTGAAGTTTGTGATTTACTCTGAAGATGAATAGGTGCTTGATTGTGTTTTGAATGGTAATTCAGAGCTGCACCTGGTTTCTTAGAGTAGCCTCCTCTTAATTAAATAGCATCATGGAGGCTATTCGATCGGGAAGCATTCTTGTAGAAGCCACTGGCATGTCCCTCTAACTCTGCAGCCCTTCTGAGTGCAGCAGAAAATGAGCCCACCGTACTCCCCGAATTGCCCAAATTGACTTCCCACATGATAAGGGTTAACAAAATAAAGCATATCTTTTGATAATTTTTTTCCAAGAATACAGTGCATAGTTCGCACATTATCTATGCTTAGTAATACCAAGCCTTTAATTTGAAAACCATAAAGTTACATTGGTTTGTTTGCTTGTTTCCCACTAGATGCCCTTCCTAGTGCTCTTACTGCTGGGGAAGGTTTCCAGGACTAAGTAAGGTCTGTAACCCCCACAAGCAGCTTGAGCCACAGCTCCAAATGCTGCTGCTTAGCCATGTTCCTCATGTGTGCTTTTGACTGTGCTCCAGAGTGTCACTTGCCCCCCTGTGCTATAGTAGTGAGCAGGCTGTCCTGCAGCATGTGGCTTACCTTCATTCCAACAGAGGTACTTTGAGTGGCAGGGCTCCCAATCCCCTAGGTTGTCAGTAGATTGAGAGCCCAGTTTCAAACTCTCAGTTAAGATGCTAAGAATATTTTCTTTTTGGTAAGCCTCTCTGTGTCCTGCTTTTCTCGATGCCACTTACCTGTCCCTGGCTCACTGGCATCCAACAAGAGGACTGTGGTGCTGCCTGCACAGAAAACTGGCCTTGTGTCTTGAGCATTAATTTTAGTTTTTGTAGCTTAAGTGCGAGTTAACTGCATGGAGCTTTCTTAATTGATGTCTGAAATTTTCAAGGCCAACAAAATCTCACCCAATAATTAATTCCACCCTTTAAAACCTTTCACATTCTAGTGTGCTTAAGTTTTGCTTTCCTAAACTGAATGAACTTGTTGTTTTGCTTTTTTTGTTTTTTGAGGTAGGGTCTCACTCTAGCCCAGGCTGACCAAAAATTCACTGTGTACTCTCAGGGTGCCCTCAAACTCAAGGTGATCCTCCTGACTCTACCTCTATCTCCCAAGTGCTGGGATTAAAGGCGTGCATCACCATGCCCGGCCTGAATGAGCTTTTGTAAAGGTGCTTTGAAGCTCATCTGAATGTGCTTTGGGCACAGGTTGGGCAGCAGAATCTCCTGTCATGGGCACAGTTGTTATAATCAGAGCCCTCAGCCTGTTGTGGCAATCTATCATGAGTGTTCAATTTTAGTACAAGCTTGAAAGTGTGTAGGAAGAAGTCTGGGGCCCCCACTGGGTGTGGAAACCATTTATTGTAGAGTGAGGGTCCTAAGTAAGGCTATGCCTTTTAACATTTTAAAACTTGTGACAACCAAACTTTAATTCCTAGAGCTTCCTTTTATTTAGAGCACAGACTATCAGCCAGAGGTGTGCCTCTTCTGTAACACAACTGTCCACTCTTCCCCTTCCTGCTGCCAGGGTATATTTAAGAAAGAAGGTTATTGGTCTGTAGCTCACTGTAGTCTATAATTAGATAGGTGGAATTTTACATTTAAAATACTTTTACTGCTGAGTATGGTGGCACACGCCTTTAATCCCAGCACTCAGGAGGCAGAGGTAGGAGGAGCACCATCAGTTCAAGGCCATCCTGAGACTATATAGTGAATTCCAGATCAGCCTGAGCTAGAGTAAGACTCTACCTCGAAAAATAAAAAAATATAAATAAATAAACTTTTACTACGCCAAATATGGTGGTGGTCATTCCTTTAATGCCAGCACTCAGGAGGTAGGAGGATCACTGTGAGTTCAAGGCTAGTCTAAGGTACAGAGTTCTAGGTCAGCCTGGACTATAGGGAAACCCTGCCTTAACACCCTTCCCTCCCCCCCAAAAAAGCTTTTTCTTAATATGCTATCTAAATTTTTAAGAAGAAAGTGAAATTCATGTTATGAATTCTCTTAGCACAAGAAATTTCAGGTTCATTTATTGACCTTTGTGTTATGGCCTTACAATAGCTTACAGTTCTCTGGGCTGCCATTGGATGTTCACAGTCTCCTACCAATCTCCTAGTGTTGGTCATGCTGTTAGTGATAGGCGTTCTACACATGCCCTGGGTCTTTTCAAAGAAAAAATAACAGTGTAGTCCTTTATTATGATAACAGGTTTTCACTTGGAAAACTGTGAACAGATTCCAAAAGCAGCTTATCCAGCTAGAGGATTTAGACTTGGATTAAGGTTTATGTGATTAAAATGAGTGTTTGTTGGGTAGACCACCTCTACCAAGCAGGTTTGATAGGCTACTCAGCGTCAGAGCTCGGCACTGGAGAAAGGAGGGATTCTAAGGCATTGTGAGTGTCAAGCTCTTCATTGTGATTCTGGAAAGCAGGAGTAAAACAGTGACATCTTGCTGTCTTTAGAGTAATGAGTTTTAGCAAAGAGTATTCTAATTTAAGCATTTTATTAAATTAGATGTATGACCTGCCATATTCAGTAAGATCTGAAATTGGAATATTTAATGGTAAGGAAAAGGCACCTGATTGGCCAAAGCAGTTTTGCTACATTATGATCATATTTGTGCACTAATGCCTGTCACTAACCATCACTCTAACCCGCCTGCCTGCATCCCTACTAATAGTGCATGCACTGAGGACTGGCTTTGTTCATGCTGGCTGTCAACTGTCCTGAGTACTAAATATGTTCACAATGTGTAACAGGTGGTCACTGGGCTGGCCTTGTTTCATGTTTATTCTTTTCTCTGTCAAGCAGTCTTTAGGTAGAGTAGAAAGTACAGACCTGTAGGGCTAGAGAGATGGCATAGTGGTTAAGGCGTTTGCCTGAAAAGCCAGAGGACCTCAGTTTGACTCCCCAGGACCCACGTAAGCCAGATGCACAAGGTGGCACATGCCTCTTGAGGGAGAATTTCAGCTCTGTAATATCAGGCAAGGTACAACCTGGTTGATTTATAAAATGCTGACATCGGATTCAAGTGTTGAAGGGATTAATTTAATGAAATATGAAAAGCCACATCCCATAATATGCAGAGGTTCTGTGAGTGATAGTTATTTAGGTTCAAGAGTATCTAGAACAAAATAATCAGTTATATATTAGATTCATATGTCAGCATTTAGACTTATATATACCCGATCTTCTAGGACCCAGAGAGAAGCAGGCAGGGTGAAGCTCAACTACTCACATCTTAATTCTGAAATACCACTTGGTTTTCTTTTACGCATTAAAAAGGCAGTGTTCTGGGGCAACTGACACCAATTTAGCAAGAATACTCATGAGAACATCCAAGGGTCATTCATCACTACCTATGTGGTGCATAGACTAGTCACACTCAAAGTCCTTATAAAACATCTGCTAGCACCCAAAGTCTAAAAAGTCAAAATTCTTTTTATATCATGAAAGTAACTTAGTTTTTAAAATAGGGCTGGAAGGATGGCTTAGCAGTTAAGGTGTTTGCCTGCAAAGCCAAAGGACCCAGGTTCGGTTCCCCAGGACCCACATTAGCCAGATGCACAAGGGAGCACACACATCTGGAGTTTGTTTGCAGTGGCTGGAGGCCCTGGCATGCCCGTTCATTCTCATTCTCTCTTTCTCCCCCTTTCTCTGTCAAATAAATAATAAAAATAAATAAATAAAATATAAAAAATAAACATGAAGGCTGGGGTGTAACTTACTTTTAGAACACTTGGCCTGACATATACAAGACCCTGGGTTCCAACCCCTCACACTGCACACACACCATGACTATTAAAGAGATAGAAATATTAGAGAAATGGAAATAATAAGAGTGGTCAACCATATTTCTACAGTTATAATCTTATATATACTTACAATTTTTTTTTAAATCTCGTTGTATTTTTCTAATGGTAAAGAGATGCCTAATCTTAATTATTTGCCCTATTCATGTTTTGATCTGCATTATTATTGTTGTTGTTGTTGTTATTATTATTATTATTTGTTGTGTTTTTTTGTTTTTGTTTTTGTTTTTTTGGTTTTTCGAGGTAGGGTCTCACTGTAGCCCAGGCTGACCTGGAATTCACTATGTAGTCTCAGGTTGGCCTCAAACTCATGGCAATCCTCCTACCTCTGCCTCCCGAGTGCTGGGATTAAAGGCGTGCGCTACCATGCCCGGCTTGTTATTTGTTTGTTTTTCAAGGTAGGGTTTCACTCTAGTCCAGGTTGGCCTAGAATTCACTGTGTAGTCTCACGGTGGTCTTGAACTCACGATGATGCTCCTACCTCTCCCTCCCGAGTGCTGGGATTAAAGGCGTGTGCTACCATGCCTGGCTGATCTGCATTTTTATTTTACTTCACATCCTATGCTCTGTTCCATGTGGTAATTCTTGTCAACAAGTACATAATCCTTCATTAAACATATTATTACTTGCAGTTGGATATTTAAGGATCTTCTGCTAGCAGGATTTTTAAAAAACTATATTATTTATTTATTTAGAGAGATAGAAAAAGGCTGAGAGAGACAGACAGAGACAGAGAGAGTGAGAGAGAGAATGAGAATGGGTATGCCAGGGCCTCTAGATACTGCAAACAAACTCCAGACACATGTGCTGCCTTGTGTATCTGGCTTATGTGGATCCTGGGAAATTGAACCTGGGTCCTTAGAGGCTTCACAGGCAAGCACCTTAGCTGCTAAGTTATCTCTGTAGCCCTGCATTCAGTTTTTAAGTAGGTAAAGTCAAACATTCAATAAGACTCAAATATAATCTTTGCTTTATTTGAGTAATAAAAATTTGGCTCAAAGTTTTCATAGACTAGAGCTTGAATTGGCCTTGAAAACTGGTAAGGACTGGGAGGTTGTAGGCACTCAAACCTGAGGTTAAGGAGTAGGACAGGGTAGTGGTGATGGGCTCACTGTGTACTTTTACCTGAAGCACTTGGTTTCAGTGTATTCTGATATGATACTTGTATATAGTGGTATCAGAATAGCCTTGGCCCTTTTGAAGGTTTCAGCCTAAAGCATGCACTCATAGTCATTGAAGATCCATGCCTTAACCTAGAGCTTGCCTGTCTTGTCCTGTGGAGAATCTGCCTCCTGAATGAAACCCTCACTCAGGAAGGAATCTGGGTCACAGGCCATGAATGGTGTCACATTCTACCCTGGGCTGAGCCTGGTTACTGGAGGGTCTCTTCTGGCTGACTCCCTCCCTCCCCCTTTCTTTTTCTTTATTCTTTTCTCTGTCATATGAACTCAGGAAAGGACCAGTCCCCGTTGTAATCCAGATAACATATAAATTCATAGTTGAAGAGTTGCAAAAGCATTACAAAGGGGGGGGGGAGTATTCTTAGAGGTGTCTTTCTAAATAGTGCTTTTCTGCTTTTTACTGCAGGGAGCCAGTGTCTCAGACACTTAACCACAGTCTCCTCAGATAATGTCCTTTAGGACCCTCAGCCAAGACTTACCCAGTCCTGTGGGGGAGGAGAAGAAACTTAGAGACAGAGTCCAGTCCTGTGCTGGCTTGTCACCTAGGAGGAGGGGAGCCTTGGAGCTTCCTGTCTTGTCTCCACAGTGTAACACTGGCTGGTTATTTCACAGCAGCTCACTGGGGTGACATGACAGTACGTCTTTAGCCTCTAGAAAGGGCTCAGTAATGTTAGCTGTCCTTGTCCTTCTGAAAGTTGGCCCAGCCCACATGGCAACCCTTTACCACTGTACACACAGGCACATTGTTTTCTTGCACCAGTTGATTCCCAGAAGAATGAAAGAGAGACTGGGAAAGCCAGATGAACAGGCAGGAGGCAGAGGAAAGGAATTTTCCTTCATCTTCCCACCACACACTTTTGTCTTTAATATACAATTAGTATTCATCATAAGTAGGGAATTATGTATGATGGGTAAAAATACAGAAAAGGCTGGTGCTGGAGGATGGCTTAGTGGTTAAGGCACTTGGCTGTGAAGCCTAAGGACCCAGGTTCAGTGCCCTAGAACCCATATAAGTCTGATGCACATGGTAATGCGTGCATCTGGAGTTGGTTTGCAGTGGCCAGAGGCCCTAGTATGCCCATTCTCTCGCTTTCATAAATGAAAATAAAATATTTTTTTCGTTTTTATTTGTTACTATTTATTTATTTGAGAGAGAGGGAGGGAGGGAGAATGGACATGCCAGGGTCTACAGCCACTGCAAATGAACTACAGAAGCATGCGCCACCTTGTGCATCTGGCTTATGTGGTCCTGGGGAATTGAACCGAGGTCCTTTGGCTTTTCAGGAAAGCGCCTTAACTGCTAAGCCATCTCTCCAGCCCCTCAAAATAAAATGTTTTTAAAAAACATTGAAAAGCTAATTTGTCCTCTAGGAAGAGTTGATGGCTGCAAACTCCACCTGGTCACACCTGTTCCAGGAGGTTTTGTAAACTCTTTGGGCAAAGAAGAGACACTGGCCAGCGGCACCCTCTATTTTATGGTAGGATAAGAGGAAAGGGATTGAATGTATGATAACTTACTTGTCCCACTGTTTCCTTTGAGCCATGGCTACTTCTTGGCTTGTGATTAAGAAGGGAAGATTGGAAAAAGGGCTGCACCAGAAGACTGTTTATCCACCTGTCTGTCAACTACCCAGCACAAGGAGTGTCTGCTATTTGCCAGTCATGGCTTTTGGCACTGGGGCTAGCTATGAACAGGACAGATATGTCCTCGCACTTGGTGAGCACAAGTCTGAGGCGTCCTTATTCCTATAGACACAGATCACCTCAGACTGAACCATTGAATATGATAGTTTAGTCTCATTCAATTGGTGTTCTGGTCATTGAACATTGTCTGGAATGACATTTAATACCTGAACTATTTTACCCCTTGACACTTCTATAAATCTAGGAATTTTCCTGGGTTTTGGTGCATTGGAAACTATCATGGACAGGTCTGCTGACCCTGGAGTCACTGAGAAAAGAAATATACTGACGGATCATAGAGCTTGGATGAGGGGCAGAAACCAATCTTTAAGTAGAAAGCCTTTTGGAGTTCCGAGCACTGCCAGCCAGGCCTGCCTGAGCGAGGAGCAGGGATAATAGAAATTACCTCAAAACCAGCTCCCAGGGGGCAGGCTGGTGTGAACAAGTAGGAAGAGCAGCATAGGAGGAGAGTGCCCAGCAAGCCATCTTTCCCTGGAACTCCTTCCTAGCTTCCTACCTTGACTGGCCCTGACCTGATGGAGTAAAACTATATCAAACTTAACATTGCCCTTCTTTTTCTCCTACTTAACAAGGCCCTCATACTTTGCTAGACACATGGCTTGACAAGCCTTTTGTCTTGATTACAGCTGGGCTTCTTTGTTTATGGGCTTCATTGAGGGAAGTCATGTCTGTCTTGTTCACTGTTCTATTCTGGCATGTGGTTGGAGCTCAGAAGATACTTATTGATGAATGAATGTATTTAAGACCCACTGACCTGTCATGGAAGAGAACTGTGATGAATGTGAGCATGGGGATGATGGCTTAAGGCCAGATACTTGCCATCTTACCAAAGGAATTTCAGTCAGCATAAGAAGACTGGATAGGAATTGGATGTACGAGTATTGGAGAAAAAAAAAATATTTGCAGGTTTAGTGGTCTACTTAGGTTGTTGCCAGCCATGGGTAATTGTGACCCCTGGGGACATTTTGGGGTTGTCTCCCTGGGGGACACAAGTGGCTATGTGCTGCTGACACGTGGTGAGTAAAGGCTCATCCACTCATCCCTTTATAGTGCACAAGACAGACACCCACAGCTCATCATGGTTCAGCCCAGACTGTCGTTTGTGCCCAAGTTGAGATGGCAGTTTTACCACCAGGAGGAAATTCTGTCAGCCTCAGGAGTGAGCTATTTTACAGGAAGCTCCACTTAGTGCATTAGTGGTGAGAGTGAGATTTCTTTCATTTAAAGCCAGCAAAGCTTTTAAGGGTCACACCTCTGTGTGCACCCCAGACTCACAGAAAGGAGCCCCAAGAGCTGGCCATGGTAGTCCCAGCACTCAGAAGGCAGAAGTAGGAGGATCGTAGAGTTCAAGGCCACCCTGAGAATACATAGTGAATTCCGGGTCAGCCTGAGCTAAAGTGAGACCCTATCTCGATAAAAAAGAAAGAGAGAGAGAGAGAGAGAGAGGGAGGGAGGAAGAGAGGAGTGCCGAGAGCCTAGAGGTTGTGCCAGGTGACTATTGTCTGGGGTATCACGGGCTTGCTGAGACTTCTAGTAAGGATGTGTGCATGGGCTGACTTAAACCTTCTAGTCTCTTGTACTCAGAGTGTTTTCAGTGGTTTCAGGGGCCTTACCTTCGCTGATACCATGTCTCCTCATGTTTTTGTCCAGATACCAATTCTAGGGTTTCAGAACCGCTTCGCAGCATCTTTCCTGAAATACATTCAGACTCAACAAGCAAAGACATACCTGGACACATTCTGCTGGATATAGACAATGACACAGAGAGCACTGCCTTGTGAAGAAAGCCACCTGCCAGCCCTTGGTCCCTTCACCCAGGTGAATGGAACTGGGGTAGGCAAGCCTCTATCTTTGCAGACCAAACAGTGAAAAGCTTTCAGTGAGGGGGCTGAACAAAGGCCTGGCCATACAGGACTAGGCTTCCCATGTGGCCCAAGGAGAATGTGAAGGCCAACACTCAAAGCTGAATGACCTGTGTTGTGAAGAAGTTGGCTTTCTTTACCTGGGATGGAAATGATGCCAAAAATAATCAAAAAAGGAAGGAAGGAAGGAGAAGAAAGAAAGAGAGGAAGAAAATAAGAAAAGAAAAGAAAAACCTACAGCAGAAGGAGTATTAACTGAAAAGAAACACCTACAGCGGAAGGACTATTACTGTGAGGAATGTGTAGGAAGCTTCCATCAGTGCTGTATTGCAGGCAGCACTACACAGCTTGGAATGGGTGAGAAATGGTGTGCTATTTAATAAAGCACATTAATCATGCAAGTTCCTATTTCTTGCTACTTGGATTCTCATTCTCGTGTATCAAGAGGGAGATTCTGTTCCTTCAGACTTGCTGCAAAATCATTTTGTATTAAACATGGTCCGTGTCTGTCCCCCTCCTCTCCCCCTAGCTTCCGAAGCCTTGAGCATGGGTGACTGCTGGATCTGTCGCCTCATCAAACTGGATGTGACCTGTGCCTTGTGGATTGCCTGAATGTAGGAAGAAATGTACTGTTCTTTTGTTGTTGTTGTTGTTCTAAAACAAAACAAAACAGTATGGTTGCTATTTCATAAGGACCGAATGTTATTCTAGTTTCATGTTTAATTTGAATTAAATATATTCTGTGGTTTATATGAAAATGTGACCATTCTTAGAGGTAGACTGTGGAGTATGTGTGTGCATATTTTTACTTTATCAAATAAAATTTGCAGATGGGTATCTGGGGGGAGGTGGGACTTTACTGTAGGAACTTGAAAGAATGGAGCAGAGCTAGATTTTATGGTACCTGCCTCTAATCTCAGCACTTGAGAGGCTAAAGTAGTAGGATTGTGAGTTTGAAGCCATCTTGCAGTATATAACAAGACTACCTGAAAGTGAATAGGGAGAAGAGCAGGGGAGGATAAGGGGGGGGGGGGGAATAAGCCAGGAACGATGGTACTCACCCAGAATACTAGCACTTTGGAAGTGGAGGGAGGATTAAGAGCTCAAAGTCATCATCAGCCAAGTGATGCTAGGATACTTGAGACTATCTCAAGGAAGAAAGTGAAGAAAGAAGGGAGAGAGGGAGGGTGGGAAAAGTTACAGCAGTGGAAAAGGCTTCCACGTGCCGAGAGACCCCAGAGACTATCCCTTAGCAAATATCCACATTGCTGTGGTGGTCTCACCAGTCTTGATGTCTCTTTCTTGTTTGTCAGGAGAGACTTGGACCTGGGGAAACTAACTCCCAGTGGCTCCTGGCCCCCATAGAGGTGTTGTACATGTGACTTCTATGGAATTCTTTTCCAGTGATCCAAATGCTTTTCTGCCCTGTCCAAGAGTGAGGTACTTGGGAAGAACAAACTGGGGAATTAGAGTCCTGGGAAGCTGACAATTGTCTTCATGGTGACCCCTTTATGGTACATATAGGGTGGCTTTCTTGGTAGCATATATGCACAGATACTGCCATAGTTGGGTCTGGAACTGTCCATTGTTAGAAGTGGCTGCTGTAGCCGGGTGTGGTGGCGCATGCCTTTAATCCGAGCACTCAGGAGCCAGAGGTAGGAGGATCACTGAGTTTGGGGCCAGCCTGAGACTACATAGTGAATTCCAGGTCAGCCTGAGCTAGAGTGAAACACTACCTCAAAAAAAAAAAAAGAAAAAAAAGAAGTAGCTGCTAGATATATCAGTGATTCCCCCTGGTTTAAAAGACATTGTAGCTGGGCAAGATCTCTGGATTCCTATGAAATCAGGAGGCTGAGGCTAGACAATCTGAGTTCAGTGCTAGCCTGAGCTACATGTTATGACCTTGTTTCTCAAAAAAAATAATAAAACGGGCTGGAGAGATGGCTTAGTGGTTAAGCACTTGCCTGTGAAGCCTCAGGACCCCAGTTCGAGGCTCGATTCCCCAGGACCCATGTAAGCCAGATGCACAAGGTGGCACATGCATCTGGAGTTCATTTGCAGTGGCTGGAGGCCCTAGCGTGCCCATTCTCTCCCTCTCTCTCTGCCTCCCTCTCTCTGTCGCTCTCAAATAAATAAGTAAAAATAAACAAAAAGCCCCCCCCCAAACAAACAAATGTATTATCCCATGGTAACTCCTTTGAAATTTCATTTGAAAGATAAAAGTCACTTTATACAAAATCCATTGTATACTGTACAGCACTAAAATAAAATTCTTTGCTTTTGGACCCTTTCTCTCAGGCTCCTTCAAAAAGGTCACTAGCAGCCCAGTATTAACACCAATAATAGGATGGTTAAGGGGTTGAGATATAAAGTCACACAGCCTGGATTTGAATCCTGGATTTTTTGTTTTAAGATACAGGTTTTTTTCTATGTTGCCCAGGCTGACCTGGAATTTCTGGGCTCAAATGATCCTCAGCCTCCCAAATTCTTGGACTATAGGTGTCACACCTGGCTTGAACTCTGGTTGTTTTTTTTTTTTTTTTAATTCTTTTTTATTTTTATTTATTTATTTATTTATTGTCATATGTCCCTGGGCAAGTTGTTTATCAGTTACTGCCTTAAGTTTTACAATCTAAAAATTAGAGTGAGAGGAAAAAAAAAAAGCCAGGCTTGGTGGTGCACACCTTTAATCCCAGCACTTGGAAGGCAGAGGTAGGAGGATTGCCTTGAGTTCAAGGCCGCCCTGAGACTCCACAGTGAATTCCAGGTCAGACTGGGCTAGAGCAAGACCCTACCTCGAAAAACCAAAAAAAAAAAAAAAAAAAATTGTTGGGTTGTTCTGAATTAAACATGGGAAACACATCTGGATGCATGTGTTTTAACAGCTTTTTAAAAAGTTTTTACTTTTTGAGATAATTTAGAGATGGAAAATTATAAAAGTAATAACAAAGAATTTCCAGGGACCTGGAGGGATTGTTCAGCAGTTAAAGGCGGTTGTTTGGAAAGCCCAATGGCCTGGGTTTGATTGCCCAATATCCAGGTAAAGCCAGATGCACAAAGGAGCACATATGTCCAGAGTTTGTTTGCAGTGGTAGGAAGTGCTGGCATGCCCATACTCATTCTCTCCCTCACGTTCTCTCTTTCTCTCCCTCTCCTTCCCTCATTCTTTGTCTTTTTCAAATAAATTAATTAAAATTTTTTCCATACACCATATGGTGTATGGAAATTTCTCACACCAGTTTGTGAGATGTTCCTGGACACTTGTGTTTGCTTGGTGTTTAGTTCTGAAAAAACAAATACATGTGTGTGTGTGTGTGTGTGTGTGTGTGTGTGTGTGTGTGTGTATATATATATATATACATACATACATACATACACACACACACACACACATCTCCAGTATTACCATCTTACATAACATTGTGCTTATCACAGGTATCAAAATGAGGGAATTTAAGCCTGGCATGGTGGTGCACGCCTTTAATCCCAGCACTTGGGAGGCAGAGGTAGGAGGATCACCATGAGTTCGAGGCTGCCCTGAAACTACATAGGGTATTCCAGATCAGCCTTGGCTAGAGTGAGACCATACCTCAAAAAACAAAAAGCAAACAAACAAAAAATGTTAGCATTTGCTACAATTTGAATGCTTGTGTCCCTCCTCCTGCCTTACATTCACATGCTGAAATCCTAACTAACCCCTAAGGGTGATGGAACTTTGTAATGCCATCATGAATGGCATTAGTGCCTTCTAAAAGAGACCTTGGAGCCAGCCCTTTCTTTCCACATGTGAGGGTGCAGCAAGAAGACAGTTTCTCCAAACACTGAATCTGCTGGTCCTTTGATTGTGGACTTCCCAGCCTCCAGACCTGTGAGCAATATATGTTTGTGGTTTATTTTATTGTAGTTGCTTGATTAGACTGGAACAGAATTGGTACTTACTTTCAGGTACACTACACATTCTTCAGATTTCACCACTAAAGTTTCTTCTGTCTTCTGGGATCTAGCCCAGTATTCCACATTGCATTTGATATTTGTGTCTCCTTCATACTTGGGAAATATACTGGTTAGATATTTTTTGAGATGTCCCTGGGCTTGTATTTGCCTGTTGTTTAGTTCTGATTAAGATGTTTCTATTTTTGTTTTTTTTTTAATTTTTTATTTTTTTATTAATTAGTTTTGTATTCAGCAAATACAGTCAGTTTGGTACCATTATTAGGCTTATCCATGACCTACCCCCTCCCCTTGTTGAGGTATATGGGTCATGCATTGTGGAGTTAGCCCACAGTTCTGGGTAGGATAAATGTCTGTGCATATCATGACCCAACATGTTTCTATTTTTGGTAACAAGAACACAACATTGATGCTGTATGCTGCTCAGTGTGTCTGTCACATCAGGAGGTGCATGGGATCAATATATCTTTTGGATCCAGGTAAGATGACAGACTAGAAACAGCCTCAGTGCAAGCAAGTGAAAGAGAATATCAAAATAAGAACTAAAAAACTATTCCAAAAAGAAAAACTAAAGAACCTCAGGAAACCATGGGGAAGTCATAATAATAAAAGACTCCAGGAAGCCGGGCGTGGTGGCGCACGCCTTTAATCCCAGCACTCGGGAGGCAGAGGTAGGAGGATCACCGTGAGTTCAAGGCCACCCTGAGACTCCATAGTGAATTCCAGGTCAGCCTGGGCGAGAGTGAGACCCTACCTCAAAAAAACCAAAAAAAAAAAAAAAAAAAAAAAAAAGACTCCAGGAATGTACAGATCAGTATCTGTGACCTGCAGCCACACCAGGCAGCTCCCACAGCTTACAGAACATCAAATAGGACTAGAAAGAAAATTCCCCAGTTTGCCTCATAATTAAAATGCTAAATGTAGCCGGGCGTGGTGGCGCACGCCTTTAATCCCAGCACTCGGGAGGCAGAGGTAGGAGGATCGCCGTGAGTTCGAGGCCACCCTGAGACTCCATAGTGAATTCCAGGTCAGCCTGGGCTAGAGTGAGTGAGACCCTACCTCGAAACCCCCCCCCCAAAAAAAAATGCTAAATGTTGCCGGGTGTGGTGGCTCATGCCTTTAATCCCAGCACTTGACAGGCAGGAGGATTGCTATGAGTTCAAGGCCACCCTGAGACTACATAGTGAATTTCAGGTCAGCCTAACTAGACTGAAACTCTACCTTGAAAAACCAAAAACCAAAAACAAAACAAAACAAAACAAAACAAAAAGAAAAAACACTAAATGTGCAAAACAAAAAGTACTGAGAGCTGCAAGAGAGAAAATTCAAGTCACCTATAAATGCAGGCACATCAAAATATCAGCTCAGTTTTCATGGATTATTTAAAAGCTAGAAGGCTTGGAATGATGTATTTCAAGTCCTGAAAGACCACAATTGTCAGTCTAGACTACTATAGCTGTTGAAACTGTCAGTCATAATTGAAGAAGAAAAACCTTCTATGATAAAAATAGGTTAAAGGAATGTATTACCACCACGCTCTACAAGGGGTACTACTGGAAGCAACAATTTAGAGGGAAGAGAAGGATAAACACATCCAAGGAGCTACAGGGAATGAAATGATGCAAGGATAGTTATTAAGCAGTTGAGAACTAGAAAACACCAAACACTACAAAAATTAATAGGAATCAAATCAATACATTTCAATAATAAACATTAATGATATAAACTCCAATCAAAACACACAGTAATAGATTGTATAAGAAAACAGGTTTCATCTCTGCTCTTTCCAAGAAACCCATCTCAATATCAAAGACACTACCTTAAGGTAAAAGGATGGAAAGAGACATTCCAAGCAGCTGGTTGGACCCTACCTCCCCTCCAAACCTGCTGTGGGACCCCAGAGGAGCAGTCAAGTACACTCCCAGTCAGACCCTCCTGCCAATCCCACATGTCCTCCAGAGTACCTAGGTCCAGTGAGTTCCTGGTTGGTCCCTCCTTCCCCCCAACCCGGTCACATGTACTGAGTTGGCACCAGGTGGAACTGTTTCTAGTGAGTCAGTCTCCTTCCCCAACTAAGCCCAAGCCTCTGTGTAGACAAAGCACTTGCAAGTGAGCTTCCCATTCCTAGTACCTCCTGCACCTTCCCTATATATTCAAATAACCACTCTTTGCTGAGCACTATGGGTAGGTAAATCCACATCATCCCACTCCTCATAGCAAAGTCTGTGGAATCCCCATCACTGGTGCTTTGTTCCACCTGCCTACCTAGGCATGCTATGTATAAGACTAACCTCCATACCCTCACTATGACCTTGTGTGAGCCCTCATATTCTCAATAAATCAAACAATATCTCCAGGTGGGAAAGTTCCAATGCAAAACAAGTAACAATAAAAAGCAAGTAAACATATCACCACCAAGAATGTCCTCCCCTGATAGCTAACTACAGCAAATTCCCAACAAAGAATTCCAAAACAATTATGAATATATGAAGTAAACTTTAAAAAGACATGAATAAATGCCTGAATGAAGTCCAAGAAAGCTCATACAATCAACTGAAAGAACTCAGTAGACAACCTGAGTGAATTCAAAGAAGACATGGAAAAAAAATGCCTGAATGAACTCAAAAGAGAACACAAGTAATCAACTAAATGAAATAAGGAAGTCAAACCAAGATAGGAAAATGGAACTCAATAAACATTGAAGAAAAAAAACAAGCAGAAATGAGAAATGCAGTAACACAAAATCTTTCTGGAAAGCCTTACCAATACATGGGTCATGGGAAGGATGGAATATCAAGGTTTGAGGACAAGGCATATAAGTAGATCAATCTCTGCCTCCTCTCTCTCTCTGTTGCTCTCAAATAAATAAACATAAATTTTTTTTTAAAGTAGATCAAGAGGCCAAAACAATGCCAAAAAAAAAAAAAAAATTAGAGAAATGTGAGACACTTTGAAAAGATCAAATGCTTAAATTCTAGGTGTACAGAAAGGAGAACCTCAGGTCAATGACATAGAAAATATTTTTAATACAAAAGTTATAGAAGAAAATTTCTGAAATCCAGGAAAAGATATGCTCATGTTTCACCTTACACAAGGGGCATACACAGAGCACACCATATAGAATCAGAAAAGCAATTCCCCATGTCATTACAATCAAAACACTAAATACACGGAACAAAAGGTATTGAAAACTTCTAGAGAGGTTGAGGTAAGAGGGTCATAGTGAATTTAAGACCAGCCTGGGCAACAGAGTGAGTTCCAGGTTAGCCTAGGGTATAGTGAGACCCTGCCTCAAAAGAAAAAAAGAAAGAAAACTTTAGGAGATGAGCTAGAGAGATGGCTTAGCAGTTAAGGCACTTGCCTGCAAAACCTAGGGACCCAGGTTCAACTCCTCAGATCCCATATGAGCCAGACACACAAGATGATGCATGTGCAAGGTCACACACGTCTGCAGTTTAACAGTGGTTGGAAGCCCTGGCGGATCAATTCTCTCTTTACCTCTTGCTCTCACTCTCATAAAAATAAAAAGGCCAGTCTGTTGGACTTGCCTCAAAAACAAACAAACAAAAAAGGGCTGGAGAGATGACTTAGTGGTTAAGCACTTGCCTGTAAAGCCTAAGGACCCCGGTTCGAGGCTCCATTCCCCAGGACCCACGTTAGCCAGATGCACAAGGGGGCGCATGCATCTGGAGTTTGTTTGTAGTGGCTGGAGGCCCTGGCGTGCCCATTCTCTCTCTCTCTCTCTCTCTCTCTCTCTCTCTCTCTCTCTCTCTCTCTTTGTCTGCCTCTTTCTCTCTCTGTCACTCTCAAATAAATAAATAAAAATGAACCAAAAAAAGTTAATAAAAAAAAACTTCAGGAGAGAAACAACTCACAAAGGCAAGCCCATAACAGCCAAAGTTTTAATGGAAACGGAATAGCCAGAAGGAGTTGGAATGATGTATTTTAAGTAAGTACTGAAAGACCACAGCTTCCAATGCAGACTACTATACCTAGCAAAATTATCTCTCAAAATAGGAAAAAGAAAAACATTGCATGATAAAGACAGACTAAAGGAGTTTATGAACAGTAAATCAGTCCTACAAAGGATACTGAATGGAATACTCACATGGAAGAGAAGAAACCTATTCATGAAGCTATAGGAAGAAAAACAATAATAAATGTTAGAATATATGTTAAGCGAATGAATACCAACAAAAAAACACTCCTCCAAATCATCAACATGTTAGGGATAACAGACTTTTCAATAATTACTCTGAATATCAATCCTCTCAACTCTTCAATCAAAAGATATAGACTAATGGCTAGATGAGAAAACAGGATCCACCCTTTGGCTGCCTTCAGAAAACTTCACCATAAAAAAAAAAATCATACCTTATGGTGAAAGGATAGAAAAAATATTCCATGTAAATAAAGCCAGGAAACAAATAGGTGTGGCTATTCAAATATCACAAAAAAGATCTCAAAACTAATCAAAAGAGATAGTAATTTCATAGTGATCAAGGGAACAATTCACCAAGAGGTCATTAAAGTCCAAAACATATGTGCATCAAACATGTGTTCACCTAATTTTATGAAACATAATTTACTAGATATAAAGTCAGAGATAAATCCCAACACAGTAGTGAGTGACTTAAACACCCCACTGTCACTAATTGACAGTTCATCTAAATAGAAAATGAACAGAAACAATGGAGTTAAAGGGCATTATAGATCAAATGGGACAAACAGTCATTTACAGAACATTCCATCAAGCACTGCAGAATACACTTTCGTTTTATTTATTTATTAGAGAGAGAGACTAGGAGCACCAAGGCCTCTAAATTCCAGATGCATGTGCCACCTTGTGCATATAGCTTATGTGGGTCTTGGGGAATCAAAAGTGGGGCTTTTGGCTTTGCAGGCAAATGCCTTAACCACTAAGCAATCTCTCCAGCCCCAGGATACAGTTTTTTCTCACTTACCCATGCTGCTTTATTTAATTAAATTAAATTAATTAATTTATTTATCGATCTTTTGAGGTAGGGTCTCACTTTAGCCCAGGTTGACCTGGAATTCACTATGTAGTCTCAGGGTGGCTGTGAACTCCTGGTGATCCTCCTACCTCTTGAGTGCTGGAATTAAAAGTGTGCTCCACCACACCTGGCAATAGAACTTTCTTTAAAAGAGCACATATTGGGACACAAAACAAGTCTCAAAAAAATTTAAGAAAATCAAAATAATTCCTTGTTGTGTATGTGAACACAACGTACTACAGCTAGAAATGAACAGAAACAGCAGAAAACACATAAACTCCTGAAGAATGAGCAACACACTATTTTTTTAATTTTTATTTATTTATTTATTTGAGAGTGACAGAGAGAGAAAGAGGCAGACACACACAGAGAGAGAGAGAGAGAGGGGGAGAGAATGGGCACACTAGGGCCTCCAGCCACTGCAGACGAACTCCAGACGTGTGCGCCCCCTTGTGCATCTGGCTAACGTGGGTCCTGGGGAATCGAGCCTCGAACTGGGGTCCTCAGGCTTCACAGGCAAGCGCTTAACTGCTGAGCCATCTCTCCAGCCCATGAGCAACACACTATTGAACAGTGAATGGGTCATCAGAGAAATCAAGAAGGAAGTAAAAAATTCCTAGAACTAGGAAAATGAAGATACAACATACCAAAACCTATAGGACACAATGAAGGTGAGTTTAAGAGTGAAGCATATGGCTTTAAATGTCTGCATTATAAAAATCAGACTCAATTAAACAACTTAATGATGTACCTGAAGACACTGGAAAAACAAGAACAAACCAAGAAGTACCAGATGGAAAATAATCAAGATCAGGGCATAAATCAATAAAATATAGAAGAAGAAAACACAAATCAATGAAACAAAAGAGTTGGTTCTTTAAAAAGATAAACAAGATTGACAACCCTTTGACAAAATAAACCAAGATGAGAACACTCTAATAAGATGAGACATAAAAAGGAGACATTAAGGCTGTAGAGATGGCTGAGTGGTTAAGGTACTTGCCTGCAAAGCCTAAGAATGCATGTTTGAATCTCCAGGTCCCACATAGCCAGATGCACAGTGATGCCAGTGTGCAATGTTACACATGCACGCAAGGGGACACACACATGTGGAGTTCATTCACAGTGGCTGAACAGCCCTGGTACACCCATTCTCTCTCTCTCTCTCTCTCTCTCTCTCTCTCTTTCTCTCTCTCTCCCCCCTCTTTCTCTCAAAAGCAAAATAATGGGAAAAATATCTTTAAAAAAATTTTTTTGTTTGTTTATTTTTATTTATTTATTTGAGAGTGACAGAGAGAAGGAGGCAGAGAGAGAGAGAGAGAGAAAATGAGTGCGCCAGGGCCTCTAGCCACTGCAAACGAACTCCAGACGCGTGTGCCCCCTTGTGCATCTGGCTAACATGGGTCCTGGGGAATTGAGCCTTGAACCGGGGTGCTTAGGCTTCACAGGCAAGAACTTAACCACTAAGCCATCTCTCCAGCCCTGGGAAAAATATCTTTAAAAAGGGAGATATTACAACAGATGCCCAATGAATTGAAAAAAAATCATAAGGATATCCTTCAAAAAGCTATCTACCATCAAACTGAAAAATCTAAAGGAAATTGATAAGTTTCTTGACACATGACTTATCAAAGTTAAACTTGGTGACAGGAAGTTAGGTCACAGAAGAGAAAATTTAAACAGCAGTGGCAAGCAACAAGATTGAAACAGTAGACTTCCAGTCAAGATGGCATCTGACTTATTGTGCCAAAATTCCTGGGGAAGGAAAGGCAAGGCATTAAGGGCTCACTGGGTCTTTTAGGGGACAGAAATCTCTAATATATCACCAGTGGGAGGGCTCAGAGGGGCAAAAAAGGGAATCTGCTGATTCCCTCACTTTCGGGTAGCCCACCAGCCCCCCAACCCCCCCAATCATCTGGCTACCTCCACCCACATGTGACTTCAGGCCGGTTCCGCCCACCGCCCACATGAACTCAGGCCCATGCACTCCACCCATGCACCGGTGCAAGATCAGGCCCGCTCTGCCTACCCACCCGCATGTGCACAAGCTCAGGCCCACTCCACCCGTCTGCCCACATGAGCTCAGACCTGCCCCACTCGACTGCCCCCACGAGCTCAGGCCCGTTCCACCTGCCCACCGGCAAGTGGGAGCCCAGGACTGCTCTGCCCACTCATGAGCTCAGGCTGCTCCCCCAAAGAGGCACCACTTCCCCCACCCATCAAGACCACAGTCCTACTCTCACTGCCCATACACTGTGATGGGCAGACCACAGCGTAAAAGAAATAACATGAAAAATCAAATGAAAATTAATCCAGTAAGATCACCCAGTCCTACAATGAATGTCTCTAATCAAAACATATATGAGACATTAGGATCAGAACACCAAAATGAAGCTATGAGCAATGCAACCCTGAACAAGCTACTGGTAGAACTTGCAGAAAAGCAACAAAGGACCAGTAATCATGTGGATGCTGCCGTCACTAGACTATACCTAATAGATAAGAAAATGGAAGGAGTTCAATGGAAGGAGTTCAAAGACAGTTAAGAGATGTGAAGGGAAGCCGGGCATGGTGGCGCACGCCTTTAATCCCAGCACTTGGGAGGCAGAGATAGGAGGATCGCCATGAGTTCAAGGCCACCCTGAGACTACAGAGTTAACTCCAGGTCAGCCTGGACCAGAGCGAGACCCTACCTCGAAAAACCAAAAAAAAAAAAAAAAAAAAAAAAGAGAGATGTGGAGGAGAGTGAAAAGAAAGAAGACCTTGCTGGGTGTGGTGGTACACGCCTTTAACCCCAGCACTGAGGAGGCAGAGGTAGGAGGATTGCTGTGAGTTTGAGGCCACCCTGAGACTCCATAGTGAATTCCAGGTCAGTCTGGGCTATAGTGAGACCCTACCACAAAAAAAAGAAAGAGGACCTCAAAAATCAGCTGGCAATTCTAAATGAAGACATAAAGAAATGCAAGGATGAATTTCAAGAAGCATCAAGAAAATCAGAAAATGATGTGAAAAAGAAGCTTGATAGAGGGATGGAAACTATACATAGAAAAATAGTAGAAAATGCAAACCTAATTGAACAAGTCCAAAACTCTTTAGAAGCTCTCAAGAATAGAGTCAGCCATGTGGAGGATAGAAACTCCAATCTGGAAGACAAGACAGAAGAAACAGTTCAAGAGTTCAAAAGTTTCAATATGTTCAAAAATTTCTGTGAACAGAACATGAGGGAATTGTGAGATA
Source organism: Dipus sagitta (assembly GCA_036346955.1). Classification (NCBI taxonomy): domain Eukaryota; kingdom Metazoa; phylum Chordata; class Mammalia; order Rodentia; family Dipodidae; genus Dipus; species Dipus sagitta. The sequence continues at coordinate 52,591,941 of CM070783.1, forward strand.
TCCTTAAACGTCCTAACATCCGAATCATGGGAATACCAGAAGGGGAAGAAATTCAGACCAAGGGTATGGATAACTTATTTAACAAAATTATCAAAGAAAAATTTCCCACTCTCTCAAAAGAAAGGCCCATCAAGATACAAGAAGTTAACAGAACTCCAAACAGATTGGACCAAAGGAGAAACTCTCCAAGACATATTATCATTAAGACTCTAAATATTGACACCAAAGAGAAAAATCCTAAAAGCAGCTAGGGAAAAAAAGCACATCACTTTTAAAGGTAACCCTATCAGAATTACTTCAGACTTCTCAATGGAAACCCTGAAAGCCAGAAGGACCTGGAATGAAACACTGCAGAGTCTAAGAACCTACAGCTTCCAACCCAAACTACTCTACCCAGCAAAAGTATCCCTCATAATAGATGGTGAAATAAAAACTTTCCATGACAAAACTCAGCTTTACAATTATATGAACACAAAACCAAACCTACAGAGACTATTTCAGGAAATTCTCCACATAGAAGACTCAAATAATCAACCTCAAATGCTTACAAGAAGCAGATCACAATAACCAAACTCAGAGAAGGCACGAAAAAATTCAGTCCATGAGAACACCAAACCACAACTACCAACACAATATGGCAGGGATCAAATCAAACCTCACAATCATTACCCTAAATATTAATGGCTTAATTCACCCATCAAGAGACACAAGCTAACAGGAAGGATCAAAAAATTAGACCCCTCAATCTGTTGTCTTCAAGAAACCCACCTCACCACTAAAGACAGACACCTCCTCAGGCCAAAAGGGTAGAAAACAATATTCCAAGCAAATGGTAATAAGAAACAAGTAGGTGTAGCTATATTAATATTGGATAAAATAGACTTCAAACCAAAATAATCAAAAAAGACAAAGAAGGCTACTTCCTACTTATCAAGGGAACAATCCATCAAAAGGATATCACAATCATAAATCTTTATGCACCAAACACAGGAGCACCACAGTTCATAAAACAAAACCTACTTGACAATAAAACAGAAATAACCAACACCATTATAGTTGGGGACTTCAATACACCATTATCAGTAATAGACATCATCCAAACAGAAACTCAACAGGGAAGTAAGCTCAATAAAACCATAGATCACTTAGACCTAACGGACATCTACAGAACATTCCATCCCAAATCCACAGACTACATATTCTTCTCAGCAGCCCATGGAATATTCTGTAAAATAGATCATATACTGGGTCACAAAGCCCGCCTCCATATATTTAGGAAGATTGACATAATTCCCTGCATGATATCAGATCACAATGCTATATTGCTAGAAATTAGCAACAAAAGACCCACCAAGAATCCCATTGGCTTCTGAAAACTGCATAGTACAGTTTTAAACAATAAATGGGTAGTAGATGAAATAAAAAATAAAATTGCACAATTTCTAGAAATGAATGACCATGAGAACACATCATACCAAAACTTATGGGACACAATGAAGGCGGTCCTCAGGGGAAAATTCATAGCACTAAATGCCTTCATATCAAAGACAGATCCCAAATCAATAACCTAACCATCCACCTAAAGGCACTGGAAAAAGCAAGAAGAATCCAACCCAAAAAGCTCCAGACAGAAGGAAATAATTAAGATCAGAGCAGAAATTAATGAATTGGAAACTAAGAAAACAATTAAGACAATTGACAAAACAAACAGCTGGTTCTTTGAAAAAATAAACAAGATTGATAAACCCCCTACACAGACATAGTAATAAAAGCAGCATGGAAGCCAGGCATGGCGGTGCACACCTGTAATCCCAGCACTCAGGAAGCAGAGGTAGGTGGATTGCTGTGAGTTCACGGCCACCCTGAGACAACATAGTGAATTCAAGATCAGCCTGGGCTACAGTGAGACCCTACCTCAAAAAACAAAACCAAAAACAAAAAAGGCAGGAAGGTGTTGGCATAAAAAGAGACATGAAGCTGGGCATGGTGGCGCATGCCTTTAATCCCAGCACTCAGGAGGCAGAGGTAGGAGGATTGCTGTGAGTTTGATGCCACCCTGAGACTACAGAGTGAATTCCAGGTCAACCTGGGCTAGAGACCCTACCTCAGAAAAAAAAAAAAAAAAAGAGAGAGAGAGAATGAGAGAGAGAGAGAGAGATGACAATCAGTGGAATAGAATAAAAGATCCAGGCATAAGTCCATGTAACTAGCCACCTGACTTTTAAAAGCTTTGTATTAACAGTGTCCATATAGACAATATACCATGATCATAATCCCCTCTCACCACTCTCCCTTTTCCTCCTCCTAAATTTTCCTTCCACTGAATCCCTTCTTTCCAACTAGTCTCTATTTTGATGTCATTAGTTTTTTTCCCCTCCTATTATGCAGGGCTTGTGTATGTAGCATCAGCCACTGTGAGGTCATGAATATCAAGGCCACTTTGTGTCTGAAAGAAAGTATCACTGCCCTCCCTTTGGCTCTTATATTTATTCTGCCTCCTCTTTATCAATGGTCCCTGAACCTTGGAAGGTGTGATAGAGATGTCTCAGCCACCTGGTTTTTGACAAAGAGGTCAAAACCCACACTGGAGAAAAGTTACCATTTTCAACAAATGGTACTGGAAAAAATGGTATCTACAAAGGTAGAATAATGAATTTAGACCCATATTTCTCACCATGCACAAAAATCAATTCCAAATGGATTAAGGACCTCAGTATCGAGCCTGAAAAAAAATATTTGCACAAATGATAAATAAAATTTTTGTAAGCTAAATTCAAGAACATATCAAGATCATATATTATGTTCATGGGGGCTTCATGCCACAGATGTAGGGATGTTTCAGTGTGTATGAATCAATGAATGTGATTGATCACATAAATGGACTCAAGGACAGAAATCACATGACCATCTCAAATGATACAGAAAAGATTTTTGACACAATCCAATATCCCTTTATGATAAAAGTTCTGGAGAGGTTAGGGATAGAAAGAACACATCTCAGCCTATAAAGGATATGTTAAAACAAACCTATAACCACCATTTTGCTAAATGGAGAAAAACTTGAAGCATTACCACTAAGATCAGAACAAGATGTTTCTTCATTCCTATTCGGTTTAGTACTTGGAGTCTCAAAAGACACCATAGTACTGAGAAGTGACAGAGGAGTGTTCAACACCGAGACATCTCTAACACACCTTCTAAGGCTCAGAGTCCATTGCAGAAGAGGTTGTGGAAAGAATGTAAGAGCCGAAGGAAGGATAGGACGGCTTACAATGCAATCCTCCAGACATAAAATGGCCTGGATATCCATGACCTCACTATACCTGGTACTGCCTATGCAAGAACCCCAAATAGGAGGAAAAGATGATGACATAAAAATAAAAGACTAGGTCTGGAGAGATGGCTTAGCGGTTAAGCGCTTGCCTGTGAAGCCTAAGGACCCCAGTTCGAGGCTCGATTCCCCAGGACCCACGTTAGCCAGATGCACAAGGGAGCGCACGCATCTGGAGTTCATTTGCAGTGGCTGGAGGCCCTAGCGTGCCCGTTCTCTCTCTCTCTCTCTCTCTCTGCCTCTTTCTCTCTGTCTGTCACTCTCAAATTGATAAATAAAAAAATAAATAAAAAAATAAAAGACTAATTGAGAGGGGGAAGGGATATGATGGAAAGTGGATTTGTGAAGGGGAAAGTGGGGAAGGGAATTATCATGGTTTATTGTCTATAATTTTTGAAGTAATCAATAAAAAAGTTAAAAAAAACTTGGAGTCAGCTAGAGCAATAGGCAAGAGAAAGAAGTAAAAGGAATACAGGGCTGGAGGGATGGCTTAGCAGTTAAGATGTTTGCCTGCAAAGCCAAAGGAACCAGGTTCAATTCCCCAAGACCCACGTTAGCCAGATGCACAAGGGGCACATGTGTCTGGAATTCGTTTGCAGTGGCTGGAGGCCCTAGCACACCCATTGTCTCTCTCCCTCCTTCTCTGTCAAATAATAAAAAAGGAAAGGAATATAAATAGGAAAGGGTGAAGATAATTATCCTTAGAGACATGATTCTATACATAAGGCCACCTAAACACTCTCCTAGAAAACTCTAGAGCTGATAAACCCTTTCAGTAAAGTAGCAGGATGCAAAATTAATACTCAAATACTAATAAATAAATAATAAAATAAAATAAAAATATAGGGAAAGAAGCCAGGAAAACAATTTCATTCACAATAGCAACAGAAAAATACCGGAAATAACCCTAAGAAAGGATGTGAGAGACCTCTAACTGAACACTGAAGAAAGAAACTGAATAAGATGGAAAGGCCTCAAGTGCTGTTGGATCTGAAGAGTTAATATAGTAGAAAATGGCCATTCTACCAAAAGCAATCTAAAATTTTGATGCAATTCCAGTAAAAATTCCAGCACCATTCTTCTCATAATAGAAAAAATATTCTAAAATTCATATGGAAACACAAAACACCATAGCTAGCCAAAGTGAGCCTGAGAAAGTAGAATACTGCTGGAGGTGTCACCATGCTACAAAGCCATAGTAACAAAAACAGTATGACACCAGCACAGAAACAGACATGGAGGTCAGTGGAACAAGATAGAAAACTCATATCTGTCCATGCAAATATAATCACCTGATTTTTGACAAAGGTGCCAAAAATACTCATTGGCAAAGCACAGCATCTTCAACAAATGGTGCTGAGAAAACTATCCAGTTTATCTACCCATAGAAAATGAAGCTAGAACCTTACCTGCACACACAAATTGAGTTCTAATCAATCAAAGACCTCAGTAATACCCAGAACTCTGAAACTGCTGAAGAAAAAAATTGGGTATTATATTACAAGATTTAGACATAGGTAAGGATTTTCTGACTAGGACTCCAGCCACTCAGGAAATAAGGTCAACAACTTACAAATGGGACCACATGAAGCTAAAAAGCTTTTGTAAAGCACAAGAAATGGTTATTCAGTGAGGAAGCAGCTTACAGAATGGAAGAAAACCTTTGCAATCTACAAACTTAACAGAGGACATCTCAAATACAGAAAAAACCAAACCTCCCCCCCCAAAAAATCAAGAAAACAACCTACTCACAAAAGGGGCACTGGGTGTGGTGATGCACACCTTTAATCCCAGCACTCGGGAGGCAGAGATAGGAGGATCGCTGAGAGTTTGAGGCCACCCTGAGGCTACATAGTGAATTTCAGGTCAGCCTGGGCCAGAGTGAGACCCTATCTTGAAAAACAAAACAAAACAAAACAAAACAAAACAAAACAAAACAAAATGGGGGGGGGGAACATTGGGCTGGGGACATGGCTTATGGGCAAGCACTTGCCTGTGAAGGCTAAGGTCCTTGGTTCGAGGCTCTATTCCCCAGTACCCATGTAAGGCAGATGCACAAGCCGCATGCATCTGGAGTTTGTTTACAGTGGCGGGAGGCCCTGATGCACCCATTCTCTCTCTCTCTTTCTGCCTCGTTCTCTCTCTGTCTCTCTCAAATAAACAATTTTTTTTTTTTAAAAAGGGGGCAATGTAGCTGAACAGAGTTCTCAAAAGAAGAAATACAAATAGCTAATATGTATTTTTAAAAGCATTCAATATCCTTAGCCCCTAGGGAAATGCAAATTGAACTACTCTGAGATTCTACCAGACTGATGAGAATGGTTAGCATTTAATAAATTTAATTTAATTTATTTATTTGAGAGTGACAAAGAGGCACAGAGAAAGAGAGAGAAAGAGAGAGAGAGAGAGAGAGAGAGAGCGAGAGCGAGAGCACACCAGGGCTTCCAGCCACTGCAAACAAAACAGATGCATGCGCCACCTTGTGCATCTGGCTTATGTGGGTACTGAGGAATCAAGCTTCGAACTGGGGTCCATAGGCTTCACAGGCAAGCACTTAATCACTAAGCCATCTCTCCAGCCCAAGAATGGTTAGCATTAAAAAAAAAAATGACAATAAATGCTAGTGAGAACGTGGGGATTCTTTTTCAGTATTGGTGGGAATACAAGCTGGTAAAGCCATTATAGAAATCAATATGGAGGTTTCTCAAAAACCTAAAACTTGGGCTGGAGGGATACCTTCGCAGTAGGGCATTTGCCTGCAAAGCCAAAGGACCCAGGTTTGATTCCCCAGGACCCACATTAGCCAGATGTACAAGGGGGTGCACACATCTGGAGTTTGTTAGCAGTGGCGGGAGGCCCTGGCACACCCATTCTCTCTCTGTGTCAAATAAATGAATAAATATTAAAAACGAAAATAAATAAATAAATTTTTAAAAACCCTAAAAATTATTACTATTTTATGAGCAAGCTATACCATTCCTGGGCATATATCCTGTTGCAGTTACCTTCCTGTTGCTGGATCAAACACCTGACCAGAAGCAGCTTATGGGAAGAAAGGGTTTATTGCAGGCTCACAGAATTCAGGGGCAATTCCATCAACAGGGGAAAAGCCACTCACTCCAGCATGCATCAGCATAGCAGAGAAAGAAGGAAAAAAAAAAAAAAACAAAAAAACAAGTGAGCACAACCAGCCAGAGCTCAAACTGCTCTTTACACCTAGTAGGGCTGGACTACAAGATCCAAGATCCATCCCCACTGACACACCTATTCCCCTGTAGGGATCTGCCTGCTGGAGACTCAAGTTGCAAGCTCAATTTTAATCAAATATATCTCAGGCTATGGGGACATACATTCATATTCAAGCCACTGCATACCCTGAAAAGGTTCTACAGTCCAGAGATAACTCAGCTGTTTATAGCTGCTCTATTCACAGTAGTTGGAAATGAAATAAGCCTATATATCCATTAACTAATAAATGGATTTTGAAGATGTGACACTGTGATGGTTTGAGTTAGATTTCCTCCATAAACTTATGCATTTTGAATGCTTCCAGCTGATGGAATTTTTTTTTTAAGTCATGGAAGATGGACATTAATGGGGAAGATGTTATTAATGGGAGGAGAAGGGAGTAACTGGAGGTAATTTTGGGAAATAAGACCAATATATGTATTATATACATCTATGAAAATGTCAAAATAGAAAATAATTTAAAAATTCCCAAAACAGCTATACCTTTTGTTGCTGGTATTAACCTTAGTCAGTTACAGTGGTGTGTGCCAGATTTCTCCACTGTAAAATGACTACTTCAAAGTGACCATTTTTCCTTTTTTTCTCTCCAAGGTAGAGTCGCACTGTATTCCAGGCTGACCTGGAATTCACTATGTAGTGCCAAGGTGGCCTCCAACTCATGGTAATCCTCCTACCTCTGCCTCCTGAGTGCTGAGATTAAAGGTGTGCACCACCATGCCTGGCTCATTTTTCCTCCCCCCCCCCCCCCGAGGTAGAGTGTCACTCTAGTCCAGGCTGACCTGCAATTCACTATGTAGTCTTAGGGTGGCCTTGAGCTCACAGTGATCCTCCTACCTCTGCCTCCTGAGTGCAGGGATTAAAGGCGTGCATCACCACACCGGTTCATTCTTACTTTTGTAAATAAATATTTTAGGTAAAATATGCTGGCACAATGTAAATATCTCATTTGTGTGTTGTGCACATATGTATGTATGTGCATATGTACAGGTACACACACATGTGGCTACATGTGCATGTGTGTGTATTGGAGGCTAGAGGTCAATATTAGGTGTCCTTCTCAATCCCTCTCTACCTTATTGTTTTGAAACAGGGTCTCCCACTGAACCTGGAGCTCACTATTCAGCTAAATAAGCTAGTTGGCCAGTCCTGGGCATTCTCCCCTCTCTACCTCACCAGCATTGGATTTCAGACACATACCACCACAACTGGCATTTTACTTGGGTTCTGAGAGATATGAACACAGGTCTTCATGCTTGTGTGGCAAGCATTTACCCACTGAGCCATTTTCTTTTTTTAAATTTTTTTTGTTTATTTTTATTTATTTGAGAGCAACAGATAGAGAGAGAAAGGGGGGGGGGAGAGAATGGGTGCGGCAGGGCCTCCAGCCACTGAAAATGGACTCCAGATGTTTGCGCCCCCTAGTGCATCTGGCTAACGTGGGTCCTGGGGAATTGAGCCTCGAACCAGGGTCCTTAGGCTTCACAGGCAAGCGCTTAACCACTAAGCCATCTCTCCAGCCCCACTGAGCCATTTTCAACAGCCCCAAATATTCTATTTCATTCACCCAGTAACTTGAGCTCTGAGTTTTGGGTCTTACCTGCACCCATCATTGCTGGGGTGTTCTTGCACCCTGTCAGCAATTATTAGTTGGAGATATATTAGTAACTATTATTGGTAAGAGTTGTTCCTTCACCCCTTTAATTTATTGTGTGGTCATTTATCCTTATCAGTATTAGTAGAAATGCAAGCTTTACTTATATTGTAAGTTTCCATTGAAAGCATAGGTATCTTCTAGCTAAAATATCCAAGCCAAAGCAAAGCCCCTGAAACAAGAATCCCCAGGTGGAATGCTTTCTGACAGCTGGGTTTGCGTATCACAGTGATGAACATAAGCTCCCATTTTCTGTAACCCATCAGGGTGAAGGTGCCTTGGGAGCATGAGCCTGGTATGCAGTGCGTCTGTGTAGATCACAGCAGCCAGTCAGGAGTGAAGAGGGGAGGGTCAGGTATTCAGGTGAATTACTCTGGGTTATAGAAGGAAACTTGGCAGATCAAGATCTGACAGTTCTTCGCAATGTGTGTGTGTGTGTGTGTGTGTGTGTGTGTGTGTGCTTTGACTTGCATAAAGACATTGGAAGAGTATGTGAATATACAGTATTACTATGACAGCATGCTAATAATAGTGGTCACCTACAGAGGATTAGGATAGTAATGGAAGTTTACACTGTATGTACTAAGCTATTTTTATTTCATGTCACTGTGGTGGTTTGAATTTGTCCCCCATAGACTCATGTGTTTGAATATTTAACCACCAGTTGATGGCACTGTATGGGAAGGTTATGGTGTCTTTAGAAAGTGGAGCTTTAGGCAGAAAAATGGCTTAGTGGTTGTGGTGGTTTGAATAGAACAGATGGCCCCCAATATATTCAGTTGTTTATTTGTTTGTAGTTTGCATCTTTAGCCATCTGGCTGGAGGCAGTGTCACTGGGTGGATCTTAAGGTGTGGTGGTGGGTTTCAGATTTCAACCTAAAGATATGCAAAGTGTGCCTCCCTGGAATTCCTAAAGTGTGCTGTGCTGTGTGGCTCTAGGCTGGTGCTTCTCTTTCTCTGCTTGGACCTGTGAAGGTAAGCCAGCTTCTGCCATTTATGGAACTTCCCCTGGATCTGTAAGCTTCAATAAATATCCCTTCCTCCATAACTGTGCCTGGTCTGGAAGTTTATCTCAGGGAACCTGAAGCTGTCTGATACAGTGGTTAAGGCACTTGCTTGCAAACTCAAAGGACTGAAATTTGATTTCCCAGTATCCAGGCAAAGCCAGATGCATGAGGTGGTGCATGAGTCTGGAGATTTTTTTGCAGTGGCTAGATGCCCTGGTGTGCTCATTCTGTCTCAATCTGCCTCTCTCTCTCTCTCTCTCTCATAATAAATAAATAATAAAAATATTTTTTAAAAAAGAAAGTGGAGCCTTGCAGGAGGAAGTATGTCAGAGGGAATGAGTCTTAAGACTTATAGTCTAGTCCTACTTGCTAGTTCTAACACTTTATACTTCCTCCATGCTGATGTGAAGGTATGATGCTGGCTCTCTGCTCCTCCTGTCATCCTTTCCCTGCCAGAGACACTTGGCACTTGATAAACATTTTCCCTCAAAACTATAAGCCAAAATAAACCCTCTCCTTCCATAAGGTGAATCTGGTACCAAGAAAGTAACTGATACCGTGACTATATTACCTTAATATTACTTTATCAAAAAGTGCATAGGCTGGGTGTGGTGGTGCATGCCTTTAATCCCAGTACTTGGGAGGTAGAGGTAGGAGGATCACCATGAGTTCGAGGCTACCCTAACACTACATAGTGAATTCCAGGTCAGCCTGGGCTAGAGTGAAAACCTACCTCAAAGAAAAGCAAAACAAACAAACAAAAAAACCCTGCATAGACCAGGTATGGTAGTTCATGCCTTCAATTCCTCCATTTGGAAGGCTGAAATAGGAAGATCACAGTGAGTTCAAGGTCAGCTGGGGCTAGATCAAGACCCTGCTTATAAAACAGTGCATAGATAGTCAGGTGTGGTGGCTCAGTCTTATAATTCTAGCATTTGAGAGGCTTAGGTATGTGGATCACCATGAGTTTGAGGCCATCTTGCTCTATATAGTAAGTTTAGACCAGCCTGGGCTACAGAGTGATCCAAAAACTCCAGAAAACAGTACATAGGCTTTGTAAACCAGATTGGGCTACTAACTCCAGCTCCTAGCTTACTATTAAGATAAAAAATTTAGGACTGAAGAGATGGATCAGCGGTTAAAACACTTGCTGCAAAACTTAATGATTGGGGTCCCATTCTCCAGTTCCCACATAAAGCCAGATATACAAAGTGGCATATACATCTGGAGTTCGTTAGCAATGGCTAGAGGCCCTGATGTGCCCACTGTTTCTGTCTCTCTCCCTCTCACTCTGTTATTCTCTGCTTGCAAATAAATAAAAAATATATAAAAAGATAAAAAGTTTAAATCTTTTGAGCCACACATGGTGGTGCACACCTTTAATCCCAGCACTTGGGAGACAGAGGTAGAAGGATCACTGTGATCTCAAGACCAGCCTGGGACTACAGAATGAATTCCAGTTCAGCATGGGCTAGAGTGAGACCCTACCTTGAACCACCACCAATAATAATAATAATAAATTAAATCTTTGAACCTTTATATCTTTTATTTATAAAAAGTGAAAATTACATAAAATAGCATAAGTGAACATGCTTAATCTAAAGTCTGACACATCCCAACATATTTAAACACATTCAGTGTATTTAAAATTTGAAGCTTATGTATTTATTTTTGATGGTTGTTTGTCTTGATCATTCATTTATTCATTTATTTAAGTAGTGATGAGGATGGAACTCAGGACCGTGAACATGGTAGGCAAGCACTCTTCCTACTTGCCCCAGCTACCTCTCCAGTTTTTACATTGTAATTACTCTGTGATCTTGAGCTAATTTTCCCCTTAGTACTGTTTTCAAAATGATAGGTTTAGCTGGGCGTAGTGGCACACACCTTTAATCACAGCACTTGGGAGGCAGAAGCAGGAGGATCACTGAGTTCGAGGCCGGCCTGAGACTACATAGTGAATTCTAGGTCAGCCTGGACTAGGGTGAAACCCTGCCTTGAAAAAACAAAACAAAAAAAATATTATAGTAATGATAAAATAAAATAAAATGATGGGTGTACTCTGGCCTTCTGTACAGACATATTTTGTTTGCCCCACCCCCTTACCACACTGTCTGGCTTACCCACAGTCCAACAGCTGGGACAAAAAGGAAGCTCAGAAGCAGCCCTGCAGTATCACCTGGCTCCAGCCTCTTCTGAGGAAAGCCCTCCAGGTCTTCTGAGTGTGGAGGCCCAGGGCTGAGGGTGCTGCTCTCCGTGGTGCTGAAGGAGCCTCTCAATGCTAGGGAGAGTAAGTGAATGTTAGCTACTAGATCCCAGAATCCCTCTTCTCTCCCTCTCAGTGGCTGCCTCCCTGGGGCATCTGAGAAAGAGTGCCTGCCTAGAGGGGCACATGGTGGAGATGGATCTTCATGAAGACAAATCCATCCAATCATCCACTGTCAATCCATCTACATTGTTCATCCACTTGGTAAAGACATACATGAGGCCACATCACACTTTCAGTTCATTTTTGTTGTCTCACTGTAGCCCAGACTAATTTGAAATTCGCTATATAATCTCAGGGTGGCCTCAAAATCACAATGATCCTCCTACTACTGCCTCTCATGTGCTGGGATTGGTCAAAGGTGTGCCACCACTCTTGGCCTCAGTGCACTTAAAAAAAATTTAGCCAGGCATGATGGCACACACCTTTAATCCCAACACTCGGGAGGCAGACGTAGGAGGATCACCATGAGTTTGAGGCCACCCTGAGACTACATAGTGAATTCCAGGTCAGCCTGGACTAGAGTGAGACCCTACCTCAGAAAACCAAAAAGAAAAAAGAAAAAAATATTAGAGAGAGAGAGAGAGAGAGAGAGAGAGAGAGAGAGAATTAATTGGTGCAACAGGGCTTCAGCCACTTTAGTCGAACTCCATATGCTTGCACCACCTAGTGGGCATGTGGGACCTTGTGCTTACCTCACTTTTATGCATCTGGCTTACATGGGATCTGGAGAGTCGAGCAAAGGTCCTCAGGCTTCACAGGCAAGTACCTTAACTACTAAGCCATCTCTCCAGCCCTCAGTTTACTTTTAAAATCAATTCAACTACTCACCTGGGAAAACATAAAGAGCAAGTAATTCAAAGATTTCAGGTAATGCTGGACCTGGTAGTTCTGAGCTTCAACCCCAGAACTCTGGAGGCTGAGGCAGGAAGATCAGGATTGAAGGCCAGCCTGGGCTACATAGCAAAATCCAGTCCACCAAGAAGGCAAAAGTACAGATGTGTTTGCCATCCTCTTCTCCGTAGTAAGCACATGTCCCAGAGAAAGAGACACACGGGACATATGAGTCAGTTTCACATACCAGGGTACTCTCAGATGGGTAAATATCATGCCAGGGATTGTGTCCAAGGTTTAGACAGTCTTTTTTGTTTGTTTGTTTGTTTGTTTTTTGTTTTTCGAGGTAGGGTTTCATTCTAGTCCAGGCTGACCTGAAATTCACCATGTAGTCTCAGGGTGGCCTCGAACTCATGGTGATCCTTCTACCTCTGCCTACCGAGTGCTGGGATTAAAGGCATGTGCCACCACGCCTGGCCACAGTCATTTCTAATGCTGCAGATGCTCGTGGACTTCCTTGTATTCAACACAAACCTGCCACATACCATGAATCACACAGTGCAAAATGAACATTTCCTCCTTTTGTACCACAGTGAAGGCACAGAGAAGTAAGGTGCCCAAGATGATGCAGCTCTAGAGGCAGGGCTGGGATTTAACCCAAACTGTCTTGCCAGTGAACACCTGCAAACTCATTTCACAAACTGAATGTTGCCATCCTCATATTGAACCCCACTTTGACTTTATACATAATCAAGGAAAATGCAGGCAAAAAAAGCAAACTCCTTTAGGTGTTTTTCTTAATTGTTGCATTTCCAAACTGACCTGTATATTTCTTTTCTTTTCTTCCCTTTTTTTAAAAAAAATTTTATTCACACACACACACACACACACGCATGCACGCACACACACACAGACAGCCTGCTAGGGCTTCACCCACTACAATTGAACTCCAGACATTTGCGCCACCTAGTGGGATGTGTGCAACTGGCTCACGTGGGTCTGGAGAGTCCAACATTCTCCTTAGACTTTACAGGTAAGCGCCTTAATTACTAAGCCTTCTCTACAGCACTGGCCTGCATATTTCTGGTCCCTTTATGCTCCATTTGACTTTTTAGCCTTACCAGTGAGACAAAAATCAATTTCACATAAATTGTCACCAACTTGAGTTCGATTTGTAAAATGCTTTTGTTTGAGTTTTAATACACAGCCTACATGCAAGACAAGTGCTTCTTTCCCATGCTGGCTTATACCTGGCAGAAAATGAGGGACATTTGCCTCTAAAAAAATTCAGTGTTTTCACAAATAATTACTACAAATTTCTAAAAGACAGTGATACTCAAATAGTGCTTCTCATATACTAATATTAGAGATGTTGGAAAATTAAGTTGTTTTGAAATTTTTCATTCAGTGAATGCTTGAATTTCTAAAGATGAAGAACTGTCTCTGTGTATGTTACTGTATAAATACATGTGTTCTAAACATTTCAGAAACAAGGTTGGTTGGTGTATTCCTGGCTCTTGCTTCAGAATTTGCTCCACATTCAGTGTTACTGCAGTGATGTGTTCTCACTATGGACAGCATCATGGAGAACGACACTGCCCTGAAGTGCTCTCACTGTGGACAGCATCGTGGAGAGTTGAGCTGCCCTGAGCATCCAGTAACATGTTCTCAGTTTGGATGGCATCTTGGAGTGGTGCTGCCCCGGGTGTCCAGTGATGTGTTCTCACTATGGACAGCATTTTGGAGAGCATAGCTGCCCTGGGCACACAGTGAGCTGTTCTCACTAGGGATGGAATCATGGACAGAAGTGCTGTCCTAAGTGTGCAGCAATGGGTTGTCACTATGGATGGCATTGTGGAAAGCAGTGCTGCCCTGGGCGTTCATGACATTTCAATCAGCCCCAGTCCTCAGCAGAAGAACTATATAGTCCTTTTTTTTTTTTTTAAACATTGCTTGGCTTGTAGAATTATTCTAAGAACAGTAAATTTAAAGAATTCAATTTAATCCCAGCACTTGGGAGGCAGAGGAAGGAGGATCACCATGAGTTAGAGGCCACCCTGAGTGTACATAATGAGTTGCAGGTCAGCCTGGGTTAGAGTGAGACCTTACCTCAAAATAACAGTAACAACAACAGAAAAAATACTCAGAATAAAAATTCCACAGGATTCACAGGATTTGGCTATTTTCTTTATATTAAGTGAGATGGATTCATTTTCATTGGAAACATTGAAATCAAGCCGTTCTCATGCTAAATGTATTGGCTATCACCTCCCTTCATCAGTCCTGTGCAGCTGTCATATTCCAATGTGTCAGTCTCACACTTTTCCTCTCTTGGAACAAGGACCAGTTCTGGATGGCCATTAGGACAGATGACATACAGAGAGGTTCCGTGAAAATGAGAGCTTGTAGGAGAATTATAATGATCTGAAAATTATGTCTGTGTCATTTCAAACACAAGATATCATGTAAATCCTGTATTCATATCACATATTTGTCTTCTGCAGAAGGTATAGTGCCTATGAGCTGTTACTGCTCCTTACATTAACACAAGCATAGCTCATTTGGTTGTGTGTGTAGGTGTGGGTGACTGCATGTCTGTATTACTGAGAATAGGATGCAAGACCTCAAGCAGGCTTGGCAAGCGCTTTTCCACTGAACTACACACACATGAGAAAAAAATGTATAGATTTTGTATCAAAGACCACTTGTGTATATTTGTGATTGGGGACATTGCAAGGAAACTTTGAGGTGGCAAAATGGCTTTATGTTCTTGAGTTGGAAGGCTCAGTATTCCCCAAATGTGAACTTTCTTAATGGGTATCAATTTTACATAAATCATATCAAAGTCTTATTGACTTTTTTGAGGTAAGCCCAAGAGACTGGACTTTTTATGAGAGAGTCAGAGTAAGAGTGAGAGTGAAAGAGAATTGGTGCACCAGACCCTCCATACACTGTAACTGAACTCCAGATGTGTGCATCACCTTGTGCACACGTGTGACCTTGTGCCATGTGTCACTTTGTGCATCTGGCTTATGTGGGATTTGGGGAGTTGAACATGGGTTCTTAGGCTTCACAAGCAAGCACCTTAACCACTAAGCTATCTCTTCAGCCCCAAAGTCTTATTTTTCATTTTCTCATATCGTTGTTTCCTATTGTAATGACACTGATACTTTTTGAATACCTACAGGTAGTAGTAGTAGGTTAGGTAGTAGGTAGTAGGTACATAGGTTATTCTTTCTCAGAAAACTTCTATCCTGAAAACCGTAATGTTTACCTATCCAGGATATCAAGGTAAGAGATCTAAAATTAAGGAACTGTACTTCAACTCATATTGAAGGTCTATTTCCCTCGTTAATTAAGCCTTTCTGAAAGTAGGAAATTGTCAGGTGTAACCTTTAAATATCTTTTATTTTATTTTGTTTTGTTTTTTGGAAGTAGGGTCTTGCTCTAGCCCAGGCCTGACCTGAAATGCACTATGTAGTTTCAGGGTGGGCTCGAACTTATGGCGATCCTCCTACCTCTGCCTCTCAAGTGCTAGGATTAAAGGCATGTGCCACCACACCCAGCTTTAAAATATTTTTTGAAAATTTAGAACGGAATGAAATATGGACAAAAGTATTGGAAATACATTATTTCCATACATTGCATATTTCTAAATGTTGAATAAAAGGAACTAGAGTTATTCATTTGAATCTAGAATTTCATTTGGCTTTATGTTTTCTGAAAACAAAGTAAAGACTATTTTGTCCTTAAATAATTTTATTACTCAGTTCCCTTTGCCCATAGTATTTTAAAAAATATTATTTATTTATAAGTAGAGAAAATAAAAGCAGGAAAGAAAGAGTGCCATAGGTAAGAATTAAACTTTAGTGTGTGTGTGTGTGTGTGTGTGTGTGTGTGATGTATGTGGTGTATGCATGTATATGTGACTTGAAGCACTGCATGTGATAGCCTGTGGCAGAAGGTGCTCACTTATGAGGGCTGAAGCCTAATGTTGGGTATCCTGTTCCATCACTCTTCCATGGGTTCTTATCAGTGTGTTTACTGATACCACAGCTGGCTGAGTTTTTCGTTTGGTTGTTTGTTTCTCTGTTTTTTGAGAATCTGGGCAATTCTTTGGTCTCTGTTCCCATTCGCAGTTCTGGTGTTACAGCCTTGTGTGGTCACACTGAGCTGTGTATGTGGGACCTGGAGATTCAAACAGAGGGAGGTTTCAGCCCCCTCAGGCCCTCATCCTTGCACAAGAATCTCATGTAACTACTGAGTTATCACTCAAACTCCACACTGGGCCCTATACCTCTTCTTGCCTTTAGCATGCATTCCGAATTTTCTAAGACAAAGCAGCTGCTGCACTTGGATTCATCACCCACACTTGTAGCCCTGTTGATCTTCTAACCTTGCCTTAGAGGTGCTATTGGGTGAGAGACAGATATTACTACTCTCAGACCCATGCCCCATGGAAATCTCTGCTATCTGAGCAAGGAGTGCAAGAGTCACTGGCTCTTGAGAAAAGATAGAAATTTCCACAAGACAGAGGCTATTGGCTTGGAGCCACTTCCCTCCCATGTCAAATTTCTCTCTGCCCCTCATAGTTACCAATATTGATGCCACTACTGAACAAAAACACCTTGTCCTGCCAGTGTCCCAACAGAGATCTGTGGTGTGGGTTGTGTTAGGGCTGTAGCTACCCAGCCTCTCTGCTCTACATATATGCACATGCGCAGTGGCCATGGGCCAAGGAGTCAATGGTCTTTAGTGTGCATGTGCAAGTATCATGTCTGGCCAAGACCTATGTTCCTCTTTGTAAGTGTATAGAGTCAAAGTAACATTATCCTCACTTCATAAACCAGTGCACATCTGCACATCTTCCCTTGTCAACATGCGTCCCACCAATTCCATCTTCAATGACCCTAACTTTTCCATCCAATGGATACATTGCAATTTGTTTATAATTTTTTCTCAGTGAGTTCTTCAACACATTGCCATTTTATCTTCTCAGAAACTTTTTGTTCTTGCAGTCCTAGCAATGGAACTCTAGGCCTCATGCATGCTAGGCAAGTGCTCTACCACTGAGCTGCGCCTTCTGTCCCACATTGCCATTTTAAGCATTACTGAGACAAATTGTATCTTCCACTACTTCCTATAGATATTTCAGTATAGTGGAATTGATGGGCAGAGACATCATGTGCTTCAAAAACAAACTGAACAGCAGCATAAATAAGTACCTTTGTTCTTCATCTTCACCAGTCCTGGTCTCTGCACCCCCTCCTCCCGCCTCCCAAGGTCTGGGATAACAGCCCCCCTCCTTGCCAGGAGCAGTCTCTACAAGGCCCTGAGGCTTTTTCTGTGCCTTGGCTAGACAGCCACAGGAGCTGCCCAGCGGTGCCCTGGGAGCGTGGAGGGTGCACAGCCAGCTTGGCTAGCTCCCGAGTCACACCCCTGGATTGCTTTTTCATGGTGACCTCTGGGGGTCTGCTGAGACCCAGGTCTCAATCCCTCCACCCAGCCTTCACTGGACCATCTTGGAGCCTCTGGTTTTTGTTTGTTTTTCGAGGCAGGGTTTCAGTCTAGCCCAGGCTGACATGGAACTCAGTATGTAGTCTCAGGGTGGCCTTAAACTCAAGGTGATCTCCCAAACTCTTCCTTGCAAGTGCTGGGACTAAAGGAGTGCACCACCACACCTGGCTGCTTTCTCTTCTATTAATGAGGTTCTAGTCGCGGACACAAAGACTAGGCACGAATTGGGTCCCTGGGAGACTGCGTGGGTATATTCGCTAGGGAGTCTCTGGGGAGCTACGGCAGGGTCCTTTCCTGGCAGTCACAGGTTTCTTGGTGCATGTTACAGCCTGGTTAATTGGTGACCCTGCAGGAGATTTGGATCGGCTTTGCTGCGCCACCAGGCCTCCATCAGACTCAGAATGGACAAGTGACCATGGAGACTTATCTGCAGTGGCTGGGAGCAGCCTAACAGTTCAGTACTGGGAACACCTATCAGAGGAGGGCTGCCAATGCGGGGGTGGGGGGCGGCAGGTGCAGGGGGCGACTAGAGGAACAAGTTGTGGGAGTCACTGAGTCTTTCATGGGAGATCAGGATCAGGAAGGAGGCCACTGGTCTTGATGCCCACTGTTGGGGTTGCTGGGGAGGTGACTTGCGTGAGAACTCCTCGCCCAGACTGTGGCCCCCTCTTCAAGGAAGATAACAGAGCTGTGAACCTTGAAAGGGAGAGAAGGAAGCCAGGACAAGGTTGGCTGCAGAAGTTCAGGAGGGAGTGGACCAGGCAGCCCCTGTCTCAATCTCAACTGAGCATCCTCACCCCTTCCCCAATTCAGGAGATCCAGGCGCAGTTTCTGCGACCCCACCAGGTGCCATCTCAAGGGGTTCAGATGTGGTTCACCCTGGTGTCCCCTCTCCTCCGATAGCTCCTCAGTGACTCCCTGGGGACTGACTGCTTGCTCCCTCTGTCCTGTGACAGGTCTCAGTCCAGGCGCTGGGGTCGCGACTCAGTTCCCTGGAGGTCGATCTGGGCAGAGTGAGTGAGTGAGAGAGAGATAGAGAGAGAGAGAGAGAGAGTGTGTGTGTGTATGCGCGTGGGTTGACGTCACTGCTCCCGTCGTGCAGAAGGGGGTCAGGCGCGGCATGGGCAGCCTCGAGCCGCGCGTGGGCCCGGGCTCCCCGCCCACAGCCGTCGCCCGAGGCCGCCCCGCCCCCTCGCGCCACGCGGGAATCGGGGAGCGCGAGGGACGTCCGCGTGGGCGGTTGCAAGACCCTGTGTCAGGAGGTCCAAGTGCGGGAAAGCAGCGAAGGGGCATCGCCACTGCCTCAGGAAGGTGCTGGCTCGTCAGCTCCCGGGGCTGCAGCTCGGCGTCCTAGACCATCTGGCCCAGGGTCCCTCATCTCCTGCCGGGCCTTCTGCGCATGCCTGGGCTGAGGGCGGGTCTGCGAGGCTGTTGCGGGGAAGCGCCTGCAGACCGCGGGGCGGAGCTGCACATGCGCACGGCGACCGCGCCCCGTATAAAGCCAACGGAACTGCCGCGCTCCCCAGCGCAGGGTTGCTGTGGACGAGGTGACGCGGTGGCTCTCACTCTTCCTACTCGCCGACCGCTCCTGGAAGACGGGAGGAGTGATGACCGCTCCGTGGTGAGCCTGCGGGAGACCTCCGAGGTGACGCTGCGGTGTCCGCGCCCTCAGCCCTGGGGACGCCGCCCGCCCGCCCGCCGTTAACGCCTCGGAACCCGCGGCTGCCTCCAGGTGCGACCCGCGGGCGGCGCCCCCTGCCGGCGAGGCCGCGCTCTGCCCGCCGCTCCCTCCGCACCTTCCCTGCGCGGCGCCGCCCGCCGCCCGCCCGCCGCCCGCGCTGGCCGCGTGGGCTGGGCTCGAGCGCAGAGCGTGGGTCCTGCCCGGGCGTCGTGTCCAGGCGCCTCCCCAGCCCGCGGCTGCGCTTCTTCCGCGGGGAGGCTTTGCCCACGGTGGGGGCGCTCGGTGCAGCCGAGGCCGCCGCTCTACACGGGAAGTGGGGTCCAGACTCGGTGCGCGGGTGTCCACTGGAAACAGTCCTTGCGTGGCTCGAGGGAGGCAGTGATGTGGTGGGGAGTGTACTTACGGTGTAGGCGCACTCGACGGAAGAACTTAGGTGTGGGGACAGTTCATGTGTTGTATCTGGTATTGCACCACTTTGGTTTTTAAGATAACCAATATGCTTTGAAAATGAAGTGCCGTATTTTTATATGTAGTTGCATGAGTAGAAATTCTTGGGTATTTTCTTCGTAATTGTGAGATTCACGATCTGTTTTGTTTTTTGTTTTTCAAGGTTGGGTCTCACTCTAGCCCAGGCTGACATGGAATTCACTATGTAGTCTCAAGCTGGCGTGGAACTCACAGCGATCCTCCTCCTTCTGCCTCCCTGGGTTTAAAGACGAACACCACTAGCCCAGCACTCAAAATCTGTTTTGTTTAAGGTATTTTTACAATATAGAACCTCTAGGAGAAGTTTAGGATTCAGAGATAAGATTAATCCAATATAAATAGCTCTTGTGTGGGAAAGGGAAAGGTTATCATTTATGTCATGTCAATGTTCATAATGATTTTTTACCATGAATGATTGGTATTTAAAGTATAAAACTAGTGATGAGATTGTTAAAACTGGACCTTTAAGTAGGATGTTAATTGCTCAGGAGAATAATAAAATTGCAAGTAGTTCAGCAATTAAATATTGGATGGGCAAGCTAGGTTCTTAAGACTGGCTACAATACGTCATGTTGTAATTAAGAAAGATAGGTTGTAGTTATTGAATTGCACATATGAGCAGGCTATAAATTTAGTTAAAAATATGAGTAATCTAAGCAGAATAATATTGATGAAGGCAGGTCCTGGTCTCTAATTAGGTGTCTTGTCTCTTATTTAGATTCATGGAGTTTGAATTAAAAGTGCCACAAGTGCTATGCAACTGACTGTAGAATATGTATAAGTCACTAACTTGAAGGCAGGATCTCCCTGTAGCCCATGCTGACCTGAAAGTCATTTTTTAGCCCAGACTGTCCTCAAACACAGTATGATTCTCTCCTACCTCAGCCTCCCAAGTGCTGGGATTAATGGTCTAAGCCACCATGCCCAGTTCTGTTCAAACTTTTTTTTTTTTTTTTTTTTTTTTTGGTTTTTCCAGGTAGGGTCTCACTCTAGTCCAGGCTGACCTGAAATTCACTGTGTAGTCTCAGGGTGGCCTTGAACTCACTGTGATCCTCTTATCTCTGCCTCCCAAGTGCTCCCAGGGCCACCATGCCTGGCCCTGTCCAAACATTTTGAATGGAAACAGGTAATGTTGCCATTTTCAAAGAAGTACCATTAAAACAGAGAATGATGACTCGAATTCCAGAAGATTCCATTTGGCCTGCTTTCAGGAATAGTAGATGGATGTGAAGGGAATATATAGGTCCTGAACACGTGCATCCTACAGCCTGTCATCTCTGGGATCTTTGCTACACATCCACATCAAGATCAAAGATGTCAGCAATGAGAACATTTCTAACAAAACTAACATAAAAAGTATAATGTTATATTCCCTCCTACTCCCTCCACCCTTTCTCTCCCTTCTATTACGCTTCCACTCCTTCCTACCCCATCCTGAGGACCAGGTGGATCAGTCCAGAGTGAGAAGGAGCTTTGGCCTCTTGGGTTGTAAGATGCAGCCAGGGTGAGTCTCAGTCAGGTCCCACTTAGAGGGGTAGCACCCTAGAGATCAATCAAGGATCCCACTGGCTTCAACACTTCTTCTTTCCTCCTCCTTTCCCTCTTCCTCACTTGCAACTCGAGCTCACATCTTCTCCTTTGAAGCTGTGAACAAAGACCATAGATAGTGCCAGCCTTACCTTACAAACACCCTAATGAGGCCCTTGCTGGGTGTCTGTGCCACTGGGATGACCCTTCAAGGAGAGTTGTCTTTCTTTGGCAGGTGGAGAGGAATGGAACTACTTCACTGGACAGGTGAGAGTGGTTGGTGGCTACAGAGGAAGGGAAGCATGTGTGAGTGGGGGGAGGGGTTCCCATCTCAGTGCCATTTTCTTGGAAGTAGCCTGGGTTAGGAAACAGTAGTGCTAAGGAGGTCCTCTTTCCTTACTGCTCTTGCTCACTGTCTTGTATGGACCCCCAGAAGGAGAAACTCCTCTAAAACTCAGTATATGCCCAAGTTCAGGCTGTGGGAGTATGCTGCATAGTGAGCAGTAGTAGTCTGGGTGGCTCCTAGGGACAGTTACCTTTGATATGCTGATAGGACAGTAGACTGCTTAGGCCCAAGCAGTTCTCTGTCTGTATCTCCATGTCTGTGATGTTTCAGAGGAGCCATCCCTGGGAAACATCTGTATGCTTATCCCTTGTGTGGACTACAGTCATCTCTGCTCCTCTGCTAGTGGCCAACCCAGAAGTACTAAAGGCTTTTTAGGATTCCAGGGTACATGCCCTCACCTTTTCTCTTGAGAACAGGAAGCACTTCTCTACCAGCTCTGGGACAAATGGACACTTGTGGATCCCAGACAGGCACAGGGGACAGCTCTAGGACAAATGGGCACTTGTGGGTTCCAGGCAGGCATGGGGGACAGCAGGGAACAGGAAATTGGGTGGAAGCAATAAAGGGAATGGACTACCTATCTGGATTTGAGACATAGAGACTGAGGCTCTCCCAACTACCAAGCAGGGCTCTTTCAAGCTGCTCAGCCGAGCTCCTACCCAGCTTTCCTCTCTCCTTGTCCATGCTTTACATCCTGCATTTGGGAGCATCCCCAGGTAAGCTGCACTGACTTCTCACAAAGCAGAGCCAGTAAAGGTCAAAAGGGGCTCACGAATTAGGGTGTCATCCTGTGTCCCATAGTCTACTACATCATTTCTTCACCTCTGTTGTCTACCTAGTATCTCTCCCTATACTATCTACCTGGTGTCTCTTGTGTACCTTTTGCCCCTGTCCTGTTTTGCATGTTGTTTCTCCTTCCCCTAGCTACCTGATCAAAAGTAAGTCCCTCCTCCTCTTCAAGCTCCTTTGGTTAGTGCCAGGATAGCTATATATGGTTCTGGTGAAAGGATATTGTCCATAAATCAAGGGCTTATGATGGCCTCCACCTGTAAACACAAGTAAGAGTTATGAGTGTCGTTGGCAGGTAGCAGCCCAAGCCATCAGTACCTCTTAGGGAATATTCCAGAAAAACCAACTCATCCCTAGTCTACATCTTGTGGATAACAAGTTATGAAAACCAGGTACACACATACAGTAAGAGGGAGAGTGGCAATGATAGGAACAGGAGGAAGGAATGATAGGGAGATACGGGGAGAGAGAAAAAGAGAAGAAAACAGAAAGACAGGGAGCTCAGACCATGAAGAAGCTAAGTCAATCACACATGTAGCCACATATCTGAGAAGCTGAATTACAAGTGGCTGAGAAGGCATTTTAAGCATCTGGCCAACACCAGGACTAAAGGCATAGCTCGTTGTGCTGAGAAAGTCCTGCTGGGAGCAGAGGAGTCCTGGATCTGGGTACAACACTTCCTTTTCCTGCTGCTCCTCAGATTTGTTCTTTTCCATTTGTCCATTATTCTCTCCTATTGTAGAGAGCAAACATCCTTCTAGCCAGTGAGTGACATTCTGGTCCTCATGGTTGGCTTCAGGCAGGACCTCCATTGGTGTCTTGGAATCTGGAGGACTCTTGTGTTTGGGAGCTGGCCAGTGAGCAGGATGGTTCTCAGGGCCACTTTTCTCAGTGGTGCACACTTATAGAATGGGAGGATGATGGTGCACGTGTGCTTTTTCAATTAGCAATAATTGTGCCTCGGATAAGCCTCATGGGCTATGGTACTGCCACTGCATAAAGCTCATGTTGTGCTTTTTGATCTACACATCCAGCTGGCAGGGTACAGTTCATGGGACCAGCACTAACCCAGGGTGGATCAGGATAGCTTGTCCTCAGGAACCAGGAGGGGAGACAGAGGAAGATGTGGATCATCTAGAACAGTAATGTGGGTGAACATTTGGAACCACAGATGTTCCTGGTAATTTGCCCACCTGGTACCTAGGACATCAATACATAGTGGGTTGGGTCGTGGAAATGTGAGAGGAGAGAATGGCAGTGAACTTGCCCATGTCCACACTCATCTTGGGAACAAGTGGGACCATATGCTGTAGGGGACTGTTTGACTGGCATAGCAGATGCCCCATCCTAAGGGAAGTGCCCAGCTGGTGGGATAAGAGCCTCTCATGACTGCATATGTGGGATAAGACCTACCTGGCTTTTGGATGACCTGAGGGTCTGGAGGTCTTGGAGGATCCTACCTCAGTGGTGTAGAAGGCTGGCACTGGGAGCCATTCATGTCCTCCAACCGAGCCATTTCTATAATCTCTTCATGTTCAAACTCCATGAACCTTAGGATGTAGAGGGTATTGTCTGAGCTGACATGGAGAACTGACCCAGTCCCAACACCAGAAGAATGCTAAACACAGGGATGAGACCGGCCATAGGATGGGATGGTACAGTTCTAAGTGGGTACTGATTTGGGGCCAAAACATGTTCTCAGAATGTCTGAGAGCCTAGTTCCCCGTCCATTCTCTGCCCATTCTCATCCACTTCTGGGACATGAGGGTACAATTGTGACCAGTTTTGTCCTGTTTCCTTTGTCAATTCTTTTTTTATGGAGGAGACACTGTGCTTCATGCTTCCCACCCTGACTGTCAACTCTATCAGCAAGGATGGACACATAAGTGAGGACAGAATTCTGGGAGCATGAGACATAGAACTCCAAGCATTCCAGGCTGGTGGAGCCCTCTTGCTAGAGTGTGGGTGAAAGACCCCACCAGATCAAACCCCAGCTGAGCAATCCACCCCCAACACCTAGCCAGATCCCTGACTCACTTGTGGGCCATCTCATGGTAGTTCATCTGGACAGAGGTGTTTGTGAACTTCCATTCCTGAAAACCTCTCCACAAGCCTTCCTCCATGGTCATGTTGGGCCCCCACCAAGCTGTGGAATGAAGTACTGTGCTGTACTTCATCAGGAGCACTTAGAGTCCACAAATTTACCCTGCATTCCTACCTAACCTGGTCAAACACATACTCTGTCCTCCCACTAGTGTGGTCTCTAAAGGCTTCCAGCACCCCTACCAAACATAGACACTTGGGTGTATGTGTAAATCTCCATGGTAATCTTTTATGTTTTCATGTCATATATGAAAAATTGTGATTGTGTTACCCAGAATTCCATGTTGATTTCTTAATCCCCTAAATGAATGTGATTTGAAATGGGGTGGTTCTGGGAACCAGGTTTGGGTGGTGACAGTGGGACTCCCTAGATAAGCTATATTGTCCTTCTGGGAAGCGGAAGATCATTAGAGTTTTCTCCTAGTCCTATGATGACATAGCTAAGCCTCCCCGGGGCAGTCCTCTTGTTCACTGAGACCTTCAAGTCCCGGATCTGTTAGAGCCAGACCTCTAGAAGTGGGAGAAAGAAGTGTTTGGGTTTTTTTGCCCACTGTCTTTCAATTTGGTCAGTTGGAGCTTGATGACAAAATGCCCAGAATGATCCAGATCCAGAGTTTAAAGTCTGGGTCAAAGATGAAAATGCCTTCAGAGGATCAGAATGGAGAAAGGACCTGAAGATTTCCCTCCTGCAGGTGTACTACCTTGCTCTTCAAAGTTCAATTCTCTAGAACACTTGTAAAATTCTCTAGCATCCTGTACTAGTTCCTCAGTCCCCATGGTGTGGACTGTGAACCATAAACAGTCAGGTCCAGACTGGAAGTTGAAAAGATTGGTGGGGTACCCATATATACAGTCATACATTAAAATCTAAATTGTTCCTCACAAGCAGCAGGAACCCTCTTATGATTCTGTCGACTCTGACAGTGAAAATTTTAGAAAAATAGGAATGAGTTTTGGGCATATGGTTCAGTGCATAAAGTGCTTTCTTTTGCAAAGCCTGCTGATCTGGATTTGATTCCCAGTTCTCATGTAAAGCTAGATGCGCATAGTGACCCATGCAATCAGGAGGTTGTATGCAGTGGCTAGTCTCTAGTGTAACCATAATTCATTCTCATTCTCTCTCTTTTCCTCCCTCCCTGCCTTCCTTACAAATAAATATATAAAAATATTGTTTGAAAAAGAAAAACAAGGCCAGGCATGGTGGCGCACACCTTTAATCCTAGAAGTTGGAACCAGCGGTAAGAGGATCGCTGTGAGTTTAGGCCAGCCTTGGGTCACAGAGTGAGTTCTAGGTCTCCTTTGGTTATATAAAAACTACAAAAAAAAAAAAAAAAAAAAGACAGAGGCTGGGGAAATGGCTTATCATGGTTAAGGCATTTGCCTGCAAAGCCAAAGGACTCTGGTTCGATTCCCCAGGACCTACATAAGCCAGGTGCACAGGGGTGTGCATGTGTCTATAGTTCCTTTGCAGTGGCTGGAGGCTCTGGCACGCCCATTGTCTCTTATCTGCTTCTTCCTCTCTCTCTTAAATAAATAAATGCTTTTTTTTGTTTGTTTGTTTTTTTGAGGTAGGGTCTCACTCTAGCCCAGGCTGACCTGGAATTCACGATGGAGTCTCAAAGTGGCCTCAAACTCATGGCAGTCCTCCTACCTCTGCCTCCCGAGTGCTGGGATTAAAGGCATGCGCCACCACGCCTGGCTGTAAATAATTTTTTTTTAATTTAAAAAGATAGAAAATAAGGATTGACTACTAGCACACAGGCATGAAATGAATGTGAGATAAGAAAATCACTTGACTAGTCTGGTGTGGCATTGTACTTCCTGAGAATGTGTCTCTTGCAGAGGTCCCATCACCCACAGCACCTTCCTTGTCCACATCACTTGGTTATTGTTTCAGGGTCCAGAGGAGCTTCCAGCCATGGGATTCACTCACATGAGGAAGCAAGAGAAGGCTTCCACATCAGAAGTCTGTGGGAGGTGATTCCAGACCAAGGCCTTGTTCTTCTGCCAGTGTTGGAAGTTCTCATAGACACTTCTAGATTGGTATGAGTTTTGAAGGATGTTGACATTAGATTGGTCAGGTCATCCTTTTCATATGTTCCTTGTGCCCTTGGTGCTATGTTTACTGAGGACATGATAGGGTCCATCTGTGCAACTCGAGGTGGGGCTGGAGGGGGAAGGACCTGGACCCAAGTCCACTGGTCACCCTGGGTATCTGCAGCAGCAGGAAGAGTGGTTCGTGTGCTGACAGCAGGTGTTGTCAAGTGTCAGGTACCAGAGTGCTCCACATCCCCAAGAGGGCCCCGAATGATGACGGTGTTGCATTTTGCAGAGGCTGTATGGATATCCCTGTTGTCTTTGACATGGGCTATGTTCAAAGGCACAGCTGCACCCACACCACAGATACCATCTCCTGACACCATTGATACTGGCAAAGGTGACAGCACAACAGGATTCCCTACAGGCAACCCTGCAGTCCTGAGGGGTGCTTGGGGATGCTCCCAGAATAACTGCAATGTTGATTGGGGTGCATTTGGGAGCAAGGGCAGGGCTGTGAATTGAGAAGTGGAGGTTCCAGGTCTCATGGTCATGTTCAGTCCTATAGCTGAGGATACTGTGGAGACAAAGGGGGAAGGGTTGGTGGGTGACAATATACACACAAAGGGAGGCTCTCTCCTCCGAGGAGTCAATGGGATGGCGTGGGTCTCCACATGGAAGCATCACGAGGAAGGGGAGAAATGTGCAGTTTGCAGATACCCCCATCCCTTCCACAGTATTCTCTCTCCTCACACTCCCATCAACCCCTTTCCTTACCTAGCACAACAAAACAAAGCACCAGTGTGAATTCTCCCAAGCAGGCACTGAAGAATCCTGGCGGTGTGTGTGTAATTCATCCCACTCATCCTGCTGCTCCCTCTCCTAGTACCTCACAGGAAACATCAGTAGGGATATAGATTCTGGCCACCTTCCCAGAGTGTCACACACACACAGCAGTTGGGTTCCAGACGTCCTGTCCTTGGACATCCTTCAGTGTGTTGTGATGAGGACTGGATAGGGCCAGGGATAGGGACTGTCAGCAGAGGATTCCAGAAATGTTCAAATATTCAAAATTAATCATGGGAACGTAGCTCCAATATTGACCTTTTCTTGTGGGCTCCAGTTGATATAAAGGAATGACCCCTGAGGTTCTAGGCATGAGTGAGATACAAATAGGGACACAGTTGTCTAGAGTTCATTCAAGTTCAGTAAAAACTCCTGTGCACCATGTTGATACAGGTATTGAGGAAAGCCAGGTCCACCATACCTGTACCTAGTAGCCAGGTTATCTGTTCTAACTCTGAACAACAACAGTCAACAGTAGAACATGTTCCCAGCCAAACCTGTCCTCCAGTGCCTGTGGCAAAGGAAACCAGCTGACTAGAACCCACTGAGGTGAAGCCAACTGCAATCCACATCTGTTCCCTATTTATGACAAGCAAGATGAGGAGGATTTCCTGTCAGCAGTGAAATAAAGGACCGCCAAGGAATGGCCACATTTATTCACAAAATTTACTACTCTGAAGTTTGTAAAGTGGGGCAACAATTCAGAACAACTCAAGGAAGATTTCCAGGATGCTCTGGCTGTGTTGGCTAACTGACAAAGGAGAAGCTTTCATTGGGAGGGAAGGATTGAGCCACTTTCAGAAGCTGTCCATGGTATAACTGTTCCTTCTCTCACAGATAGTCTCAGAGCCTCTTTGGTCAGGGAGAGCCCTGCTAAGCAGTTTCCTGGGTGGCACATACATCTCCAATCCACAAGGTATTGGGTGGTCCAATCAAACCCCTAAGACTGATACCAATGGAAATTTCAGGTGCCTGAAGAAATGATTGTGGCCTCAGTCGTGGTCTTTTAGTCTTCATTTGGCTGCCATCAAGTAACCTTTCCCTGTATCTACAAATTTTGTTGAAGGGTCCTGCCTCCCTTCTCAAAAGAATCATTCCAGGAACCCCCTTTCTTTCTCCTGACCAGTGTGTTGTGTCCCTCTTGATGTCCCTTTCAGTGGCTTCTTAAATGTGTAGCTCTTCCTGCCATAGTCTTCGCCAGCTTCTCTAAGTGAGATATACTGGGACAGTTCAGTGATGTTTCCTTCCCCTCCCTTTACTGGATCACTTATGCCAAGGATGTAAACGGAGTCAGGGACTGAGACCCTATGGACTGACAGTCCAGGATTACCTCTCAATATCATTCCCACAGTATCAGACATTGACTACGCCTGTCTAGCAGCCTCCATGGTGAGAAAAGTCAAGCTAAGGACACAGAGAGTGACCTTGCTGTGGCAGATGCTGAGGAACAGAATGTGAGGCAGACATTTTGCAGTGGGAGAGGGCATCCTAGGGGCAAGAGTCATGAAGGGCTGTGGCAGGCAGGCAAGAACCTGGGGTTCCTTCAGTGATGCAGTTGTAACGATTAGTTGTGTTGATTGCAACATCATTGATGTTTGCCTCCTGCCAAATTTATGATGATTTCTCAGGCACAGTGCAATGGCTTTCCTTCCTTCATTTCTTCATCAGTAAGCCTTGTTTTCTTTCTTGTCCCATCTTGCATTCCTCCTCAAAGCTATGCTCTGAAATATTTTCACAATGGTTAGAAAAAAAATTCAGAATATATTTTCAGGTCAGTGTTAGGTTTGTGGTACAGAAGAGTACAGGGTGTCTGCAAATATCATCTCAGGAGATCCAGGGTTTTGCCTTGTGAGTAAATTTTTTTCTTTAAGAAGTTCTAGTGTTCCCAATCTCTGCATTGCAGGAAAGTCTGCATTCTCCCACATAGTATCCTTACCCACAACCACCTTTGCTGGAAGCTGCAGTTCTTCATGAGGTGGCTTACAGGACCCAAAGCAGAAGTCACATTTCTTTGGGTCTGGGGGTGTTTATCATGTTGGCAGCTGTTTACCTATGGTGCAAAAAAGCTCACTTTGTGTCTGGTCTCTACAAAAAAAGAAAAAAAAGAAAACCCACACAAGTTTCATCTAAACAGTATGTAGGCTTAGGTTATGACTTGGAATATGGAGTAGCTGTTACATTCTACTGGTGCTTTAGGCCAATGTGAATGGAATATATTTAAGGAGGTCTGAAACCACATTAGTATTTTTGGATAAATCCACTCAGCCTTCTTGGAGCTAATTTTATAGTTATTAGTGATTATCTCTCCATGGTTGGGCATGCTCTGATAGAAGCCAGGATTCTATTCACCAAGGTCCAATCCAAGTTCATATGAATCCTCTTCTACCATTTTCTCACCTTCCACCATGATCCTAGAGGCACTGATACTAAGATCCTTGCTTGCCTGCCTCTGTCACATGCCCATAGTTTTTAGAATCTTATTTCCTTCTTGTAGGGATAGACTGTCCTTGACCTAAAAGGAGATTGACTTGCAAATTGTTGAATAATAAAACCATGATGTTAACGTCATGTCCATTAGTAGCAATTGTGCTAATTTTTGAGTTTTATATCTGGATCTTTTCTCAAACCATAGATCCTCTCATGATTCACTGCTTGGCTGGGCATGAGCAACAGCTCTCTTCAGCCACATGACCTGAGAGTAAAAGATCCATTCTCCACATTGTGGTTTTCTCTTTGTAATTTACATCTTTTCTTTTTTGCCTTTGTCATCTCTCTCAACACTGCAGTGGGAATGAATATATGATTTTTGACATAGTGATTTGAATGTAAAGTGATCACCATAGCTTCATGTGTTTGAATGTTTGATCCTTAGCAAGGTGAGCCTGTTTGGAGAAGTTAAGAGACCTTTAGGAGGTGGAGTTTTGCTGGAGGGAGTACATCACTGGGGACAGGGCTTTAGGTGTTATGACCCATCCCCCTTTCAACACTGTTTTTATTTCCTCCCTGCCCATCTCCAGTTGTGACACAGGAGTCTTACTTAGGCCTGCCATACTGTCTCCATAATGGATACCTCCACTTGAAACTCTGGTCAGTTAATAAACCCTTTCCTTCCTTCCCACATTATGTAAGCTAACCTTAATACATGACCATTATCTCAGTTCTGTTCCTCTAGAGAACCCTGACTACTATAGACTGTCACTGTCTCTGTGTCTGTGCAGGTCTGGATCCCTGGATTGATGGATGGTACTCCTGAGTCAGGAGGGATGGCTAGGGGATTTGCATCATGGCCATTAGTAGTATCCCAGATTATTGTTCTGTGGATTGCCTGGCCTTCTGACTTGTAGGAGGTGTAATGTGGGGGAAACTGAAAAATATGTCACATGTATGTCTTATATGCTTAGTGCAAGCAATTTTTGTTTATTTATTTATTTATTTTACTTACTTTTTTTTGCAGTAGCCCAGGCTGACCTGGAATTTACTATGTAGTCTCAGGGTAGCCTTGAACATACAGTAACCCTCCTACCTCTGCCTCCTGAGTGCTGGTATTAAAGGTATTGATGAAGATTCTTGTTTCCCTTATGACAGTTGTACTTATTACCAGAAAAAAAACTGCCAGTATTCTTTTCTTTACTATATTGATTTCTAGCAATGTTAGTGATTTTGCAGCATTGAAATGAATGGGCTGTTAAAAATTTCAGTGTTGTGTCTTCCTAATTGATTTGGTGTGCGTATACGAGAGGCAGTCATCAAACATTATATAAGAATCAGATGAGAGAAATTTACAGTAAAACATATTGTGGGGCCGGGTGTGGTGGTGTACGCCTTTAATCCCAGCACTCAGGAGGCAGAGGTAGGAGGATCACCATGAGTTCGAGGCCACCCTGAGACTACATAGTGAATTCCAGGTCAGCCTGAGCTAGAGTGAGACCCTACCTTGAATAAACCCCCCCCCAAAACAAACAAACGAACCAAACAAAACAGAAAACATATTGTGTATTTTGCTGTCAATTGTATATGAACACTTGCTCAGCCATGTTTATGTTGCTCTATTCACAATAGCTAGGAACTGGAATCAGCCCAGATGCTCATGAACAGACAATTGGTTAATGAAGATGTGATGCATGTGCACAATGGAATTATCCACAGTGGTAAGGAAAACTGAAACAAAGAAAATTGCAGGAAAGTGGATGGACTTGAAAAAAATCATACTAAGTGAATTCAAACAAGCCCAGAAAAACAAGTGGTGCATCTTCTGCATATATGGTTCCTAACTTTGAAGAGCTTGAGTTGTAGATACACTTGACAGGTAACTCAGGACAGATAATAGAGGGTGGAGGGTCTTGGGGGAAGGGCGAGGGAGGTGGGGACAGTTTTACACAAAATTATAAGCTCCTGGATAGCAAAGGAAAAGACAAAATAGTCAACAAAAGCGAAGGGGGTTCCCCAGGGCAGAAAGGCCTGGAACGGGTGAAGAAATCCTAATCCTAAAACCATAGTCTCTGGCTTTGTAATTCCAAGTGCCAGAAATGTATTACACTCCACAGTGAGCTGTTGGTCGAAGAGATCCATGAGATCCCCAAAACAAGGCAGGCTTCTGCCAAAGCACTTGATTACCCACCAGAGCTAAAAGATAAGGCTCTATTGCTGAAGACACCATAAGCTGCTGACACAGGACATTGAGAGAGCACATTGGAATTTGTAAGGAAGCCAGGTAGCTGCCAGATGGCAAGCCTGCATAATGCTGGGAAGTGCTTTATGAGCTGCTGGGAGATGATAGCCACCAACAGCATAAACAAGCAGGGAATCCTGCCAGATGCAAAATCAACCAGCTGGACAAGATGGGCACATCTGTGCAGTAGTGGCACTCAGCCAATGTGGGTAACCAGTGGTTCTGATTGGGTAAGAGGCCTGTTCACTGGGAAAGAGCTCATAGCTGGTACTGGGAACTAAGTCAGAATCCTATGGAGACGATGGCCATAGACTCCAGAGTAGCAGCTCCAAAGTGGCGACACCATCAAAATCTCAAATAACTATGCTTATCCTCTGTATTCTATGCTGCTATCACACTCAGTTGCAGAATCTGTTTTCTTTTCTTTTTTTTTTTTAATAGAACTCGGTGAACACTGGGGAGAACAAAAGTCCGTCAACATGACAAGAAAATATAGCTGACTGCCTAGCGTGTTATGTGCCATCTGTAGCACATCTGCCAGGGACCAGGTGAAACCACAGAGGAAATGTCATGTTAAGCATGAGTGGTGCTGTCACGGCAGTGCTGACAGTCTGTGCCAGGGAGATGGCGATAGACACTGAGGACGCTCAAAATGTACCACAGCAGAAATCCAGAGGTTACAGAGAGCTCAACGCTAAAGTAAGCTTCTAACACACCCACCAAGGCTCAGGGAACATTGCGGAAGAGGGGGCGGAAAGATTGTAAGAGCCATAAGGTGGGAAGGAGTATCCTGAAGCATTGCTCTCCCCCATCATGAGTGCATTCCCCATAACCCCATGGCGAATACTAGTAACCCTGCTAAGAAGGGCTCTCAGTGGAAGGGAGCAGAGAGGGGGGATATAATAGGATAATATGAGAGGAATGGGACCAAAACATGATTTGTCCATACAATAAAGTTCTGATTAATTTTTTAAAAATGTATGTGACTGGGCTGGAGAGATGGCTTAGTGGTTAAGCGCTTGCCTGTGAAGCCTAAGGACCCCGGTTCGAGGCTCAACTCCCCAGGACCCACGTTAGCCAGATGCACAAGGGGGCGCACGCGTCTGGAGTTCGTTTGCAGTAGCTGGAGGCCCTGGTGCAC
Organism: Dipus sagitta; assembly: GCA_036346955.1. Taxonomy (NCBI): domain Eukaryota; kingdom Metazoa; phylum Chordata; class Mammalia; order Rodentia; family Dipodidae; genus Dipus; species Dipus sagitta. Next base: position 52,625,421 of record CM070783.1, read on the forward strand.
CCATTCTCTCTGTGTCTCTCTGCCTCTTTCTCGCTCTGTCTGTCACTCTCAAATAAGTTAAATAAATAAATAAATAAATAAAAAAACAAAAAAAATGTGAGTCATCACAAAAGTAAAATTTATTACATCATGTGCATGTTGGTAGGATATTGATATTCTGTGTAATATAGCCTGTGTGGGATGATGATTCCTTTTTCCTTTTTGTGTATGTGATGTTTGTATGTGTTGTGTGTGGTATATACCTATGTATGTGCCCTTGCAGTTGCCTGAATCTGGGTTTGCTTATCTAGCCCTGGTCCATTTCCCCAGTACCCTCATAAAGCCAGATGCATAAAGTGGTACATACGTTTAGAGTATATATGCAATGCCAAGAAGCCCTGGTGAACCCCTCCACACACACAAACACATTCTTTTTCTCTCTCTGTCCTTCCCTCTTCCTCTCCTAATAAATGGAAATTTATATATCTATATCTATACACACACACACACACACACACACACACACATATATTTTTGAGGTGTAGTCTCACACTAGCTCAGGCTGACCTGGAATTCACCATGTCTCAGGCTGCCCTCAAACTCACAGTGATCCTCCAACCTCTGCCTCCTGAGTGCTCGGATTAAAGGCGTGCGCCACCACACCCGGCTCCAGCAGCTACTTCTAACAATGGACAGTTCCAGACCCAACTATGGCAGTATCTGTGCATCTATGGGGTCCAGACTCAGTGTGCGGGTGTCCACTGGAAACATTCCTTGCATGGCTCGAGGTAGGCAGTGATGTGGTGGGGAGTGTACTTACGATGTAGGCGCACTCGATGGAAGAACTTACGTGTGGGGACAGTTCATGTGTTGTCTACACGAAGAAGGGAAACTGCACTATGAGCTATGAAAGTTGGAAGTGAACCACCAGGATGGATTGAAGGTTAGTGTATCGGGTATTGCACCACTTTGGTTTTTGAGTTCTAAGGTGACTGGATAACCAATATGCTTTGAAAATGAGTGATATATATATCTGCACCAGTTAGGAATTCTTGTGTATTTTCTTGGTAATTGTGAGATTCACAGTCTGTATTCATAATATAGACCATCTATGATGAGTTTAGGATTTAAAGATAATAAAATTCATGCAATTTGGACTTGAAGGAGAAGGCTTGGTTTTGATAGATTCCTTTGCTTAAACCAAGACCTCTTGTATGAGCGTAGGGCTTCTGGGGAGGGAACCTCAGTCATAAGTACCGATACACAGGAAGTCAAAACCATAAGAATCACGGGTCCTTGAAATAAATCAGTGACAAGGCATATTTTCTTAAAATATTTATCTTTGAAGTGTATGTTTTCCTCCAAAGGATAACAGCAATTCCTAGGCAATTTCCTATTTTTAGCATCATATGAAGATACTATCACTTTGAAGTCTAGCATGTCTCATCGCTGGTCGTCTTCATAGTGCACATTGAAAGGAGAGTCTCCAGTATCATTATGTGCAAATGCCTCCATTCTCTTATTTATTTTTCTTTTTTTTTTTTTTTTTTCGAGGTAGGGTCTCACTCTAGCCTAGGCTGACCTGGAATTCACTATGTAGTCTCGGTGGCCTAGAACTCATGATGATCCTCCTACCTCTGCCTCCTGAGTGCTGGGATTAAAGGCGTGCGCCACCATGCCTGGCTTTCTCTATTTTTGGTGCATATTTACTAAGAAATAAAATGTTAAAAATTCACTAACAAATGTTACCAATACTTACAAGGTAATCATGATTTGGGTGCTGCTCACCATTTGCCTAGTATTAGTCAGACTCAACAATTAGTGTAAGAGAAAGCATTCAGTCTAGTCTAGTATATATTAAAATATAGAAACATAAATAATAAAATCTAGTAGCTTACTGAAGATTGTTTACATAACTGCTATACCAGAAAGCCATGGTAGAAAACTCATCTGTATTCACAGGAGCATACTTTGTTCTTTTGACTGTAAATTGGATAAAACTGTCTTATTTACAATTTAAGCTAGGGAAGGAACTAGTATTGAAAAACATAATGGTTATTTGTGTCTATAATTGATGTTTAGGAAAAAAGCACTTTTCAGTGTTTTAAGTGTCAATACTGATTTGTTGAGAAACAATATTAACCTAAACAGTCACTTTACAAGTCATGTTGAGACTTGGGTTGAAGTGCGATATTCTGAGGACATGTTGTATTCATGAGAAACAAAAACATGGGAGAAACTTAAAATTTAACTTTATAATGCCGGGGACTTCAAAGTAGCAACAAAGGATGCTGGAAATATATATTACTTTTAAAAATTTGTCTAATTATTTATGACTCAATTTCTTTATCTTTATTTTTAAATTTTTATTCATTCATGTGTATGTGTGTATATGTGTGTGGAAAAGAGAGAAAGAGAGAGAATATATGGGAGAATGGGTGTGCCAGGGTCTGCAGTCACTCAAACCAAACTCCTGATGCATGCACCACTTTGTGCATCTGGATTATATGGGTTCTGGGGAATCGAACCTGGGTCCTTAGGCTTTGCAGGCAAGTAAGTGTCTTAACTGCTATCTCTCCAACCCCCAATTTCTTAATATTCTGTATTTTCAGTCTTGAAAGTATGTAGCTATATACATAGTTAAAATGGTAAAAAATGTAATTCTGAACTATGATTCAATAAGTTTGTTTTCTAGAAAATATCTAGTTTGTTGCATCAAATTCACTTACTACATTATGCTCTCCAATGTTCTAAAAGGAGTGTTTAAGCTATTTTAGTTCGAGAATTACTTCCCCTTTCCTCAGGACATAAAAAATGTGATCTTATATTAACCTTATATAACCTCCTGTGACTTTGCCTTATTAAACATTGTGCCTTATTTTATTTAAAAAAGATTCATGCAATGATAATGTACATCTCTATAGTAGATTCTAGTGGGAATGAAGAGGATAATAATATTTATGTAATTTTGTTACAGGATTGAGAATGATGAAACCCCTCTGTGCTCTTGGTGTGGTTAGAACTTTCCAAGCCAGTTCTCAAGTTCTTGTCCTACAAATTAGGAAAAGAATTGGTAAACATAGAGAACAAGAAGGGTAAATTATGAAACATTTATTTTAAAAGAATAGAAATAATTAGAGTAGAAATACAGTAGAAAAGCTTGCAAGGTGAAGGGTTTCTCTCACCACTTAGGAGGTGTGCAGAGGGAAAGCCTGCATGTCAATTTGGATATTCTTATAACCTTAGGGGTGCAAATCAGGCATCTGATTGGAATGAGTCTTATGGCCAAGTTCAAATGTATGTGGAGGAGCAGGTGAGATGGCTTAGTGGTTAAGGTGCTTGCCTGTAATGCCAAAAGACCCAGGTTCACTTACCCAGGACCCACATAAACCAGATGCACATGGTGGCACATGCATCTGGACTTCGTTTGCAGTGGCTAGAGGTCCTGACATACCCATTTCCCTCTCTTATCTCTCTCTCAAATAAATAAAAATAAAATTATTTTTAAAGAAGCATGTTTGTGTCTTTGGTGGGTCAGGAAAGACTCAGAAAGCACCTGCCCTCAGAGGGAAAAAAGCCCAAGAAAAATTAAGAAGGAAGTACCAGGAAGCTGCTCCTTATCACTTTTATAAAAAGTTATTGATTTCTTTATTTGAGGGAGGGAGGGAGAGAGAGAGAGAGAGAGAGAGAATATGAATGGGCTCTCCAGGGCCTCTAGCCACTACAAAATGAACTCGAGATGCATGTGCTACTTTGTGCATCTGGTTTTATATGGGTCCTGGGGACTGGAATCTGTGTGGTTAGGCTTTGTAGGCAAGCATCTTAACTGCTGAGCCATCTCTCCAGACCCCTTATCACTATCTTGAATCAGATTGGAGTTGCCTTTTAGTCTTACCAGGGCAGGGTGGCATCTGTGATATTTTTTGGACCTATGCCCTATACTGACTACCTGGAAAAATATTACATTGACACTAATCTCTGTCAGTGTGAATTTTCCATAATGATTTCATACACTGATATGTAAGGTACAATAGGCAATACTGAGTATGTTAAGACTTGACAAAAACAGGATGTTACATGATCAGGAGAGTAATAAAATTATAAGTAATTCACCAAATAAATAATGGCAGGGAGAGCTAGGTTTTTAAAAGAATATTTTATTTTTGTTTATTTATTTGAGAGAGAGAGAGAGATACAGAAATAGGCAGGGGGAGGGAGAGAGAGAGAGAGAATGGGCATGCCAGGGCCTCCAGCCACTGCAAACGAACTCCAGATGCCTGTGCCCCTTGTGCAACTGGCTAACGTGGGTCCTTTGGCTTTGCAGGCAAGTGCCTTAAGTGCTAAGCCATCTCTCCAGCCTGAGAGCTAGGTTTTTAAGACTGCCTAAAATGCACCATGTTGCTATGAAGGATGATGACGATTGTTGTCCTTTAGTTGTGAGCTATGAACTCATCCATAGTGTGAGTAAGCTGAGCAGAATTACATTGATGAAGGCGTACCATGTTCTGTCATTAAGGCTCTGTCTCCTATTTAGCTTCATGGAGCCTGAATTAAGATGCTACGGGGGGGCTGGACAGATGGCTTAGTGGTTAAGGCATTTGCCTGTGAAGCCCAAGGACCATGTTTGACTCCCCAGATTGCACATAACCCAGACATACAGGGTGATGCCTGTGCAAGGTCACACATGCGCCAAGGTGGTGCGTGCATCTGGAGTTCAATTACAGTGGCTGGAGGCCCTGGTGTGCCAATTTTCTTTTTCTCGCTCCCACTCTCTCTGAGAAAAAATGCTACAGGGACAAGTGCTATATGGTAGGGAAATATGTAATGAATGATTTTAAGTCACTAAATTGTGAGGAAGTTGAGTTTGTTACAACCCTCTCCTTCTATAAGCTGCTTCTAATCAGGTGTTTTGTCCTAGCAAGAGAAGGTAACTGCTGCACTGTGGGAGGGAGAGACATTTTCTTCAGTGGTATAGCCACTGGTTGGGAGCCCCCCATTCAGAATAATTTAGTCCTGTAAAGAACCCCTCCCCAAGATCCTGTGGGCAACTCTAGTAAACTTATTGTATCACAAAAAAGACATGAAAGCAGAAGGGAAGAAAGACTTTAGAAAGAGGGAGGGGAACAGTGGACTTGGGATGGGAACCATAGAGGTAAACAGGAGAGTGAAAGTGATAAAAAATCTTTTGTTCACTTGTGGATTGGTGGCAGGTGTGTTTAGGTCATTGAAGGGGGCTTGGAACTCTGTTGGTCCAGGAAGGCTCAGTCTCCATAGTGCTGGGATTATGGGCATGAACACCCGTGAACAATTTTGAATTGCTTTTTTCTTTTCATGGTTTTCATTTCCTTGTTTTCCTGTTTGTCACAAGGATACATTATGTAGCCAAGACTGTCATTGAACTGCAGATCCTTTCATCTCAGCCTTTTAAATATTTTATTTATTTATTTGACAGAGAAAGAGGGGGAGAGAGAGAGAGAGAGAGAGAGAGAGAGAGAGAAAGAAATAGAGACAGAGAAAGAGAGAGAATGGGCGCACCAGAGCCTCTAACTACTGCTAACGAACTCCAGACGCATGCATCCCACTGTGCATCTGACTAATGTGGGTCCTGGGGAATCAAACCTGGGTCCTTTGACTCTGCAGGCAAATGCCTTAACCACTAAGCTATCATTCCAGCCCCCATCTCAGCCTTTTGATTTCAGGTGTATGGCAGAAAATCTAGTTTGCTTTGTGCTCTGAGATTATTTTTCTCTCTCCTCCTAGTACCTGGAATTGTTCCAAGAGAATAGAAGTATGCACTTACCTCTTTTTATTTTTATACATTTTTAATATATATATTTTTTTATTGACCACTTCTATACTTACAGAGAACAAACCATGGTATTTCCATCCCCTCCCCCACTTTCCCCTTCATAACTCTGCTCTCTGTCATATCCCCTCCCTCTCTCCATTAGTCTCTCTTTTAATTTGATGTCATCATCTTTTTCTCCTATTATGAGGGACTTGTGTAGGTATTGCTAGGTACCGCAAGCTCTTGGATATCGAGGAAAAATTCTGCCTGCACAGTTGTATGTAAGGAGTGGTACCCATCCTTTGGCTCTTACATTCTTTCTGCCACCTCTTCCGCAATGGACCCTGAGCCTTGGAGGGTGTGAGATGTTTCAGTGCTGGACACTCCTCCATTCCTTCTCAGGACTATGTTGCCTTTTCGGTCATCCCAGTGGTCATTGCCATCTGAAAAGAGAAGCTTCTCTAACCAGAAGCAAGAGTACATTAATATATGAGTATGAACATTAAGTGTAGTGCTTTCAGGGCAATTTGGTTAGAGTAATATGTGCATTTATCCAGACAAGAGCAAGCTTTATACCCTTAAGGCTTATGACCTCCCCTGCTTTTGATTAGGTTTTTAGTACCAGGTATGTATTCCCTCTCATAGAGTGGGCCTTCAGTCCAATTAGAGAGCAGTTGGCCTCGTTTTATGTTTTAATTTGAGATTGTTTCTCTAAGGTAAGTTGGCCTTTTCTTCACTATAGATCAACCTGTAGATAAATTGGGATTTTGTTATTATATATATATATATTTATTTTGAGGGGGGGGATAGAAAACCAGGGCCTCTAGCCAATGCAGTTGAACTTCAGATGCATGTGCCACCTTGTGCATCTGGCTTATGTGGGTACTGGGGATTTGAACCTGGGTTCTTATGCTTTGCAGGAAAGCGCCTTAACTGATAAGCTATTTGTCCTAAATTGGAAACCTGCTTTCCTTTGGCCTCAGCCTCCTGATTACTTAGTATTAGAGTCTTGAATCACCAGAAAAAGCCAAAACTATTTTTTTTTTTTTTTGAGGTAGGGTCTCACTCTAGCCCAGGCTGACCTGGAATTCACTATTTAGTCTCAGGTGCCCTTGAACTCATGGCAATCCTCCTACCTGTGCCTCCCAAGGGCTGGGATTAAAGGTGTGTGCCACCATGCCTGGCTCATTTTTATTTTTAAATTTATTTTTTTAACTTTTTATTCACAATTTCCAGAAATATAGACAATATATTATTGTCATAATCAGTGTATCATGGTCATTACCCCCTTCCACCACCCTCTTTCTTTCCCTCACAAATCCCCTCTCCACTGAATCCCTTATGTCTAACTATTCTCTCTTCTATTTTGATGTCATCATTTTTTTTCTTCTGATTTTGCAGGTCTTGTGTAGGTAATAGCATCAGGCACAGTGAAGTCATGAATATCAAGGCCACTTTTTGTGGGGAAGACAGCATTGTAAGCAGTCCTCCCCTTCCTTTGGCTTTTACATTCTTTCCTCCACTTCTTCCACAGTGGACCGTGAGCCTAGGAGGGTGTCAAGCAGTCCACTGTCACTTCTTCTCAGCGCTTTGGTGAGTTTCAAGTCACCACAGTGGTCATCACTGTCTTAACAGAGAAGCCCCTCTTTCTAAAAATGAAAGTAACATTAATATGTAGGCATAAACATAAGTGTTGGGGAGCAGTTTGGTGGGCAGAAAATATCAGTTTAACCAGAAGACAATGTAGTTGTCACATGTATTATGACCTCCTAACCAAAAGCTTTTAAAAACAAGGTTTTCAATACCAGGCATGAATTCATGACCACGGAGTGGGTCTCAAATCCAGTCAGAGAGCACTTAGTTTTCCCCATAACAGACATGCCACCATTGCACCAGTTGGTACATTTTGCCTGCCTGGCCAGCCGTAAGGCTTCCAGGATTCAATGCTGTTTAGCACTGTTGATGATTTTTCTCCCACAACAGTTCCAGCATCCTGACAGCTAGTTAAAAGGAAGAAGACTTCTAGCTCAGCTCCAGTGTGATTTCTCAGTTTCCTGTAGTACTAAGTAGAATCTTTCAGCAATAGGGTCTTACCAGCTAATTCTGGTGGGCAACCAAGAGCCTTGGCAGTAGCCTGTAATGTTTGGTTGGCATCAGGAGCCTCCTTGGCCAACAGTTCACTGAAAGGTATCCCATCCTTGGCATTGGTATTTTTCTAATTTGTGGCTCTGGGCATAGCATTCTTCACTTTTGCAGGACACTTCTGTCTTTTATTAGCTAGAGAAGATGTAGGTTTCCATATGGCTTATTTCTAATATCTTAAATTTTGATTAACCCTACTCCCAACCCCTCTTTCCTCAATCCCCTTTCCTAACCCCATTTAAAAATCTCATTTTAAATATAGCAGCCTTTATCATATGAGAGGATTATGACTTTTTATGGAAATTTTGATTAATGTAATTATCCATATGCTATCTTGTTAGAATTTTCACTATTGTTTATATTGATGTGAACTAATTTTTAAAAGACTCATTTATTTGACAGAGAATGAGAAAAAGAATGAATATGAGTATGGGCATGCCAGGGTCTCTTAGGTCTGCAAACAAATTCCACATGTGCTGCTTTGTGTATTAGGCTTTATGTGGGTACTGGTGAATTGAACCCAGGTCATCAGGCTTTGCAAGTGAGTACCTTTAACATGCTAAGCCATCTGTCTAGCCCTTGAAAATAATTTTAAAAATAAGCTGGGCATGATGGTACATACCTTTAGTCTCAGCAGTCAGGAAACTGATGCAGGAGTTTAAGGCTAGGCTTGGGTTACCAAGTGAGTTCCAGGTCTACTTGCACTGGACCCTGTCTGGGAAAAACCAAAATAATAATAGTAATAATAATGTGTAAAATGTATTATCACTATATTTACCTCCACTGCCCTCTCCTATCCTCTTCCTGCTGAACTGCTTCTACTTTCTGACTAGTGAGCTAGTTTCCCCTTTTACTTTCATGCCTTTAAATTTTCTTTAACATCTTTTTTTTTTATTATTTACTGACAATGTCCATAAACATAGACAATACACCATGATCATAATCTCCTGTCAACACCCTCCCTTTTACCCTTCTCAACCTCCCTTATTGAATTACTTCTTCTATCCAACTGCTTTCTCTTGGTTTTTCAAGGTAGGGTCTTGGTCTAGCCCAAGCTGACCTGGAATTCACTCAGTAGTCTCACTGTGGCCTTGAACTCACAGTGATCCTCCTACTTCTGCCTCCCAAGTGCTAGGATTAAAGGTGTGTGCCACCACGCCTGGCTTAATTTCTCTTCTATTTTTGTGCCTTCATTTTTTTCCCCTGCTCTTAATGCAACAGCTACTGTGAGGTCATGAATGCTAAGTCTGGTCTTGTGTCTGTATGCCAGCATTGTATGCACTCCTCCTCTTCCTTTGGCTATTGTATTCTTTATACAATGGACCCTGAGCCTTGGAGGGTATGATAGAGATGTCTCACTAAGTGATGAACATTCCACTGCCGTACTTAATTTTGGGTGCATATGCGGTACGCTATTGGATGCATGTGCTATGGTGGACTCATCTCTTATTGGTGAGTGTAGTGTTTTCAGATTCTTGCTGTGTTGTGATATGCTATGGAGAGTATCTGTAGATATTTCTAGGATCAGTGTACAACAGTCTGTCAGGAGTATTTTTGGAGGTAGAATTAGAAAGAGGGTATGTGACTTTTGCACTTATAGATACAGGAGGAAGTTATTTTCTACAGTGGAACAGGGAGATCCATGCCAACCTGGACCACATAAGATCTCTCCCTTTCACAATTCCCAAGTGTCAATTTCCTCTAAGAGCCATGAATAAAAATATTCTGCTTATCTGTTTTGATTCAACACTTGCTATTCAGACTTTTAGAGTTTACTACATGATAAACTTAAATAGCATGTGAGTGTAGCATTTGTGGTCATCATTAAGGACACTTCACATCATTTTCTTGAGAGCTTTGCTGGAGAGTTTATTTTGGGTAACACAGCTAGTCCTATACCCTTGATCAAAGAATAGCCCTCATCTAGAGATAAATAAGGGTTCTGTCTTATCCACTGCTAGTAGGAGTGAAAATTTGTATAATGCCTATGGAAATCAGTATGAGACTCCAGAAAAAGAAACATGAAAGCAGATCTACCATGTGATCCAGCTATACCACTCCAGGACATATACCTTAAAGACTGTACTTTTTATTACAGAGATGTTACTTAGACATGTTTGTCACTGCTCTATTCACAATAGCTACGAATTGGAATCAGGTCAGATGCCCATGAACTGATGAATGGATAATGAAGATGTGACACATATGCACAGTGCAGTTCTACTTAGCAATAAGGGAAACTGAAATCATGAATTTTTCAGGAAAATGGATGAAGTTGGAAAAGAATCATTCTAAGTGAGGTCACACAGGCTCAGAAAGACAAACATCGCATGTTCTCTGTCATATGTGGTTCTTATATCAGCTGTAGTTAAGTGTAAATCATCGTAAACATCAGAAGTATGGGCACAGAATTAGAAGGAGACTAGGAGAATGTGGAAATATGGAGGGATGAGGGGAGGGGACACTTGATAGGCTAAGTGAGGTACAGAATATTAGGGCATGGGAGGTTATTGCTGGTTAGGGGGGAATCGCACAAAACTAAAGACGACATGAGTCCGTGCCATAGAAACCTTCCTCTTGGACAGCATTCTACAAGATAGAACCCTCAATAAGGATAAAGAGATGGTTAAGTCAGAAATGTCCTGTATAATGTGGAGAAAGCTTAATCCTAAAACTATGTGCCCTGGCTGGTAATTTCCAGAGCAAGCATTGGTAACACCCATAGTGAGCTGTTGATCAGGCAGAATCATGAAGTTCTTGAAAAAAAAAAATGCAGGCCATTTCCAAAGCAATTGGTTATTGCCAGAGTGAAAATGTAATACCCTATTGCTGAAGACACCACAGACTGTGGTCATAGGATATCAAGATACCACACTGGAAGTAAGAGAGAAGCCAGTTCCCTCCTGGTTAGTCATCATGATGGTGAAAAATGCTGTGGGAGCTGCTGTGAAATAATGGTCACCAGTATTGTGTATAAGCAAGGGGTCCTGCAAGCTACAAAATCAGCCAGCAAGACAAGAAGTATAACCTGTGCAATAGTGAGTGGCACACCACTAATCTGGTAACCAACTGTTCTCAGACTGGATGTGAGGAGGGATCCATACCTTGTATTGGGTGCCAAGTGAGAAATCCATGTATAGGAAACTATAGACTCCAGAGAGAACCTCCATTGCTTGTTGGCTAAGAAGTGTGGGTATGCAACCCAGAATTCTTTCAAATAACTATGCTTGTCCCCTTAGTGCAAACTTCTGTCACTGGTAGTTGGAGAATCTGTTTATTTTACATATGGCAGTGAATACTAGGTAGATCAAGGATCCACGAATACAACAAGTAAAGGCAAAGAACTGTTTATCACAGATGTGTCACCTGTACCACATCCACTGTGGCCCAGGAGATATTGCAGAGAAAGTGGTGACTTGAACACGACTACTACTGTCACTAGTAGCCTAACAGTCAGCTCCAGGGAGTTGGTGACAGAAACTGTGGTCAATAAAAATTCATTCAAGGTGTTGGAGAGATGGCTCAGTGGTTAAGGTGCTTGCTACAAAGCCTAAGGACCTAGGTACCATTCCCCAGTTCATACATAAAGCCAGATGTACAAGATGGTGCATGAGTCTGGAGTTCATTTGCAGTGGCTAAAGGGCATGGCCTTTCTCTCTCTCTCTCTCCCTTTCCCTTTCTCTCTCCCTTACTTCCTCCTTCTTTCTCTTTCTCTCAAATTGATAAAGTGTTTTTTTTTTTTAAACTCATTTAAGCAGAAATCCAGAGACTACAGAAAACAGTAAATCAGACTGTAACATCCCAGCCAAGGCTCAGGGAACATTGTGGATGTGGAAGAGGAGGTGGACAGAGTGTACGAGCCATTGGGTGGGTAGGAGTACCTCGAGGCACAGACACCTCACAGAGGTGGAGGCTTTCATGACCCTGCAGCAAATACCAGTAATCACACTGAAGAGGACCCTAAGTGGAATGGGGGTGGGGGAAATGGGACATGAGCACAACCTTTGGAAAGAATGAGGGTTCTGATCTAAGTATATGGTGTATAAGTATATCTTTTTGACAGAGCACACAGCATCAGATGGACACCCACAGATCACTTTTTCAGGAGTTGGATGGCCTCCAAGCCCACCAGATCAGTAGAATCCATCATTTTGATCTCATTTGGGTGACACATGTTATAGTAATGTCCTGTCCTATCTTCCCTCTCTTTGACAGCCTCTTGCCATGACTGTAGCTTAGCCATGAATTGTACACCTGTCCTGCTTTTGCCTCCTTGAGTTATAGGCCAGTATGGGCATTGTTGACCATATTGTCATCATTGTTATTCCTTCTTTTGAGACATGCCATGCCCCAATAATCCATGCTGGTTTGGAACTTGATACGTCCTGGCTGAACTCAAGATCCTCCTGCCTCTGACTGATGAGTTCTGAGAGCATTATACGTGTGGGTCACTAATCAGTGATTCACTATTGTTCCCCCTCTCTGTTTCTCTCTTTTCTTCCCTTCTATCCTGTGTTATGTACATACCTACCTACCAATCTTCCTTTCTACCTACCTTTTTTCCCCTTTGTTGCAGTCAGGTTCACATTGCTGGTAGAAATCACCCAACCAAGAGCAGGATGTGGGAAAAAAGAGGATTATTCTGGCTTACATGATCAAGGGGAAGCTCCATGATGGCAGGGAAAATGATGGCATGAGCAGAGGGTGGACATCACCCCCTGGCCCACATAAGGTGGACAACAGGAACAGGAGAGTGTGCCAAACACAAGGAAGGGGAAGCTGGCTATAACACCCATAGCCCGCCCCCAACAATACACTGCTTCTAGGAGGTGTTAATTCCCAAATCTTCATCAGCTGGGAACCTAGCATTCAGAGCACCTAAGTTTATAGGGGATGCCAGAATCAAACCACCACATTCTGCCTCTGACCCCCATAAACTGCTAACCATCTATGATGTAAAATACAATGCATTCAGTCCATCTTTAAAACTCCCCATAGTTTTTATCAATCCTAATGATGTTCAAACATCCCCATAATCCAAGATCTTTTAACTGAGCCATTATACCAAATATACCCCCCCCCAAACCCATAGTGGCACAGAATAAAAATTCACACTGCAAAAGATGGCATTGGGCATAACAAAGCAATATGCAGCCAATACAGGATTTAAAACAATCAGGGCAAACATTAAACTCTGTAGCTTCAAGCCCAAGAACTCTAGTCAGTGACAAATCTCCAAGTTCAATAATTCTAACCGGGAACAAGTCTCTGTGGAGTTCCAATTCTGCCCCTCCAGCTAGGCTACTCACAATCCTAAAAAGCTTCATCTGAGGCTGGCAGTTCTTGGCAGCCATCTCATGGTCTTGGCAACTCTACTGGGTCTCCACTGCAATCCATGCTTCATCCTCATGGCCCTATGGGGTCTCCATGCAGGCATCCCGCAAACCTGCTTCACATTTCCAAAACACAAGACCATGCTGCAAACTCAATGACCCTCTCTTTCCTGCATTTTTTATACTCCATAATACCAGGAATGGTGCCAATGTGTTAATCCAGTGGGGATCAAAGCAGACTTTGAAGAAAAGGACACCCCACGAGCACTCAGGCCCCTTCAAAAGAGTCTACATTCTTCTTGCTGCCCTAGTGCAGGTCAGCTGGCCCAATTTCAAAGGGTGTAATCTGTCCATTGAAGCTGAATGGGTGGCAGTTTACCCAAAGATTTTTTTCCTGTGCCATATTTCTCTGCTCACTGCAGTTCATTTCTACGCAAAGCAACCCTGCACAACTTTTCAGGACACGGGCATAACAGCAAGCTTCTCACACAAACTGCTAGCCCAGTCTAAGCAAAGCTCTTTCTCACCCTCATAAGCCAAAACTCACAGTCCATAGTCCTTACTTCATTCAGGTCTTTCAACTCTGACTAGCATAGTCCATTAAGCTGTACTTACAGCACTGCAAGGTGTCTCTTAGGCCAAGGTTTCAAATCCTTCCACATTCTTCTTGAAAATCAGCTCCAAAAGGCCAAAGCCACACAGTTGGGTGTCTAGCAGCAACCCCACTTCTGGTACCACCTTACTGTTGCAGTCAGGTTCACATTGCTAGTAGAAATCACTCAACCAAGAGCAGCTTGTGGGAAAAAAGGTTTATTCTGGCTTACACACTTGAGGGGAAGATCCACGATGGTAGGGAAAAACAATGGCATGGGCAGAAGGTGGACATCACTCCCTGGCCCACATAAGGTGGACAATGAACAGGAGAGTGTGCCAGACACTAGTAAGGGGGAGCTGGCTATAACACCCATAAGCCCACCCCCAGCAATACACTTAACTACCTCCTGGAGTTGCTAATTCCCAAATCTCCATCAGCTGGGCACCTAGCGTTCAGAACACCTAAATTTATGGGGGACACCTGAACCAAACCATCTTCTTCCTTCCTCCATGTCCAGATGGTCATTATATCTCCAGGCTTATCTCAGGTCTGTGTAGGTCAGCTGGCTTCAGTTTCATGATCCTTCACAATCAACCTATCAAATGCTGTTCTAGATTACCACCATTAACTGTTTTACAATGAAACAATGTAAAGATTCCTGAGATAAATTCCACCCTAACTCTTTTGAAAGGAGATGACTAAAAGGAAGAATTTTAAAGGCTGAAAGTCCACATTTATTTCCTTTCTGTATTAATAAAATGGCTGTGTTTCTTCACACTTGGTTTTGATTTTAGAAGCATGAAAAATGCATGGAAGTGGGTCGTGAAGTGTACAGAGTTTCAGGATCCTCTGCTGAAATGCAGCATGGGAAGCAGGGCATGATGTCCTTGGTAGAGAGGTCATTGATGTCATTGTAAGATAGATTGTGGCTTGCAATGGAGACCTGAAGATGTTTTAGATATACCAGAGCTGAGCATAGGCTACCATGGAGTGCTATTAGCTCAGGATGGAAGATTTTGCTGGATACTCAGCTCATCTGGAGGCATAGCAATTAAAAATCCAGAGACCACCATCACTAGTTATAAATGTCAGACTTGATCTACAGATGTCTGATGTTTACCTGATGACTGTTGATTTTTGCATTAGTCCAGTCTCTCCTTATGTCTTATAGCAATGGAAATGTTTACTTTGTGTCATTATATGTTGGAAGCATGTAACTTATTTTGATTTTATAGGACTTAACACTTGATAGTCTTGAATCTCAGATGAGATTCGAGACTGGGACATGGGACAATGTCAGAGTTGGTAAAGATTATAGGGAACTAAAAGTAGGGCTGAATGCAGTTTGCATTGTAAGATGATCATGAGTCTGTGGAGGCCAGGGTCATAATGTGGTAGTTTGCATGTATGTCCCCCATAGACTTGGGTGTTCCATTAAAGATTGTAACTTGGTTCTCCAGCTGCCTGGCTGGAAGAGATATCACTGGAGGTGGATCCTGGGATCCAGCCGAAAGGTGTGTTTGGCAGTGGATCTGAATTTCAACTCAAAGGTATGCAGGAAGGTTTGAGCTCTGATGGGTACCTGTTGCTTGCTATTTGCTGCTGTTTGGTCTATGTTGGCTGTATGGTGATTTTCCTCTGTGCCTGGTTTTATGAATGGGAGCCAGCATCTTCTCTCATTGATGGAACTTCCCTTGTATCCATAAGCTGAAATAAATCCTGTTCCTCCCATCAACTGTGTTTGCTTGTATGTTTTCCCCAGCATTGTGAAAATGTCTTCCACAGACTGTTTCAAAGCAGTAGTGGAGAGAAGGCCTTCAAATGGAGTTCTGTAGGAAAAGTAGCCCCCCGCAATCCTCTGTCTTTATTTTGGTCCATATTCTGTCAGTATATCCAGGATGGCTTTCAAGGTTCCTGTGGCTAAAGGATGTCTTAAACATGATGATTCTTTTACCTCAGCATCTATAGCAGTTAACTCTCATTTCTGGGATGAACACCTACCAGAAACAGCTATGGTAGGAAACAATTTAATTCTGGCTTACAGGTTCAAGAAGTTTCATCATGGTGGAGGAAGCTGGCTCACTCCATTACATATCCTCACCAGATAGAGAACAGCACAGTACGCTCTGGCTCTGAATATATAGTAGGGCTGGACTCCTCAGATCCAAATTCTGCTGCCAGCAGAACACTCCCTACTGCAAAGCTCCAAAAGACTCCACCATCTGGAGACTAAGTAGGAAGCTTAATGAACAATACCTTAGGCAATGGGAAACATTAACATTCCAACCACCACAGCTTCCCCAGTATCTTGGATTATAGTTCTGCACTAGCAGGACTGGCCACATTTCACTTGTGATTTTAGCAGATTTATACTTTCAGAATTTGTGTCATACAGAATATTTGCATAGGTTCTTATTTATATGTTTATTTTTATGTACTTAATACACAGAAAGAGAATGAGAACAGGTACACCACACCTCTAGGCACTGCAAATTCACTCCAGATGCATATGCCATCATATGCATCTGGCTGATGTGGGTACTGGGCAATTGGACCTGGGTCCTTAGCTTTTGTAAGCAAGTGCCTTAACTGCTAAGCCATCTCTCCAGCACTTTGTTAGTATTCTTAGCTAATCTAAACTATATGAAATTATTCTGTTAGTTTATGTTGCAATTAGTGTGCTACAGGTTTTGTTGGGGGGGGGGCTAAAGTTTTGCTAAGGACTGAGCTTCAGTAGCATGTGATTCTGGTATTGACCTGATTCTCATGATTGCTAACATAGAATATCTGAGTCCTTCCCTCCACACCTTCCACACATTATGGTTTACCACCCATGCCAGGATCAAGGAGTCAGTACTGAGAACATTTTCTGACAGAACTACTTTTACTAACTGACATAAACAAGCAGTAATGTTATACTCCCCATCCATTCTCATCTGTTATCCCCCTCCCCACCACACCACTGTCAACATCCCACTTCACCTTGAGGATCAGGTGGATCAGTCTTCAGTGTGGAGAAGCCTTTGGATCTTGGAGTGCAGTATGCAACCAAAGTGAATCTTAGCCAGCCCCCATCCAGAGAGAGGCATGGCCCCCCAGATATTATTCAACTACTTCACTGGCTTCAATTCCTCTTCCTTTACCCCTGAGGGCTGAGAAACTCATGTCTTCCCTTTTCAAGGTGTGAGAGAAAAAGCATAGTCAGTGCCAAGACTAACCTTTCAAAGGAAATCCTGGCTGAGTATCTTTGTCTCAGGGGATGGACTTGGAAGGAGAGCTCATGCCTTTTCCTTGGCAAATGCAGGGGTGTGGACTGAGGTTCCTACTCTGGACAGGTAAGGGCATGGGAATGTCTCCAGAATGAGTATCTGATCTCAGGTAGAGTCTCTAGGGAAGCAACCTGGAGTATAAGAATACCAGGCTCAGGAGGTCCTCTGTCCTCATTGCTCTTGTCTACTGGTTTTTACAGAACCCCAGTAAGAGAAACTCCTCTCAAACCTTGAGCATGTGTGGGTCCCAGTCTATAAGAATGGCTTCCATGGTCATGGGAAGCAGCAGTGGCCTGGGTGGCTCCTAGGGAGGGGACCTTTGACACTCTGGTAGGACAGCAGGCTCCTTAGGCCCAATCCTGTCTGCTTGTTGAGCTCTGTGGGCATGGAGGTTCAAGGGAGCCATCCCTGGAAAACAATGTGTGCACTGACCCCTTGGTGTGGGTTCTGGCCATCTCTCTCAGCATCTCACTCTGCAATCAACAGAGAAGTTCTTGCCTCTACTTCAGGTTCTCCTGGATTCCAGGGTTCATGCACTCTTCTTTTCTTGTTTGCATACTGGAGGCGCTTCTCCACGAGCTGCAGGAGGAAGTGGGTACTTGTGGCTCCCAGACTGGGAGGGACAGCAGAGAGCAGGAAATTGGCATGGAGGCCACCAGAGATTGAGAACAAGGCTCTGGCAGGCACCATGTCGGGCTCCTTGGAGCTCCTCATCTGAGCTTCTGCCCGGCATTCCATTCCCCTCCTTCTTGTTTGAATTTGGCATCACTGATTTTCTCCTTCCCCTGTCTACTTGGTCAAGAGTAAGTCCCTGCTTCTCTTTAAGCTCTTTGCTTAGCACCACAAGATTTATATGTGGGTCTGGGGACAACATTTTGTCCAGAAATCCAGGGCCTATGATGGCCTCTCCCTCTAAACGTAAGAAGCAGTCATCAGTGTCATTGGCAGGAAGCAGTACAGAAAAGACCACCCAACCAGTCTATATCATATGGATGGCAAATTATGATGACAACCAGTTATACACACGGGGGAGTGGTGGTGGTGGAGATCAGGACAGGAGGAGGAAGAGAGAGAGAGAGAGAGAGAGAGAGAGAGAGAGAGAGAGCGCGAGCGAGCAATACCAAGATAGGGATGGAGCTCAGCCCTTAAAGCTGCAAGGCTTATCGTGCAGACAGCCACCCAGCTCAGCATTGAGGAAAGAAGCTGAATTCAAAGTGGCTGAGAAGCCATTCTAAGCATCTGCACAGCACCAGGACTATAGACTCAGTACACTTTGCTGAGAAAGTCCTTCTGTCAGCACAGATTTGTCCTTTTCCATCTGTCCATTGTTCTCTCCCATTGTAGAGAGCAAACATCCCTCCAGCCAATCAGTGACATTCACGTGCTCATGGGTTGGCTTCCATCAGGCTCTCCATTGGTGTCTTGATCTCTGGAGTCTCTTATGTTTGGGAGCCGGTGGGTGTTCAGGACAGTTCTTTGGGCCACTCTTCACAGAGGGGCACACTGGGAGAATGGGGAGGATGATGGTGCATGTTGTGTTTCCAGATCTGCACAGCCAGCTGGGCTGGCCAGTGTTCAAGGGAATAGCACCAGCCCATAGTGAGTCAGGACATCTTGGCTTCAGCACCCAGGAGAGGGGACAGAGGGAGATGTGGAACATTTACAGCAGCAATGTGAGGGTATTTTTGAGTCACAGCTGTTCCTGGCAAATTGTCCAGGATATCATCACATACTTTGTTGAGTCTGTGGTCAGGTGAGGGAAGGGAGTGGCAGTAAACTTGCACAGGTTCACACTCACGTTGGTAACAGGGTAAGACCACACTGTAGGGGCTCTTCAGGTGGCATAGCTGATGCCCCATCCAGAGGGAAGCAGCTGTTGGTGGGAATTCAGGCCCTCATGGCTGCTTTGGTATCTCCATGAGCAACTGGAAGCATGAGGCAAGATCACCTGGTTTATGGATTACCTCAGGGGCTGGAGTACTTGGAGGATCCTGCCTCAGTGGTACTAGAGGAGGCTGGCACTGGGAGCCACTCATGTTTTTCAGCCTTGCCATTTTTATCTTCTCTTCATGTTTGAACTCTATGACACTAGGGGAGATGAGGGCACAATATCAGCTGGCCTGCATGCCAGACTCAGGTCCCAACACAAGTCAAGTGCTGGGATTACAGGAGCAGGATGAGATGTATGGCCATTGTGAGTACAGTAGTTGACAGAAATTAGTGTACAGAAAGAGAGACAGAGAGAAACGACACCTGGGCTTCTTGGTGCTGCAAGGAACATTGTGCATGTGGGTTTAAGTGGAAAATGTGGAATCGAACTCAGGCTGTTAGACTTTATAGACAAATACCTTAACATCTCTCCAGTCCTGTTTTTTAGAGTATATTTCTTATATGCACAGAGAGGAAGACAGAAAGAGGAAAAGAGAGAGAAAGAAAGGAAGAAAGAAAGAAAGAGGAAGAGAGATGTAGGGAGAGAGATTTGGTGTGCCGAGACCTTTATCCTTTGCAAACAAACTCCAGATACATATGCCACTTTGTGATCTGGCTTTAAGGAGGTACTGGGGAAGAAACCCAGGTCATTAGGCTTTGCCAGGAATCACCTTAACCACTTAGCTACCTCTGTAACCCATTTTCTTTGTTTTCTGATGATTCTCTCTGTGAACCTGGAGCTCATCATTTCTGCTATACTACTTAGCCAGGACAGTCTGTGGATCCTCCTGTCTTCACTTCCCCTGTGCTGGGATTACAGGAGTGAACAGGCATGCCCACTTTTTACATGTGTGCTGGGATTTGAAACCAGGTCTTCATGCTTGTGTGGCAAATGCTTTACTGACTGAGCCTTCTCCTAGCCATGGGGTGATTATTTTTATATACTTTTTGTATTCTTGGGGACCATGGGAGTCCAGAATGTATGTATGTATAGTTTGTTAAATGTGTTTTGCGAGTTAAGTTGGGAAGGTGTAAGAATATACTGGATTTATATTTTAAATTGGGGAGACAAACTAAAGTTAAGATCTTATTTGCTTGAGTGGGTGATGGTGTCTTTGTAAGTATTTGGGATTAAAGGAGTTAATGGCTGTGTTTGTGGTAGTGAAGATAGGGGAGTGAATATGGTGAATCTGAAAGTTCATGCTTACAATTGAGAATTCGGTTGTTTGACATTTTGGTTTCAGAATATCTTACCTCTCTCTTTCTTGTGAAAACTTGGATTTGATGGTGTGTCATGGATTTTGGAAGAAATAGGATCATGTTGGGTAATGTTGAGGAAGTGTAAATTTCTGTGGTTGTGCAGGTGGATGGATATGGTTAGGAAATACAGGAGATGTGTTTCTGTTTCAGGATGTGGTGGAGGATGATGCATTCCTATGTTGTTCAGGATGTGGATGTGTGTTATAGCATGTGAGAGAAAGTATGTGTGTTATGGGGAACTTGTAGAGAGAATGTGTATCCATGGTGTGTAGCTTGTATGGTTTAGTATTTAGAAGATGGAGGACATGTTTATTGGCCGTGTGTTTAGCATGTGATCTCATTTATGTAGGTGGTATCAGATTGTGTGTGTTGAAGAGATATTTTCATATGTATTATGTTTTGCATACTTATTTAGATGTTTGTTGCTTGTGGAGAGTCACATGGGTATAGAGGTTTTTAAAACTATTATTTATTTTTGTGGAGAGAGACAGAGAGAGATAGAGATGCAGAGATGAGAGAGAGATACAGAGGTAGAGAGAGAGAAATAGAATATGCATGCGAGGGCCTTATGCTCCTATAAATGTACTCCACAGGCAACACTACTTGTGTATCTTGCTTTATGTGTGTCCTGGGGATTTGGACCTCGGTTGAGCCTGGGCTGGCAGACTTTTGTAAGGAAGCGATGTTAACTACTGAGCCATCTCCCCAGCTGCTAGACTTTTCATTTAGTTGTATGCCTTGTGTTTGTATGCTGTATGTATGTGACCAGATGTTGTTTTAAAGAACTTTTTTTTATTTTTCAAGTATGAATCTCACTGTAGCCCAGTCTGATTTCTAAGTCACTCTGTATTTCCAGGCTGGCCTTGAACTCACAGTGATACTCTGAAGCCTGCCTCCGAAATAGTGGGAATAAAGGTGGGTATCTCCATGCATGGTTTAAATAACTTTTTTACAAATAATTTTCATTGGGAACGTTAACATGCGAACATACTTCAGATTGTTGACATTTTCATCAGGCTGTCCTCCTTTGTCCCCTCTGCCCTGTCAAATTTCAGAGCGCTCTCCTTGCTCTGAGTATTGGTTTTGATTGTGTGGTCATAAGTAAACCAGTTGGTTCATGTGGGCTGGATGATACCTCAAAGTATGCCTTCCCACCCTGTGGTTTTTCATTCTGTCTTCCTCCCCTTCTGTAATTTTCTTCAAGCTTTGGAGGGAATTTTACAATTTCCTTTAGGGTTGGACTCTCAGTAACCTCTTATTTTCTGCTTGGAAGGGTTTTGAGTGCCCTCAGTATCTATTGCCATCTCCAGGGAGAAAGTTCTCAGCCTGACAGTGAAAGAAGATTTCATGTTTTTTTTTTTTTTTTTCAAGGTAAGGTCTCACTCTTGCTCTAGCCCAGGCTGACCTGGAATTCACTGTGTAGTCTTAGGCTATCCTCAAATTCATGGCAATCCTTCTACCTCTGCTTCCGAGTGTTGGTATTAAAGGCATGTGCCACCATGCCTGGCAGAATTCATGTTTTTTTAAAATTATTTCTTGGGCTGGAGAGATGGCTTAGCAGTTAAGGCGCTTGCCTCCAAAGCCAAAGGACCTCAGTTCGATTTCCCGGGACCCACGTAAACCAGATGCACAAGGTGATGCATGTGTCTGGAGTTCGTTTGCAGTGGATGGAAGCCATGGCACACCCATTCTCTCTCTCAGCCTCTGTCCCTCTCTCAAATAAATAAAAATAAAAATAAATTTTTTTAAAAAATAAAATTATTTATTTTCATTGTTTACGTAGATGTGTGTGAGAGAGAGAGAGAGAGAGAGAGAAGACAGTGAGAGAGAGACAGATAGAGATAATGGCTGTGCCAGAGCCTCTACCCACTGCAAAGGATCTCCAGATGCATGTGCCACCTTGTACATCCAGTTTACGTAGTTACTGGGGGATGGAACTTTGGTCCTTTGTCTTTGCAGGCAGGTGCCTTAATCACTAAAGCATCTAGTCAGCCCCAGAATCATATTTAATAAGCTACTTCCTCCATGCTGTTTTCCGAGCCTGCCAGATGTGGTTGAGGTCCCTCATATGGTGCTAGGCACTCAGCTTCCTCTTCTTGTCATTTTCATGGGTCTTGGGTCTCCCTGGTATATGTAACCATTTATGGAGTAAGCAGATTGTCTAACCAAGAGTGAGAGCAGCATGCATCGAAAGAGATAAACACATACATAGAGGAGGGTTTTTGATGGGCATAACCTCTCCTTTTATCCAACAAACAGTGGATGCTTCCCTCCAGGGTCTGTGTCCTTCTTAAACTGTGGAGCTTTGACGTGGTGCTCAGTGCCAGGTGTGAATGTCCTCCCACTGAGCCGGCTTCTTTCTAATCGAGTGCAGTTGATTATCCCCACAACGTACGTGCCACTATTGCACCAGTGGCTACATACTGCCTGGTTGGTCAATTTTGTAGCTTCCAGGACCCACAGTGTAGCAGACAACTTCAGGTTCACTGAGATGAACTTCCAGACCAGGCACAGTTATGGAGGAAGGGATATTTATTGAAGCTTACAGATCCAGGGGAAGTTCCATAAATGGCAGAAGAAGCTGGCCTGCCTTCACAGGACCAAGCAGAGAGAAAGAAATACAAGCCTAAAGCCAAAAGCCACAACACATTTCAGGAACTCCAGCTAGGCACACTTTGCATATCTTTAGATTGAAATCTGAAACCCACCACCACACCTAAAGATCCACCCAGTGACCTTGCCTCCAGCCAGGTGGCTACAGAATGCAAACTACGAACAATAGAGAACTGAATATATTGGGGGACATCTATTCAAACTACCACACAAAGTTTATTCACAGTGTTGATGACTTATTCTCCAGGAGGTCATGTAACATTTTCCTGACATATAACTGCTCACTAGCAGGGAGTTAGTTCCATCTCAGTTGCAACTTGATTTTTTCAGTGTCTTGTGACTCTAGGCTCTGGTATATTGAAGCAGGGAGTTATAGTTTTATTGATAGGAAGTAGGGATATTCATATGTGATGATCAAATGAGGTTATACATTGGATCAGTGAAATATGGAGATTGTATTTATGTATGTAAGATGTATATTGTACAGCTATTTGACAGTGTTTACGGATATAGGAGATTCTGGAAGCCAGAGGAAATTAAAGATTTCTAGTAGTTTTTTTCTGTGTATTTTAACACTCATACTGAAGCCATTTTTCAGGGTCTGGGACAG
This sequence comes from Dipus sagitta, assembly GCA_036346955.1. Taxonomy (NCBI): domain Eukaryota; kingdom Metazoa; phylum Chordata; class Mammalia; order Rodentia; family Dipodidae; genus Dipus; species Dipus sagitta. The sequence continues at coordinate 52,648,939 of CM070783.1, forward strand.
CATATAATTTCTACGTTTCATATTTTTTAGACAGAAATCTATCTACTTATTTATTTATTTAAGAGACTGGGAATGAGAAAAAGTGTATATATATATATATATATATATGTATATATATTTATATAGTATATAATATATATGTATGTGTATATATATATGTATGTATGTATGTATATACATACACATATATTCGTGTATAAAGAGAGAAACAAGAATGGGCCTACCAGGGTCTCTAGCCACTGAAAATGATCTCCAGACACATGCGCCACCTTGTTCATCTGGCTTAAGTGGGTACTGTCAAATTGAACCTGGGTCCTTAGACTTTGAAGGTGGCACCTTAACCACAAAGCCATCTCTCCAGCCCTGTTTTGTTTTTGATTTGATGAATTATGTAACATTAGTCACAGGGTCTGGGAGCATTATACCTATTAGAAGTGTCTTAGTTTCTTACCAGGAGAGATGGCTAAGAGAATTAGATACTTCCTTCCAAGGACTAAAGGCCTAGGTTGGAGTCCTCAGTACTCTAGTAAAGCCCAACATGCAGAGTGGCATATGCATCTAGAGTTCATTTACAGAGGAAGCAGGGCCTGGCATACCCTTTTCTCTCTCTTTCTCTCTGTCTCTCATCTCTCTCTCTCTCTCTCTCTCTCTGTGTGTGTGTGTGTGTGTGTGCTTCCAAAGAGGTGAAACTAAGTATAATAGTGTACTAATTGCAGAAAGCTTTGGCGTTTCTGTTATGCATGAGTAATTTAGAGTATGAGGTTGATGATTGCATTCTCAAGTTAGGGCATATGGAATACTATGTTTTGGTGAATGAAACCAGGCTCTGTGAATATTGTGAGTAGGTGTGTGGTCATTGTGAGTACACATGTTGATAGAAATGAGTGTGTAGATCCCTTCCACTCACTCCCTCTTCTCTTCTCCATTCTTCTTCCCTCTTCCTCTTCACTCTCTCTTTCTCTGTCCCTTCTACTCTCCTTTCCATTCTCTCCCATCTCCTCCAGGACTACATGCCTTGGAGATTATTACTTGTGTTTCCATTTGTTCAGATTTTTTTCTAGAATTTTAGGTGTGGTATATTTTATTTTGTGAAAATTATTCTCTGTTTATTTATTTATTTCTTGTTTTGAGTTTGTGCTGCTGGTTTGTGAAGCCAGGGGCATGGGCTTACTAAGTATACATACTAGGGTAAACTCCTAACTGTATTATACATGGTTTTGTTTTGGTTTTCATTTGGATATTGTTGGTAGATGGAAGTAGGATTTTTCTGTATTGGTTTTTTGTTCTGATATCTTGTTCAAACATGTATTATTGTTTGCTGGGAGTGTTCTTACGTAGGTTTACTTAGAATTTTATGCTTGTCTATAAATAGGTCAGTTATATTTCTTTTCAAATCTGAATGCTTTCCTGTCTTTTCCTGCCTGTATTGTTGAGAGTAGTTCACACATGTTAAGTTGAAAGTGAGAAGAGAGGGATATGCTAGCCTTGTTTTCAAAGTTAGGGCAGAAGCATCCATTCATTTCACCATGAAACATGGCGTTAGCTGTGAGTCTCTTACTTGTTCTTTGTTAGCTTGACATAGTGTCTTTCTCTCCTAGTTATTGAGAGTTTTCAAAGGTATTGCCTATTGAATTTGATCAACCAATTTCTCTGCATTAATTGAAGTGACCATGTACATTTCTTCTTTAGACTAAACAGCCTTCCTGGTGCTGTGAGTAAAGGCATGATCCAGCACACCCAACTGCATTCAAACATGGCAAATATTTCCTCTATGGGGGGAAGAGAGAGAGGGGGAAATAGTTAACGTGCATGGCAAGGCCTTGTGCCACTGTACACGACACCCAGGTCCATGTGCCCCTTTGTGCCTCTGCCTTTACGTGGGTACTGAACTTGGGCTGTCCCACAGTGGTAACTGGTGACATGAGCCAATGAACCCCCTCTCCACCCTGATGCAAACATTTTAAAATGAAAGAGATAACGATGACATGGTCTGAGAATAGCCATTGGACCAGAGGAAGATGAGTGGAATTCCAGGATGTTCCAGTCGGGGTGCTCCCAGGAGCTGTAGATGGATGTGGAGGAAAAGCCTGGACCCTGCACCTGTGCACTTGACAACTGTCATGTCTTGAGTCCATCTCTCCGTAGCTTGCACACACTATGGTTTACCACCCATGCCACGTCAAGCAGTCAGTACTGAGAACTTTCTGTGACAAAAGTACTTTTATTGGGCTGGAGAGATGGCTTAGCAGGTACGGCGCTGGCCTGTGAAGCCTAAGGACCCATGTTCGACTCTACAAATCCCACAAGACGAAGGCACCACGGTGAGGCAAGTGCAAGGTCCTCCATGTCCGCTGGGTGGCAGAAGTGTCTGGAACTCGATTTTAGTGGCTGAGACTCTGGCCTGACAATTATCTCACTGTCTTCCTCCATCTCTGTCTGTCTCTCTCTGTCTGTCGTGCATGCACTCTCTGTGAAATAAAAGTTCTTTTATTAAATGTCATACACAGGCATGAATGTTATACATCCTCCTCCCCCTTCTATCCTTCCACCTTTTCCCCACCACACTTCTCCTTCATTCCCAGCCCACCCTAGAACAAGGTGGATCAGTCCTGAGTGAGGAGAAGCCTTTGGCTCTTGGAGTGCAGGACGCAGCCAGGCTGAATCTTAGACAGTCCCCAAGAGGGATGGCACCCCAGAGATCACTCAACTATTCCACTGGCTTCAATTCCTCCTCCTCCTCTTCTTCTTCCTCCTCCTCCTCTGTGGGTCAAGCAACTCATATCTTCTCTTTTCACGCTGTGAGAGGAAAGTCATACTCAGTTCCAAGCCTTACCTTTTCTAACAGGCCCTGGCTGAATATCTTTGTGTCAGGGCATGAGCCTCCAGGGAGAGCCCCTGCCTTTTCTTGGCAAGTGGAGGGGTTTGGAAGTCAGGTTCTTCTTTGGACATGTGAGGGCATGGGGGTGTCTCCTGAAGGATGGAGACATAAGTGGGTATCCAATCTCAGGAAGAGTCCCTCGAGAAGCAACCCGGGCTAGGAGGACGCCAAGCTGGGGAGGTCTCTTTGTCTTCATTGATGTTGTGTACCGAATATTTACAGACCCCTGTAGGAGAAACTTCTCTTAAACCTGGAGCATGTGGGGCCCCCAGGCTATGAGAGTGGTTTCCATGGTCACGGGGAGCAGCAGTGTCCTGGCAGACTCCTAGGGAAGTGATCTTTGACAGCCTGGTAGGACAGCAGAGCTTAGGCCCCAGTATCTGTGCTTCTGTAGCTTGGTGAGTGTGAAACAGAAGTGTACACTGACCCCTTGGTGTGGGCTCCTCTTATCTCTCTCAGCATCTCGCTCTGCACTCAATTCAGAAGTTGTTGCCTCCACTTGGGGTTCTCCTGGATTCCAGGGTTCATGCACTCTTCTTTTCTTGCTTGCAGACTGGAGGCGCTTCTCCACGAGCTGCAGGGCGAAAATGGGTACTCATGGCTCCTAAACTGGGAGGGACACCAGGGAGCAGGACACTGGCATGGAGGCCACTAGAGATAGAGAATGAGGTTCTGGGAGCCACCATGCAGATCTCCTTCCAGCTCCTCATCTCTGCTCCTGACCAGGATTCCATTCCCCTTCTTCTTGTCTGTACTCGACATCCCCGATTTGGGAGCAACCCCGTTGACTACCCATGGGCAGGCTGAATCAAAGCCATGTGGGTCTCATGAGTGAGGGTCTCTACCTTGTCCTAGTCTTCTTGCTATCTCTGCCACCTGGGTCTCATATTCTATGTGGGACATTTCTTCCCCTCTGTTGTCTACCTAGTATATCTTCCTACACTCTCCACTTGGTGATTTTATCTACTTGTTTCCCTGCCAAGTTCTACCCGTCCTTCTCCTTCCCTTGTCTACCTGGTCAAGTGTAAGTCCCTCCTCCACTTCGAGCTCTTTATTTATCGCCGTGATGTCTATATCTGGGTCTGGGGACAACATTTTGTCCAAAAATTCAGGGCTTATGATGGCCTCTACCTGTAAAGTTAAGGAAGAGGGCATGAGTGTCTTTGGCAGTTAGAAGGCCAAGCCAAGCCATTAGAACCTCCAGGAAATCATCTGAAAAAGGCCAACCCAGCACAGTCTATATCATGTGGATATGAAATTATGATGAAGACCAGTTAAACGCATACATTGGGAGAGAGGGTAAGAGAGCAAAGGAGAAAGAAAGACAGACAGACAGAGAGTAGAGGAGAGAGTTAAAAGCAAAGAGAGAGGGAGAGAGAGACAGTGAGGAGAGAGAGAGAAGGAACAGCCAATGCCAAGATAGGGACAGAGCTCAGCCCTTACATCAGCAAGGTTTATCATACAGACAGTGACACAGCTCAGCATTGAGGCAAGAAGCTGAATTCAAAGTGGCTGAGAAGGCATTCTAAGCCCGTGGACAATACCAGGACTGTAGACACAGCTCACTTTGTCAAGAAAGTCCTGCTGGGAGCACAGCTCATCCAGGTAGCTGAGGAGTCCTGGGTCTGGGTACAATACTTCCTCTTCCTGCTGCTTCTCAGGTTTGTCCTTTTCCATCTGTGGATTCTTTTCCCCTGTTATAGAGAGCAAATATTCCTCAGGCCAGCGAGTGACATTCGTCCCTCATGGTTGGCTTCAGGCAGGACCTCCATTGGTGTCTTGGAGTCTGAGGGTCTCTTGCATTTGGGTGCTGGCGGGTGGTCAGGATGGTTGTCAGGGCCACTCTTTACAGAGGTGCACGCTAGGGGAGCAGGGAGGATTGTGGGGCATGATCTGTTACCAGATCTCCACAGTCAGCTGGGCTGGTCAGTGTTCAGATGACCAGCACCAGCCCAGAATGAGTCAGGACATGATGGCCTCTGCATCCACGAGATGGGACAGAGGGAGACATGAAACATCTACAGCGGCAATGTGAGAGGATTTTTGAGTCCTTATGGGCTCCTGGTAATTTGTCTAGCCAGTTTCCAGGGCATCATCACATAGTTTGTTGTGTATGAACAGGTGAGAGGAGTTAGTGGCAGTGAACTTGCACAGGTCTATACTGAGCTTGGGATCAAGGTAGGACCACACTGTGTAGGGGTTGTTCAGTTGGCATAGCAGATGGCCCATCCTGAGGGAAGTAGACTCTGGTGGCACCATAGCCCCTCACAACTGCTTTGGCATCTAAATGAGCAACTGCATATATGGCACGAGACCTACCTGGCTTCTGGATGACCTCAGGGGGTGGAGGCATTGGTGGATCCTGCCCCAGTGGTACTGGAGGTCGAGGAGGCTGGCACTGGGAGCCACTCATGTTTTCCCACCTTGCCTTTTCTATCTTCTCCTCATCTTCAAACTCCATGAACCTGAGGAGAGGAAGATAAGTCTCAGCTGACATGGATTTCAGACTCAGGTCCCAACGCCACTTGAGTGCTCAAGGGAAGGATGGGTGGGTCAGACCCTGGGATGGGCTGGTGTAGTCCCAAGAGGTTGGTGATCCTGGCCCAGAGCCATGATTCTGGGCACAGTCTACATACCTTGCAGGAGTCAAGTCAGTCCCAGTTGGTCCTGGCAAAACCATGAGGACACATATCCTCTAGACCTCTCCAGACCCTGCCCTGAACAGTAGAGCTGACTGCCAAGCTGGTCAGGCATAGGATTGATGGCAGTGTATCCCAGGGGTCATGGACAGATCCGAGGACAATGAAGCTGACACTGACAGCACAGTAATGACCAGGGAGACCAGGACCCAGGAGAAGGCAGAAGCCAAGCTCACTGCTATGGCTACTTCTCTCTGAAAGCTGGGTTTTCTCATTCACCCGTGGGCTTATTTGAATTAGGGGCCATGCATGGAGCAAAGGCAAGACAGACACTGTTCTCAGAATGTCTGAGAGGCTGCTTTCTTCGTCCATGCCTCCACCATTCTCACCCACTTCTGGGACGTCGGGGTACTGGTTGCCAAGAGTCACCATAGATCATTCGGATGTCTGGCAACAGTCAGGGCTTGATGCATAACCAGTGAGGAGAGAGCTTCTGGAGACATGGTGCATAGACCTCCTAGCATTCCAGGCTGCGGGAGCTACCTCCTATTCTTAAAGGCATTTATGGAAGGAGGTGAGCTCATGAAACCCCTATAACTACTGCGTGGGTGCAGAGCGCCACCATATCTAGTCAGCTGAGCCATCCACACCCAACCCCTGTCCATTTCCCAGACTCACTTGTTGGCCATCTCATGGTACTTCTTCTGCTCGGAGGTGTTTGCGAGCTTCCATTCCCGCAAACCCCTCTGCAAGCCTTCCTCCTCCTTCATGTTGGGATTCCGCCGAGCCAGGGTCCGAAGTACTGGGCTGAAATTCACAGGCAACACTCACAATCCACAAGTGTGGTCTCCATCCCACGCTGACCCGTACCCACATCACACCCTTGTGCCAACATGGACGCTTGGTCCTCCGGCACCCCTACTTTCCACCAAACATCAGCACCAACGGTTGTGTCAGTGTCTTGATGTTGTGAATCAGACCCTATGTCTGAAAATGAATGTGACTGGAAATGGGATGATGGATGTTAGTCAGGTTTACGTCATGATTGGGAGGCCCTCAATGGGATAGTCCCCTTCTACCATGGGAGAATATTCAGGTTCTCTCCTATTCACGTGACAACACAGCTCAGAGTTCAAGGGCAGTCATACCTACATTGAGCCAGCTGGAACCTGGATAAGCGACTGCTGCCTTCAGAAATGTGGGAAAGGCATGTATGTGGTTTCAATCGTCCACTCTATTTTGTTAAGTTGACCAGCCTGAGCTTAATGACAAAATGCTCAGAGCAATTCCAAAGCCAGGATTACATCCTGGGTGAAAGGGAGAATGCGTGCTGAAGATCAGACTGGAGCAAGGGCCTGACGATTGTCCTCCTGAGGATATGCCACCTTGCTAGCCAAGGGAAATCCTACAGAATGCATATGCAGTGGTCTGGGGTCCTACATCTCTTCCCTACATACCAATAATAGCTCACATGGCACCTGTAGCCCTTTCTGAGCTCTGCCCTCTGTGACAGTGAAAATGGTTGAAAAATAAGGGTTGATTGCTGTCACCTAGGTGTGATGATAACAGCTGAGGTAAGAAAAGCACTTTCATAGCCTGATGTGGCATTCCAGTTCTTGAGAACGTGGCTCTTGGAGAGGTCTCATCGCTCTCGGGAACTACCTTGTCCACATCACTTGGTCATTGTTTCAGAGCCAAGAAGGAGCTGCCAGCCATGGGATTCACTCACATGAGGAAGCAGGAGAAGGCTTCCACATCAGCAGTCCGCGGGAGGTGAGTCCGGACCAAGGCCTTGTTCTTCTGCCAGCGTCGGAAGTGCTCGTAGACGCTGGCAGGTTGGTATGACGTTCTTTGAGGGATGTTGGCCAGACTGTGGGTCAGGCCATGGTTTCCACATGCCCCTTGGGGCCGTGGTGCCACGCTTACTGATGACGCAATGGGGACCATCTGTACACGTGGAGGTGGGGCTGAAAGGTGAAAGCTCTGGCCCCAGGTCCCCTGGTCATTCTGGGTAGCCACAGCAGCAGGAAGAGCGGTTCCTGCGCTCACAGCAGGTGTTGTGACCTGTCGGCTACCAGAGTGCTCCACACCCCCGTGAAGGGCCCCCTGAGTGATGACGGTGTGTGCTTCTTGCAGAGGCCATGGGGGTCTTCCTGTTGACGTGACGTGGGTGATGTTCAGAGGCACAGCTGTACCCACGCCACAGATTCCACCGCCACCTGGTGCCATTGAAGCTCCTGGCAAAGGTGTCAACACCAGAGGGTTCCCTGCAGACAACCCTGTAGCCCTGAGGGGTGCTTGGGGCTGCTCCCAGAATATCTGCAGTGTTGGTTGGGGGGCAGTGGGGAGCGAGGGCAGGCCTGTGTATTGAGAGGTGGCGGTGTAGACGGTCAGGTTCAGTCCTGTGGCCGAGGATGCTGTGGAGACAAATGGGAGGGGTTGGTGGAGGAGGGGAAAGGGCTCAAAGGGAGGCTTTCTGGTCCCCAGTGGGATGGGGGTGGATCGCAACATGGCAGAGTCATAGGCAAGGGAAGAATGTACAGTTTGCTAATGCCCTCGAGTGAAATTTATGGCTAAGCATTATTGGAGTGGACTTTACCCTCCCACTTCACCAACATCCCCTGACCTCTTTGTATGGACAACACCTATGAATTTGTTTCTGAGACACCTTTTGGTGAACTTTGAGGAGAAAACTTTCATGGTTCTAAGAAGTTCCTGAGAAGTAGATCATTGTCAATGTGTCCCCTGTCCCACCGAGTCTTCTCATAAATAGCCAAGCACTGTCTTCCAGATGAGTTGAGGACCCCCACCACCCATGGTCCTCCACTAAGGTGGCATTTTTAAAGAATTTATCCCTGTGCTTTCCTCTGTCTTCCTATTCCCATAGCCCCGTGCACCTCCCTCCATTTTCTTTGTTGAGTACAGCAACACAAAAGCACCACTACGAATTATCTAAATAATTCTGGAGGTGAGCCTTTTATACATTCTACCTATGCTGCTCATCCCTGTCCTGCTACCTCCCTCAGAACTAACAGCAGTGGGGCTAGATTCTGGCCAGTCCATTCCCTGGAAGGCAGGATGGTGCAGGTTGAGTGCTGATGTGTAAGGTGGCCATTGTGTTTCTGACTTCCTTGCACACTCAGCACTGTCTCCCGAGGACCATAAATGGCCAGGGAATAATGAGCATAGCGCTTGTCAGGAGAGGTTTCCAGAAATTTTCACAGGTAGTGGTTGTGTCAGGATTGTTCTTGGATGTGTCAACCCCATTTGGTCTTTTTCATGGGAGCTCCAGGCGATTCAAAGGAATGACTCCTGAGGGATCAGAAGTGGCAATAGGGACTTAATTGTCTAGATTTCATTCCTGTTCAGCAAGAACTCCAGTGGTCCCTCTCAAGAGAGCCGGGTCCACACAGTATGCACTTAGTAATCAAGGCACGTGTTCTAACCCTGAGTAGTTACTCTCCATCCTCACTGGAAAAGGAAACCAGGCATCTGAGACCCAACTAAGGCAAAGGCAAGGGCACTCCATAACTGATCTCTGTTCATGGCACAGCAGGCCAACACGATGAGGAAAGACTTCCTGTCAGCAATGAAGTGAAGGACGCCAAAGGAATAATGTGCACAGTGATTCACAACATCCATGAAATCCTGTTTTTAATAGTGGGATAAGAGGGATGGAAAGATGTCTCAGCTGTTAATGTGCTTGCCTACAAACCTGAAGGTCCTGGGTTTGTTTCCACATTCCAATCTAAAACCAGATGCACAGGTGGTTTCTTGCTCTGGAGTTTGTTTTCAGTGGCCCGAGGCTCTAGAGGACACATATTCATATTCTCTCTCTCTCTCTCCCTCTCTCTCTCTTTCTCTCTGTCTTCATCTCTTTTTTAATCTCTCAAACAAATGAATAAATAAATAAAATAGTTAAAAGTATGGGATACTATTGGAAAGATGGGTTAGTGGTCATGGCGCATACCTGTGAAACCTAAAAGCCCCAATTTGAGTCTCCAGAACCCACATAAGACAGTTTCACATGGTGGTGCATGCATCTAGAGTTCATTTACAGAGGCTAGATGTCTTGATGTGCCCATTCCTTCCCTTCCTCCCTCGCTGTGTCTCTGTCTTTATGTCTGTCCATTTCTCTAAATAATTAAATAAATTCAAAAAACTGAAAACTTTAATATTTTTTTTTCTTTAAAAATGTGGCCTGAAGCCAGGCTTGATGGCACGTGCCTTTACTGCCGGCACTTGGAGGCAGTGGTAGATGGATCTCCATGATTTCAAGGCTAATCTGAGACTACGTAGTGAATTCCATGTGAGCCTGTACTAGAGTTAGACCCTACCTTGAAAACGAAAAAAAAAAAGTGCAGTAAGATTGCTGACATCTTAGGGAAGGTTTCCAGGCTGCTGTGCCTGTGTAGAATCAAACGCTGTGGGCAGCTGACAAAAGAGAAGCTTGCTGTGGGAGGGAAGGAGTGAGCCCCTTTTGGCAGCTGCCCATTATGTAACTGCCATCATTATGCCCAGAGAGGACAGTGCTGTTTCTCTCTGGTTAGAGAGGTGCATGCGAAGCACTTTGTTGGGTAGGACATTAGTCTCCAAATTCCTCCTAAGACCTAGGGTGATCAAGTCCAGTCTCATACCACATAGAACAAGTTCCAGGTGCCTGATGAAACCACCCAGGCCTGCACTGTTGCCTTTAAGCTTTCCCCATAGCGCCCCCACAAACCCTAGAAATGGTGGTGAGGGCACCAGCTTCCCTTCTCGAATGAATCAGTTCAGGAGCCCCTACCCTTTCTCCCAACCCAGTGAGTTTCCCTGTGGCATCTTGGTGGCCCTGTCAGTGACCTTCTGGATCATGTTTAGCTCTTGCTGCCATTGTGTCTCCATCCCCAGTTGAGATATCTTGGGGCAGCCCATTTCTGGACCTTAACCCTCCCTGGACTTGATCAGTTATAGCAGAGATTTAAAGGATGGTAACAAGTTAGTTCCACTGCTACGACAGTCTAGGATTACCTGCTGATGTCATCCCCACAGGACCAGACATTGACCATGCCTTTCGGGCAGCTTCCATGTTGAGTAAAATCAAGCAAAGGACAAGGACACAGAGAGTGACCTTGCTGTGGCAGATGCTCAGGATCAACCACAGCTGTTAAAATTTGAAAGTACACAGGATCAGAATGTGAGGCAGACATTCCGCAGCGGGGGAGGGGCAGAGAGCATCCTGGGGACAGGATTCCATGAAGGGCTATGGCAGGCATGCGAGAACCTGGGGTTCCTTCAGTGGTTAGTTGTGCTGATTGCAACATCATTGATGTTTTCGTCCCACCAAATTCTTGATGATTTCTCAGGCACAGTGCAGTTACTTTCCTTCCTTCATTTCTTTTTTTTTAAATTTTTTTTTCTCCATTTTTATTAATATTTTCCATGATAACAAAAAAATCCCATGGTATTACCCTCCCCCCTTTCCCCTTTGAAATTCCATTCTCCATCATATCCCCTCCCCATCTCAATCTTTCTACTTACATATATACAATACCAACCTAATAAAAGCCCTCCTCCCTTTCTTTCTCTTCCCTTTCTATCTCCTTTTTTAACTTACTGGCCTCTGCTACTGAGTTTTTTCCTTCTCACACAGAAGCCCAATCATCTCTAGCTAAGATCCACATATGAGGGAGAACATGTGGCGCTTGGCTTTCTGGGCCTGGGTTACCTCACTTAGTATAATTCTTTCCAGATCCATCCACTTTTCTGCAAATTTCATACCTTCATTTCTCTTTACTGCTGAGTAAAACTCCATTGTATAAATGTGCCATATCTTCATTATCCACTCATCAGTTGAGGGACATCTAGGCTGGTTCCATTTCCCAGCTATTATAAATTGAGCAGCAATAAACATGGTTGAGCAAGTATCTCTAAGGTAATGAGATGAGTCCTTAGGATATATGCCTAGGAGAGCTATAGCTGGGTCATATGGTAGATCAATCTTTAGCTGTTTTAGGAACCTCCACACTGATTCCTTCCTTCATTTCTTTATCCGTATGCCTTCTTTTCTTACCTGTCCCATCTTGTATCCCTCCTCAGAAGTATGCTCAGGTTTTTTTTTCCCCAATGATTACACTCAAAAAAATTCAGAACATACTATCAGAAAAGTATAAGATTGCATGGGATAGAACATGACAGGGTGCCTGCAAGTATGATCATCTCAGCAGGTGGAGGATTTTCTTCAAGTGCATATCATTATGTGTTACTTAGGCTCTAGACCAGTAGGAATAGACACAGGAAGTGTGGAATCATTCTGAAATTAACTTGCTTACCTTCCCTAACATTCTGATTTTGTAGGCATTAGCGATTGTCTGCCCACGGCTGGGTGTACACCTTCACAGAAGCCAGGATTCCGTTCTACATGGTCTGTTCCTCATCATATGTACCCACTTCTGTGTGTTCCATCTCTCCCACATGATCTTAGAGACCCTGTTCATTGGCTTCCTGCCTGCCTGCCTCTGTGGTATGGCCATACATTTTGGAAACTCATTTCCTTATTGTAGGACTAGACTGACCTTACTTAGTGATGTTTGGCTCGCAGTTTTTAGAATATAACATCTTGCTAAAGCCATGTACTCCATTGGCTGTCCTACTTTTTGTTTTGTGTGTGGAACTTTTCTCAGACTCGAGAGTGCTTGGCCATGGCATTAGCAGCAAGTTTCTTCAGACACATCAACTCAGAGGGGAAAAAGTCCCTTCACACCATGGTGAGTCTTTGCACTTCTGCATACTATGTTACCTGTCTTTGTATCACATCATGTCTCCTAACACTTGAAACATGCAGGAACATGAAATATTCAATTCTGTATCAAAATCAGCTTCTTATATGATTATGCCCAAATTTATCTAATGTGTATTCTGAGTATGGCTACAGTATGCCATTCTAGCCTGCCTAAAGTGCTTGGTATTTCATGGATATTAATTCATATTTGACATTTGATATTTTCTGGTGATGATGGTTTAATTGATAAATCATAGGTTATAATGCTGTGATTATTCCTTGAGAATTACTATACCAGTCTCTAAAAGGCAACTTGATACCTATTTTGCTTCTGTGAATATGATTTTAATCAGTGCCAGGAAGCTGGAGTTAGTAGTCTTTCTTTCTGTAGTGTCAAGACAAGAATGTTTGGAATTTCCTCACTGGAGATTTGGAGTAGGATCTGAGGACAGATTGTTCACACAGATGAGATGTCCTCTGCAAAGGATTTGAAGTTTAGGACAGTTCTACATGGAAAATGCAGTAAAACAGAGAACTGCTGGTGTTCCTGTCTGTTGCCTGGGCTAAGGCATTCCTCTCTGGGATGGGGTAATACTGTGCCCATCCTCTTTGTAAAGTCACCTGTAGTTGTTGTGGATTATCAAGCATTGTTGAATGGTACCACAGATGCTTAGGGGCCTGTGTGTGTGTGTATGTGTGTGTGTGTATGTGTGTTTGTGCATTATTCTGTTGGCATATCTTTTCATGTTTATGTGGTGCTTGGAGGTCTGTTTCAGATTTCTTCCTCAATCTCTCTCTTCTCCTTTTCTGCTGTTTGTTTCTTAAGGTATGGTTTTCCTTTAGCCCAGAGTGACCTGGAATTCACTATGTCATCTTAGATTGTTCTCAAACTCACATTGATCATTTTATCTCAATCTCTTAAGTCCTGGGATTCAAGATATGTGCCACCACATGCAATAGAGACAGGCAGAGAGCAAGGGGGTAGAGAGAGACAGAGAGGAGGTACACCAGGGCTTCTTTGTGAATGTAGGTTTAAGTGGCAAGTGTGGAATAGAAGTGGGGTATTAGGCTTTATTGGCAAGTGCCTTAACTGCTGAGCCATCCTGCTTTTAAAGTATTTTTATTTCCTTATTCTCAAGGAGAGAAAGAGAGATAGAGAGAGAGAGAGGGGAATATAGAGTGAGAGGGGGGAGAGATTTGGTATGCCAAGGCATCCAGCCTCTGCGAACAAACTCCAGATACATATTTGACTTTGCGATCTGGCTTTAAGTAGGTACTGGGGAATAAGCCCAGGTCATTAGGCTTTGCTGGGAATCACCTTAACCACTTAGCTATCTCTGCAACCCATCTTCTTTGTTTTCTGATGATTCTCTCTGTGAACCTGGAGCTCATCATTTCTGCTATACTACTTAGTAGCACGCTCTATGGATCCTCCTGTCTTCACTTCCCCTGTGCTGGGATTACAGAAGTGAACAGGCATGCCCACTTTTTACATGTGTGCTGGGATTTGAAACCAGGTCTTCATGCTTGTGTGGCAAGTGCTTTACTGATTGAGCCTTCTCCCAGACATGGAGTGATTATTTTTATATGCAAATGTGATACACTTTTGATCCTCTTGGGGACCATGGGAGTCCAGAATGTATGTATGTATAGTTTGTGAAATGTGTTTTGCGAGTTAAGTTGGGAAGGCCCAGGAATACACTGGGATTATATTTTAAATTGGGTAGACCGAAAAAGTGTTAAGATCTGTATTTGCTTGAGTGGGTGATGGTGTCTTTGTAAGTATCTGGGATTAAAGGAATTGATGGCTGTGTTTGCAGTGGTGAAGAGAGGTGAATGAATATGGTGAATCTGAAAGTTCATGCTTACAATCTGAGAATGGGGTTGTTTGACATTTTGGTTTCAGAATATCTTACCTCTGTCTTTACTGTGAGAACTTGAATTTGAGAGTATGTCATGGAATTTGGAAGAAATATGAGCATGTTGGGTAATGTTGAGGAAATGATGTAAATTTCTGTGGTTGTGCATGTGGATGGATATGGTTAGGAAATATAGGAGATGTGTTTTTGTATCAGGATGTGATGGAGAATGATGTGTTCCTGTGATTTTCAGGACGGGGGTGTATTTGTGATAGCACGTGAGAGAAAGCATGTATGTAATGGGGAACTTGCAGAGAGAATGTGTAACTATGGTGCGCAGTTTGTATGGTTTTGTATTTAGAAGATGGAGGACATATTTCTGGCCATGTGTTTAGCATGTGATCTCATTTTTATAGGTGGTATCAGATTGTGAGGAAATATTTGATTACGTGTTATGTTCTGCATATTTATTTAGATGTTTTTTGCTGTGGAGAGTTGCATGGGTATAGAGGGTTTTAAAACTGTTATTTATTTTTGTGGAGAGAGAGAGATTCAATGATAGAGAGAGACAGAGATGGAATGTTCATGGGAGGGCCTTAAGCTCCTATAAATGTTCTCCACAGGCAACACTACTTGTGTATCTTGCGTTATGTGTGTCCTGGGGATTTAGACCTGGGTTGAGCCTGGGCTGGCAGACTTTTGTAAGGAAGTGATGTTAACCACTGAGCCATCTCCCCAGCTGCTGGACTTTTCATTTAGTTGTATGCCTTGTGTTTGTATGCTGTATGTGTGTGACCAGATGTTGCCTTAAAGAACTTTTATTTTTTCAAGTTTGACTCTCACTATAGTCCAGGCTGATTTCTAAGTCACTCTGTATTTCCAGACTGGCCTTGAACTCACAGTGATACTCCGAAGTCTGCATTTCACGTAGTGGCAGTAAAGGTGGGTGTCACCATGCCCGGTTTAAAGAACTTTTCTACAAATGGTTTTCAATGGGAACGTTAACATGCACACATACTTTAGATTGTTGACATTTTCATCAGGCTGTCCTCCTTTGTCCCCTCTGCCCTGTCAAATTTCAGAGAGCTCTCCTTGCTCTGAGTATTGGTTCTGACTATGGGGTCATAAATAAACCAGTTGGTTCATGTGAGCTGGATGATACCTCTGAGTATGCCTTCCCACTCTGTGGCTCTTACATTCTGTCTTCCTCCTGTTCTGCTATGTTCTCCAAGCCTTTGAGAGAATGTTACCAGTCTCCTTTAGGTTTGCACTCTCAGTAACCTCCTATTTTCTGCTTGGATGTTTGTTTTTTTCTTTTCTCTTTAAAATTATTAGATATGGACATATTTTGTATGTAAACATCACATGTTGTTACCATCCTTTCTTTCCTCTCTGCCCCTTTTCTGAGCGGCCTTCCTCGTTGCGGACACAGGTCAACCCCATGGGGATTGTGGATCATGCATTATGGGGGCAGCAGTCAGTTATGGGGGAGAGGAAATGTCTCTGTGCAAAATGTCCCAACTTGTGGCTCTAATAATCTTTCTGTCCCTTCTTCCACAAAATTCCCTGAGTCATGCTGGGAGCATTTTAAGTCTACTTGAGTGATGGGCACTTAGAGCATCTAGGATGTCTGGTTTGGTAGGTATTGAGTGTCCTCAGTATCTTTCTCCATGACCCTTTTGCTGATTTCAGATTAACTAAGAGAGCAGCATTCTTGCTCATTTCCCCAATTCTGTGGTTTCAGCTGGGGCTGGGGTGGAATGTGCTGGGTCGTTTATCTCCTCAAGTCCAGTTCCCATCTTAAAAAGAGATGTAGATTTTCCAACAGAGAGTGAAGTCAGCATCAGTTAAATGGGATAACCATTATTAATTTAGAGAGAATTAAAGGGGTTTAGACACTTTTACAGTCTAAGGTTAGTGGGAGCTTGACAATGGAAAGAAGAATCATTATCTGGATATGATTCTGACTTGTTTCCCAGTTCTGGATATGGTTTCCTTTCGACTGAGTGGGTCTGTTAGCCAATTCAAGAGCAGTTGGTTACCCACTATGGCTGTGTGCCACTATTGCACTTGTGTGAGCATCATGTCAGGTTATTTGCTTCTGAGTTGCTTAGACTTTGAGTTGCTTGGAAAGATGTTGGCGTCTTTCCCCTGGTAGCTCATTTATCACCTGCCAGCACTAGATGGGCTAATTATCTGGGGACTGGCTCTCCTCTGGATTCCAACTAGGTCTCTCCATGGTCTATGCCAACAGCGTTTGGTGTCTTCAGCAGTAGGATCTTACCATTAACCTCTGGTGGGTAATCAAGTGCTCTGACAGAAGTGTGTCTTGTTTGTTTTGGAAGATCTAGTAGGTCTCTCTGACCAGTAACTCATTGTGCATGTAGACCCATCCTGGTATAGGTAATTACAGGCCAGTGCCAGGGGAAGAGAAAAAAGAAGAAGCCAGAGAAGAAAGAGAAACAGGAGAAATTTGAGGTTAGGTTTTATCTCACTTTCTCCAGAGCCCTTCTCTTCAGGTGCTCCCTCTAAGCTCCACTTGAAGGTTCCACGTTTTAGTCTGATTTCCAGGATTCTATGGTACCAGTTCAATTTGGGTTCAGATTTTGGTCCCCCCGACCTTTCTTTTCCCCCAAGCCCTACCCTTCCTATTTTTTAAGCCTCAAGATGCTATTCAGTTATGTCAACAACTTGGGCTGATCCAGGTTAGAAATTGCAGATGAGTGAGATCATGTGATGGTTGTCTTTCTGTGATTGTGTGAGTCACTTAAAATGATCTGTTCCAAGTTAGACCATTTTTCTATAAATTTTAATGTGTCATTTTTTTCTTACTGCTGAGTAGAATTCCTTTGTGTAGACATACAACATCTTGGTTATCCATTCATCCAATAATGGACACCTGGGTTGATTCCACTTTTTAGCTATTATGAATTGAGCATCTATAAACATGGTTGAACAAATATTTCTGAACTGAGATGTGGAGTTTTTTGGGGTAAATTCCCATTAAGGGAATAGCAGGGTCTGCTGGTAACTCTATATTTATCCTTTTCAGGAGTCTCCCAATTGATTTCCATAGTGGTTGTACCAGCTTACATTCCCACCAACAACGAATGAGGGTTCCTATTTCTCCACAGCCTTGCCAACATTTATTTTCATTTGATTTTTTGATGTTTGCTATCCTTACCTGGGGTAAGGTGGAATCTCATAGTTGTTTTAATTTGCATTTCCTTAATAGTTAGGGATGTTGAACATTTTCTTAAGTGTGTGGTAGCCATTTGTAATTCTTCCTCAGAGAACTCCCTATTTAGTTCTTTGCCCCACTTCTGGAGTGGGTTGTTTGATTTTTTTATTGTTTAGTTTTTGTGTTCTTTGTAGGTTCTAGATATTACGCTTCTGTCAGTGGTATAGCTGGCAAAGATTTTCTCCCATTCAGTGGGTAATCTATTGGCTCTGCTTATGGTATGTTTGTCTGTGCAAAAGCTTTTTAGCTTCAAGAGATCCTGTTGGTTGAGTGCTTGTTTAATTTCCTTAGCTACTGGGGTTTTGTTCAGGAAGTCTTTTCCCAGTCCGTTATCGTGGAGAGTGCTTCCTATTTTTTTCTTCCAGTAATTGAAGAATTTCAGGTCTTATGTTGAGGTCTTTAATCCGTTTGGACTTGTTTTTGTTTATGGCAAAATGAGTGGGTCTAATTTTATTTTTCTACATATGGTCATCCAATTTGTCT
Organism: Dipus sagitta; assembly: GCA_036346955.1. Lineage (NCBI taxonomy): Eukaryota > Metazoa > Chordata > Mammalia > Rodentia > Dipodidae > Dipus > Dipus sagitta. The sequence continues at coordinate 52,666,799 of CM070783.1, forward strand.
AACACCATTTGTTGAAGATGCTGTCTTTTCTCCAGTCTACATTATTGTCACCTTTGTCAAAGATCAAGCAGGTGTAGTAGCTTGCCTTAAATTCTGGGCCTTCGATTCTGTTCCATTGGTCTATGTTTCTGTTTTTATTCCAGTACCATGCTGTTTTTGTCACTATGGCTTTGTAATATAGCTTTAGATCAGGTTTAGATTAGGTATGATGATACCACCAGAGGTGTTTCTTTAGCTGAGGATATGTTTGGATATCCGAGGCCTTCTGCCATTCCATATGAATTTTGAGATCGTTTTTTCAGTCTCACTGAAGAATGATGCTGGCATTTTTATTGGTATTGCATTAAATCTGTGTATTGCTTTTGGTAGAATTGCCATTTTCACAATAGTAATTCTACCTATCCTGGAACATGGGAGGTCCTTCCATCTTCTCAAGTCCTCCTTTATTTCTTTCTTGAGTATTTTTATTATATAGTTCTTTCACATCCTTTGCTAGTGTTATTCCAAGGTATTTAATTTTTTTTGGTTGCTATTGAAAATGGGACATCCTCACTTATTTCTTTCTCTGTATATTTGTATCTGCATTGGCGTTTATTTTCCAATTTGGGAGAATTTTCTTCTATGATTTTGTTTGAAACGCCTACTAAACCTCTGAATTGTAATTTTTCTCCTTCTAATATACCCTGAATTCTTTCATAGTGTCTTTTATAGTGTCACAGATATCTTGAAATTCCCATTCATGCCTTCCTATTAGCTTGTCTTTCTCTATGTTGGACTGTATTAGGTCTGCCACCTGGTCTTATAGTTTACATATTCTTTTCTGTCCTTCATCCATTCTACTGGTGAGACTTTCCACAGAGTTTTTTATTTGACTGACTGTGTTCTTCAGAGCTAGAATGTAAGCCTTGTTTTTCTTCAGTATTTCTATTTCCTTATTCATGTCTTGAAATGACCTCCTTATTTCATTAAGCTTGTTTCCTGTGTTCTCTGTCAAGAGTTTGTTTTCTCCTTTAACTCATTTGTTTTCTTCTTTGATTCTTTTGAGTATAGATATAATCTTTTTTAAAAATATTTTTTAGGCATTTCATCTAAAACAGTCTCAATGGCAATCATTTTTGATGGATTTATTTTATTTTTTCTCAATTTTTATTAACATTCCATGAT